>JAMJFZ010003581.1:7692500-8292500 GCA_026225945.1 Cricetomys ansorgei | reverse complement strand
ACTGAAACGTGAGAAAATGTGGTAGCACAGAGATGGAAGAGGCACAAACTGCGCAAACAAAACCGGATAATTCTGATTAGGTGCGAGCGAATGCGGACATTTGAGACTACACATAGGAGCAGCTGACCGTGTGACTCATCGTCTTGGGATTAAAATGGGTACAGAGTGCAGTGCTTATTAAAGGATGCGTAATACTATGTACTGACTCAGAGGGTCAACACTACTGAGGGCCAGGTGTGGTGGTGGACACATGGAATCCCAGGGCCAGAGGAAGCTGAACCATGATGAGTTCCTGGCCCACCTAGACCAGACGGTAGAACTCCGTCTCACAAACCAAACCAACCCAAAAATAAAATCAAAAGAAAGTTGGAAAAATAGTATGGAGAGTTCTCATATGTCTTTCTTTAGGTTTACACAGTCATGGTACATTAGTCAAAACAGATACTAATACTTGAACAAAATGATTAATCAAACTGCAGACTTTATGTGGATTTCTCCAGTGTTCTAATACAATCTCTCTTCTACTCCAAATTAGTTCAAGAATTACATTGCATTTACAGGCTTATGATTGTTTAAAAATCTTTTACATTCCTATTTACAAACCCTTATTACCTGTCCTGGGAGATGACCACTCCCAAAACCCTCTGATCCTTGTGTCATTAGTTGCCCTAAGTTTTATTACTTTGGGTAGGAGGGCCTGCAGACTGTGGAGTTCCTTCAAAGGAAGCTGGACATTTCAGGCTCTATGAGGACACATTCTTAGAGACTTCAATCAAGTCTGGCAATACTTGTTTTAGGAGTGAATTTGGAATACAATTCTGGCCAATGGGTAATGAGAAGTCTGGCATTCCTGGGTAAGTTCCCTTCACTCCTCAAATTACCCCTTCCTTTCTTGTCTGAATGTTGAGCCTTATTGTTTGTGTTACCCTTTGTGAAAGGACAGAATACCTGGAGCTGTTGTAGCTACTTTGTAACCATAATGGAGAAGCTTGAGACAGAAACATCATGTTCCAAAATGGAAAAATGGTGAGACTCTGATCTTATATACATTATTTATTCCTGGGAATGAACTGACTCCTGACTTCTTGTTCTGTGAGGAAATACATTTTCCTCTTTTGGGAGGAACCTACAGTTACAGCCAACTGACATAAAACCTTCATCAACAAAAAAGCATGTTGTGCAGCTGGATGTGGTGGTACATGCCTTTAATCCCTTGATTAGCTCTTGAGAGGCAGTGGCAGATGGATCTCTGTGAGTTCTAGGCCAGCCTGATCTACAGAGTGAGTTCCAGGATAGCCAGAGTACATGGTGAGACCTTGTCTGAAAAAAAGAAAAAGAAAAAACAGAAAAGAAAAGAAGGAAAGAAGAAAGAAAGGGAGGGAGGGAGGAAGAAAGAAGCATGTTGTGCTCCACGTAGACATGGCTAGAAGTAGTGATACATATTTACAGAGTCCAGAGCAGAAGCATCTCTCATTCAATCATGAATTCAACCAACACTTGATACACAGATGTGTGACTCCAGTGCTTGGCTGTATATCAGTGTGACAGCCATGTAGGGTGGGATTCTTGCCCTGTCACCTTTTTGTCCCCATGACTAAATAACTGCAAGAATGAAGTCAAAGGAGGAAGGTCTGATTAGGATCCTGCTTCCAGCGAGTTTCAGCCAATGGCTGGAAGGCTCTATTGATTCTGTGACTGTGGTGAGGCAGAAAATCATGGTGAATAGCTGTGGTGAATCAAAGCTGTTCACCCCACGGCCATTGGAAGCAGGAAGCAAGCAAGCAGTAATTGTCCAGGTGGAAGATAGGCCCTTACATTCGTGCCCTTGATGACTTAATGTTTCCAACTAGTCTGACCTCTGAATATCCTATCCTGGTTTGAGCTCTTTAGTAGATTAACCCACTAATGTAGCTACCATCCTCATGATCCAATCACCTCTCTCTGTGACAGCAGTGGCCCAAGCCTTAGCTATGAGAGCTCTTGAGGGATACTTCATATCCAAACCATTCACAGCATCCAGTGTGGGGTGAAATTCAGAGGCATGCACACCTAATGCAGGAGTAATTGGTGCTACCTGGGAGGTAAGTACAAGGTGTGTAGATGCCTCCAGACTGGTACATGAAACTTAATAAAGGAAGCAGTAAAGCTGTCTTGAAGGATGCTTACCTTTTAGGCAAAGGGATGCAGAACACAGGCACCAAGACAACAAAGACACAGGGTTTGGCATCAGGTCTCTTGTGGAAAGTGAAATCAGTCCAATTCAGATAACCTTTAATTGTTTTATTATTTGACAGTTTCATGAATTTATGTAATCGATTTTAGTCGATTTACCCTTTATTCCCCTCCCTCATCCTTCTTTCTCTCCTGCTGGAGCCCTTCTTCCTAGCAAATCCTCCCGCTGCTGTTGAGTCTTCTTTTTGCATGTGGCCCCCTAGGTTTAATAAGAGCTGTTTGCTGAGCCTGGCTGGGAGGTTACTTCCTGCAACTAAGGCAACATATCAGTGGCTACACCACTGTAGAAAGTGACACCCCTCCTCCAACTACCATTAGTTGCAAATAGTCCCTCTGGGAGGAGTGAGGTCTCATGGCCCCCTCCCCCATCCGTAGTGAAATGGCGACCGGTCCAGTCTTGTGCAGGTCTTATGCAGATAACCAAGGCTGTGGCAAATTCATGAGTACAACTGCTATGTCATACCCAGAAAATAACTTTTTCTGCCCAACCTCAACTCTTACATTCTTTTCACGCCCTCTTCTGTGATATTCCAGAGCTCTAGAGGGATGATTAGATAACCTTTGATGCACTCAAATTGTTGGCAGCCATCACTGGATCAGTACAGTGGAATCCCTGGAGCTCACCCAGTACGTTCCACAAGCAACAGTGTGGTCCACCCCTGGAACCAGGTACTGAGAGACTGACTCAGCCGTCTGAGTCCAGGTTCAGCTACCGCTAATTATGTGGACCATGGTCATCCAAGTGTCTTGGAACAACCGTAGGAAGAGGTTGCCAATCACTGCCTTCCTTTGCCAGAGGGCACCAGTGAAATGCAGTGCAAGTGTGAAGGGTTATGATTGACTCCACCTTTGGGGAAACTACATGTCTGCCCTCTCTGAGGGCCCCATTCTGTATCAGTGGGTTTTTGTTTTTGTTTTTTAACAATTTATTTGTTTGAGCTAGGTTCTCACTCAGTAACTCCATCTAGCCTAGAATGCACTGAGGAGCTCAGTCTGGCCTCAAACTCATAGCAATCCTTCTTCCTTAGCTTCTTCAGTGCAGGGATACAGGCATATTTAAAAATTCTCCATTGTTTTAGAATAAAGTCACAATCCTTATCATGGTTCTCAGAACCTCTTAAAAATCTACCTCCATTCTCTCCAACTTTATCTCCCTGTTTCCACCCCTGCAACCTTGTTTGTTTTGAGTGAAAGTCTAACTAAGTAGTCCAGGCTAGTCTTGAACCTCAGACTTCCTGCTTCAGCCTCCAGAGTACTGGATAACAGGTGTGCACCTCCATACACAGCCTGCATTCTATCAGTAATTTTACTTTACTGTCCATAAAGGCCCAGCCCAAATTTCCTCTTTTCCTAGACTATAATCTAAATAGTCATCTTTTCTTTATACTCATAGTGTACATATTTCAAATTATTAGAGCCACTGCCACTCTATTGAATTGTAATGATGTCTTTGTTTCATATAAAATACTGTTAGCTTCAATAATGTGTACTAGTTACTTCTTGCTACAAAACAAATAGCAAGATCCAGTAGCTTAAGATATCAGATTCTTATTATCTTATCATTGCAGTGGGTCAGGAACTTAGGTGTGGCTTAAACCTGGCTGGTTCTAGCTCAAGATGGTTTACAGGCTGTGGTCAAGAGGTCAGCTACAGGACACATAGGGTTAGACGATCTGCTTCTAAAGTTGCTCCCTCACAGGCTTGAAGTCAGTGTCGGTTGCTGGCAAGAGGTCTCAGACATTGCCGTTCAATTCTACTGTCTGTCTTTAAGTATTCACAAAATATGGCACCTGAGTTCTCCCAAAGAGGCTGATCCAAGTTGAAGGAGAAACTCAAAGGCCTTTTAGAAATTAGTATTAGAGGTAAAAAATATCCATCACTTATTCCATTTTCTGTTAGAAGTTGCCCTACTAAGCCTAGCCCACATTCAGTGGAAGCTTACCCACATTGAAGGAAAAGGAATTAGTTGGATCTGAAGACATATACAACTACCACACCTGGGTTGTCATATGTCTTTGTTCCAGTAACTAGCTGCGTCTGCCACATGGTAGGTGCCCACGGACATTCCAAATGGAATGTTACTACACAAACAGTAGTATAACAGAGGCAGGGAAATACATGGTGATATGTGCAGGTCACGTGTAGAATGATGGAGACAGGGACTGGTGAGAAAAATTCTGAGATAATTTTTACAGGACTCTGAGTGAATAAGAAGGGTTTAAATGGTCTTACAAATTTTCTGCAAAATGTGGGATGCCATGAATTCTTAGAACTAAGCTTGTGCGTTGAAAATACTGGGGAATGTGTAACCCATCGTTTGTACTAAAGATGGCCTGGGCAACTTGGACTTAGAGGTGGCTGTGATGGCTGAAGGAGGCTTCTAGTACTTACTCTGCAGGTGCCAATGTGATACAAATGCACCTTAGAATCTTATATCTAATTGTTATATCTTATATCTAAATTGTGAAATGTGGGGGACAGTTATGCTGTACCATTTTAAATACGAGGATTCCAGTTTTCACTTTTAAGAACTCAGTGTCCCAGGACTTAGACTAACTAGCATGGCTGCAAGTTGACCATTCGAACATTTCTACACAGAAAGTCAAGGTGCTCCAGAGTTCTTAATCTTTTTGTTCTTCACAAGGCTGGGGGCCACATTTCAGAGGACTCTTGACTGCAGAGATGGCTTAGTGAGTGAAAGCACAAGCTATGCAAGCAAGAGGGCCTGAGTCTGAATGCCCAGAAAGCATGTTGGCCATACAGCAGGAGTGCTTGGATTGGGTGATGGGAGGTGGAGACAGAAGAGTATCCAGAAGCGAGAGGAGAGAGGAGCCGCTAGCCTGGCCTGCCCAGTGGAAAAGTCAACAAAAAGAAACCTTGGTTCAGACAAGGTGGAAGGTGAGGACTGACACCTGAGGTTGACCTCTGACCTCCACATGGAGCTGATGCCTGCATGAAAGTACATTAATGTGGGAGCTCGTGCATGAGCACCTTCCTATACATCACAAACCACACACACACACACACACACAATGTGTCAGTCTTGAAATTAAACAAGGATTGGTACAATATAGCCATTGAAATGCCTTTCCGTTTTCCTGGGAGTTAGAAGACCCAGGGCTGTATGCTAAATAATGAACAGTATAGAATATAGGAAGAAAACTTCTCTAGGAACTCCATTCAGCTCCAATTATGCTCAGACTTTGCCATTTTTGCAAACGCATATTTACTCAGAAGTGAAATAACTGTGGACCTAATTTTAAAAAAGAAATTAAACAGTTCTTTGTTCATTTTGCATTTCTGTGCATTTAGAAGTGATTAGTTGTTCCTTCATTACTGGCAAGATTAAATCCAATATTTGCTAGTATAATTTGTTTAAAAAGACCTTTTGTCCTTCCGGAAGTATTTTTTCAACTTAATATTAAATGGAAAGTTTGGATGAGAAAGCTCCTTTTTATTTCTTCAATGTTTATTCTTCGATTTCTGATAAACTGACTTAGTAGAGTTTGGGAGAGTCTTGGAAAACTAATTCAGGCTATCACCTGGCCTTTAAGTCTGGGAGTCAAACCTGGGTACCTGCACCTCCACTGCAAAGTAAGCTCTACCGGGCGCAGGGCCTTTGGGGAGCAGCCGGCGGGCTGAGCGGCTGAACGCAGCCCGGTGCAAACCCTCCTACACCGGTCCGGCCAAGGCCTGGCCAGCGAGGAGGCCGGCGTGGAGCTTCCCGCTCCCAGCCCTCCCTGAGGAGGAAGCTGGGCGGGAGGAGTGGGATCCCGGCCCGCTTCCTGTCCGGCCGCGCGGGCGCCGCCTCCCCCTGGAGCCGGAGGACGAGGCTCCCATTCCCGCGTCTCCGCTGAGTGAGCCCCGGCCATGAAACCCGCAACCCGCCGTGGCCAAGGCCGCGCGAGGGTTAACTGAGCCCCGCTCGCTTGGGGGGCGTGGTTGGTGGCGCTTGCCTCTGGGACTTGGGGGCGGGACGGAGGGAGGAAGGGGGCGTGGTCAGAAGCGCGCGCCTTTGCGGCCTGAGGGCGGAGCGGACGGAGGAAGGGGGCGTGGCCAGAGGCCTGCGCCAGTGCCGCCGCTGCGGGGAGCGGGCTGTGGCCGGGGGCGGGGCCGGGCGGGCGGAGGAAGGGGGCGGGGCCCGAAGTTGTTCCGCGCTGGGCAGCGGGGCTGGCGGGCGGGCCGTGCCGGGCCGGAGAAGTTTTCACTGCGACTGCTGAGCGAGGGCGCGGGCCCCCGCAGGCAGTGCACGCCCGCTGTCATGGCTTTCCGTAGGCGGACTAAAAGTTACCCGCTCTTCAGCCAGGAGTTCGTCATTCACAACCATGCGGACATCGGCTTCTGCTTGGTGCTGTGCGTCCTCATCGGGCTTATGTTCGAGGTGAGTAGAGCGGGGAGGGGTTGCTGCAGGGGCAGGCGGTCCTATGTCCGGTGCACCGCGGCGCAGACAGGGATTCCCGGACTTCGTCTGGGCTGGAGCGAGCCTGGCTGTCCCACACGTTATCTGCACCTCTGGCTTTGTGCACTCCTTCCACCCTGGCCTGGACTTGGGACAGTCCAGACAGCACCCCCAGCTTCTCGCTGTGCGGGCCTTGCCATGCTCTGTCGCCCCCTTGGGCATCCACTGTATCCTGCAACTCTCTCCCTGCATCCCTGAAACCCATGCCTGGCCTGGAACCAATTGCAGCATTGCCTTCCTGGCCCCACGATTGGGGTTTCCTTTCTGGCATCCCGATGCCAAGCTGGGAGACTCCCAGACCCGCAGTAATTGCACAACCCCTGCCCCCCTTCTCCCAAGTCAGGGCCGCCAGATCTTCTGGGTTCTTCTTGTGGGAGGGACCCTAACTTTTCTGTACCTCTCTTGTAACTTTCTGGGTGTTCTTTATTTTAACCTCTGGAGCTTGCTCCAGGTGTTCTTATGTGGCCCTGGCTCCATCCCAGTGGGGGTCTTTTATGACCAACCTCTCTATGACCTAAAGGACTAGTTTTAAGATATCGTTTGGCACTTTGGACTGTCCCTGTAGATCCATGTGTGAATTGGACATAGAGCCTCTTTCCCTTTGCAGGAGCAAGGAGAGGAGCTAGGATCCCCTTTGCTTATAGGTGAGAGGTGATTCTCCTGTGGCTTCAGGGATGTGGGGTGGGAAGAGAATGAGACCCTAAATTCAGCAGAGAGCTGGTGTAGGCCTCAGAACTGTCTGTGTAAACCACGAAGGGGATCCAAGGGGCTGATGGGAAGGACTCCCTACTACAAAGTGAGAAAAACGGTGATACTGGAAAGTGTGAAGGACTGGAGGAAACTGAGTATGGGTTTGCTGTGCTGTATCTTGTCTCGAGAGCACCATATGCGACCTGACCCGTGACTCCCCACACTCTCACCGTAGTCCCCAGGTCCTGAGAACCTCTCCCTCCTGGGTAATCTGCCTTCTGAGGGATATTAAGAAGCTTTTAAAAAGCTTTTTAAAAGTTGCCTATCTACCCCTGCATCTACCCGTATCTCCCCTCTGTTACTGACACAGGTCCTGTTTGGCTGGGGACATTCTTGTGGTGGCCAGGTCTGGGCTGGATGCATGCCTTTGGCCAGGCTGTTGGGTTTGCCAGGAAGAAGCTGGGATGGGGTTGGTGTCCACACTCTGCTGGTCCTGCTGTCAGCCACTCTCCTTCCCTCCCATTGTGCTCTCCCTTAAGGTTCTGGAGACGAATGTGTCCCATTCCTTGCCCTGTCTCATTGAAGACTGACAGCAGCCTCAGTTTCTCCATCATTGAAGACCCGGTTAAAACCTGTCTCCCTTACACAGTGATTGTAAAGCTTAAAGACAAGGTTCTTGTCAGCCACAAAAGCCCTTCCTCCTTACCAATGAATCTGTTTCTTGCTCCTGGACCCTTGTTATTATTTAACGTGATGGCTTAATGAGAAGGCAGAGGACGTGCTCTGCTCAGCATCTGCCTTCTGTCTGTTTGCTGTCCTCCATTCTAAGAGGCTTCTCAGGGCCATGTTCCAGTGCTTGGAGGGTAAGACTGGAGCGACACTCCTGTCAATCATAACCTCACAGACATGTGCTCTACAGCTGGCCACAGGCTCTTGCTTAGCCTGTGGCCCTCTGGTATCTGTAGCATCTGTTAAGATGTTTGGCTTTACCTGCCTTAGTGATGTATATAAGGAGATGCCAGTATTTGTACCCCTACCTCCTTTGTTCCCCATCTCTAGCCTTGTGGGAAGTCCTTTGCATTAGGTCAGTGACATCTGTGGAAACAGAGAAGTGCTAGAATTGTCATTCCTAGTACCTGATGGAAGAGAAAGGACCAAGGTGGGAGGGAGCCATTTTCCCTCTCCCTTAGGAATGGTCTTTGGGCTGTAGAGCAGACTTGGTTGAAATGCCAGCAGGTGACTCTTTTCACCAGTCTTTTTCTGTAGTACCTTAGCCCTTAGCTGTAGGGACTTACAGCACAGATGTTTCTTTCTGAAGCTGCTTTGAGCTCGTTTAGGAGGAAGGAGGCTTTCTCCTGAACCTCCAATATCAAAGACTCCTGATCTGTGCTGAGTCTTTAGTAGGTCTTCACTGTCAGTTCCCACCTACCGACTGTACAGAGATTACATGTGTGCATACGTGCGCATATGTGCATGCGTATGCAAGTGTTTGAGTGTGCGTGCACATGTGTGCTTGCATGTGTGTGATTAGTTACATAGAGCTCTGCTATCATTACTAAATGAGAAACATCCTGGAAAGTAGGGGTTGGGCAGACACCTCAAAACCTATCACAGGACAGACTGTTTCTGGGATCTTCCCAGGGGTGGTGGCGGCAGCAGTGGCACGCGCATGCATGTGTGTGTGTGTGTGTGTGTGTGTGTTTATAGGTGGGCATATAGTAGGAAGGTTTCTGTGAGGACAGAAGGAGGTGTAGGGGCAACAGAGAGAATAGTCATCAGGCTCCTGAGTTTGTATCTTGGGCCAGGCCAGGATTCCCTTCATTTTGGAAGCTGAGCCAGGAAAACTATAATTGTAATTCTTCCAATAGAAGGTGACTCTTGTGATCACCCCCTCCCTGAAGTCCCCTCCTAGGCTCTCTGTTCCCCAACCCACACAGGCTAGGAAGTCACAGCCATCCCGGCCTCCCTGCCAGTCACCTCTGCAGGGCTCCCCTCTCAGGATCCCCAGGGCTTAGGTTCTGTCTCCAGGGAGATGTTGAAGCCAAATCCCTTCCCTTGGGATCACTTCCTTTTGGGAACACATGAAAGGCTGTCTGGCCCTTGTTCCCCCCAAGCTGTGCTCAGACACACTTAGTTTTGTTTTGGGTTATCTCATTTCCAAGGCAAGGACAGCTTCTTCCCCAGCCCGGGTTTTGCCCCATCTTCTGTCTGTTTGGAATAGAGCTGTTCAGTGCAGCCACTGCACTTGGCTAAAAAATGTCAGGAATGTGGAACTTTATTCCCCCCTCCTTCCTTTCCAGCTTTCTCTTTCTTAGCTGCTGAGTGAGAGGTGGTGCAGGGGGCAGTTTTTTTCTCAACATTTTGGACTTTCTTAGGTGGAGTGTGGTTCGTTCTTCAGGGCGTGGGTCGCTAGTTGGGATGTGTGTGTATGTCAGACGTGAAAGTAGCCATCCCCCTCCCACTTTCCTTTGCCTGCCTTCCTTGTGCCACGTTTCCAACTGAAACAGGCAGGAGAAGAGGAAAACTCTTTCATTAGCAAATGGAGAATGAGAAATAGGGGGCGCCTGGAGGAGAGGAAGCAGTTTCTGTACCACCTGTAAAATGTCATCTCAGGACAGAAACTCGTTTCTTCTTTGGTTGCCGCAGCTGCAGGGAAATGTTTCTGAGATTCTGAGGGTCATTTGCAGGTTTGGTGGTTTGTTTTTTGTTTTTTTTTTTATGTAGGCCATGATGATGACTTAAGGGATTAGTACCCAGAGGTGTTTGGGGATAGTGGCTGGTTGGGCTTTTTAAATTGTTACTGAGGCAGGTGTGGAAGATAGCTCTTTTTTTTTTTTTTTCCAGGAACTAATTTCTTCCCTGTTCCAGACCCTGTGACAGACTGGTCAGGAAGAAATATTTGCAGGATATACAATGGGAGCCTGTTGCACGTGTCATAAGTGTTTGGCCTGGGGGTAGGTGGGGTGAGTCCTGTAGCACCAGTTCATACTCCTGGACACACCTGTGGGTATCAGCCTTCAACCAGACAGCCGGTCCAGTCCCTTGACTCTAGATGAAAAGGTGTTATGCGTTGTGTCAAGAAAGATTCTTCTACTGTGTTAATTAATAGAAGTATATACGTGACACATAGGAATACCTGTGGCTGTCAGCTGCTTTCTACTAACTTCTACTGCACTTTTGGGGTTGTTACTTTGTCAGCTTTTATAATTCCTGACTTTATGCCTCTACCCCTGGAACTGGGGATGCTAGAGGACACCAGGAGGGGTCCCCCATAGTCACGGGTGCCTTATTTGCTTGAATTTCTGCATGTGGAACTCAGTGATTTGAGAACAGAGCAGAAATTTGGAGTTTGAGTTTCTCTTGATCAGGACTCCAGTTTAACCCTATGGGATGAAAGGGCATATTCATTCTTCTCTTCCCTTGGCAAAAGTGAAAGATGGTATTGGTCAACTGGTGAAGTTTTGACTCCAAGTGCAGGTTGAAGACCAACACGTTAAGAGCCCCCCTAGCACTGAGGTGCTTCACTGGCATGCGCTGTAGTCACACTGATGACTGTCACCTCTAGCTTCATTATTGGGGCTGAAGGTCTGCTCTCCACCCTCGGCCTGCCCATCGAGGCCCTGGCTGTATGTCGTCTTAGGGATGACGTATTCTGAGATGGATACCTTTCTCCCAAGTTCTCCCTAGCCATCTACTGTCCAAATGACTGTCCCCGGCTCCCCTAATCTTCCCTTTGCCCAAGGATCCTTGCACTGTGGCTGTGCCATGCACAGCACGCTTTCTCTCTGACATTTGTCTTATTAGACCGCAAGGCATGGGTACCAGAGGGTCTCCATGCTGCCAGTGTGCTCTGGAGCAGTGAAGACTACCAGGAAACTGCCCTGGAAGCTAAATAGGTGCCACTCTTGCTCACCCTGTTGTCTGGATCCTCAGTGGCTTGTTGCTCAGAGGCACTATCCCGGCTGCTCACAGCCAAGTGCCTCAGTCCCGACTGTTTGTGGGATCACATGTGTTGCTATGGTGAATGCTTCACTCGGGCAGGCATGAACTCCTTTTTGATCTGCTTCGTCGTGGGCATGGGCCCCAGAAATCAAACTGTGGCATAGCTGATGTACCTCTCATTCCCACCCTGATAAGTGCTGAAGCCAGAGGGCTGATAAGAGCGGATTAGAATTCCCACAGGACAGAACTGCTTTCCAATTCGTCAGTGTGCTATTAGCTAGCTTTGCTGGGAAACTTTACTGATGCTATCTCATAACCTTCTTATCCAGGGCTGTGTATCTGGTATCCATTGGTACCTAATGGTTAAAGAAAGGAGAGGTGGGGGTGGGGAACAGCAAAACTACTAACAGGGCTCCTGAAGAGCTCTCGGTATTTCATGAGCAGGCCTTTATCCTCTAGCTTCTCTGTTACTTTGCCCTGATAGACCTCTGCTGTCTCAGATGTCTTGCTGTGGAGGAAAACCAAATCCAACTTAGACACAGCTGGTTAGTGTTCTGAGCTAACTGTGCGGTTTAAAGAGCTTTGCAAGGGATTCTTCTGGTTGGTGTAAGTTCACATAGCTTTTCTTGCTTTTCAACAGAGGAAATGGAGCCAGATTGTGAATTGGGAGGTACCTAGGCCTCAGGGCCGTCGGTGAGTTTGTTGGAGCCCAGGGTTAGGAGAGGGGCTGCCACGTTGCCTCTCGATGTCTTGTTTCATTTGTCTGGAGGAATTGGCAGCATTTTTGCAACTGTGAAATGCTTTACTGGCCTCACCCTGTAATCGGGATGGTTTATGGGGGTTGTCATACCCACCCAGAGCCTGGCTTCTAGAGGAGAGATCTGGCCAATGACCATTCACTCCACATTATAGTCAGAGCCAAAGTAAGAATTCACCAATGTCTGGCTCACATTTAGAACTCAGCTCTGATGCTTCCACAAATGGGGTGTCTGTGGAATGTAGCCACAGGCTGCTGCTTTATTTCCCTTTGTCTGAATGGATCTGTGCATTACCTGGAAGTAACACATGTGGGCTGTTCCACTTGGAAGCCTTTCTGCCTAGAAAGGTCATTGAAATTCACATCTCCCTCAAGGAGACTATGGAGAATGACCCGGATGTGTATGTATGTCATATGTGAACCCAGATGAATGGGCGGGAGCGTTTCCCACCACTGAAGTCACTGCCTGCCATTATCCAACATCTGTGTGAGATAAGGGGCTTCTGGCTGTAGTTTGCTCACTGACCTTATCGTCAAGTTAATATTGTGGTCGTAGCTCGAGGGCGCATCTGTTTTATGAGTTCATGACCTTAGAGGGCGACCTAAGAAAAGCCCCACCCCCAAAGAAGTTGAGAGATCTGCCCAAGGCAGTTAGAGTAAATGTTTGACAAAACTGGAGCCACACCCAGTCCACCTCTGGTGCATCTTCTTTATCTCTGCCTTGAACCGTAGACTTTGTGTTTGAATGCCAGTCTATGTGTGGTCGGACATCTTGAAAGTAAGAGCACTGTACTCCTTCATTTGGCAGATGCTCACTAAATGGCTGCGTACCTGTGATGTACTTGCTCAAGGAAGGCAGAGACGAAGAAGGTTACATATCACAGCCCTGTCCTCAAAAAGGTCACAGTGTGGTACCTTAAAGTTGCACTAAGCTGGGCATATGGTACAGGCTTGTGAGCCCAGATGTTCCGGAGGCCGAGTCCAGAATATTACGAGTTCAAAGCTAGCCTGGGCAGCATAGTGAGATACTGTTTTAAAAAGTAAAAAATGGGCTGCGTATGGTTCATTGATAGAGTGCTTCCCTAGCATGTGCCGAGCCCTAGATTCAAACTCCTGTACCACAGAGGGGGGAAACAAGTTGTGAATGAGAGTCAGGCCTTAAACTTGATGTGTGTGACAGTTGCAGCTTTAGCCTCTTGGGCCTCAACCTCAAGCCACTGTGCTTGGTGGAAGAGCATTTATTAAGAACTAGCATCCTGGCTGTGGGTGTCAAGGTCGTGCCTAGAGATCTTGCCCGGGATATCTGGCACCCATACATCTGTTATTACTTTGAGGCATATCATAGGGCCTAATATCAAAAATCCCATAGGCTTGGGAGCTTCAGAAAGCAGCAATTCATCATCACCATTTTAAAGTCTGAGTAAATCTGAGTGAGACCAAGGCCCTGGCAGACTTTGTTTTGGGGGAGAGTCCATTTCCTGGCTCGAAGTGGCATCTCTGTATCTTTCTTTCTACAGCAGAGAAACGGGAGGGAGGGACAGAAAGGGGTTCTTGATCTCTGAGGTCTCTTTATTAAGGGCACTAAGCCCATTCATGGGGGCTTTGTAATTGTGATTAATTAACCCCAAATGTCCTACCTCCTAATGCATAGCACTGGGAATAGGTTTTTCAGCGTAGGAATTTTGGGGGACAGGGATCAAAAGTTCTATCCATAACAGGCTGTGTGTGTGTGGGGGGTACATAAGCACATGTGTGTGTGTGTGTGTGTGTGTGTGTGTGTGTGTGAGAGAGAGAGAGAGAGAGAGAGAGAGAGAGAAAGAGAGGGGGGGAGGCTGGAAGTCAACTTGATTATCTTCTTCTATTACTTTCCACATTAGTTTTTGAGTCAGTCTCTCACTGAACCCATCACAGCTTAATGATTTGGCTAGCCTATCTGGCCAAGGAGCTTCAGGATCTGCTCGTTAGAGTGACAGACCATCGCTGCCACGACCAGCTCTGATGTGGGTGCTGGTGATCCAAATTTAGATCCTCATGCTTGTGTGGCATGTAGTTTACCCACTGACCTATCTACCTAACCTGTCATATGGTTTCTTAAGTTTTTTTCTTTTTTCTTTTTCTTTTTTTTTTTCATGGCTGGAAATGAAACCCAGGCTTCTAACATGCTAAGTAAGTGTTCTACCACCAAGTTACATCCCCTGCTCCTGGATTTTGTTTGTTTGTTTTGATATTGTTGTTCTTATTTATTTATTTTGAGATAGCATCTCACTCTGTAGTCTTGGCTGGCCTGGAACTTGCTGTATAGAGCAGGCTGGCCTCCAACCCATAGAGATCTGCCTCTGCCTCCTGAGTAATGTATGTGTTGCTATGCCTGGCTCCCTGCTATAGTTTTTTGAGACAGAGTCTCACTATTAGCATGGCTGATCTTAAACTCAAGGTGATCCTCCTGCCTTAGGCCCCTAACTACTGGAATTATAATCATAAGCCACTGTATCAGTGAGGACTTCTTAATAGAGCGCCTGGGATTTGAGAGCGACAGAGTATTCAGCGTATTTCACATCTTTCTTATAAAGTTAGCTTTTCCTTACAGGGAGTATTTCTTTCTTTCTTTCTTTCTTCTTCTCAGAGAGTTTTTTAAAAGAACATTCGTTTTTACAGGGAATTTTACTAAGTGGCTCACCACTAGTGCGAAGATGTCTATGGCTACTAGCGAGGGAGAGATATGTGTCCTTCACACCAGTAGGTAGATACGACATAATGTCTGATCTCTGCTCCATGCAAGGAGGATCGCTTTAGTTAATGATACTGGCGTCTGGTTAGCACCTAGTGTGGTGCTGGGATCTTCATGAAGTAGGTGTTGAATCAGTGAGAACATGGCTCGTGTTTAAAGGTGCCAGGGATAAGGTTAAGAGTAGTCTGGGGGTCCTTGGATATCCTGTCCTTTAGTAGATGGGCCTCCCCTCCAGCGATTCTTAGAGTTCCACAGGAAATCCCAAGGTCTGCTCCACAATGCCCAACTTCCCGCTGAGACGAATTCCTCGGAACTTGGAGCAGAATTGAACTTTTCAGACCCCCGTCCTTCTAGACTTTAGAGAGTATGTTTTCGGCTTGTACTTGGTGCTGGATCAACTTTTGACCTCAATGGGCAAGGAATAACTTGTTCGCATGGATTCTATGACTGCTGTGTGAAAGGGAGATGGCGAACTGGGAAGGAATGTGGGATGGCTGATTTATTTCCTTTTTCATTAGCAGCTGTGTCTTTAGTTTGGGCAGAAAGTCTAGGGAGTTTTCCTCAGGGCTAGGTTTGTGGCTAGTGCCTGTGGAAGCTCTGACAAGAGAGATGGGTGTGGAGTAGAGAGGGCGAGCCGAGGGGCATGAAATCTTCCTGTGAATTGAAATTGCTGTGTGACCCATGCAAGACCCTTCTCTTCTCTGGGCTACACTTGCTTTGTGGGGGATGGGGTGAGTGAGTGAGGGGTTTTGGGAAGTTGGCTGTCCTGTAGCTCATCAATGTCTTCTTTCCATGGGCCTGGACAACATGGGCAGAGGATGAGCACAGATCCTACATTGCCAGGAAGGAAGAGGAAGGGGATAGATGGAGGAAGGGGGAACCTGCCTCTCTCTGTCCACTTGGACTATGGCACTTAACTTGAGCACAGCTGTGCCTCCATTAGATTGAGAGCCTCTACTTCTCTCTCAATTTCACTTTTTTAATTTGAGTTGGACTCAGTCTTGAACTGAGGTTTGGGTTTGGCATCCAATTGCCATGCAACAGAACTCAGGTAGAGAAGGAGAAAACCCATATTAAAAGGGAATCATAGTCTGACCCCTGATGTCTTCTCCGAGGTTAACCTGGGAAGAGTCCATAGTAGATAGCATGGTACCTGCCTGAGCTGACTGTCCTGTGCAGTCAGCCCAGCTCTGAAGGTAGTCTGGGACCTTAGACTAAAAAACCTATTTTTTCACACTTAATGATAGATCTACATTGCTCTCTGTGTATCTGACTCTGTCTCTGTCCCTCTCTCTGTTTTTCTCTCTGCCTTCCCCTCCCCTGCCCTATTGCTCCCCCCCCCCACCCCCCACACCCGCCTTTCAGGTCAGTAGATTGAACCTAGTGTCCCCAACTTGACCTTACTTCCTATCTCTTCTACTCTGAACAAAAGCAGTATGCTTTCTTCTTCACAATAGGATTCCCACACAAGTAGAGATGATGATGATGATGATGATGATGATGATGATGATGATGATGATGGTGATTATTTGAGGTCGGCTCTCACTCTGGCTTATACTGGCCTGAAAGCCACTTCTGAGTGCTAGTGTGCAGATGCGCATCACCATGCTCACTGCATCGGTATCTAATGCTCTTCTAACTCCTGGTTTCAAGTAAGAATTAGCTATTACATGTAACGTTTGAAATACCTCAATTTGGGGGGACCAGTGAGATGGCTCAGTGGGCAAAGGGCTTTTGCTCTTGGGCCTGATGACTTGAGTTCAGTCTCGGGAACACATATCAGTAGAGAGAAACGATTCCTCCAAGCTGTGTCTTGACCTCCCCCCTCCCCCCACCACACACACTAAATAAATAAATGTAATAACAAAATGAAATACCACCCTTTTTCTTACTAACCCCAAGTTGTTCATACTTGTGCCTAACAAAACAATAGCCATTTAATTAACCGTCATCATACTTAACTATTTATAAATTAATTTGAAAACACCAGAAGAAATTCAGTTTTAGATATAGGATATTCTGGTCACAGAATGTTCTCTTGGATGGTGCTGCTTAGCACATTGCTTTCTGGCTTTGTTTTTTGTTTCATGGTAACTAGATAGGATGAGATCCTTGTGACCTGGCAGTTTTGGGAAACCATTAGAGGCTATAGTTTACAGAGATCAAGGTCATGCATAGGCTTACAGCTAGACTGCCAGAGTTTGCATCCTGCTCTAGCCTTGCCATGTTGGTAAATTGGTAAATTACTTTCGGATGTCTCAATTTCTTCATCCTTAATCCTGTTAACACAGGATTAACATATCATAGAGATGCTGGGTGTATATAAAAACTGCGCCTAAGAAGGGAGCTGGATACAGCTCCAGATAGAGCTCCGTACAAGTTGCTTATTGTTACTATGTTCAGAAAGTGCTGGGTGATACCTCAGCTACGTGTAACTCCTCTTTGTGGCTGTATCACCCATTTGGAACAGTGCCGAGAAACGGGTTGCAGGGCTAAACTGAAGACGGCCCTAAACCCCTGCAAGGAACTCCATATTCAGCCCAGGTCCAGTTCGTATCTCACCTGCACTTAACTTGAATGTGTTTTGTTGGTTCTACGCTGGTACTGCAAATTCTCTACCAGCGAGCTAATGACCTTTCTAAATACAATCGAATTTCATGTTTGCAAATGGATCTCATTCCCAAGATATCTCGTTACATATATGCAAATATATTCCAAGTTCTAAAGGAATAGAGAGCCCGGAATATTTCCCATTCTGTGTACAGACATAGGTATTTATGAACCCAGAATATCCAATAATAGAGTTTGGGAACCTAGACATGATCCTATTGGAAGTTGGGCTGTCCAGGACAATTTATTTCTGGAGTTTCTAGGGAACACCAGTTTTATCACACTGAAATAAAAAGTAGAGCGTGTCTGCTGCCTACTCCCCAAATATGAGAGAAGCACTTTTGGTTTCTTATCACACTGACTGGGAGATGTACTAGTTTAGCACAACTCAACTACCTGGGCTCTTTCTTCCTCCCCTCCCTTCTTCTCTCTGTCCTTTCCTTCCCTCATTCATCAACTATACCTACTCTGTGCAAAGGCCCTGAGATCTGAATGGGAGGACAGATTTGTTGGCATAGCTAACTTGAGAAGGAAGAGAATGCAGTAGTACCTTGCAGCCATGTTTCTCTGAGTTGCTTGGGTGGAACTTACTTCAGGTATGGCAATTATGGCTTGCCTTTAGCTTTCAGCTGTTCTGTAGCCAGGTGCAACTTGTCCAGTGTTGCTGGCCTCAGGACGGCGAGTCTGGAATGAGCTGGTTCTTGTCCCTCATTCTGCAATGCTGATTGGATGTTGTGTGTCTCAGTCCAGTTTCTATAGCTCTGATAAAACACCATGACCAAAAGCAACTTGGGGAGGAAAGGGTTTAATTCATCTTATAGCTAGTAGTCCATCATCTAGGTAAGTCAGGGCATAACTCAAAGCAGGAACTTGGAGGCAGGAACTGATACAGAGGCCATGGAGTAAGCAGAGAGAACTGTTTACTGCTTGCTTCCCATGGCTTGCTCAGCCTGTTTTTTCATATACCCTCAGGACCACCAGCCCAGGGATGGCACAATAGGCTGAGTCCTCCCACATCATCAGTCAAGAAAAAGCACCACCGGCTTGCCCATAGGCCAATCTGGTAGGGGTGCTTTCTCAGCTGAAGTTCCTTCTTCTAAGAGGACACTAGCATGTGTCAAGTTGGCGTGAAACTAGCCAGCACAGTGTTTTGTAAAGCCACAATTTTTTGGGTGCTGAAAGCACAGTAGAAAAGGATGCCACTGTGTAACCACAAAGAAATTACCCTTTCCCCTGGGAAGGGAGGCAGATAAGAAGCAAGCAGTCACTTGAGGATGAGCCCTCCATGTTGAGCTGTCATATTGGTATTCTGTGTGTACTGGAGGGAACGCTTTGAGAGTATGAAGGAAACATTCCTAACTAAGTAAGGCCGTGAAACAGAGTAGTCTCCAAAGGACCTAGGCAGAGGAGCTGTGTAGCCTCATGAAGGGTGGGGCTAGTGTGGAACCACAGTACCCAATCAGTGGGTAAATACTGGTTGTTCTAGAGATAGGGTGAAAGGGAAAGAAGATGCTAGGAGGAAGGTGGGGCTCCATCATGGAGTCCTTGGAGGTCACGCCCAGAGTTGAGCTCTTATCCTGCAGGTAATCAGGAACCTTTTGAAGAGTTTTCAGGAGGTTGCTCTAGAGACTGTGGAGAGAGGCAGGAAGGGTGAGATTGGACATAGTCTGGGAAGGTGGCTGTGGGACTGGTCCATGTGTGAACTTCCATTTGGGAAATCTTTCTGTGTCAACTTCAACCCACATACCTGACCACCCTCTGGTGTTGAGAGTCTTTTCTGTATGTTTTGTATGACACAGGCTAGTAACAAGTGTGTAGGTAGGTTTAAAAGGCCGAAACAATCAGTTACCACCCGGAGATTGTTGATTCAGGTCTTACTATTGAACAGGAAGGTTGCTTCCCAAACATCCTGTGTCTTTCCCATCTTGTGTTACTTTTACATGACCATTACCTGCACGTTCTTCGGACCTATGGGAAAGTTACTCATGTGCACATAGCATCTGTGAATTTTTTCAGAAGGGAAGGCTTTCACTTATTAGAACACCTTTTCCTGCCTTCTTTTCTTAGTTTTAGCCAGTAAGCTGCAAAGAGAGTAGCCTCACCTGAGGATGCTGGTACTCAGTGGAGCAGAGGTGTGAGAACTGCCTTTATGGAAGAGTTTATAGAGATAGTGGGGATGAGGCAGGACAAGGAGTAGTTGAAGGACAGAGGGATTTAGGCATGGATTGATTGCCTTATGTAGCATTCATTCAAAAAAGGTAATAAGCAACTTACTGTATACTGGAGTCTGTATGTTTTACTTTAAGGAATACCAAGGGGGGTCGACATGTAATTTTGAAACGAGGCTAGGGGGTTTCTTACTGTGGAAAGCTGGTGTCACCCAAGACTTTAGCTCCCCACCACATGCACGTCTTCAGGAGTGGGAGTACCAGCAGACACCCACCACTTGTCCTCCCTCGCCTCCATGTCCGTGGAGTCTGTGGGCATCACCTTGCCAGGGTGCCAGCTCTCCAGATGTCTGAATAGCCCTGCCTGTCCCAGGTGGCACAGCAGCCTGCCCCCGTGCTTCCTGAACATCCCATGTCTTTCCCACCTTTGCCCACACACCCTGGCCCCCCGAATCTCCTCATCTCCCTTTTGATTCTTATTGACACCTGATTCTCTGTCAGTGCCCCTCCTCAGATATCACCCAACACCTCTTGTCGGGACTCTATCCCGGCCCTCTTCTAATGGAGTTCACTCTTCCTTTGAGCCACCTTTGCTGTTTCTTATTCTCCCAGTCAGCTAGGTTTGGACTAAGCATCTTCTGTTTGCCCAAGATAAAACATGAATAGATCAGGTGGGGAGGTGACAAGATTGTTGATATCCTGCGCATATATGGTACAGTGACAGTAATGAAGGGAGCCCCCAATCCAAACATTTACACTAAAAAAGAGAAGTTTATCTAGGCCTAATGCATATTGGCTAGGCAGACTTGTTAAGGAGAGAGTGGAGTGTGATAGATACTGAAATTTCGAAGTGTGTGCTTGGATACTTGTTGCTGTTTAGAAAGGGTCTTGCTTTGAAGTTGAAGCTGGCCTTGGGCACATGCTCCTCCTCCCTCAGCCTCCCAATGCTGGGATCACAGGTGTGCCACCACATCTGCCTTTTAGTGTATGTTGAGGGAAGACTTAGGAAAGGATGTAGTGCCGGGCTGTGGTGGTGCACACATTTAATCTCAGTACTCCGGAGGAGAGGCAGGCAGATCTTTGTGAGTTCCAGGCCAGCCTAGTCTATAGAGTGAGTTCCAGGATAGCCAGAGTTACAACAGAGAAACCCTGTCTCTGGAAAAAAAGAAAGAAAGAAGGAAGGAAGGGAGGGAAGGAGGAAGGGAGGAAGGAAGGAAGGAAGGAAGGAAGGAAAGAAAGAAAGATAAAGAAGAAAGTAGTGAAAGACGAATCCACTGTACCTGAGACCCTTGACCAAAAGCCTAGATCCAATCCTTGGCTTAGATAATAGGGAGCCATAGAAAACTTCTAAGGAACAGAATGGCTAGTCTCTATCAGGAAAAACAGGGCCAGTGTAGATCCTTGCACTTGCTAGGGCCTCTCCCCTCATGTGTCCTCAGCACATCTGTACTAGTACTCCTGCTAAGTTTCTCAAAGATTTTCCTGGTGTTTCTCTTGCTCTGGCTCTTTATACTAAGTCTTTCGTGGAGACTAACTCTTTTCCCTCTGCAGCTGTTTCTCCATCCTTGGGCTCCAACGAGCCTTTTCTGGAAAGCCTTCTTTTCCCCTGGGCTGTGTAGTACCTCCTTCCTTGGGTCTGAGGTTCCTTGTGGTTCCCTTCTTCTGATGACACCACCTTTGAGTGCCTCCTCTTTGCCCCATTCATCTTGAGTGGAAGTTGATGGAGGGAAGAAATGTCTCAATCTAGCAGCTGGCAGAGCGTTTGGCATCCTGGTTGTTCTAAGGTCCTATGCAGTAAATAAGTGGTGAAGTAGGATTACCAATCGGTAAGTATCTTTTCAGAAACTTTTGCCTGCATTTTAAGTTAAGGTACCAATTCACCGTTAATTTACTATCTTAATGTATATGGATCAGTGTTTCTTAGACCATTCACTGATTTTTTTCTCAACTCACATTATCACAGTCCAGAACGTTTGACTGACTCATTCCCCAAAGAAACTTTAGCATTCATTTCTCATTGCTGCCTTCCACTCCTGTCACCACCCCAGAAACCACTAATCTTTCTCTAGACTTGCCTATTCTGAACATTTTATATAGATTCAATCATACAGCATATGGCCTTCATATCTGGCTTTTATTTAGCATAATGTTTTTGAGATTTATGCACGCTATAGCACGTATCAGTATTTCATCTGTTGTGTGCCTGACTCGTTCCATTGTACGGAGATGCCATGTCTGGCTTACCCATATGTCAGATGATCAACATTTGAGTTGTTTCTGTTCTTTGGAAATTATGAATAATGCCTCCCTGAACACTCCTATGTAAGCTTTTGTGTGGATAACATGTGTTCAGTTCTTCCTAATGTATTCCTGTGAAAAATGGAATTGCTGGGTCAGTAAATAATTGCCATCTAAGCAAGAAGCCAGGGTTGAATGCATATTGAACAGTTTGTCCTTTTAATTCAAGAGTTTCATATCCAGGCTAGTATTGTGTATATTGCCCATTTTTCTGTCTCCACACAGCAGTTATTGGAGTTATATTTGATGGACTGTGGGGCACTCATCTGTAATTCACAGGCAGATGTCTGAGTTCATATGATACCGTTTACTGCTTCCCAGGTGCACTGCGCTTTGCTGGATCTGAAGATGACAAATACTTATCTCGCCCTCCTACTATAATTCATTTTAAGTCATCTAAATATCCATCTGTGTTGAGCCACTTAGTAAATTATGGATATGGTCATACAGAGGAACACTGTAGCTGTTTTAAAGCAGGGCGAGGCCATGCTTCATGTGTTGGCATGGACTGATGCCTGTGGGAAGTATTGGCTGTATATTAGCATGTAGAGTATCAGCCCATTTTAATGCAAAACATATGTTTATGTATGCAGAGGCAAAGCCAGGAAAGGTCGAAACAGACTGTAAATGTTGATTCCGTTTCCAGGAGGAAGGCTAAAGTGGTATTCAGTGGTATGTTTCTCTTAAAAAAAAATCCTCCCCCGGTAGGTGTGTATAGATTTTAAATTGATTTCACATCCCCCAGTTCTCTTTTTGGGAAACAAAGCACTTCAGATACAATTATATCTGAAGCACTAGCTCTCTTGAGATGTGGGCTACATTTCCAGCTCTGCCTTGGGGCCAGTCCATTCATGGTAAACACAGTGTCTTACCCATTTCCTCCCAGAGGACTGAGAGAGTTTCTAGACTGTAGCCTGCAGGAAGTCTTCCTGAAAGAAATTGGGGTTGGATTGGCCCTTAGAGGGTGGGAGCATGTGTATGGCAATTGACAGTTGTCAATTGGAGGGTAACACATACGCACTGTGCTTGCTTCCGCCGTGCCAAGCACTATAATAAGCCCATTGCTTACTGGTCCTCACAGCCATCCTGGGCTATAGATACTATTACTTCTGTTATACACAGGAGTAAGCAAAGAGTTAGAAAGCTAAGCTGACCAGGTGACTCTCATTGCTCATAAATGCTAGAACCAGAATTCAAAGCCACATGTCTGACTTCTCAGCGCTGGCCTGTGGTCCGTTTTAAATAGGAGATGAAGGCCTGGAGAGTGCCATGCACTTGCCCCAGTCTACAACTCCTATAAGCTGGAGAGCAGCATACTGAGCGAAGGATTTTTTCCCAGAAACCTGTTGTTTCTGGTACCAGCATGTTTCCTTGGGAGTTCCCAAGGACTGGCCATGGGGCGTTGGCAGGTACTGGTCAGAGAGACATGTTGGGCCCCTCTTGGAAATTCACATGTCATATAAATTTTGTGCATTATTTTGGGCTTTGGGGCTTTTGTTTTGAGACAGGGTCTCATGTAGCCCCTGCTGGCTGACTTTGAGCTCAGAATCTCTTGCCTCCACCTCCTAGTACCAAGATAACAGGCATGCATATTTTATCATAGAGGCATTCAATTCTTCTCACACCTGTGTGACTATCTCCCTTCAAGGATATGATTCAGTTAGCAAGGGTGTGTCGGTTGACACTGGTCTGGGTTGAAGTTGAAAACCAGAGTTTGGGTAAGCTATGGAGGGTAACTTATTGGGTAGGTTTGGGCTGCACGTCTAGCCTTCTGTATGTTTTATTAGATCTTCTTGCTTTAGGTCATGTGGGAGAGAACCCATCTGCTCGTGGTATTTTGTTTCCACTGATCAGGATGCGTTGTTGATCAGTTACTTAATTGATTTTTCCCATAGATTCTACAGTTCTTCAACCTACGCTACCAGGTTTCATTGAAACTACCATTTCTTCTTCTTCCTATTTTCCCTCCTCCATTGTCGTCTTAATATGTATAATTATATTCTTAAAGAGATTGTAGGAAAATATTTTTACCAAAAAGTCAGCTGTCTTAGCCATTTTGAGGTGTAGTTCCATAGTTCTGAGTGCCGTCATAGGACACGGCCAGTCTCCAGAACTGTTCCCATTAGTTTCATAAGCATTTATTGAGCACCTCCTGGGAGACGTTGAAGATAGACTTCCTGCTGCATGTGATAGTGCACACTTGCATTCCCAACAGTTGGGAAACTGAGGTAGGAGGATTGCCATGAATTTAAAGTGAGCCTAGGTAACTAGCACATTCCAGGCCAGTCTCAAACAAGCAGACAACCCAAATAAAACAAAAAGACACACTTCCACTCAGTCTAAGGGGGAAGGATTAGAAGCACGGAGAGTTCAGCTTGGCCAAAGAGATGAAACATGGCTTACAGGACCGGATCCTTTGGGGTTGCTGGGCCTGGACCTTGTTGTCATCACTAACTCGGGGCTACCTCTCCTCAGGCTCCTTGTCTGACACGCAGATTGTCCTTCACCCTCTAACTCTCTGGAAGAATTGCTGTTTGTGATCTGTGGAGCCCTGGGGAGTATTGAGGGCTATCACCGAGTCTGCAGATTGGTCTTGTGTGATTGTGGGGAACTTTGCCCTGTAACTGTACCCATGTGGTTTACGGTGGGGGCAGGGCAGGAGAAGAACACCTCTGCCAAAACCAGAACTTTACCAAACCCCAAATCAACGGTTTGCCCAAATATAGTCTCCTGGACCTTCAGCCATGATGCTTAAGCTAAATATACCGTCTTTCAGTTTGGAGGCACGGCTTCCTCCAGGAATGACTGCTGTAATTACTATAAAGTGCCCTTTCTCAAGTTGTCTTGGGAAAACGTCCGTGGTGATGTGGCCCACGTCTTAAGACAAAGGCCACGTGTAAAACTAAAGTAGATTAGAGAAGGTTGGCTCCAGGTGGCATCTGGCATTGTGCTTTTCCACTGTGACCTCACTGGTGATTTTCACAGTGATCTCATGGTCTGTCAGTGATTGTGTGTGGAGCATAGAGCTCCCGTGCAGAAGGAGGCAGTTAATCATAGAGGCTTTCCTTGCAAGCTCATTCCCTAGAAGAGACAGACTTGAGTCCCCATCACTTTCTCTGTGGATATGCACTTTGAATCCATAGTTGATGCTGCCATGTTGTGTCAGGCTTACAAAGTGGAGGTCATATGCACGCAGGGCCCCTGCTGACTGAATCCAGAGCCCCCGTTTTTCTGCTGCCGCGCTCTCTTAAGGAGAGACCTTGGTTAAGTTACTTCCTTAGGCTCAGTTTCTTCTCAGCAAAAGAGGCTAAAAGTACCTGTGCCGCTTCTTTGAGATCGTCGCAGGAACGACTGAGCTAAGAACTCGCGTGAAGTGTTTTTAACAGAGCCTCCGCCGCAGCGCAGACTCAGTCCACTGGGTTGTTCATTCTGTGTAACAACACGCTCCAGGAGTGTCGTCCTCGTAACTAAGCTGCCGTTTTTCTGCATTTTTTATTTTCTTCTTCTTTTGAAGCCTTGTTTGGCATGGTACTATGTGGCCTAGGCTGGCCTCAAACACACAGCATTTCTCCTGCCTCGGCTTTGTGGGAGCTGAGATTTCAGGGCCGAACCACCCTGTCTGGTTCACGTTTTCATATAGAAATGGCAGCCTGTTCTTGGTATGTCCACTCCTCCCACCTTCTACCCCCAACATCACTGTATTGGCCACTGAAACTGGCTGGGACGTGCAGCCCAAGTAGGTCTCTTTGGCGGACTGTGAATCCCCTTTCTCCTGAGTCCCTGGACGTGAGTCCCCATCTGTGGGTGCCTCTCACAAGTGCCTTGTGCCTCATTGTTACCCCCCACCTTCTCCTCCCTTTCTCAGGGGATCATGTGGCTGTGTCGGGCTGTCTTTCCCACTGGGATGAAAACTCTGAGGTTAAATTACAAGGGGGATCAGCTGCTTGAAATATCTTACGCTGAAGCGCAACCTGACCACCATAACTTTTCTTTGAAATACAAGGGCTTTTGCGTTTATAAGGTTTTTATTGTTAAAAGACTTCGCCTTTTTAATTAGGATTTCCATAAACAGATTTCTTCAAGTTTTTACACGCAGTTTAACTTCTACTACATTTTGTTGGCTAGACACTATGGATTATAAAAATACACAGACTGAACCCGATTCCCAACCTCCTCCTCAGTAGTGTATTCAAATACTTTGAGATGTTAACCTTCTTAAAAGATAGGGTGGGTCCCAAAAGCTCATTAGTAAAGGATCGGTTAGACCGACTGATAATGATGGCAGGAATCTGGACGTAGCTCATCCAGTGAGGCCTAATACATGGGTTATGGGTTTTTGTTTCGTTTTCTTTTAAAAATAAATTATAGAATATCACATTGGTAAGAATGTCTTCTCCTCCTCTTCTTCCTCCTCCTCCCTCTTCCTCCTCCTCTTCCTCCTCCTTCCCCCCTTGTCCTCTTCTTCTTTTCTCTTCCTCCTCCTCTTATTTTTAAAACATGGATTTCAATGGATTGTGATGGTGTACACCTTTAATCCCAGTGTCCTGAAAAGCAGAAGCAGGCAGATCTCTGAGACCAGCCTGGTCTACATAGTGGGTTCCAGGCCAGCCAGTGCTGCACAGTAAGACCCTGTCTGGGGAAAAAAAAAAGTGCATTTCTCTTCAAGAAAGATGTCTGTATGGAAGATCATCAGAAATAATGTCAGTGAAGTCTAGGGTAGAGCACAGCTCAGAGCATTTGCCTAGCTCTCGAGATTGTCCCCAGCACCACACGCGCTCTAGAAACAAAAAGTTTTCTCCGAGTGATAGAATTTCAAGTAATGTAAACATTTTTCTCTTTGGGCATATCTGTCTATATATAGACTCACATTCTGTGCAATGAATTTTTATTACTGGTGATTGGTGTAGTAGCTAGACCATTCTCGCTATGACAAAATATTCAACACACTTAAGGAGGTAAGTATTTAATTTGGTTCACTGTTTTAGTGGTTTTGTCCTATAGTCTTTGGCTCTGTTGGTTCTGGGTCCTTTGTGAGGCAAGACATTGTTGCAGCAGGACTTGTGCAGAGGCCTCTTGCTTTTTGATGGAAGGACACACCCCCATGGGTCTTCTTCAACTAACTAGGCCCCACCTCCTGTTTCTAGAACATGTAAAAGCAGTGCGGCTAACCTGGGGGCTCGGCGAGGGTCAGGGTTGTTCAGTACATGAGCAAATAGGCACATTTCCTATTCAGCCATGACGATCAGGAGAATGTTCAGTGAGGCTGCTTCATGGTGGGAAAGGGAGGGAACAAAGTTTGGATTCTTGGCAGATCTCTTTACTTGGAGAAGGGAAGAAGTGTATGGGGTGAGGGTAGGGTGAACTGGAGCAAGGGCAAGGTGAGGAGAGACAAGGGGCAGCAAAGTAGCTGGGAAGAGGAACACACCTTGTCTTAGAGACACCATCTCTGCCCACTGTGATGAAAGTGTTGATTTCTACAAGTTCCAAAGAGTGGCTCAGAACTCAAAACTGTTTGGTGGGGCCTGTACAAAAGCATCAGGGATAAAACTCAAGATTGGCTAGGTGTGGAAACAAACTTTGGTGTTGTTATTGTTGAGACAGGGTTTGGTCTTGAACCCCGATCCTCCTGCCTCCGCCTCCACAGGAGTGAAATTGGGTTATAAGCCTGCACCACTACACCCGGTTTTCTGTGGTGCTGGCTTGGGGGGGCCTCAGAATCAAGTGATAGGTAAGCACTATATCAACTGAGGTACATCCCCAACCAGGAGGGGGGGACCTTCTGAGTTCTGTATATTTTAAGTTGTATGAAGCCTGTGGTAAATTCTAAACTTTTAAAAACAGGAATTGTGGACCAGCAAGATGTCCCTGGGTAAAGGCACTTGCCACCAAGACTGATGGCATGAATTTGATCCCAGGAACCCACATGGTAGAAGAGAACTGACTGACCTCACAAATCAAGTCCTCTGAGCTACACGCACACACACAGACACACACATACACACACACACACACACACACACACACACATAAAACAAACCCAATAGTGATTGAATAATTAATTTGTTCATTGCTGCCTTATGGAAGTTTGGGGAGCGTGTTTCTCAGTTTTCTTGTGGAAGAGAACTGTTTCCTGTGATTCCATCAACTGGGAGGAAGGGAAAGCTCTGGGTGGAGTTTGCCTAGCCACTCACTTGTGAAACCCAGTGTATGGCATAAGGAAAGGGGAAGGAAGATCAAAATCACAGGCAACAGAAACAATTCTAAGAGAAATGAAACTAGTCACGGTAGCTCACCTTGTAATTACATCACACAGAAGACAGAGGCAGGAGGATTGCTGTGGGTTTAAGGCCAGTCTGGACTATGTAGTAGGTTCCAGGCCAGTTTGGGATACAGAGCAAGATCCCATTGCGGGGGGAGAGGGGGAGTTTAATTTTTACTTGTTGAATGCCCACAATGCTATATCCTACTCTGGATTT
Source organism: Cricetomys ansorgei (assembly GCA_026225945.1). NCBI lineage: Eukaryota > Metazoa > Chordata > Mammalia > Rodentia > Nesomyidae > Cricetomys > Cricetomys ansorgei. The sequence goes on along the minus strand of JAMJFZ010003581.1, from coordinate 8,264,140 downwards.
GACCTTTCTAATCTTGCTAATCCTCTCAACTATCTTTGTGAGTGTATTATCTCTGTCTGCACCAAACTAGCTGAGTAACCCTTGATTCAGAGTTGGCAAGGGCAGGGTTGGGTCTTGGATGTAAAATCCAGCCTTGTAGCCAGCCAATGCACTCCTCCATCTCTCCGAGCACAGAGCTCTTAAGATGTGAGGTAGCCCCGGGGGCCGAGGTCAGGATGAGGAGAAGGCTTCTAGAGGTGAGACGGAGACTAGCCCTCACAAGAAAGCCAAGGCAGAAAGGTAAGCGCAAGGGAGAGCAGAGAGCTGGTGTCCCAGGGAGGAGAATCACTGAAAAATAGTTAACAGGTTTAACTATTTTATCTATGGCTAGATAGGCTGGGCTAAACATTTTCCTTTATTGCAGGACTTGTCAGAGCCTTTAACATAGTACTGACACCTAACTTGTGTCTGTGCATATTCATTGACTCTGGGAAGCATTTCATGGAATGATTGTATCAGAATATCCTGCATATACCCATGGTAGTGGAACTGAGCCTGTATGCGGTTGTTACAGTCAGGGATAGAGATAGAAGGAAGGCATACATCTGGTGGCTTTTACACGTTGCTGTGGTGAATACGTATATGACTCTGTCACAGCCCTGGGAGGGGGGAAATGAATATAATAAACCAGTGAAAGAGGGGCTTTAGAGGTGGTTCAGTGGTAAGAGCAGGTACTGCTTGCTCTTGCAGAGGGCCGGGGTTCCATTCTCGGCACCCATGTCGTGTGGCTTACAACTGAAGCTAAAGGGGAATCCAGAGCCACTGGTCTCCACTGGCACTCGTGTGGACCCACATACACACGTATACACAGACACACACCTGTACCTGAAAATAAAAGTAAAATCTTAAAAAAAATAAAAGTCAGAAAAGAGAAAAACCAACAGGGCTTGAGAGTGGAGTACTGGATGGTAGCCTGGACAGGAGCTCACCTGGGTGCCTCTCATGCCTTATGGGAGTTGCTGGGATGCTGCTTAGGACAGATCTGGGTAGGGAAGCTTGAATAGAATATCACTGGAATAGAGGTAGCCAATGGAGCAGGAAGAGCAGGGGCTTGGACCCCTGGCCTGGAGGGGCATGTATGTTCCAGAGGTCCCTGGAAGAATCCACAGAAGCAATGGGACACTAGAGAGTGTCCTTAAGAGATGAGGACATCTGGTGTAGCGAGGAGAGTGGCAAGAGGGTGCAAAAAACAGGTGTTTTGATGCTTGCTTCCTCTTCTTGCTAATGGAGTTTGTATATATATTATATATAGCCTTCTGAGGTTGAGGTGGTTGCAGATGGCCTTCCTAGCAGGTGTGTTCACAGTGCCCACCAGGATGTACGGTTTCATCCTGTCCTTGTCTCTCCTTTGCATCTTTAGGGCAGTGAGGGATGGTGTGGCTGGCTGATCTTGCCCACTGGGCTATTTATCCTCTCTAGATGTTTGCCCTCTGGGGCCTTGCCAAGAGAGCCGAAGTCTCCGAGGCTGGAAGCCAGTGTGGCTGCCTGGGACTGCTGGCTCTCAGTGCTCTCCCCTCTCACCCAGCCTCAGTTGGAGCTGCTGGTGGCCCGGGCCCTGCTTGTCAGCACGTGGCTTGGGTTTCTGTGTTACAGGTCCCAAATTGGCATCGCAGGGGGATCAAGTGTCCCTGTTGTGTGATCATGCTGAGCCTTCCCCATGTGGCCAGCTGCAAACTCTTCAAAGGGCTGTGTGTATTTGGTCCGGGAGATGCTGCAGGAGACCAAGGCAAGGACAAAGAAGTCCGTTTTCAAAAAAGCAAAAACTAGATGAGGGCAATAGCCTTCAACACTGGGTAGGCGGGGTGCTTGGGCACATTGAAACCCCTTCCTCTCCTCTTCATAGTTTCCACTTCTACAGCCCCTTTGGCCAGTGCCTGTCTACCCCCACAAGACCCTGCCTGTGTAAATACAGCCTCTGTCTCCCCCTCCTTCATTATGCATTCCTTTAATCTGACCCATCTTCAGGTCGCCAGCTGGCAGGGGCAGTGGATTCCAAACCCCAGCTGGTGCCAGAGTGTTTACACGGGCGGGAAGCTTGGCAGACAAGCTTGCCCCCAGGCTACTCAGCTGGAGGAAAAGGTAGAAAGACAACCCCAGCGGGTGTGGTGGCTCACGCCTGGGCTCCCAGCAAGGCCAAGGCAGAAGAGCTACTGAGAGTGGAGGCCAGCCTGAGTTACAGAGTGAGCTTTGGACTACACTGAGCTACAGTATGAGTCTGCTTCACTCCCTCCGTGACCCCCAAGTCTCCCCAAAAGAACAAAATGTGAAAGACAGCCCTGGGATAAGTGGGCTCTTGTTTACAGTTTTCCTTTTTCCTTCAGCCGCCTGCCGTGTCTACCCTCACTTCAAGCTGCTCTATCATAAAAAATAAGAGGAGAATCCCTTTGTGAAAGGAGTGAATGGCAATCCCCCCACCCCTTTTTTTTTTTTGCATCCAAGCACATGAAGGTCCTTGCCTCCTGGCTGGGGCAGATCAGATAGTATTTACAAGACATTATTCAGCCGTATATAGCCAGCTCCCATTTATGATGGGTGTGGCCTTTCTAAAATAGTAATAAAAGCTATGTGGCTGAGTGTTAAGCTGGTGCTGGGATTTGCTGCTGCAGCCTAAGTTCAGCTCTCTGTAGTCTGTGCCTCCTTTTGTCCCCAGCAAAGACGTGAGACACTCAGGGGCCTCCCAGCTCTGGTGGTGGTTCACCATGAACAGTCCATGAGAGGCCATTTCCTAGGTGTTCTGTACTGGGAAACTGTGACTGACCCTGGTTATCAGCATTTGGATGCCTGTTTGACCCCCATTGGCTACATGAGCGATTGTACAGATAGGCATGTGTCAGGAAGACAGTTGTCCTTGTTGTTGTCATCTTGTTCATGGTCCTGTTGACTGGGTCAGTTACCCTCATGTATTGTGTTTTACTTGAGAAGCATGGCTGTATCAGTAGGGTCATATCAGGAAACAAGGGGTAACTGAGGAATGGTTATTGAAAGCACTGTTAACTAGGCATTGACTGAGTCTGGAAACAGATAAGGAGTGGACAAACACTCAAGAGTGGGGAAATCCTAGGTAGGCGTGGGAGGGTGGCAGATGGACGGTCTGCAGAGCTAAGATGGAAGGGCACTGGAGGTCCCTGTGTCTGAGGAAGAGGACTATAGCAGTGTCAGAGTTGCCTAACCAGGAAATGGATATGGTGGTAGGTTGAATAAAAATGGCTCCCATAGGCTCATAGAGTTGAATGCTTAATCACCAGGGAGTGGCACTATATGAGAAGGATCGGGAGGTGTGGTCTTGCTGGGAGAAATGTGTCATTGACAGTGGACTTTGAGGTTTCAACAGCCTATGCCATGCTAGTCTCTGTCTGCCTAGGGACCAGGATGTAGAACTCTCAGCTACTCCTACACCATGTCTGCCTGCGTACTACCATGCTCCCCACCATAATAATGGACTCACCTCTGAAACTATAACCTCTCAATGAAATGTTTTCTTTTATTAGAGTTGCCTTCTTTGCCTCTTCTGGGAATATTTCCTTTCTTTCTTTCTTTCTTTCTTTCTTTCTTTCTTTCTTTCTTTCTTTCTTTCTTTCTTTCTTTCTTCCTTTCTTCCTTTCTTCCTTTCTTCCTTTCTTCCTTTCTTCCTTTCTTCCTTTCTTCCTTTCTTCCTCCTTCTCCTCCTCCTCCTCCTCCTCCTCCTCCTCCTCCTCCTCCTCCTCCCCCTCTCTTTTTGAGACAGGGTTTCTCTGTGTAGCCCTGGCTGTCCTGGAACTCACTCTGTAGACCAGACTGGCCTCCTGCCTGAAGGAGCAGAGATCCTCCTGCCTCTGCTCCCCAAATGCTGGGTTAAAGGTGTGCACCATCACTGTTCAGCTCCGCTGTGAATCTGAATCTTAACCTCATCTGTGACAATGTCAGTCAGCAAGGGAGGCAACCTAGACAAAGTCTATGAAACACTATACTCTCTGGCAGCAGGCTTTTTGGGGAGGCATTTTCCTGATTGTAATAAGCTAATAGTATCATTCGTCTGTGTTAAGCTACTTAGTGCCTTGATATCTGGTGGGACAGAATCAGTCTTGCTTAAAGTGGCAACACATTAATGTCCTTACTTCCATCTTCTGCAGCAAGTTCAGATAACTCAAATGCCACTTAAACTTGTTTCCTTCTCCTGTTTCTGTGTTGTGCACCTGTATCCTAGGGACCAACAAGAGCTTTCAGTGTAGCCTGCATGGGGCTCTGGTAACTGAGACAGTTCCCACTAGCTTTCAATAAATGTATTTATCTATTTATTTATTTATTGAGACAGGGTCTCACTGTGTAATTCTGCCTGGTGTGGAACCTGATATGTACATCAGGCTGACCTCCAACTGACAAAGGTCTGCTTCCTGAGTGCTGGGGTTAAAGGCGTGTATCATCGTTCCTGGCCAACGAAACTGCTTTTTGACAGGTATCACAGGGAATCTTGGATTGACTTATCCCATTAGACAACCCATTTAGTTGGTGGAGTATAAAGGAAGCATTTGAAACTTTGTGATAAGGTGGCCTCCTTTATGGTGGGAAGCAGTCATCTCTCACCTTGAGTTGTCTCGGACAGCAAGGCTTTCAAATGTGCAAGGTGCTAGGACAGATGGTGTCCTTCCTATGCACCAGGAGGCAAACTGGCTCCACTTTGGGGCCTGGGAGCCTGCTAACTAGTTTTCAACCTCTTTTCTATTCCATTCATTTTCCTTTCTCTTTTCTCTTCCCCTCCTTGCGTAAGTGAACAGGCACACACACAAGCACACACACCAGGGGGCCACTTTGGGTATCATTCCTCTTCAGGTATCATCCACCGTATTTTCTCTGAGAAACAGTCTCCTTCTAGCATGGGACTCACTGATCAAGCTAAGCTAGCTTTCCAACTAGGGTGGCCAGCCAGTGAGTCCGTCGGCTCTGCCTCTCCCTACTTCCTTAGCTCTGACTGATATCACAAGTGTCTGTTACTGTGCCGGGCTCTTCTGTGTGGGTTCTGAGGCTCCAACTCAGGTCCTCATGACTGAGCAGCAAGCTCTACTGACTCTGCCACCCTCTGCCACCTCCCTGCCATAGCAGCTTCAGCACAGTACTTGAAGGAAGCAATCAATAGGTGACTAAGGAGCGTGAGGCTGCATTTCATCTCCTTTCCCCATTCTAAACCAGCGTGTTCAAGACAAACGGGGCATCTGAGAACTGGAGTTGGACCACACCGTGGACGGCATGTCTACCTTCAGCTGAACCACCCCGCCTCAGGCCTCCTCCAGTGCTTTCTCAGCACTGTAATGGTGCTATCCTAACCCTTCCCATCTCCCCTTACCAAAGGCTACATCCTCCCGACTCAGCTCATCCCTCCTAGAGTCTTTTGAGGAAACCTATAAGTCCCCTCCAAGTCTACGGTACTACCAGATATTTTCTATCCCCTCCTTCGTGGCGAGGATACCAAGAGTGTGATGATGAATGAGCACAGTTTGCCTTTGAGCAAAGGACGGAGTTCCCTTCACCTATCCAGTCCTGATTCCTGCCATCTTTACCAACTTTCAGGCAGACTTTCCCGGCGTCACCGTCTCACTGGGTCATTAGGTTCTGAGCACAATGCTCAGGGAGCACGGGGATTAAGTCCACCCATCCCACACAGGTAAATCTTGGGTTCCTATCCTACTCCTGGAGTTTACTAGCAGTGTGCCTCTAGGCAAGTTCCTTAAGCTCTTTGAGCCTTCCTTTCTGTGTTCTCAGGGCACGCATGTGCGGGGTGGGGGACTTAAAAGAGAGATTTCTGTGGGTGTTCAGAGCAACCCTGCACACGCTAAGAGGCAGTCACAGGCAGTCAACAACACCGTTTCTGGTTGAACTGGAGGTGAATTGAGGTGATCTTGTGTGTGGCACAAGGCCTGCCTTGCGTAGTCTTATGCATTCAGAGGTCATTGCTATGATCTCTTTCAGGCATACAAGGACAGAGGCAATGCTGTGAAGTGCTTTGGTCTCAACTCGGTTGCATCAAATGCTCAGAACAATACATGGTTGGCCTGACCCTCTCAGTCTACAAGGGAGTTAGACTCGGTTGATAGCACAGCTCCTGATTTTGGCCTCGGTGCCATGGAGCGAAGGGATTGATTGATCCTGCCATTGTTTGAACCTCTTTAACTCTGTGTCTTCCTCAGAGCACGCTCTCAACAAATACTCTGAGGGGAATATTGATTTAATTTGAATGCGTGGATGTGTGTTAGCACAGTCTCACACTGCAGCTGAGGGTGGCCTGGAAACTGATGTTGTAGCACTGTCTGGTTCATCCGGCTCAGGCTGACTGTGATCCTCTTGCCTCAGCATCCTGAGTGCTAGGGTTGCTCTTTCTTTTCTTTTTTTTTTTTTTTTTTTAAGATCACATTCATCTGGAGACTAGAAACATTTCTATGTAAAGATGAGTTTGTAGGGGTTGAAAGTACTTTACCAACCAGCTTTGTGTGTGTTTGTGTGTGTGTGTGTGTGTGTGTGTGTGTGTGTGTGTGTGTATCTGTGTAAACACATACACTCTAATGCTTTCCTGGACATATCTGATTAGAAAATGGATCTGGCAATTGTAAGCTGGAGGAGGAGGTGGTCCTGTTCTGTAGCGGCTCATAGTCAGAGCTTATCTGTATATAGGCTGGCTCCAATCCCAAACCTATCATTCTAGTCAGGAGATAATAAAGGCAGATGGACAGATAGGAGGCTAGAGTTCTCCTGGCCCCAAGACTCTCAGGCACCCTTGCAACCATCCTCCTGGGAACCCATAGATCAAACCCATCCTCATGAGAAAGCGAAATCAAGGTCATTGAGAGTGACAGTGGACCACAAGTTCAAAAGCATTAAAGGAAAAGGAAACAAGTAAGAGTCCTTCTGTCCTTTTTCAGGGTACCAGGAAGGGGTGCCTCAATTTTGCCCCCATCCTCCTGTTCTTCATCAGTTCAATATGGTACCCCCAAGAAGTTTTACTGAGCATTGCCTGTATTCAAAGGGAAGTGGGTGAGCTGCAGAAGGTACACAGGGCCTTGGGGTCTAAGGAAACCAGAAGTTTCTGGGAGCAGTGCTCCCTCCCCGTTAGCACCTCTTTTCTGCTGTAATCTAGATCCCCAGGTTTTCCCTGTGGCCCTCAGTTTCTTCTTCTGTCTCCCTGTGTCTTCTTCATAGCCTTCCTCCTCATACACACACACACACACACACACACACACACACACACACACACACTCCTTGCTTGCTGTCCTTTGCTTTCCTTGGCAGACAGGCAGCCCACAGCCGGCTTCCCACTTTACACTCCATGGTGTACCAGCTCCTAACCGCTCCTCACCTTTGGCTTTTAACCCTGCCAAGTACCAGTGACTTAGCTTCTGGGCGAACACAGGGTGAGCCCACCCTCATGTAGCTCCCTTGACTGACCTGTGCTTTCTGAAGCACCTGCTGGTGCCCAGTGGACTCATTAAAACTTGTCCTGTCTTGGCTTCTAGGGCCACCCTGGTCTTTCCAACTGTGCCGTATGTGTCTCCTCCATCCACGGTACACTGAGTGACTGTCGCCACGATGAGCTTCTTTTATTTGTACACACATTTCTGTGTCTTTTCTGTACCTGATCTGAGCAACACTCTTGACCACTCTCTTAATTTCACATATCATTGAGTCCTTCAAGGTACCCAGTGCTGTCCTGGGCCATCCCTTCCTGTATGTGGTACCTTCCACGTTCCTGTGCCTTCTTGTATCTCTTTGGAATAGAGTTGTTGTATAGCTCTGACTGAGGCCTGAAGAGGGCACCTAGCTTCCTGGACCTTGCTTAAGGCTGGATTCATCAGCAAGGGGAGTTTGCACACTGATCACTGGGTGAGAATGCCTGCTGTCTCCTTGTCAAGTTTGGGTGAGGGCCATCCTCCCCTTGGCTATTTGGTTTTCCTGCTTGCTATTTGAAGTCACAGCCGTGCTAGGACACAGAAGACTGTGATGGGAATGGCCTCAGCCTGCCTGAGAATAAGTAGCAGGTCTTTTTAGGCATTGGTTTTGCCATTCTTGTTGTTTTGTGATAACAAGACTTTAACCCAGGACCTCTGCATGTGGTAGGCAAGGTCCCTAACCCTAAACAGTAGCTACAGCCCTTTTCAGTGCCATTTAAACATCTCTTTCAAATTAGAATCCTGAAACTATGTGAACCACAATGCCCAGCTGAAATACAGTGTTTATCCTAACATTGACATTTGCTCAGACTTTGTACCTTGACTTTAGGGCTACGGAGTGACTCTGGCTTGTCGGAGAGTGTGGGTCACGTCTTCCTGAGGCCATGCCTCTGGTGCTAGAGTTGTGCTTCTGTTCATCATCTGGGAAATCTTACCTTCCGTGTTGCCTTTTTCCTTTCTGTGTGGTGGCTTGATAAGAAATGGTCCCCATAGGTTCATATATTTGAATGCTTAGTCACCAGGTAGTGGAACTGTTTGAAAGAATTACAAGGATTGGGAAGTGTGGCCTCATTGGAGGAAGTGTGTCTACTGAGAGTAGAATTTGGGGTTTTCAAAAGTTCATGCCAGACCCAGTCTTTCTCTCTAGGCCTGCAGATCAGGATGTAACTCTCAACTACTTCTCCAGTACCATGCCTGCCATGCTCTCTGCCATGTTGATAATGTTCTAAACCTCTGAAACTGTAAGCAAGCCCCCAGTTAAAGCCCCCAGTTTTCTTTTATAAGAATTGCTGTGGTCATGGTGTGTCTTCCCAGCAGTAGAACTATGACTAAGACACTGTACCTTGAAAGTGGTGATGGGTGTCTGTTATTTACAAACAGGGATATTTGAGTGCTAGAATGTTTTGTATTAACCTTCGTGGCCTTGGTTTAAGGTGTGTGTGTGTGTGTGTGTGTGTGTGTGTGTACACATGTGTGTAAATAATCACCCTTAAGATTTGCCTATAAGGTGCTTCATGAAGACAGTCCTGGATGGGTCTTTGCAGACTCAATCAAAAAGGGTTTCTCATCACCAAGATGTTCCAATGCTTCTTCCACTGGTTTGGGATGCTCTGTGGGAGATAAAGGTAATTCAGAGCAAGGCTTATCGAGGCAGAGCTCCTGGCCTGGCTACTGTGTCTTCTAACCCCATGCACCCATTGCTTATTCTCTCACCAGCTGTTATCCCTCCATGGAAGAGCCATGTGCTTAGCATTTGAAAACCCCCGTATTTAAACATGATAAAGGTAGCGAACATGTTCTTCTGTGTAGTTCCTTACATAAACATCTAGGGGAATTCTAAGGTTTCCTATGAGAATGACTTTGACCCTGTTGGAAGGCTAGTTTATTGCCCCTGCCCCTCCTGCTCCCTTAACTCTGACTATGTGAACTCAAGGTTCATTTTCCTAGCAAGCTGCAATCCATATGCCAAAAAACAGGGGTCAGCATGCAACGTGAGAGGGATCCCAGATGGCTAACAGTTCCTGAAAGCAATAGATCATCAAGGACCCGTGTCTTCCTAGAAATGTGCAAATAAGCAAATGAGAGCAAATACACCTGGGCCTTGCCTGCTGTTCTGGGTCCATGGACCCTGTGAAGTGAATTGCCCTTTTATTTCTCCAAATGCCAGGCAATGCCAAACATTCCTTGGGATGCTTTTGCCTGACACCTAGTCACAACACTTGCCAGCAATCCACGGCTGGCTATCACAGACCCATCTGTAATGTTCTAGTCACACGCAACCCAGCTTTGTGCTTCATCCTCATGGTACTAACCATTGTTAAAACAGCGCCGATATACTGGTTTGGCGGTTCCTTTTCTGTCATCAAGTCTAAAGTGTTACCCAAACTCTATTCTTTAAAAAAAAAAAATCACTCACAGTCTTCAAAGTTCCTATTGGTTTAAATTAAATTTAAATTTACTGTAGAGATGATATTACATCCTACCGGCAAGCATTGGACCAAAAATAAAATACTAATTTTGACTGATATGTGTGCTTTGCTTATATCCACACACAGCCAGTGTTCTAAACCCTGATGTGTGGCGCAGCTGGGTTTCAGAACACTGGCATTCTTAAGCAATTGTTTTTACACGAGCAGTTCTTCATTTTTATTTAGTTCTTAGCTCCCACAATAAATGTGTTGTGGACAACTTATAATATCAAAACTAGGGGAAAAGCTTTGAGTGTAGGTTTAGGTAGGAAGGAGAATGAAGCATGTGAACAGGTAGAGACTCTTCGGCTATTGTGTTGGCATACACCTTTAATCCCAGTACTAGGAAAGCAGAGGCAGAGGTTGATGGGTCTCTGTGAGTTCAAGGACAGACTGATCTACATTGCAAGTACAAGCTTGCTATGGGACATAGTAAGATCCTTTCTCAAGAAGAAAAGAATAGGAAAGAAAAGCATATTCTAAATCCAGCTAGCGCTCTTTTATGGAGCTGGTGTGTGTGTGTGTGTGTGTGTGTGTGTGTGTGTGTGTGTGTGTGTGTGTGTACGTGTACACATTTAGGGGAAAATTGCACTTATTTCATGTAAATGCTACAAGATTGGATAAAAACAAGGTTATGCATTGTAGGTATAAAGGAAATGGAAAAGGCAGCCCCTTGGCTACCATATCCTTTTCAGCACTTGAAACTGTAGGTGTTAGATAGCAAGTTTGGTCTGTCTAGATGTTTTTTAAAGCCCCGCTTTAAAAAATAATAAAAGAGATGGAGAGATGTGTCAGTGGTTAAGAGCACTGGTGGCTCTTACAGAGGACCCAGCTTTGGATCGAGCACACACATGGTGGTTCCCAACCATGTGTAATTCCAGTTCCAGAGGATCTGGTGTCCTCTTCTGGCCTCTGTAGACAACAGGCATGCACATGGTACACATACATGCATGTAAGCAAAACACTTACATAAAATAGAAAAAAATTAAAAACTCCTCATAAGGCAGGTATGGTGGCATTATTGCTGTAATTATTCCAGAAGCCAATGCAGGAGGATGGTGAGTTCAAGGCCCTGAGGCCAGCCTGGACTACATAGCAAGCTCCTAAAACCACCAACCAAACACATCTCCTTGTGTTCCGCTCTAAATTCTTTTTTGTCTTCATATAGCTTGGACTTTGGGCCTGTTCTATATAATTAAAGTAGCACAATGTTATCGTAGCTATTGCAACAGCAAGGTTTCCCATGCACCCTCACCATCAAGTTTTAGTCTAAGGCCGCCACTATGACTGGTAACAGCTCTTCTGTTCAGCACTGTGATCACAGGCTCTAGAGAACCTGTGGGGTCTGTCTGTTTGGCTTTGCCCCATTCTCGTATCAAGGCAGCCTTTCAGGCAAGGAACCGGCATCCCCAGATGTTGCTAACAAGCCACACAGAAAGGTACTGTCAGAACTGTGTCCCCTGTGTCTCAGCCACTCACCCCTTTCCGGTCATCCAGAACGGAGGTTTGCAGAAGGCCAGAGTGAAAAGCATCTTTGTCCCAGTAGTCTGTCTTCTCCTGAGCTGTGCAGAGTTGCAGGCCCACCGACACCGTGTCCCGCCGTGTGTGCGTCATGCACGCAGGTGACGGTAGACCCACCAGGTTCTCCTCACACAACAGGAAGCTTGGGGCAGTCACTCCAGAAAAGAAGAACAAAGAACTTCTTTGTTTTTCACATCTCTCCCTCACCAGTTGAGTGTAACATTCCAGTGTTTTCCTGTCATACTGAAGTTTCCCTATTCACCACCTTAGTAGGAAGATGCAAAACCAATTTCAGGGCCGCTTGCTTGAATCATTTGGCGTCCTGTGATCAGGGCCAAGCTTAGGGAGGAGACAAGTGTCCCAGCCTCAGCAGGATAGCTCTCTAGCCTTAGCCGGGTATTTTCAGTGAACGAGTGTCTGTGCTTTCAGTTGTGAGACCTGTGCCACTTCATGTTTCTGCCCTACGGCAGAACACCAGTGGCTCACAGCACTTTTGCAGCAGTGAGTTCCTCGTGCGCCAACCTTGCGTAGTGTATCCGCACATCCTCTTGCAAGACCCGTTATGCTGATGTGTCTGTTGGGAGCAAGTCAGAACTAGCTGAAGTTAAGGATCCAATACCTGCTGGGGAAGGATGTGATCCCTTTCATCTTAGTTCCTCACTTCTGTCTTTGGTGACTGCCATCAACTTCCAGTGCATTTCAAAATCCTGTGTGCCAGTGCCAAGGGCTTTAACCCTTTTGCCCATGAGGCAGGGATTTCAGAGGTGCTTTAAACTTGAAGGTAGACCCTTCAGTAAGGCTGTGATTTGGGCACTGAAGATCAAATGTGCTCCAGAATGACAACTTTGAGCAGGGTTCTTTATGGACCTGCATTTCATCCACCTCCATAGGCCTGATCATTTCCATGCCTGTCTGCAGTAGCATCAGTCTTTACCTTAGATGGCCACTGAAGGAATTTCACTTGACCCCTTAGAACCATGCTTGGCACCAAACAAGCACTTGATAGCATTATCACTATCGCTAGTGCTGGGGAAAGGAGTCCCCGGAGGTGACAGGCCTTACCCAAAGCGTACCTCGCTGGTCCACAGCAGACTTGGGATTGGATTCCACATCCAGCACGCTGCGCGGGAAGCAGCGATTTCCCTGGCATTCTTAGTATCATGACAACCAAGACCTCAGGTCCGTATGCCTCTTAATAGAACATGATGCGTGGAATGATTTTGGCTTTGTTATGGCTGTGTGAACACACTCAACATCTCTGCCTCTGTGTTTCACATGTTCTAGTTAAAATTGTGATGAAGTTCTCTCTTGTGTGTGTGTGTGTGTGTGAGAGAGAGAGAGAGAGAAGGGAGGTGCCTCCTATGTAATTTTAGTGTCAACTTTGCATTAGTATATTAGCACATTGTCACTGTTAGTTAACCCTTCACTCACTCAGCTTGGCATTCAGTATGCTATTAAACTCAATATTGTTTCCTATAAACAGCCTTAGAGGGATGAGAAAATTATTGGAGTGGCATTTTTAGTAGGTCCCTATTTCTCAACCTCTGTACCACGTGAACCCAACATTGCACAGAGGGGCTTTTTAATTGTTTGGTCCCCGACCATAGGTCAGATGAGAGTATGGAATGAAGATTTGGGGGGCCAAAGTACCTTTGAAAACACACTGAGTGTTTTTTTATGAGAAACAAATAAGATTACCTTTGTGGCTCTTGTTCCTGCTGGTACCTTATCTCCTTCCTCCCCTCTCTCCTCTCTGCCCCTGTCCCCTTCCTTTAGTGGATTTGGTGAATGTAGGAGCTGATCTGACTTTATTTTCCTCTTTTAGATAACTGGGAAGGAGCTTAGACTCCAAATTTCTGGCCATCATGAGACGATGAGCAGGACTTCTTGGGATGCTCATTTGTGGATCAGCCACATTCTCTGCTTTTTCTTTTTAAGCTTTTGGTCCATGATTTCTTTGGTTTGGGTTTTGGTCTTCCAGTTTTTGCTAGCATTCTGTTATGTGCTGTGTTGTGGGGCTACTACAGTTGTTTCTGGAACAAACTTGTAAAAGCTCAGGTTGATGGTTGCCTGTTTTGTTCGAGTGCTCACGGGGTGATAGAAGTCCACTTTGTCCATGCTAGGATCTTAACTTCATTCCTTATGAAGTAAGGAAGCTGGTATCTGGGATACAGTAACACCGGAACAAGCATGATTCAGAAATTGTTTCTACTGCCCCAACCCAGAGGGTAGGTATGGAAAAATACTGGAATCTACTATTTTTGCCATAAGTCTGTTCTCTTGTACGTGTGTTGAGAAGACGTGTGTAGACATTCATCTGTGGTTGCTGAATACTACAGCTGCTTACAGTTCATGCTTACAGTACGAGTTCATCAGGTGGGTTTTTATGGAACACCTACTGCACGGGTAGCACCGGGATGAACATAGCGGAGCAAACAGTTGTTCGGAGTGACTATGAGCGGGTGACAGGCTGCAGATCACATAGCTCTCCTGCTGGATGGCGATGCCCATGTGATGAGCATTGACCACCCACTCAGCTCTGACGTCTTATCACTTGAGGCTGTTGATGAAGGTCATTAAGGCAAGGGAGTTCTGTATTCTTCTAGAACTTAAATTTTGTGATGTCAACCCCTACTTTAGTAGGACTCTAAAAAACAGTCTTGAGGACCAGTGAGACACCAGCAGGTATAAAATACTTCCTGTACATGCCTGATGACCCGAGTTTCATCCCTGCAACCCATAATATGAAAGCTGGATTTGGTGGCTCGCGTCTATAATTGTAGCACCCTTATGGGAGACAGAAGGGGAGACAGGAGGATGGGCTGTAATTGCACGTATGCAGCAGTCCCAGAAACAACAAGAGAGATTTCGAGTCAAAAACAAGGTGGAAAGGTAAGACCTAACTCTTGAATAGTTATCTTCCGACCTTCACATGTGTGCCTGCTACACCCCCCATACACACACACACACACACACACACACACACACACACACACCCAAACAAATCTTTTCCCTAATAGCATTGACATTCAGGTTTGTCCCAATTTGTCCCAATATTCATTCATCACTGAATATAGATTACATTTTTGTTAGTTTGCTTACTTACTAAAATGTACTGGAAACCTCAAATTCATACTTGGCTCTCATGGTCGCTCACAGTTGTACCCAGGTGCAAAACCTTGAGTGACAGCTCAGGTGAAACAAGACCATGCTCGCCTTCCTGTCTCTGCTTTCATGCTGTAACCACATCATCCTTTTGGCAGTCTATTTAGGGCCATAGTTTTGCATTTTGTGAAGTTTGTAGGGATCTCATTCTTTTTGATGGCCCCGAAGTATCTTACTGAAGTACCAGCTGTGTTCCTAATCTTAAGAAGGAAGCAGTGTGCTTTAAGGAGAAACTGTGCCTTCAGTTACCTCATTTGGGCATGGGCTATAGTGCTGTTGACCATGAGTTATGAATAAACAGAAGGTATTAAGCATGCATTAACTAAGGCGTCTTTTAGAAGTATACACAAGCAAGATTGTATGTTGCTCTTTTGGTGAAATGTGATTGTGGTTTGTAGCAACCTAACTCTGTATTTCTCTTGGGTGCAGTGTTTCAGTGTTCAGTGTTTGCAGTGATTCCATAAACTGCTGTGAACGAAAATCAACTGTATGTTCAGGGCTAGAGCCAAAATGTATGTAACTCAGATACCAAATGCCTACTTCCTGGCATTTATTTGTCTTGTCTTATTTGTTTGTTTTAAGTGTAATGGCTCCCAGACTTGGCTGCATATTAGAATGCTCTGGGAGCTGGACAAAATGCTGATGAGCCAGCTCAACTGTGAGGGTCTAGTTTAGTTGCCTGGGGGTATGGCCTGGATATAGAAAAAATTTCAAGTCTTTCAGGGACACTGTCACAGGCATGGTTGAACAGTGGTACTCCACACATAGAATTACAATGTTTCTGAGAAATGGATGCTGGCCAACTTAAAAGAGGCCCTCTGGGGGCTCACACCACTGAAGACCCACAGCTGCTCCAGGGGACAGGACAGCAGAAACCACAACAGAAGACTGTAGGAGCTTGTGGCACTGACCAGCCCCACTCAGGAGATCACGAGCCAGGAGAGGGTAGACTCAGAGTTTTAGTGACTGGATAGGTCCTAAGGAAAAGGTTATTGGTGACAGAGGGAAGTTCTGACTAGAGACTGGGGTTTTGTGATTAAATGAAACAAAGTGCATTTCGTTCTTCATCTTATTCAGTGAGCAGTACCTGAGAACTCACCTCGTCTGGGTTACTGGGGAGGATGTACGATGAAAACATAGATGGTGGGATCCCTGCCTTCTAGGAGTCGGTGGCCTGCAGTGGGGAAGGGATAACACAACAGAATGTTACCATATATGGGTAATGCTGCTGATGACTTGGGACCTCTAGAAGTAGCCAAAGGCCTTGCAGGGTGCTCACAGTTGAGGGTCAGCATGATGGAGGAGAAAGACACATAGTAGCAAGTTGTGGGGAGTAGTAGAGGAGGAGGAATCTATGAGTAGAGCTCTGGGGCTGGAGCCAAGCACATTATTTTAAGGAAAATGCATGTAGTTGAACCGGAAGGGAGATCAGGAGTATAGAGCAAGGTCTTATGGACCAAAGGAATCAGTGTCAGGGAGGAGGGAGTGGGGAAGAGAGCCTTCTCATGCCAATCTTACTTGTTCTTTCCCTACAAGATGAGTAGAACATGCGTAAGACATCAGCACAGATGTATGAAGCCCGCTGAACTTGCACACCATTGTCTATAAGAAGCAAATGATGCCTCACTACAGAGCAATTGCACGATCTTTTCTCTGAGGAGAGGGTTGACTCCATAGCAAAGGCTAAGGACAGTCACCCTGGCATGTCCAGAGAAGACATCTTTCACTCGTTTCCACGCTGACTTGGCCATGGGCCTGGTGTCTCTCCCCGTCCCCTGCCACACTCCCTACATACAACATTCTGACCTCCATGTTTGGTGGAGAACTATAACCCCTGCCTGAAGAAGTGTCTTCTGAACCTCTGGGGAAGTGGCTTCTCTTCACCTGACCTTGTGCGTGTCTCACAAGAGTGGTTCTTGGTCCAGGCTGTACATCTGTGAAATCTGAAACAATGCCAATAGAGAGATCGGTGTCACTCCAGTCTATAGTGCGTAACTGAAGAACTGCACATATGCGTGATTTTATAGACAAGGAATTTGGTTCATGGTGTGAAATGACTTCCTCGTGGTAACGTAGCTAGCAGAGTCAGCATTTGAACATGGGTGGTCAGTTTCTGCATCCTGGTTTCAAGCCTACACATTTCGTCATCTCACCCCTCTTATAAAATGGTTTCAATACTGATTTGACTACTAGTAACCAAATGAAGACCACAGCCATCTAAAAAAAGCTTTCATAAATAACAAAACCATATTGTGGGGTTTGGGAGGTCTCATTCTCTGTTCCATAGAAGGGTAGATGTGAAATTAACAGCTGGAAATCTACTGTTTCTGAAGCTTGAGTTTAAAACTTCAGGGCTGCCGTGTCAGGCAACTGAAGTGTCAGGGAAGTCTGGCTTTGGAGCCTTTAAAAAAAAAAAGCTAGGACCTTCTATGGAGCTGGGTGCCCAGAACTAAATCAATACCTGCGTGAGTGAACGGCAGAACGATTTGTTCTGCCTGTCAATAACGGCTTGCATCATTACATCTTCAGTGAACACAAGCGTAGCCATCATTTGGGGCCCAGGGCGGCTTTGCCTTTTTGTGCAGGTCCTGGGAGAGGTGAATCCTAACTGGTGCTAACTGTGGGTTAGGTAAAAGCCTGCATCCTGGAGTGGGTGTATGAGGTGTTAAGGGATGTGCCCCAGGGCAGGGAACAGCTTCTGCTTGTTCCTTTTGATGTGGCCAAGAAAGTAAACAGGAACTTTTCTCCTTTGTTTTCCAGGTTACAGCCAAGACTGCCTTCCTATTTATTTTACCTCAGTATAATATTAGCGTGTCTGCAGCAGGTAAGCAAAGCGCTGCTCTTTATCTCTCCTGGCCCTCTTAACCTCAAAGGACTTGAAAAACTTCTCTTGTGCTGTATTACCTGTGACCTTTTAGATATTGTTCCTCCCACTATTCAGGTGGCTAGGAGGCGGTTCCTGCACCATGGAGTGCTATGTATGACTCTGGCTCCTTCCACAAAAGTAGGTGATGTTGATTTCTGTTGGGGACAGAAATCAAGACCCATGCGCACTTGATCCATTCTCAAGAGCATGGCCTACTTTTTAAAGGTTCCCGTGAGGAAAGTGAGTTAGATGTTGTACTTCGGTGGAACGTGGAAATGTGGCAGGAAGGGGGCCCTGTGCTGTGACTAGGCTGAGGTTAGGAGTGAACCGTACCTTCACACTGGGCCAACTCATGCAGGCCACTCACCATTGCATCACAATCTGGCCTGCATCCAGTATTTCCAAGAACCTGTAAGAAGCCTTGCTGTCGTGGTTCCAAGTACCACGTGGTCTTCACTAGCAGCTTCCGGAAGTAGCGGAGCTACACAGGAGCAGAGGAGGGAGATAAGTGAGCCCGTTCTGAAATGATAGTTGCTGCTCGCTTCCAACCAGTCACCAGCCCAGAGGTTGTTGTAAACCCAGAGTAGCTGTACAGTTGCTTCTGTCATCACTGTAACGAAATACCTAAAAGAGGCAACTTCAAGGACGAAAGGTTTATTTTGGCTCATGGTTTCAGAGGGTTCCTACCATGGCCACTTTGGTTCTGTACACGTGAGCCATAATGGTAGCAGAAGCACATGGCAGAGAAGAGCTGTTCACCCCGTAGCGTAAAAGAGTGAGAGAAAAATGAATGCCGGAAGGTAGCCTGGGCAAGATACTTGCAAGGGTACATTCCCAGGGATTGACTTCTTGCAAGTAAGCCCCTGCTCTTGCTTTTCACCATTCCCAGTGACACCATCCCACTATGAATATATCAAGGGATTCATCATTTGAATAGGTTCAAGTCCTCATGGTCTGACACCAGACAGGCACACCAGAGCCGTGCTCTGCTAATCGACCTCCAGGCATTTCTCAGTCTATCCAAGTGGATAATCAAGTCCAACCATCACAGTAGCTGAAGATTCTCTTGTTTTTTACCCCAAGAGAAACAAGATATTTTTTCCTATGTATACGCACCTCACTTTTTAAATGTTAGCAGCTAGATCTGTGAATGCCACTCAGGAATGTCAACAGAAACAAGTCAATATATCTCCCAGCCAGGTTCAGCTTTAGGGTTGTGTTTCTGAAGCCTTAGGGTTCTGAGACCTCATCCTGGGAATTAGGCCTCACCCCCTCTGAGATGTAAAATACTAGGTGTCCCCTTGATGAAGACGGGGGAGTTTTGGTTGCTGAGTCTTGTCATTTTGGTAGTAGAAAAGCGAATGGTCTTTTACATGAGGGCCCTTTATCTGGCTCCAAGTATACCTCAAGGATTTGGGTCAGGTGGTAAGTGTATGATTTTGAGGCCCATGAAGGATGTAGCTATGAATTTTGCCTAAGCATATCCCTGTAGCCAATATAACCTGACACTGAAGGAATCCTTGCTTCTGGGTATGTAACTCAGTTCCTTTTTTTTTTTTTTTTTTTTTTTTTTTGAGTCACAGTGAGAGATTGCAGTAAGAGAGGAAGAACACTCTTTTCTGTGGGAAGAGAGAACATCTATCTGCCTGGGGAAGCAGGAAATGCTATGGCCAGATAGATACACATGCATCCCAGTGCACACACTCGTGCTGGTGGGCACAGTGAATTTTGAATTTTGTTGCTCAGTGCCATATAGCGCAGGATCAAAGTCGGGCTTCGTCCACTCCTGTCATCTATCAGTTGTGAGATGCCTGTGGAACCGGTTGTACTTACTGAGTGAATGATTCAAATGATTTCATTTTTAAAATGTGGTGAAATAGCTGGGCATAGTGGTGTCTCCCTAGGAGCTGGCCATGTTCCACTCTTTCTAGCCCCAGATTTATTACCTCATCTGGTTTTTAAGGATAGAGTATGATTTTATTAAGTACATTCACACTTTGCTACTTTCCATATTGAGAACTCTGTTCATCTTGCAGTACCGAACTTTTAATCATTGAATGACTCCCCATGCCATACTCCTCTTAGTCCTTAGTTCCCTCTTTTCTGTGAATTTGTTGCAATAGGTACTTCATAGGCATAGAAGTGTGTGTGTGCGTGTGTGTGTGTGCGCGTGTGTGTGCGTGTGTGTGTGTGTGTGTGTGTTTAGATTTTTGTGACAGGGTCTCACACAATATTAAGCCAGGCTGGCCTTGAACTCAAGGTAATCCCCTGGCTCAGCTTTTCAATACAGGTGAGTCACCACCCCCCAGCTTTAGAATCATATATTATTTAACCTTTGGGTGCTGGTTTAAAACTTCAGTACACATTCCCCCTCCAAAATATACATTTGCACAAGCATTCCATACCTCTCAGAGAAAATGAATACATATACACAGCAAGATAATGACCACATGTGACCCCACCACTCAGCAAAAACGTCAGTTAGAACATTTTAGATACTGATTGATAACTTGCTATTTTGGCATTGGAACGTGATAGAGCTTTACCGTGTGATAATGATTGTTCTGGTCTGACATTGTGAAACCCTTAAAAATAAGCAAGTGACCCCCCCTTCCCTTCTTCCTTTCATTCCCTCCTCTCTCCTCTCTTCCTTCCTTTTCCTTTCTTCCGCTGGAAGAGATCTCTTGATGATGCTAGCTTGATTGGGAACATCTTACCTTTCTTCTTCCTTTTCGCCTGGAAGCCGTTCAGAATTTGAGGCATTCCACTAACCCTATTGAACTACAAGGTAACATCTTTTCTCAGGATGACAAAATGTAAAATGAAAGAAACGTGGCTTCCTGATCATATAACACAACCGCCACCCACACTTGGACTCACTGCCTCTGGTTTCTTTCTGTCTCAAATACATATTTTATGTGTATGAGTGTTTGGCCTGCATGTATGTCTGTGTGCCATGTATATACAGTGTCCTCAGAAGTAAGACAGCATTAGATCCCCCGGAACAGGAGTTACAGACAGTTGTGAGCTGTCCATGTGGGTGCTGGGAATCCAACCTGGGTGTCCATGCTTTTAATCCCTGGGCCGTCTCTCCAACCCTAATTTTGATTTGTTTAAGTTAGCTCATAATGGGTTTTATTAGCATTATCATGCATTTGTGTCATTATGCTTTGTTCTTACTCATCCTTCCTCCCATGGCTTTCCCATGGCATGCCATACCTCCCGCTTCTTGGTCCCCTTCCTTCTTGCCACAGACTCCCTTTGCTTCCCCGGAACAGGTGTTACATTACTTTCCTCCTTCTACTTTCGTAACCTCCACACATGTACATGTGCAAACACACACACACACACGCACGCACGCACACCTATATAAATTTAAATATAGACTCCTCATAGGAGACAAAGCATGTAGTATCTGTCTTTCTGAAACTGGCTTGTTTTATTCAACATAATCTCTAGCTCTGTCTATTTTATTGTAACTATCCTGATTTCATTTGTTTTCATGGCTCAATACAATTCCGTATTTACCTTTTCCACTCATCTGGTGATGGACATCTAGACTGGTTCCATTTCCTAGCTGTTTGGAATAGCGCAGCAATATAAAAATGAGGCGCTAGTGTCTGTGTGGGGTGCTGACCCAGAGTCCCATGGTGTGTGACTCCACGTGGCTACATGGGTCTCCATTTCCACGAACATGTTCCCTATATCCTTGGCAGCATTTGTTTCTGTTTGATATCTTCATGATAGCCATTCTGACTGGAGTAAGCTGGGGTCTCAAAGCAGTTGTAATCTGAATTCCCGTAATGGCTCAGGATATTGAACATTTTTCAAATGTTTTTTTTTTTTTCTTTCGTGCTTCTTCCTCTGAGAACTGTCTTTTTATGAGCCCATTTCTGATTGGATGGTTGGGGTGGGTTGGGTGTTTAATTTTTGCAGTTCTTTATTTATCCTAGATATTAATCCCTTACCTAATGCATAGTCGGCAAAGACTTTTTTCTCCCATTCTGAGGATTAATTTGAGACAGGATTTTGCTGTGTAGCCCTGGCTGGTCTGGAACTCACTGGACTCGGTTGGCCTTGAACATGTGGTCATTCTTTTGCATTTGCCTGTCTGGTTTTGGAGTTATAGGTAGACACCAACACAACTAACTTTTTAAGTTGTTCCTGTCAGATATTGCTACAGCAACACAAAAGTCATTAAACTGAACATGCATGTACCTAAGGCATCCTATTAACTCCTTGGAGAAATTAGATATAAAACCAATTCCTTAAACATCTATTTCACAGTCAGGATGGGAAGTATAGACTGTGTTCCACGCTAGGCCCCAGTCAGAGCTGCTGGGCATAAAGAACTTCCCATTGAATCTTGGGAGTATGCCACTATCAAGCGTTCTTTAGTTTAATTAGTTAATTGCTCAAGCTAGACAAATTTTCTGTGTCTCTTGTAAGCTGGCCTTGGTTGTAAAACAATTTGAGGGAGAGATGGATAATAAATAAGTAGGTAATTAAAATTGCAATAGGGTGGTGAAGGAAATATTCAGAGCTTTGAGGTGAAGAAAACATTAGAGCCTGGTGATGTTATCCTTCCAAAAGGCTGATTTTATAGTGGGGTTGGAGAACGTGCAGTCGTGAGCATAGAACCCAGGACGGTCCTGGCCGAGGAATCAGCATGTGTAGATGTAGAAACGTTCAGTGTGAAACAGATGTCTGGAGTGTGCTAGTGGCTGCGTGTCCCCAGTGAGTGCGGAGTTGGGTGCTGCTCCTAGAAAGCTCCTCGGGGGCCTGTGTGCCCTGGGCAAAGGTCCACTAGAGTGCCTGCAAGATGGAGGGGTTTCAGTTACCTTAGAAAGGGAAGATAAGGCATCATTCAGTTGTCTGTGGAAATCTTACCATTTGAGGCTGTTTGAAATATGACAAGCAGAAACTGAGGGAGACGATGAAATCAGAATAGCCCGCTTAATTTTGTTTTGAACTCCGTAGTGACCGACTCAGAATGGTAATGCCAGTTTGCCTGGCCTGCAGGAAAGCAAACTTCTCATGGGACGAAAACATTGTGCAATAACAGGTTTGTTAAGGATGTGATTTCTAAATCCCTCCTCCCAAATCTCCTGAGGGCTGGAAGTGCTCAGAGAGCTATCTTTTTTTAAAATTTTTTTTTATAACCAGAATAATCTCTGCCTTCTAAAATTTCTTCTTTACAATGTATCTCTTGCTCAAGTCAGTGTTTAAAATTGAATTTTGGTAGAGGGATGGCCTTGAGCTCATGGCAGTCAGAGTCCCCCACCCACAGTCCAACCAACTCTTTCCTCAGCCCCTCAAGTGCTGGGGTGATAGATGTGAGCTACCAAGCTCAGCTCTCGTTTGAAAAACCCTCAGGTCCTCTCGGTGGGGGTTTTCAGGTTTTAAAGAACTCAGCTGCATCCAAGATGGTTGAAGAGGCTCTTTCTGACTGGTCTTCTCTGCTGCCATGCTTTTTCTACTCTCTTGTCTCCATCTTCAGGACTTCTCCACTCCTCACCCTGAGTAAACCCAGAGTGGAGTGATCTTCAGTCATTCATTTTCTCTCGGTTTGCAGTCTTGACACCTGAGACCCACAGGACTCAGGGCCTCTCTCCCTCTGAAGGTATGCGAGAAGATCTGTCCCCAGCTTCCCTCCACATCAAACTTCACATAGTGTTCCCTCCATGTGCATGCCAGTCTCTGTCCGATTGCCTTAGTCCACTATGGCGTCCTCATTACGCATTACGCATTCCAGTTGCCAGGTAGACTAGCTGCAGATTGATGGTTTTGTTGCACTGTGATGAGCAAATGAGGCTCCTACAGGGGTAGCCACAGCAGTGACTGGGATGGGCTGCCTTGCCTGTCATGCTGGCATCCTGAAGGTTGACCATACGGTTGACAGCGATAAAGCAGGAAGCCCCACCCCACCCCAAATCAAATCCCAGATCTTCTTACTCCTTCTGCTTGGCATCCTGTTGGGGTTGCCGGTCTTCACAAATACAAAAGCCAGGACTATCTGAATTTCACAGAAATGCATTTAAAAAAATGTATCTCAAATAATACACTGAAACACAAATATAGAAAATACAATTGTGATTGTGGAAAATTATTCATTGGTGTTTCTGTTGTGTGGGTCCTGTTGGGTATCCCTGGCTGACCTGGTATGTGATCGCCGTGCAGGCCAGGCTGGCTCAAACGCACAGGAATCCTCTTGACTCAGCCTTCCAAGTGCTGAGATTATGGACACGTGTCACTGCACCCGGCACAAATCGATCGTTGTTTGTATGAAATTCAAACTGAACTCCATGGCCTGGATTTTTTTTTCATCTATCAGCCATGCACCTGTGCCTGTCTGGCAGTATTCATTTCCTCGTCTTACTTCATTAGACACTTGGAGTTTGACTTTCTATTTAAAATTCCACAAAGTATCTGCTGTCGTGGTCAGAAATACACAGAGTATAGCAGGTCAGGAAATAATGGAGGTTTGTTCCTTCCTATAGGTGACTCCTGGCCTTCTGGCCTTCCTTCTGTTGTCAAATAGGTGAGCTTCTGAATCCTAGCGTTTTTTTCAACATGGCCGTGCCTCTGCTCTGCTAAATGTTCTTGGCAAACTACTTAACATCTGGGGCACACCCTTCCTTTGCAGAATGGGGGCTGATGGTCATTGCCTCAACTCTAAGACCTCTTAAATATTTGCAACATGGATTTTCTACAAGCATGACCTGGGAACTCTAGAAGTGCAGACTTCTCGGCTTCCTTTTCTGTAGTGGCACCCACCTATAGCAAGATCGCCAGGGAAGACTGGGGAAGAGTCTGTGTCCGATAAAGTTGGGCAAGTCAGGTGTAAGTCATGCAGGTAAAGAGCCATAGGTAGTCTTTCAAATGCTCCTGTGCTCTCAAAGGTAAGATGAGGAGAGCCGCTAAACCTAATTACTCACTTGCATCTTTCTTTCTTCTTTCAATTTTGGTTTTTCTATATGTCTTAGTTGTTTTTCTGTTGCTGTAAAGAGGCACTATGACCAAGGCAACTTATAGAAGAAAGTTTATTAGGGGTTTGCTTACAGTTTCAGCAGATTAGAGTTCGTGGTTGGAGTTCGACAGCAGGCAGGCATGGTGCTGGAGAAGTAGCTGAGTGCTTACATCTGATCCACAGCACATGGCAGAGAGAGGGAGAGAGGGAGAGGGAGAGAGAGAGGGAGTACGCTAACTTGGACTGGTGTGGGCTTTTGGAATCTCAAAGCCCACCTCCAGTTACTCACCTCCTCTAACAAGACCACTCCTCCTCATCCTTCCCAAACAATTCCACCAACTGGAGATCAAGCCTTCAAATATATGAGCCTATGGGGGCCAGTCTCATTTAAACCACCATACTATAACTGTTTGGTGGGGATGGGGTGGGAGAGGCGTGCGGAGTATGACTGAGTGGATTTGGGTTTCAGCTGGGGATGCAGCTCCCCAGAAGTCATGAATGCATTTGTGATACAGTATATGTGCAGGCTAGTTTTTACGTCAACTTGACACAAGCTAGAGTCATTTGAGAGGAGGGAACCTCAACTGAGAAACTGTTTCCATTAGATGGGCTATAAGCAAGCTTTTAGGGCATTTCCTAATTAATGGTTAATGTGGAATGACCCAGGTCATTGATGTGCTTCCACCCTTGGGCTGGCGGTCTTGGGTGCTATAAGAAAGCAGGCTGAGCAAATGTGAGGAGGAAGCTAGTAAGCAGCATTCCTCCATGGCCTCTGCATCAGTTCTTGCCCCCAGGCCCCTGCCTTGTTTGAGTTCCTGTCCTAACTTCCTTTGATAATGAGCAGTGATGGGGAAGTATAAGCACAATAAACCCTTTCCTCTCCAAGTTGCTTTTGGTCATGGTGTTTCATCACAGCCATAGAAACCCTAACTAACATAGTATAAAGAAAGTCTTGGTAGTAGCTTTGAGGGTCCTGGGCCTGCCTGCTGCTCTATACAAGGAACAGCAAGGCTAGTATGGAAGGAGAGTTTATTTTACAATGGTTATGATGATGGATACATCCTTTTGTTCTGTCCGTTTCTGATGGTCTGATCATTAGTAAATACCATGCTGTGTTTTCCAGCAGGAAGAGGTGGGAAGCCTGGAAACCTCCTACACCATAGCTTGGCCATTGTTTTCCAGCCCTTTATGGGATGAGACATACTGCCCATGAAACCAGCCACAGACAGGTGGTTTTAAAGCCTCATTCAGCCCAAGGCTTTTGTCAGGGGATGGGAGTGACTCTTATTTCCTCTGCCAGCCAGCAGATATTAGTACTGTCTCCTGCTTGTGTCAGACACTTGAAAGATTGGCATCACATATCAAACCGAGCCCCTGTTGTAAGATGAGCTCAGAAAACAAAAAAAGGGGGAGGACAGGTGGGCAGCAGTGGCTCTCGAGATGGAAGCTGCTTACAGTGAGCACACTCCAACCTAGACCTGTGACCCTTACAGCTGTGGGAGACCGAGACTAGCCTGATCCTTTTACAGTGGGTGGAACTGGGCCTAGAGCGTTGATTGACATTCTCAAGGATGACCAGGAAGGGCAGAGAAAAGCTGGCCTGCCTGCACCTCATACAGCACTAGGGCCCAGAAAGCTGCGGAAAGGCTGGTTTGTCACGTGGAGACGCCAACTAGGGAGACTCGCACCTGGCTTTGTCCTCACCTTGTGTTAAATGGCTACCAAGATCACTTTTGGCTCAGGGTCCCTCTGGATGGCGAGAAAACTAAAGCAGGTCCCCATTGTGTCAGCCGTGGGATGCCTTCTCCCAGGAATTATGGTCAAGTCTAGACTTGATTTTTCATTTCAGTAACTAAAATTTAGCAAGCAAAACCAACTGTTCACAAATCGTAAATTCTCAGCTTCGTGATGCTTCACTAACTGAAAACGTCCATGGAAATCTAGATGTGTTACCTTCCCCCAGAGACTTGATTCCATCCAATTCTCTTTACAGCCCAGAGAGTCTATGCCAGTCAGTGTTGTACTTCTGTGAGCTGAACTTAGCAGGACTTCTGAGCCTCTGGGCTGTCAAGCAGCTTGGTGCTTGAGGTGGATGGGAACAGTGACACCTTGCTCGGTCCCTGCTCGCCATACCCCCTCTGGCCCAGCCCCTTACCTTCAAGTTTGACTCAGTTTTGTTTGGGTGTTCTTTATCTCCCTGTATCTCTGGATCAGCACTTTCTTGTCTTTTCTTATTCTATCTAGCTGGTGTATTTTTTTTTCCTAGTCAGTTGTTTTTATTTTTGTTTTGTTTTACAAAAATAATTGTTTCCCTTAGTTTAACAGGCTTATTGAAATTATTATTTTTTTTTTAATAAATAAAAAGCCCTGGTTTAACTTTTTAAATTTAAAATGTAAAGAAAAACTCTGCGTTTTGGTTGTTGCTGCTGCTGTTTCATGTGCTCTCCAAGAAGTTATTTTTTCCTTCCTGACTCTTGGTGGCTTCTTTTTTCTGAAGTCATCGTCTCCCCAAGCTGTGAATATTCTACAGCATGACAGTCTACTGAATGGTGTGTCATGTCCAGGGTGTGTCATAAGAAGCCACAGACCTGTGAATGCAGAGGGATCAGAAGTATGTGCCTGACAGCTAGGAATTTTTGATAGATTTTCTTGCAGTGAAGTTTACAGCCTTACAGAAATGGCTGGTTCTTTAAGGATACAATTCGTAAGCCGTGTACTTCGTTCTAAGTCCCCTTTAGTCATCTCTCACTTTGCTACGTTTTATGGTATAAAAAAGAAAAAAATCCTTTGTCTTCTTATGTTGCTATCAAATGGAAGAAAAATCGATTCCAAAACATGCAATAAGAGGTTGAATGATAGCTTGGGGAATTGTCAGTTAGGTCTTTCATTCTGTGACCCCTGTGTAGAAAGAGAATGATTTTCTTAAGGTTGTGGTTAGAAAATGCCACAAGATGGGAGGCACAGTTCTGGGAGCTAGAAGTCTGAATCCGTGGCATCATCCGTGGTGGTTGCTTCTGCCCCTGCCAGGGAAAGAACCCTTCTCATTGCCTTGTGGGATAGCTGTCACCTCCGTGACTCTTCATGTCATCTTCCTCCTGTGTGTCTGTCTCGGTGTCTGTGTTTCCCAGGCTTTTAAGGACACAAATCACACTGAAATGAGTCCCCACCCTAATGACTTCTTTTTAACTTTTTCTCTCTGTATACATCCTGTCCAAATAATATATTTTTGTGAGACATTAGGGACTCCAACATAAATTTTGGAGGTGAGGGGTACAATTTAACCCATAAGTGTGTATATATGCGTCCTTCCGTGTGCGTGTGTGTGTGTGTGTGTGTCCGTCCCTGTGTGTTCTAGATCCTTCTCTCTCTTGCCATCTCAGGGAGTGATTTAAGCCTTCAAGATTTAAGGAATGTACTGTACCTCTGGGATTTGAAAGGCAGTCAGGAAGCTGAGAGATCTAGTGAGGAGAGGATAGGTTTGGCCCCTGCCTTCTGTGGTCGTAGCCCACTCTAGCTACAGATCATCTGAGTACGATTCCTGTTGTCTCTGAGCCACAGCTGCCGTGTCAGTAAACAGGGATAATACTCAGGATTACTGTGAGGCATAAATGATGTCATTTACCACACATGCTCAGTGTAGTTCCTGGCTAATAAAGGGCTTATAATTGCCACTTGTGTTTTTTATTCTAAATGAGTACATAAGGTTGTTCTGTTCATCTTCTTTCTGTGGGAAATAGCAATGATAGTTCCATCTATTTGCAGAGCACTTTACACTTTTAGAAGTTACTTGTCCATTTTATTCTTATAGCTTGGTGGTAAAAGGTAATTTTATTTTCTTTTTTTACATTTATTTTTAATTATGTGTGGTGTGTGTGTGTGTGTGTGTGTGTGTGTGTGTAAGGGGAAGTACTTGTGAGTGCGGGGGCCCAGGGAATCCAGAAGAGGGTGTTGGATCCCCTGGAGCTTCAGGTACTTCAAGTACCTTCAGGTACTTGTGGGCCATCTGATATGGGTATGGGAGCCAAAGTTGGGTGTTCTACAAGAGCAGTACATGTTCTTAACCACTGTGCCATTTCATCAGCTCCAACATCCATCCATCTACCTATCTATCTATCTATCTATCTATCTATCTATCTATCTATCTATTGTAGTTCCTGCTGTGGTGACTCACCAAAGATGACAAAGAGGCATATTTCATAATGGCAAACCCTTCCAGACCTCAGCAGAGGGAACTACTATCCTGGCTAGCCCCATCCTGGACAGTGGAACCCTGAGAGTCTGATCTCAGGTGTTTTTATTGATCCAGAATTCCTCAGATGTTCTATTGGTAGCATACGCAGATCATTAGCAAGTAACATCCCCCACATAAATCCAACACCTGCAGACAATACAAAATGCCAAGACCTATGCAGCCCCTCACCCAACAGTACACAAAACAATATTTTAAACACAACTAAAAATAAACTTTTACAACAATCTATCATCTATCTATCATCTATCTACCTACTACCTACCTACCTATTTCTTACTGGGGAGGGTACCCATGTTTCATGTGTCGAAGTTAGAGGAGTACCTGCAGAAGTCAGTTCTCCCCTTTATCTCCTGAGCCATTTCACAGACACTGTTTTATTTATTTATCTCTGGGTGAGGTGAAGAAAAAGTCTTGGGTCCCAGGCAGGCCATGCATTCCTCTGATCCTCCTGCCTCTACCTCCCAGGTATTGAGATTGCAGGCAGACACCACCAGGCCCAGAAGGTAGTTTGCTTTATTCTCACTGCCCACCTGGGCAAGTGAGTCAGAGAGACATGGAAAAGTGCAGCTCTAGAAATGAGATTTGGTCTTTTTTTATGCATGACCTTTATAAAAGAGTAAAATAAAAGAAAGCAATACCACTCATTGCTTTACAAAGACACCACAAAGCAGAGCATATTGTCACTCTTTGGGTAACCCTGATGCACTGCAGGCTGAGCCCCACTTGGCCGAAATGCTTGTTGCCAGAGTGTTTGAGATTTCTGATGTCTTCTAATTGAGGAATATTTGCGTGTACGTATTAAGAAACCTTGAGAAGACCCGTGTCTGAACTAGACTTCACTTACCTTTCATGCTCTGGACGTGAGTTTGTACAGCATTTCTAGTGTGCTTGAATTTTAACTGCAGCCTGTCACAAAAGCTCAGGCGTGGACTTTTCCAAATGTGGCTTTATGTCTATACTTACAATTTTTCAGAGATTTTCAGATTTTGCATTTCTGTATTAAGGATACTCAACCTATATATCTATATGTACCAGTTTCCTGTAGTTGAAAACAACGCAGTGTTGTTTTACTCTTGAAAACGGGGCTCTCTGGTTTGCAACCGGGGAATATATGCCATACCTACCATGGCGCAAGTATGAGCTAACGGTTAAGTCCCCAGAAGTGGAATTGTTCTATCAGAGGATCAGTGCTTTTGTAACCTCAACAGAAATGACCCAATGACCCTCCACGGAGATGCTATCACTTTCCACTCCCACCAGAACTGTGCAAGACAGAGATCCCTCTGCAAGCCTCAGCAAGGCCGTATTGTTAGGCTTGGGATTTTTGCCCATCTGATCAGGTGTGAAGTGGTATCTCAGTGTGGTTTTAATTTACATTTCTCTTCTGGGCAAAGCTGAGCATCATTTTCAATGCATAAGAGCTGTCTGTGTTTCCTTTCTCTGTGAACTGTCTGTTCGTACACACTGACCATTTTTCTGCTGATTTTTGATCTTTCATCTAAGTGCTAGGAGCTTTTTACATTCTGGCAGCATGAAGCATTTGTCTGAGAACTGAAAACATCTGCTCCAGGTGGTCATCTGATGCCTTTTCTTTCTTTTCTTTTATATTCTCTCCCTGCCTCTGTCTCTCTGTCTCTATCTCTCTGTCTCTGTCTCTTCCTCGCTCTTCCCTCTCTCTTTCCCCTTCTCCTCCCCCCCTTCAGTTCTTTCTCTTTCAGTGGGACTGGGGTTCAACCATCCATACTCAACCTCTGACCTACCTCCCCAGCCCCACTGGCCTCCTGATTTCTGTTCACTGTAATTTTTTTCATGTCTATATTCTGGATTTATATATAATAGAAAAGATCTGAAATAATGTGGAAACAGAGTTAGCTGTCAGCACAGAAACCCATAGACTGTTGGTACTGGGAAGGAGTCAGGGGTCAGTTAGGCCACAGGTCACAAACTGGTGGCTTGTGGTTAGAGTTTTCCTGTAGATACGTTTCCTTTGGCTTATTTAGTATTGGTCTATGCAATGCCTTAAGACTTTGAATTATTTTTCAGTACTGTGAAATCAGATGATCTCTCTTTGCTCTTTTGGTATTAGGCTACACTGGACTGTGCCTCCCCTGTGGCCACAATGGGAAAGAAACAACTTCCCCTCTCATCGCCAACCTGAGCACATGCTCAGTTCTCCATTCTCCACTCCTCCCTCCTGGATCACTGAAACAGAGGGTGCCCATCGTTCGCCACTCATTTGTCCATGTTTAACTACGTTTCCCTCTAGAATGATGAAAAGGAGGTGGCTCTTTCGTGAACTCTTTTCTTTCTCAAAGTAGACATGTGAGAGATAGACCACGTGAAAAGGAAACTAAGCTAAGAGCACATTTCTGGGTGGGAATGCAGAACATTGGCTGCTTCCCGCAGCAGGCTTCCCTGCGGGAAGTGTGCACTTAACACGCCAGGGCCACTTTGCTTGCTGGTCCTGGAGATGTTTTGCTGTGACTCTTGACTGTTCACTTTGCTGATGTAACAGCCTGAAGATGTCCTTCTAGAAGCATACGGCAAGTCAGTGTGTCCTTCTCGAGAGCCGTACTCCAAAAGGACCAGTCTAACCTGGATGAGATGAGGAGTGTGGGTTTTTTAAACAATTCTTTTTTTTTTCAAAGATTTATTTTTTTAATATTATGTGTATGAGTTTTTGCCTGCATGTATTTGTGCAGTACCCACACAGGTCAGTTGGGTGGCATTGGATCCTCTGGAACTGAAGTTAGAGATGGTTATTAGCCACCATGTGGGTGCTTAGAACTGAACGTGGGTCCTTAAAAAGAGTGGCAAGCCCTCTTAACCTTGGAGCTTTCCCTAGCCCAAGAAGTTGTTTTGTATGTGTTAGAGAGCAACCAGTTTTTAAAATACTTTTAAAAGATCAGGTATGCATTTGTTCAAGCAAAGTTCCTGTTTCCACAGCTCTGTAAAAAGTAGGAATCAAACCATTTTGTTTTTCCGCTAATCAAGCAGGAAGTAGATAAGGAGGCAGGCAGCAGAGGCGATGTGTGACCCAGTGTAGCTTTTGAGAATTGGATGTGATGCTGTTCTTTATGATTGTAGGAGGAAGACTCGAAGGCGCAACCTATCGCCAGTGTTGAAGCCAAGGATGACATGGGGTGGGGTAGCATTTGGAGGCTGGGCTGGGGCTCTAGAAACTAGGAGAGCTGGGAAATGGCCACATCTCTGCAACCACTTTCCTTGACTATTTACCGAGTTGGTTCCAAGGGTCGGTTATACGGCATAATGCTCCTTGAAGAACTCCGAGGGCTACAGAACACAGGTGAAACCCTGAAAGGACCCGAGACTTGTTCCTGCAGCCAGCTCATCATGCTTTGTCTGTCTGCACTGCTCCACCCTGTCCTAGAGCAGGACCCCTTCTGTGTCTCACCACCTAGAGACCCACGGGTACTGACTGACAGCTGTCTCCCTGCCACCCTTGTGACTGTATGACCAGAAGTGGATCTTCCTAAGTCTTCTGGGGCTTCCTGCTGCCATAAGGAAGTCCACAGAGCTCACTGTGGTCTGGGAAGCTCTTAGCAGTCTCCCACCCTGTAGTTCCTACCTCTGGCCCCAGCCTGAGTCCACTTAAGCATTCACCATTCCTTGCCACTGCCGTGTTCTGTTGTGTTTTAGTTATGGCAAAACACACAACAAAATTTCTCATCTAAAATTGTTTTTTAAATAAACAGGTCAGTAATGTTAAGTATGTTTGCAGTTTGTTCAATCAGTCTCCATAAATATCTCAAATAATCTGCAACTATAGCCATTAAATGACAGCTCCCTGATTCTTTTCCTCTGTCCTGAGTGACTGTCGTTCTTCTTCTCCCTGTAAGCAGTTGAAAGTCCAAGGGAGCCCATTCCAGTAGGATCAAATATTTCTTATCATTTTGGGACTGGCTTATCTCACCTGGCAGAATGTCACTGTTGATGCATATGTCTGGATTTGCTTTCTTAGAAGGCTGAGAAATATTTCCATGTGTGTATATACCACATTTTGTCGTCTATCCATTGATGAACACTTGAGTGTTCATCTTCTTTCTACTTTTTTTTTTTGTCATCCTGAATACCACTTTGTACGTGTGTGTACAGATATTTCTGATGTCTTTGCATTGGGGAATATCTGCATATATGTATTAAGAAATCTGGGGGAGGGGGCGCTAATTACCGTTCATTCACTGAAAGTGACTCTGTATAGTATTTCTAATGTGGTTTTCTTTGTGTGTAGATGTGTGTATATTTGTGGGTGGGTGTGTACATCAGTGTGCCTTTGGGGTCAGAGGTCAGCTTTGGATATCATTCCTCAGGAGCTTGAGTCAGAGTCTGCTATTGGCATTGAGCTTGCCCAGCAGGTTCTATTGGCTGATCAGCAAGGCCTACAAATCTGCCTTTTTCTACTTCCTCAGTGCTAGGATTATAAGCACATGCCACCTTGCCCAGCTTTTCATGTAGTTCTGAGGATGGAGCTCAAGTCCTTATGCCAGAAACACTTTGCCAACTGAGCCATCTCTCTAGCCCTGAAATCCTGTTTTCAATTCTTCTGAACGTATACTCAGTTGTAATGCTGGGACCTCTACTAATTATTTTTTAAATTGTCTGAGGAACTACCATACAATTTTCTGTAGTGGCCAAACTGAGCTACGTACCCACCAACAAAGCACATGGTTCCAATTTCTTCATTGCCCCAGCAACATATTTCTTTTTCAAATTGTAGCCATCCTAGTGGGGAGGTGGTTATGGTATGCATTTCTATGATGCTCAGAGATGTCAGACACAATTTCCTAGGACCGCAAGCATGCGTGTCACACCACACAAGTTATTTTAGATTATGCTCACTTGGTTGAATGTAGGTCCCTTTCTACTTAATAATGATTTTGATGATGAAACTTTGTATGTGACTAGTTCTTCTGTAGTTCCAAAATATGTCCTAATCTTTATCCCCTTTGCCCATTCTTATTGAGAAGGCAGGGAAACAGAACCTGGTCCTGGTAGAACAGAGACGGAAGCTGAGTGTCTGTCTGTCTGTCTCTCTCTCTCTCTCTGTCTCTCTCTTTCACACACACACACACACACACACACACACACACACACACACACACACACCACACTCGTCCCTTTGACTTTCTGGCTTGTTCCCTGTTGGGGGGGGTTAACACCTCATTTCACCCCTTCTCCACCCTTGGCAGCCCTCCTCCACCCTTCCTGTCACTCCTCCTGCCTGAATTTGGGCCCTGTGGTTCCTTAGCTGGATCCTGGGTGGCTTTCCAACGGCACCCTTGCCTGTGGTCTGCTCTTGTCCAGTGCTGCAGAGTACATTTCCAATAAAAATGAGTTTAATTCACCACTGTTACGTTAAGTCCACCACTGTTAAATTCAGGTTCTTAGATGTTTCTATACTTCCTTCAGGATAAAGGGCGCACCACTTCAGTGGCACATAGGCTGTCTATAGCAGCCCTATCATTCACCCTTATCTTGAGCACTTGTCCTGAACCCCAGGCAGGTGTAGCTTCCCGGGCCTGGCACGCCCATACCACATGCCTGGACCCAGATCTCTATGCCATCCTGGTTGTTCCTGGACAATAAGACCCAGTACTTGTACCCGAGCTGCAGCCACCCTTGGCTGCTGGAGCCTCTGCCTGCCTTTTGGCAGCAGGGCCTGTCTGGAGTGTGACTGTTCCATTTTTCAATCCCCAGTTGGACTTGGCCCCCAAGGGCGGAGACTTAACATTAGCCCAGTGCCTCTCACAGAGTAGATATTTGTAGAGGGCGGAGGGAAATGGAGAAGGAAAGTGGGAGATTTCTGGTCCATGTCTCTGTCCTAGACCCTGCCTTCCGTCACGTTCTCCTAGTCCAGGGTGGCTGAAGTTAGCAGGAACTCCCAGAGTGACCCAGTTCAGTGTTGCTTCTCTCTCTGGCCACTGTGAAACAAACTGACCCTGGCCTACCTTCTGGTAAATGCATCCCAGCAGAGATGACTCATATGTGTGTGACTCAGGCTCAGCCGCACAGCTGGAAGGGCAGCCAACGCGTCTGCTGAGGAGGGCGGTCCCAGAGCTGGATGGAGCTCCAGGCAGGCGTGTGCCAGCCAGCCTCCTACAGCCGTGTGCCTCTGCACCAGAGCAGGGCTACAAGCTGTCCTTTCTCAGCTGGCATGGCAACACTGGATCCTGGGCAGGAGAGCACTCAGGAGGCTGAGGCAGGAAGATTGCCACAAGTTAGTGGCCTACATAGCAAGACCTTGTCTGTAAAAACAATTATTCTGCCTGATTTCATATTATTATATAATAACGCAGCGTTTGCTAGAGGCCTGCTGTGTTTTTAAAGTATTATGCTGTAGAGTTCATCCTGTTTAATCCTCACAGTAGTCTAGCAGCATAAGTAATAGCAAATATGTACTGAACACCCCCACGCCCCACAAACACACGCACACACACACACACGCACACACTATGCCACACTCGTACTGTGTTAGGTAGATACCTTTCTCCTTGCAGTGACAAACTATCTGACAAAAGCAGTTAAAGAAGAAAGGGTCTATTTGGGCTCACAGTGAGAGTACAGTTTATCATGATGGGGAAGGCATGGTCTAGGAGCCTGAGGCAGCGGGTCACATTGCATCCACAGTTAGGAAGCACTGGGGAAGTGCTCAGCTATCTTATATTAAGCATCTCTGGGTGGTCCCATCTGCATGCAGGGAGGGTCTTCCCTCTTTAGTTAAATATTTCTGGAAACACCTTCGTAGACCCAGAAGTATGTTTCCATGGTGATTTTAAATCCAGCCATGTTGTCAGGGTCACCCCACAGTACTTAACATTAGTTCATCTGTTCTTAATAATACCCCGTGATACAGGAGCTCTTATCCTTACTTCAGAGATGAGAAACCTGAGACACCAAAAGAAGAGACCTTATAGATAAAGATGCTCCACAGTGACATAGGAAGGAAAGGGCAGAACTGTGACATGGGAGAGGAATGTGGCCAGGCAGTGATGGACCCCTGTGCTCTTCTGCCCAGACTCTAAAATCATGCAGACACTATGATATGAAGTTGGTTCTCTATGGCCCTCCCCATGGGTGCTTACCAAGAACCGAGTCCAGACGTGACAGAGGACGCCAGGGCAGAGGCTTTCTTCTGAGCTTGGGGCTGCAGTATGTGGGGAGCACTTGAGGGGGTGTTGTGTTTTCCATCTCTTTTCTTTCCCCTTTGGGGTCTGAGAGTATCTCCTCACCTGGAGAAAGCTGACAGGATCCTTTTTACCCCACAGACAGTGAGATAGTCCACTACCACTACGGCCCAAAGGACCTGGCCACCATCTTGTTCTACATCCTCATCACCATGATCTTGCATGCCGTGGTTCAAGAGTACATCTTAGACGTAAGTGATGAGTTTGGATGCTAAGGTCAGAAGCTGCGGGATCCGTTAGGATGGTGCTCTCTCCCTTGGGGTAAACCACAGCTCTGATTCGTCCCCGTCCCCTGACTTAGATCCTTGGATTGGCCCCAGTGGGTAGACTCCTCCGCCACACTGGATGTCTGTCGTTTCTCTAGGATTGTTTTAGTTCACATGTGGGGCAGCAATTCACGGGGGAGAGAACTGTCTGAAACACGACATAAGCATATCCTCAGGGATCTTTCGAATGCGGCGCGCGACTGGAAGGTGTTTTCTTTGTGTAGACACTAACAGCCTTAACACCCGCTGCTTTCTCAAAGTGCGTGCCTAAAACTCAGCCCCGTGGCACGCAGTAGGCTTATGCTTAACAGTTTGGGTTGTAAGAAGTTCCAACTGCTAACTCTCTTGTAAAGGGAAAACGGGAGCATGTAGTTTGCTGAGTATCATCACGTGCACATATTAACATGGGGAGTTTTCTTTCTTCTTTAGAAAATCAGCAAACGGCTTCATCTCTCCAAGGTCAAACACAGCAAGTTCAATGAATCTGGACAGCTGGTCGTCTTTCACCTCAGCTCGGTGATATGGTGCTTCTACGTGGTGGTAACGGTGAGTAGCCCTCGTGACCGCCGAAGAGTGAAAGCCAAGCCATCGAGCAGTCTCTTCATAGCTGATGAAATGACTCTGAAGGCCTCAAAGGGAAGAAAAAGAGCCAGGAGTAGGTGTCTTAGAATTGAGGCTCGTTTTGCATTCTCCTGGCATTGTAGTGAGCCACTGGATGAAGGAGTATGGATACCACTTAATAGGGTCACAATCTTTTTTGAAAGTAAACTCTTGTTACTATTTTTTACCCATATTATATAATACCACATACTCATATAGCTCTGTATTGTTTTACCAGCCCTGTCTTCAAACACTGTCCCACAGGGTAATTTTTCCTCCCAGCACTGGGCCTTGTACATACTAGGGAAAAACGTTCTTCTCCTGAGCTGTATCCCTGACCCACAAGATAAATTTCTAGTCACTCAATACCCCTGGTATGGACTTAAGAATTCCAAGCTCAGTTTTCCCAGTGTGTCCACAGCTGAGTACTTCCAAATGGTAAGCGTGGATAGGACTTAGAGGACCAGCTCTATTTGCTTTGCTATGACAACATACCAGACAACTGGAAGGAGAGCAGATTGATGCTGGCTCATAGTTTCAGTGCTTTCTGTCTGTGGTGTCTGAGTGCATTGATTTGAGCCTGAGGAAAAGCAAAACATTGTGTGGAACATGGGGAGCAAAGTGGCTTGCCTCATGGTGGACAGGAAGCAGAGACAGAGAGGAAGGAGCCAGGGTCAGCATACCCCTTTCAAGGGCATGTCCCAGGGACCCACTTCTTCCATCTAAGCCCCCACCTCTAGTTTCCACCTCCACCCAATGGTTCCACCAGATTGGATATCCGTAATCAATGCTACACGATCCAGTCACTTCTCCAAAGCCCCAACCCCGAGCACTGCACCAGGGACCAAGCCATAAACAATGCGAGTTTTAGGGGTATATTTCATGTCTGACCAGTTAACAAAGGCCAGCATTACCCTTCTGCACATCAAATCCTTTGATGTTAAAAAAATAAAAAATTCCTTCAGACTAGGACTCTGGCTTGCCATTAGGGGTTCACCGAGACCCTGCCTGTTTTAACTGTTCGTTAGCGCCTACTCTCATCTGGGGCACCTTTTATCCGTAACCAAGTCCCGACAGAAATCCAGGACTGGGATTGGAAAATTCATCAGCTCTCTGACATCAGAGAGTCTTCCCTGCTCTGTCGCCTCCCCCCTGCCCTCACTGATGGAGATGGGCCCATCATGGAGCCCTGTCTCCGGAGCTGAACCCGGACTGGGTAGCCTCAAAGCAGGAGGCAGCATGTCCTTTTGGTATGTTGCTTTTATTCTATTATCAGTTCATCTCAGAACACTTTTTCCAAGCAACACACTAGGAATTTTAAATGGGAAACCAAAGACTTCCTCTCAGAGGGGGTGCTTACATTCCACTCCCAGAGG
This sequence comes from Cricetomys ansorgei, assembly GCA_026225945.1. Taxonomy (NCBI): domain Eukaryota; kingdom Metazoa; phylum Chordata; class Mammalia; order Rodentia; family Nesomyidae; genus Cricetomys; species Cricetomys ansorgei. The sequence continues at coordinate 8,226,000 of JAMJFZ010003581.1, read as the reverse complement.
ACACACTTACATTGCACGAATAGGGCCACTATCCTTGTATAGTGCAGAGTCTGTGTGCTTTAGGATCTCATACTTCTCCCAGCTTCCTGACATTGAGTCCATACCCACATCTTGGAGGCCTTATTAGCTCAAGGGTTCTCAACCTTCCTATTGCTGCAATCCGTTAATACAGTTCCTCATGTTGTGGTAATCTCCAACCACAACATTATTTTGTTGCTACTTCATAACTGTAATTTCGCTACTGTTATGAATCATGATGTAAATATATGAAACGCAGATGGTCTTAGGAGACCCCTGTGAAGGGTCATGCAGATGGTCTTAGGGAACCCCTGTGAAAGAGTTGTTTGACCCCCAAAAGGGGTCTGGACTAACAGGTTGAGAACCACTGCTAGCTGCTTGAGGCAAAGGGGCTTCAGAATACCAAAGACAGTGGACTGTTTTGTGGGTAGCTTAGCCTTATCTCTGAAGCCCTTATGTTCTTGCACCCCAGCTGTGCCACATGGAGACCAGGCTCAGAGTCTTCTAGGAGAAGTTCTCAGGCCTTTTATCTTGTGGAGAGACCATTCCCCACTCAACATGTTCAGCGAGACCTGGAGACCAGGGAACCATGTTGGCTCCTAGTTTTACTTCTCTTTCCCAACAATTTACGTGGGGGAAAGGATATTGAAGAATACTAGAAGTCCTTTTTCGTAGGACAAGTAAAAACACCTGGCTTTCAAATCATAGTTTCCTGTTGCAATGGAAAGTTGTCACCATTTTTCTTTTTCTTTCACTTCCCAAAAGTCAGCAAATCCTGCTAGCTCATCCTTCAAAATTCTGAAATTCTCAATACTGCATTCTGTGTGTTGCTCCTCCCTGTGGGCCCTGACCTGGGTCAGATGTTGGTCATATGCTCTGTCATCCTTGGTAGGAGTCAAGGCTGCTCCTTTCTTTCTTTCAGTTCAGAGGACAACCTTACCAGGAAGCTCATCTGGCTACAGCCATCATTAATGTTAAGGATACAGGCCTCCTCCACCTTCTGCCTACACTGCTGATGTCTCCCTTTCCTGAGGAGTCTGCTTCCATTCCGAGCTCTCCATTCAGCCCATTATCGGTCCAGCCAAACGTATCATCTCTTTAAAGCACAAGCTAAATCAAGTGTTCTCCTCCTTAAGATAAGCTCTCCTCACAGCTGCAGCAAGATTGTTGACTCTTCCTTGTTTGTGTGCCCTGCGCCCTGCAGCCTTGCTGACCTGCGCCCTGCAGCCTTGCTGACCTGCGCCCTGCAGCCTTGCTGACCTGTGCCCTGTAGCCATGCTGATGACATCAGCATGGACACGATGCTCTATGCTTGCCTCTGCTCCTCCAGCTCCACTGGCTGCTTCCTTTGGTGGAGTGCTCTCTCCACAGACATTATATGGCCAGCCTTTTCCTGCGATCTATCCTCCCACTAAATGTCACTTCCTCAGAACACCCTTCCCATTTGCATTTTCCACACCATGCCTGTTATTGGTGTTTTACTGCTTCATGTGTGTCTCCTGAGTGCCTGACTGAAGCTGCCTGCTAGCAGGCACCATGGTCCCTGATGCACCCTTAGTGCGATTGCTTTGTGAAGGCACATGCTAAGTGCTCAGTATCAACTGTTAGGCCGATAAAGAAGCCTCAGAAAGCATTCCTTTTTTTAAAAGAGTTTTATTCATGTGTGTGTGTGTGCGCGTGCGCACGCACATATGCACACGTGCATGTACATGTTTATAGTTGCCCAAGGAAGGCTGAAGAGAGTGTCATAATGACATCCTGGAGCTAGACTTAAAGGGAGTTTTGAGCTACTTAACATGAGTGATGAGAACAAATATGGGTCCTTTGGAAGAATAGCATGTGCTCTTAACTGCTGAGCCATCCCTCCAGCTCCCGTTCATCCGTTTCTTAAGTAATGAATTGATTATGCGAAACATCATAGATGGTCAGGTTTTTGTTGTTAAGAGTTTAAAAAAGAAAGCAAGAATGTGCATGAAATTCCTTACCAGAAATTCCAGTCTTCAGTGTTTGCTGCAGATATATTTCATGGATTATTTGCAAATAGGGTGCTGAAGAGTGTGGTCAGACTTTCTAAGAATGAAAAGAAAAGAGGAGGAAAGCAGAGAGGGACCAGGGGAAGAAGGGAAACAGAATAGCCTGCTCACCAGAGGATGCAGAGGGACTGCATTTGCTGTCCTCTGTCCTTCGTCTTCACATGAGTGACTTCATATTTTAAAACTCCAAATCCAGTAGTCTGTGAAACAGAGAAAACTAGGACTCAGAACAGGCTGCTGTCTGCAGGCTGGCTGCCTTGGAGAGAATTTGTAATGCCCGTTTGTTTCTGACGGACAAATGGCCCTGAGGCTGTGTGAGTCTAGGTAGCAGCTGGCTGTGTTATGTCTAAATCCTGCTGGTGTTGTGGTTCTTGTCTGAACACTGGAAAGGAAGGCTCCTAGGGAACGCATGCTGAGACCTTGCATGGGTAGACGTCAAGAGTCAGAAGAGAGCAAAGTGCTTCACTTGTACCCCCGAGTCCCCGGTCGAGGCCTTGGTTTGGGCTGGAAGGGGTTACAGTGCTTACTGTGTCACATGCGACCCCGGAACTCAAATGCCTTGGCATGCCTGAACTCAGAGGCAGCCACCCCCAGTGCTCCTTTATCCTCCCTCAGACAGCTGCCTAGACAGGGCTGGAAAAGGGCTCTTCACAGAGCATGAGTCACTTTTCCTCTGACTCTCAGCTCCACCTCCTCCAGTCCCAGTGGACTGGACATTTGCAAGCAGGCAGCATTTTTCTGAGGGTTTTTTTTTTTTTTCCTTGCCTGCTGGCTTTAAAGTTCTGACCTCTGTCTCCTAAGTGAAGAGGCCAAGTGAGAAGTTCCTGTTTAAACACACAAGCCCATCCAGGCCTTGGGTCTCCTGGGCGCCACGGCTCCTGGCTAATCTTTTTGGCAGAAATGCACCCCCCCACCACACACACACTGCTGCCCAGTCCAGGAAGTACCGCTCTTCTTGTCAGACACATAGCTTCTCCCTCTAGGAAGGGACTGTCTCCCCCTTCACCATTTCCTGGAATGAGGCAGAGTGTGGCTCATCAGGTGTCGCTGTGCCTGAGCTCGGAGGTCCAACGAAGGCACGCACGTGAATGGCATGGCGTAAGGGAGGTGAGACAGCAGTGCGGGTGTGTCACAGCTCATTGCTTACCATCACCCTCAGTGCCCAGAGCTGTGCGCCTCTGTGCCTCACTGTGTGCGGCTGAGGCAAGAGGGAGGTAGGGGTGGGTGAGCAGAGATTATAGTCAAGACCTCTTCCTTCCTAAGTTGCCCCGTCTACAGCAGTAAAGGTGTCCGATTGGTCCTGCCACAGGTCGCGTATCTCGCTGTGCTCTTGGAGGCCCAGGATTGTGGCTTCAGGACTGTGGACAGTACCCAGAATGTGTGTGGTAGGTGACCTGAGGGCAGGTGGATCAGCCGTCCTTGAAAATACAGCTGCAGATCTAGTGAACACTATGTGAACTTTCTCATTCTTCAGCCTTGAAGAGCTCCCTGCCCTGCATCCCAGGGCATCCAAGCCACCAGCTGAGCTGATTTCCTGATTTCTTGAGGCAACCTGCCTGAAGTTCTGGGATCAAGAGGTCCATGACCCAGCTCAGATTGTAGCTGGGCTACTGAACAAACCTCATTTCAGGAGATCTGTCCTATCTGCTCCTTCATTTCCTTTTTTTTTTTTTTACCTCCTGCAAGAGGTGACACCTTGTCTGAATACGTGCTTCTTCTCCTCCTCTTCCTCCTCCTCCTCCTCTTCCTTCTCCTCCTTCTCCTCTTCTTCCTCCTCTTCCTTCTCCTCCTCCTCTTCCTCCTCCTCCTCCTTCCTTCTTCCTCCTTCCTCTTCCTCCTCCCCACTCCTCCCTCCTCCTCCTTCTTCTTCTTCCTTCTCCTCCTCCTCCCCTTCCTCCTCCCCCCCTTCTTCTTCAAAAGAAAGAATTTTTGAAAGCATTCATCATTTATTCATTCAGTCCGTCAGTCAACTAACATTCTTAATGGACTCTTGCTGTGTGTGAATTGTCTTCTGTGTCTTGTCATCTTATATCAGAGATTCATCTTGCCTATCTTTAGGACTTCTGTAGGTCTTTGGCTTAGGGGATGTCTCAGTGTTTCTATTGCTGTGATCAAACACCATGACCAAAAGCAACCTGGGGAGGGAAGGGTTTATGGTCTTACAGCTTGTTGTCCATCATCCAGGGAAGTCAGGGTCACAGTGTATCCGGTTAGCAAGCAGAGCAAGATGAATGCTGGTGCTCAGCTTTTCTCCTTTTCTGTCCCGTCTGAGATTCCAGCCCATGTGGTGGTGGCACCCACAGTATGCGTCTTCCCTCCTTAGCCCAATTCAGAAACTTCCTCATAGATGCAAGCAGAGGTTTGTCTCATAGGTGACTCTAGAACCTGTAGAGTTGCCAGTCAGTGCCACCCATCACAATGATGGTGTGACTTCAGTCTCCAGTGGGTATTGTTGTTGTAGTGCATTTAATCCTTTATTATGGAAGCAATCCCTGAGTGTACACATGACAGATACCACACTAGACACTGTCACATGAGCTCACTTTTATTTCCAACAGTAACTGTAAAGTTAGTATTGCACTTTACAGATGAATCTGGAGAAATTCTGGGAGACTACCTAGCTGTTTCAGCAGATGGAGCTACTGTCAGGCCCATTTCCAGACACAGGTTACCAGGCCCCAGAGTATGACATGTCCCTTCACAGCTGGACAACTGCCAGTAGGTCCTACACACTGGGGTCCTTTGCTTCCAAAAGCTGATTGTTCCTCTTGGCAGTTGCTGGAGACCAGGTGCATCCCTGATCCCTGGACTAGTCACAGACCCCAGAAGGTCACATGGCTACATCTCTAAATGCTTTCTCTTCTCACCCACTATAGGAAGGATACATAACAAACCCAAGAAGCCTCTGGGAAGATTACCCACATGTGTACCTCTCGTGAGTATGTGTGTGGGACTCACTGAGGCCAGTGAGGACCAGGCCATGACCTGAACCTGTAGAGCATGGGGTTGCAGGCCACTGGAGTCATTATCTGTATTAGCTCTCTCCATAGAGGCACCTCGTCTGCATGTGACAGATACAAACAGAACTCTCCATCAGAGTCTCTGGCTTTGTGTCTTATTGAAGACCCCCTGAAGTTCATATAGCACATTTTCCCTTCCATACTCATGTTCCTGTTTGTATGCTGCTAAGATCTGGGCCTGTCTTCCTCTGGAGGCCATCCTGTGTCCCTAAGGCCTCTCAGAGCATCAATAACAAAAAAACGTGGAGCTAACAGCTTAGACCAGTGCTTCTCAACCTTCCTAATGCTGCAATTCTTTAATACAGTTTCTCATGTTGTGGTGACGTCCAACCACAAAATTATTTTGCTGCTGCTTTATAACTGTAATGTTGCTACTGTTATGAATCATAATGTACATATGTGACATGCAGATGGTCTTAGGCCTCTGTAGGTGCATTCATTGGTTACCATGTCCATGCAGTATGCTGTAATCAGGTCCCTCCTCAGCCAACTTTTCCTTCTCTGGGCTGAAGAAATGTGTTTGATCAATTACTGCTTCCCCACATGGACATGCTCTGGTCTTATACATGGTACTATGGGTGTGGTAGTCCCTGCCTCCCTACCTCCCTCCCTTCTTCCCTTTCTCCTGGTCTTGATGGTCATCCACAGCCTTGACTTGGGCCTTTCCTGTGTTCTTGCCAAGTACCCTGGGGATGCTCTTGATCCCACTTGTGTAGCTTAACTCCCTCATCTCCAGCTTCCAGGTGAAGTTTTTCTACTTGTGTCAGCTGGCCTATTGGCTGCATGCACTACCTGAGCTTTACTTCCAGAAGGTACGGAAGGTGAGTACTCCCTTCCCCTGCCCACTTCGAAGGCCCCTCTTCCCTTCCCTATACCACTCCTGTTATTCCCGGTGATCCCTCCTGCCCCTTTCTCTAGAAGCATGACATGTTGACTGATTTTGGAGTGAGCCCTTGTGGAAGTAACACACAAACCCCAAAGAGAGCAGTGTCCAGCTCTTGACTTCACCCAGTGTATGGCCATTGGCAAAAATCTAATCTAATCTAGATACCGGATGGAGATCTTGCCATCCCCAGTCCTTTTTGTGGTCTTCCCCGGGGTAATACCGAAAGCCCTCTTTCCAGTTCCTGTGTCTTTTTTCCCAACCCAGACCTGCCTTCTGGCACCAGGCTTGAAGCTGCTGCCTCCACCCTTCTTGTCACTACCCCAGTGTGTGGGGTTCTGGTGTGACATGGAACTGTGCGGGTAGGGAGACCTGACCCTCCCTAGTTCCCCTTACATGTCTCCTAAGTCCTCTGCATATTCGTTTAGAGAATGAGCATGCTCACTGGCTGTCCCTCTCATTTCCAGGAAGAAATCCCCCGCCAGCTGCAGTACATTTGCCTGTACCTGTTTCACATCGCTGGGGCATACCTCTTAAAGTGAGTGAGAGCGGAGCCAGCTGCATTTCCTTGCCCCTTTATGCCCCTGGATCTATCCACAGACCCCTCAGTTAGCAGTCATTTAGTAAATAGCAACTGTTTGAGGAGTACTGTGTTAAGACTTGGGAATACAGAAGGTAGTGGAAGACTCTCTTAGTGGTTCATTCTCCACCTGGTAAGAAAGATAGTTACAAGAAAGACAGGTGTGGTAAGCTCTGATATGGTATGTACCATTAGCCATGAGAACCCAGAGGGTTAGCCACTCAACCCAAGGTAGAGCCAAGGAAGACTTCCAGTGTAGCTGTCCTTTGAACTGTGGCTTTACATCCAGAAACTGAGTTCTTGCCACATGGTGTCCAGATGCTGCTGGAGCATATAACCCTAGCGTTCCTTTCAGTTTGGCTTGTAATGAAATAGAGAGCAGTTGGCTGTGTGGTCATTCCAGAAGTGGGAAGAGTTGCTTTGTTAGACCTTTTACGTCCGGATAGTATATTGGTGAATGGACTGTGCCATCAGTGACTGGGCTTTCTATGAGCTTTTCATATACAGAGTAGAATCCGAACTTTGTATAGGCTAGCCTCTAAGAGCTTCTCTTTAGAGCCCAGATGTCCTGGGGCCCTGTTTCTGAGGAGCTCACAACAGGCTTCCTGTGAGAATGACTGACATGGGGTGAATAGTGTTTGCGGTGTGAATGGTGTCTGTTGGGGTCCACCAGTTCTCAAAGTTCCAGCTTCCTGTCTCTGAAAGCCAATGGCCATGACTACTCTTCTAGCTGTACCCTGATATTGTTGCTCACAGCTCACATGCAGAGGGGTCATGGTGACTGGTTTGCTCCCCAGCCCTGTGTATTGAGCACCACACAGGGGAAGAGCTTCCTGTTTCCTCAGGTAGTGGGGAACCAGACAGTGGGAAGTTCTCATATACATACCATCAAAGCTCAGCAACCTTGTTCTAGGCTCCTCCTGTGCATGATTCTGGCAGAGTAAGAATGGAAGGTGCCAGGTACCGTGATATGTATGATTCAGGTTCATCATGGGGACAAGCAAGGGCAGCTGACCCAGATGAAACAGGTCAAAGGCTGGGGAGCCAGGCCAGGAAAACTTCATCAAGCTGTGGCAGCTAAAGGATAAGGCACTGCCATCCTCCCCGACCCCCCACCCCCAGAATCAGAAAGCAGAACCCAGGCCCAGGGAGCAGTCTGAGCCACCTTGGGCCAGTGGCTCCTGCTCTGGAGTGTCTTACAGGGAAGGTAAGACCTCTCTTTGCCCCTCAGCCTGAGCCGCCTGGGCCTGATCTTGCTGCTGCTGCAGTACTCCACTGAGTTCCTTTTCCACATGGCTCGACTCTTCTACTTTGCAGATGAGAACAACGAGAAGCTGTGAGTGGGGGCATCTAGGTGCTGGCCTGTCAGAGAGATCTGGGGTGGGACCTGGGTGTCTCCAGAGGTCTGAATGGTCAGAGGCTACTGCTCTGGGTATCAGCTGCCTCCTCATGGGCAGGCAGCAGTCTGCTTATTCCTGTTCTAGAACTTGTGGAAATCTCACTTTTCTGGGTCCTGGTTGATTTCCTGCCCCACTCTGGGTTGCTTTTGGAGAAGTGGGTAAAAGGTTCCTTTCGGGGCTCTGAAAGCTGACATTCCTCTTCTGCCCCTGTGAGCAGGTTTAACGCCTGGGCTGCTGTGTTTGGGGTCACACGCCTCTTCATCCTCACTCTCGCTGTGTTGGCCATTGGCTTTGGATTGGCTCGGGTAGAAAACCAGGTGTTTGACCCTGAGAAAGGGAACTTTAACACCTTGCCTTGCAGGTAAGTGGTCAGAAGCCTGGGGTGGTGAACTGGGGCTCTCTGAGCACTGCCAGGCACCTCTTGGACATGGTACATCTTGAGTCTGACCCTTGAGTCTCCCACACAGTGACATTTAAAGGCAAGTCCCCTGACATCAAGACACCTGCTTGCATCAGACAGTCCTCACGTCTCAGCTTTGGTGTGCTCTGACCATGGTCAGGACGCCAGACCAAATGCAGTTCAGACCCCCACACACTTGTCCAGCACATTGCGGTGCAGAGAACATTTCTCATCCAAGCTTGGTTAATTGAGACACCCTCTTGAGACTTCGAAGCTTTGTCCTCCATGTCTTGCTCTGTGGCCTTCCCTAACATCAAGGAAGGCATTCAGGAAGCTATGTGGTCCACGAGGCTATAGGCGTCAGCATGTATGCAATCTATCTAGGGTTGTTCCACTGGTATGTGACATGCTAGAAGAGAATTATTTTGACACTCTCATAATTTAGTTTATTTGAACGTTGTCAATGCCTGTATAGCTTGTATTGATCTTACTATGGGTGATGCACATGGGAGCGATACAGCTGTGGATCTACAGGCATAGGATTAGTGTGACGGCAGGCGTAAGTGTGCAGTTGGCACTACCCCCCTTCTTCACGTCACATTGCTGAAATGTGCTGGAGCAGAGACTGTGGCTTTAGGGAGGGCAGGTCACAGGACTACAGGGATCTGGCCCGGCTTCCCCCACACCTCCTTCTGCAGGATGTAGACCCGCACCGCACCCTCAGATCCATTCCCACACCTCCACAGGCTCGGCATGCTGCTGCTGGTGTGTGTCGCCCAGGCCTGGCTCATGTGGCGCTTCATCCACTCCCAGCTGCGGCACTGGCGGGAATATTGGAAGGAACAGAATGCCAAGCGCAGACTCCCAGTCGCCCCCAGGCTTCCAGCCAGGCCCATCAAGAGGGAACCTGGTGAGTGCCAGGGCTGTGGCAGAGTGAGTTGGGTGGGGTCTGTCTAGGTTGGGTGGGATAGTTGGGACCTGGCTTTTAGGTGCTTCACAGACCAGTCCTGCTGGCTCCTCCTTCTAGACACTTCTCTCTGGGCCTGAGGCTCCGTGACCTGGATGTGGCTGGGCGTAAGTCAGAGACCTAGTGTGAGCAGGCTGGCCAAAGCGGGACCTGGAGCCCTAGCCACTGATTCAAAGCAGCACTGGGTGGGGACTCCTGGAAGGAAGTATGTCCTCCGGGTGGCTTCTGGCATCCAGCCAAATTCTGCTGCTGTTGCTGTTGCTGCTTCTGCTGCTGCTGTCACCCATGCCCTGTGCTACACAGTGGCTGTGTCCTTACCTGCCCCTGTGCTCTACATCTCCCCCCCCCCCCCCAGCCTTAGGCTGTTAGCTTCCCATCTCGATTCAGGAATGACTCACAGTGACACAGTGTTAGGGAGGGGCAGTACGGATGGGACATCCTTATCTCCTTTGGCTCCTGAGCATCCCCAAGTGATCTCTGATACCCATAGATCCTCAGACATCCCAGCCTTAATCTACTGCCCAGCCTGGGGGCCTGTCTGCATGCCTGTTTTCTGACTCACCTGCATTTTTCCAGGCAGCTGCCTGCCTGGCAGGAGCTCCTGTGTTTGTTTGTGTGCAGCTGGGTGTGAGGAGGCCTGAGGGACAGGGGTTAGGGGGAGGGGTTTCTGTGCTGCTGCAACTCATTGAGTTTGTGGAGGTATTTTTCTCAATAAAGGATTGCACAGTTCTGCCAAAGGAGTGTCAGGCCTTGTCCCTGCAGCACCTTGTTCCCCATCCCTTCTCCTTGTCACCATTCCTGTTGCTGAGACTTGTTGGTCCTCTGCAGGGCTGAGGGGTTGAAGACACTAGAGGAGCTAAGAGATTCAAGGAAGCATTGCTCAGACCTCAGTGTAGGCTGCTGCTTGTTTCTCCCTTTCTGTGTGTCACTCCCAGATGCCCTCCTCTAACAGATAGTTGAAAACCAAGAACCTGAAGCAAAGCCACTTTTAAACAACACTAGGACAGGCAGTAAACTGCCCTGGAACTGTCTGCTGGCCTCCATTGGCTATAGCCCGGTTCCTCATTCGTCACACACTCCTACCCTCTTATTCCTCCTTTTTCCTGCTTCAGTCTCAGCAATGTGTGTGTCTCTCTCTCTCTATTCTCCAGGTTACCATGAGAATGGAGTGGTGAAAGCAGAGAACGGAACCTCCCCACGGACTAAGAAACTCAAGTCTCCCTAAGGCCAAAGTGCTCCAAACAGGGATCACCTGGGTGAAGGCCAGGCAGGGAGGCCAGGAACCCCGGCCCCCAGCTCAGCCTCTCCACCCCACTAGCCGTGCTCCATCTCCATCAGCAGAAACCTTGGCTTCAAAGGGGGAGGTACTTTCTACCTTCTTGGCTTTCTCTTCTTTGATAAACCATTCTCAATAAAGCCAAAAATCTTCCTTTCTTGCTCCCTTGAGGGAGCAAGGTCTCACCTCTGTCCTGTATTGGGTTTTCTCAGAGGCCTAGATTCTCCTGGCCGTCTTTCCACTCATCTCCTTTTGCTTCGTGGTTGCTTCTTCTTCTCCTTGCTTTCTGACTTTAATGTGCACTTTCTCTGATTTCTACAATGGGAGGGAGCTAAGATTGCAGTCCTGTTCGTCAGTCACAGGACCTGTCGATCTGGAAGCCTCTTGCCGAGGAGCTTCAGCTGGAGCTAGTGGAAGATCCTCAGTGGCCCTTGTGTGGACGGGCAGGAGGAGGAAAGGCCATCCCTCTCAGATCACAATATTCTTGGTGCTGACTGACTGACAAGATGTAGGACTCTAGTTCTATGCGTCCCATCCCGAAGTGTTTCTCTTTGGGACACGGTGACTTAATCCAGAAAGACAGTGTTAATAACTCTTGAGTCCCAGAACTCCGGAAGAGCTTCCAGTGCTGCATTTGAATTGGAAACCAGCCTGCCTTCGCTCTGGGGAGTGGGGAGGAGGGGTGCTAAGGAGAAAAGCTGCACCAAACAGCTGCCTCTTCTGGAAAGATGGCTCGACAAGAGTGACAGAAGAGGCAGTCTATCTGGACCATTTTCCAGCAGTGCTTGCCGCTGTACTTTCTTGATCCATCCACCAGCATCTAAAACCAAACCAAACAGCAGTTACAAACCTGCCTAAGGCATACCGTTCCCAAGTCCAGAAGCAACCTGCCCAACCCTGGCTGGACTTGCATCCTTGGCTTCGTCTCTCTAGCTGCAGAAACTCCAAGCCTTAAGGACTCCGGCCCCGTGTGGTCTCCTGGTGTCCTGGGGAGGGTCACCTGGAAACCCTTCCTCTGGCCTCACCTGAGTGTTTTTTTGAAATCGTTACTGTCATTTTCTGATATGGTTGAGCACGCCTAGAGCCTGACACCAGGATGTCCAGCTGTGTGAGCAGACACAGCCATGTCCACAGGAGTCTGTGCCCCTTTCCCTCGGTAATCCTTCCCTCCCTGCTACCTGAAGATGAGATTACCAGGTCCTTATGGTACCTTGTAAGGAAGGGAAGTAGACTTTAAAGGGCCCCCGGACTTTGGAATATAGGGGAGCAGTTCTTGGTTACACAGGAATGTCAGTGTTACCTGATAAACTGGTCTTCTTCTGACATCGTAGTAGAGACCAGAGCTTGAATTTTTACCCATAAACATGGAGATGTGTCTTCATCGAGGCAGCTTCCCCTCTCCAAGTCTCTTACAATGTATGTAAAGTCTAATTTACCAGTAATTGAGGAATTTGGTTCCAAACATCATGGTGACGTTTTACTTTCCCTCTGTTTCCGGGATAAGCATACAGAGTAGCGATGAGATCCCCTTGGCTTCTTTTGGGTGCACTTAGGAAACAGGTCATAATTTTGAAAGTATGTATCTCCATTCTCTCCGACTCTCCTAACATGTTGTGCATCTGTGTTAGGTTTTCCTTTTGCCCTTCTCTGAGCAGCCTTGCAGAGCTCATCGGGCACCTTTCATGCAGTACAGGCTCACCTATCCCAGTGGTGATCTTAATTGAGCTCATGCTTGTGATGCTGCCTTGAGCTGTGTGCAGATTCAGCCAGTGGCTCCCAAGCTCGCCTCACCCCATTAGTCTAGGCGTCCTACTGGACTCCCCCCAAGCTATGGCACTGGTGGGCCCTTGCCGGCTCTCAGCAGGAGCTTTGTCCCCAGGCTGAGCTGTTGGTTTACTCCTTCAGTAGACACTTGTGACAAGGTCTGTTATGTGGAGATCTTGGAGAAACAGGTACAAAAAGCAGCTGGTGTCTTGGATCCAGCAACCCCATCCGTGTGTGAGTTTTTTGTTGTTGTTCTTCCCCAGGACATTTGGATGCCTGAGATGACGTGGCTTCATTCCTTAAGTGTCTTGCAAGCTTCCCTTGTTGCTAGTTTGTTGGATGCATTACCAGGAGCCCAATGGCTGGAACTGATGTAGGCTCTTCTAGAACGTAAGGGTTTGGTCAGTGGTAGGAGTTAGGATGGTTTTAATTTTCAGAGAAAAAGCCTGAGACCAAGGGCAACACCTCACCCACCTCGACTTCAGGGATGTCTGGGGGCTTAGGAAAACTGTAGGGTCCTTATCCACGAGCCTCTCTGTCATTGATGTTGTAGGAAAGCCAAGACTTTGGTAAGTTGGCACAAACCGGGTTGCCAGATTTACAGTGACTAAGTTCCACATCGTCCTGTGAGCATGTAGGCTAGCCTATTCTAATTTGGACACCATGGCCTCGTTCTTCATTGTTATGCAGTCTCTCCCTCCCTCAGAGTGTGCACCCCTAGTGAAGGACTTGCCATACTCCTCCAAGTTTAAGATGCTCTCAGCAGTATCCACCAAGACCAGAAGATGCTAATCTCTACCTCAGCAGCCACTGCCTGTCTCTCAGCATCCCTGGGACACCAGCAGGCATCAGTTTGTCATGAGGGGTGGATGGAGAATTCTCTGCTGCCAGTTGGCCCCCCTCAGAGGTTTGGTGATGGGTCAGTTATTGTTTTACAAAGCTATCCAGGCTTGGATGCCTATGAATAAGCTGTGTCTTCCTCCTACTGTCAGAGGTGGTCCTGAGGGGAAGAAAAGCAGACTAAAGCCAGGAAGGGAGGCTTTCTGCCATTCTTGTCCTAATTCTGTTGCTTGAATGGTGGCAGGCAGCATCATCTGACCTGTCCTAAGGGTGAACTTAAATCACATAAATTTAGAGGCCTGTGCTGTGGCTTCTGACACCATGCTTTTGTGAAACACCTGGGTCTGTAAGAGTCCCTGAAGGTGGAGACATCCTTCTCAGTCTCTTTTGGTATTTGTTTTATCTAAGTAGTTTGTGGGGGGAGGGGGGTAAAGAATGCATTCTCCAGAAAGTGTCCAGTGCTCACTGAGACTCCATGAATCCTTAAGGAAACTTGCTGACTCCTTGCAGCCAGGGGAGACCTTCCTTTGCATTTGTTTTTAGTGGGCTCCAGAGGAAGTCTGGGTGGGAGAAGGTAAAAGGTCTGGCCATAGCTAACTTTCTCTGCTTAAAGGCCTCATGTCTCCAGCAGACAAATTTCCATTCTTGATCTCTGGCCTCTGTTTGTCATTGCTGTGGAATGGGCTCGAGGCCTGTGAGTCAGGACAGTGAGCTGGTCCTCCCACGGCCTCCGGAGCTGACAGCCTCTTTCCTCGGGAGAAGAAAAATATCAGCGTCAGATCTTCTGGAAACATTTATAGGATCCCTCTCCAGTCCGTGTTTGGCACTAGGGGCGCTGTTACCAACTTGTCCTTCTCCCTGCTTCTTGGGCAAGTGTTAATTCCATCATGTGCTCTAGAAAAGTCTTACTGAGCAACCTCTGCAAACTTTGTTCTTGTCCTCAGCAAGTTCTTGTTCTTCTGTGTAAAAAAAGTGCCTTATATTGCCTTGTGGCCTTCACTGGTACTGTATGGCCAGCCCCCAACTGCCAGGGCTCTAGGGCTGACTGGCACACGCAGCCAATGACACCATACCTCAGCACAGCTCCAGTTAAAAGGGACATGGGTTGACAGTTTTGCCTCATTTGTTCTGACCCTCTCCTCCCTCACGCATGTAGCGTAAGATCTTGTGTGTTCTCTGCTTTGTCTCTAGTTTCCCCTTGTCTGTTGCCTTCTGGCTTTTGTCTGGGTGGTTATAGAAGCTTGTGAGGTGCCCCAGCTGCTGGCACCCATGCCTCCTGTCTAATAAGGGAAGCTTGGAGGTTGGGAAGAAGGTCACCTCGTTGTATCTCTGGCCCTGCGTGGCAAGCCCTGCTCTTCGAGTTTCCTCACTCCCACCCTAGATTAGAAACCACATCCTCTTCCCATCTGTTTTATGTACACGGAGCCCAAAGTTTATATGAGGAATGTGTTTACTTGTACTCCCCAGTTCCAAGCCTTAGCTCATTGGTAACCTGCTTGGCAGTGCTCATTACGGTCCGGTAGCTGCAGAGCTCCTGGATTCCTGTCAGGGTTACCTTGTGTTCCTAGCACCTACCCCGTCCCTGGCCCTTGCCTGCCTGCCTGCCTGTTCCCGCTCTTCCGGGTTGTGCAATAACCCTCCCAGCCAGCGGTCTTTTCCAGGCCTCTGTCCCTGACTTCATCCTGCAGTAGCAGGAGAGAGGGGACCCATGGGATGGGCCATCGTCATCCCTTACAGAAGTGTCAGTCCCTCCCCTTTGTCGCTGTCATTCTCATGTTCCTGAGTGGGTTTCTGTGGCAGTCTTACAGAATGTGTCCTGTCGTCTTAGAAATTCTGATAGTGTGTGTGTTTTTTTTTTTTTAAATGTGTTGAAAAGAAAATAACCATCCTCAGCCTGGGACATTGTCAGTGTCTGAGAGTAGGGTCCGCTCTGCTGTTGCTGGTATCACCATCACTGCCAAAGGCATGGCAGAGTTGCTTGTTCCTGTGGAGGGGATGGAGATTTTTCCAGGAATCAGTCACAGCCGTGAGCCGCATCCCGGAACAGGACCGGGCTGTGGCGGTGAGTGAGTGCCGCCGTCATTCCTTTGGGTACGGATCCACGCGTGATGAAACCTCAGTTTCCGGTTGCTCCGTGTAGCAAACACCCGAAGGATGAGCTGAGGAGCTGGTGCCCTGCACAACTCATAATGCAAATGTGGACACATAGACTGTTTTTCTACATTAGCCTGTTCGTGTTATGGACCAAATTCAACAAGGAACTCAAGGAAAACGTGTACCTGCCGTATTTATGCTTTCATGGAAAAGGGTTTGGGGGAGGGGTGTCTTTTTACTTTTGGTGACATTTTTTTTTTCAAAGTCCCTTTCCCACTTGTCTCTGTCTGGTTTTAGAAGCAAGCTACAGTTTTGTATGGGTTTTTTTAAATGTACATTTTGAAACAAATGATCAAATATTTTCTGAAATACCTGAATAAAGGGCATAGAATTATTTGTCGTAATGTGGTCTCTGAAAGAATTCACTGGTGTGTTTTCTATACGGTTCTGTTCTTTGATGTTTGATTCTTCCAGTTTGTTCTCGCCTTGTAAAATGAGTCTGTGTCCATTTTAGCTTTTGTGTCTAAAATTCTTCACCACTTGGTAATTGTGTTTTATTCATTCATTCATTCATTCACTTACTGAGGGCTGTGAGTCCACAATGGTAATCTGAATTAGTGAACCGAACAGAGAGTCAGCCAGTTTTGCCCAGTCTTGGGTAGTAGTACCTACTGTTTTTATCTCATCTAGGGCAGTAAGGTAGAAAAGGGGGTTTCCTAACAGGTTTTGTTAGCTGGATGCCCCAGAAGACAAGCCTCCGTGTTTTAGCTACTCTCCTGTGATGTAATTCAGCTTGGAGGGGATGCACGTCTTGGTCTCTGGGAATGGGATGACCCGGTTTCGTAAGAAGGTGGCAAGAAGGGTAGCTGATACCATTAAATAGCCTGCTGTTGCATGCAGCTGTCTGCTGCATTTTCTAAAACTGTCCTTAGGGAGAGCTCCAGAGATGAGTGCAATTACATACAGGTGGCAGTTAGCCAAGGGAAACCCACAGGGGTGAAAATCACCCAGAGTCTTACTTGAGGTGAAAGTGAGTGGTGCTGACGGCAGCAGGCTTTGGTGCCTTTTTGTCCTGCTCTGCCTGACGTGCTAGGTGATATCCAGCAGTTAGCTGAGCTAGTTCGGCCCGCTTCTCATCTGTGTCTTGCGGGTTTTGTTTCTCAGGATATGGTGAGTGGTAACAGTGTTAAGTTCATGGTACAAATAAAACCATATGGTTTGTTTTTGAGACGCAGTGCTTCTACATAGCTCTGGCTGGTCTATTATTGGTTTTCTAGCCAGGCTGGCCTCAAACTCATGGCAGTTTAGTCTCTGCCATCAACAAAGCTTGGATCACAGGTATGTGCCACCATGCCCACCTTTAAATCGGTTGTTTTGTTTGTGTCTGTGAAGCAGGGTCCTGCAGTATAGTCCTGGCTTCCCTCAACTGCATTGCAGACTAGATTGGCCTTGTACTTAGGCAGTCCTCTTGTCTAAGTGCTGGGATTGCCCGAATGCACTACCATACCTGGCTAAATTGATCTTAATGAACGTGTTTGTGTCTGTGTGCCAATGGAATATTAAAAATCATGTACCCAGGGCCCTTGGAAACAATATTTAGAGAAGTCTTCTTTACCTGTTTGTCCTCAATATCCTAAAAGCTTGTAGATACAGAGTACAGCCCCTTAATTCGGGACAGTATGTTCAAGGCCCCCTAGTGGTGTATTTGGGGTACATCCCCCAGACTGAACAGTGACTCACCACCAAACCAGTCTTTACCCACAGGGCAGCTTTTTTTTTTTTCTGTCTGAAGCCATGAGCCATTCTTATCAGACTTGAATACATCTTTCAATTAAATCTGATAGCTGTGACTGCCAGTGTGCTGCCCCTGCAGGTGATAAGTGGTAGTGCTAATTCTGATTCCATTTACCAGTAGTTTATTCGAAGGGGTGTTTGCTCACTGCAGGTACCACTTAGCAGCCCCCCATCACCTGAGCCCAGGCCTCAAGATGCATGCCAGTTTTGACAGACTCACACAGAACTGAGTGGCATCTCATGGCTGCCACACTCGTGAACAGTGAATGTGATGCTTCCATAGAAATGCCTTCAGCCCTGGTCTTTCATGAATACCTCTCATACCTTGTCAGCATATTTGTTATCAGATCTTCTCAATACTGGGTCAGTTTGGAATATGCCAGGTGAGGCATTGGAAGCAAGCTTGTGAAATATGCATGTGCCAACCTTACATAAGACCACTTTCTCTTTGACACTATACTGAGCAATAGAAAGATCTATCTGTATGGTATCTGTGTTAAAGATAAGAAATGAGTGATCAGAACTGAGATTGTAGGGTACAGTGGTTTGAATGGGAATGACCCCGTAGGCTCATATATTTGAATGCTTGGTCATTAGGGAGTAGGAGAAGGATTAGGAGGGGTGGCCTTGTTGGAGGAACTGTCATTGGGATTGGGTCTTGAGGTTTCAGAAGCTCAAGCCAGGCCCAGTGGCTCTCTCTTCCTGTTGCCTGCGGATCCAGAGGTAGAACTCTCAGCTTCTTCCCCCACATCACATCTGCCTATGTGCCACCATGCCCTCTGCCGTGACAACAATGGACTAAACCTCTGACACTCCAAGTCCCAATGAGATGCTTCCTTTTGTAAGAGTTGCTGTAGCCATGCTGACTCTTCACAGCAATAGGGTACTAAGACAGAGGCGGTGTGAACGCTTCGGCTTCAACGGGGAGAAAGAAGATCTAAAAGAGAACACCTCTATTTCAGAAGAAGCGCAGAGCTAATGACAAAAAAAAAAACTGAGAAGCATTTCACATGCTACACATCTATGAAAGGATGCTGAGGAGCAGGCCATAGCTTCTGTGAGCTTTCCTCTTCTATGGGGGGAGGGGGGCAGATAGTTGAGAAAGATTTCTCATGGGGCTTTCAGAACACCATGGGTATTATCGCTCAACTTGCTCAAGTTTATAAACTTTTAAAAACTATTTAGTGTGTGTGTGTGTTTGCTTGTGAGGGGAGGGCCTGCAATGATGTGCAAATGGAGAGCAGAGGACAACCTTGGGATAACTGGCCTCTGGGCTTCCAGAGGAAGCTCTTGTCTCCACTGTACAAGCGCTAGGACTGTGGATGATGGGACTGCAGTGACTTTTACTTGGGTTTCGTGGATCTGAGCTCAGGTCATCGGACTGTCAGAGCTCTTACCCATAGACCCAACTCGCTGGCTCAGTCCTATGGAATTTAGAAAGCTATTTGGGGTGGCTGATTCTTACTTAAAATAAGTCTAAAGGAAAAGAATTGACCTCCCTAACAACAGAGCCAACACAGGATTTCTATGGAAAATGACCTAAGTGCTCCCGCAAGAAAAATGCCCTGTGTGTGAGAACAAGCCAGTCTTTGGCATGTGCCTCTTAGCCAGCCCTGGTTCCAAATTATATTACTAAATACTGAAATCATATATTGCTTCCCCAGCTTTTTGGTTCTTTTCCTTAACACATCCTCCATATTCCGAAAATGAGAAACAGGATACAAGAGCCAGACAAAGGACTACACTTGTCTACCACACACTCTCCTGAAGGCTCCCAGGTCTGGGACAAGACTGGTTGGGGCAGGTAGGAAAAAGCTTGGCTAATTTAGACTGAAACAGATTTTTTTTTAAGTCCTGAAAAATAAAACTTTAAATAGCTAGAAATAATGGGAAGAAATAAAATATGGTTTCTTCCTGAGATAACCTAGAGCTGAAAAGGAACTCCTTGAACAAGCCTGTTAGATGTGTCTTTGCTCTTCACAAAAGGCAAAACCAGGATCCCCCTTAGCAGTTTTGAATGGACGTGGGTATTCAGGGTCCTTTATGATGCACACCCTCACCATTGCATATTTTCAGTGGCAAGGAAGAATCTAGCACGGCTGTCTTCAATCGAAGAGCAGCCCTGGACTGTCAATCAGAGCTCATTGGACAACCAGAAAATGCTATTAGTCTTGCTGCCCCCCCACACACCTCCAGGCGAGGTCGTCTAAAAAGAATTCCTTTCTAAAGATATTTACAGGATAGCCCAGTAAATACACAGATTTTATGAAAATGGGCACTATAATATGTTCACCACACTATTTTCTTTTCCATTTTTAAGATTTTATTTTTGGTGAAATTGGGAATTGAATGCAGGGTCTTGTATATACTAGGAAAGAACTTTACCACTGAGCAAGACTTCATGCTCCCAGTTTTTATTTTATAAATAGACTTAGAATTACACTCTTGAGAAGCATGTAGTATATTTCCCTACACAACTGAGGGAAGTCTGTAGGTAGTGAGGGCTTTGGCTAGCAGCAGTAGTGCTGCTGTGAACTTTATTTACAATATTCCAAATGTTTCTAGAAAAGTCTATCGTTTCTTCTGTTATTTTGTGTTTTGTTTTTCGAGACAGGGTTTCTCTGTTGTAATTCTGGCTGTCCTGGAACTCACTCTGTAGACCAGGCTGGCCTCGAACTCGCAGAGATCCGCCTGCCTCTGCCTCCCAAGTGCTGGGATTAAAAGCATTCTACTACCTGCCTGGCCATTCCTTCTGTTCTTAAAACTTCTACATCTGTATTCAGCTTTCCGGATTCAGAAAACTAATTGTGTATGCTGTGGTGTGGTGTGGGTGCGTGTGAGTGCTTCTGCAGGCTGAGTCTGCAAGCTGGAAAGCAGCTGAGGGTCCCACTCCACTCTGTTACTGCAGGCTCAGGACATGGGAAATTTGCATCTGAAGGCCAGAGAAGGCCATGTGGCAGTTTGAAGGCTGGGCAGGGGATTCTCTTACTCAGGGGTGAGTCAGTTTGTGTTTCTATTTGGGCTTTCAAATTACTGCTTGGGGTCTTCTCACGTTAAGAAGGGCAGACTGCTTTACATGTCTAGCAATTCAACTGTTAACCTCATCCCAGACACCCTTATAGACATCCTTGGGATACTTTTTTGGTGAATTCTAGAACTTCCTGGGTCCCATAAATTAACTATAGGATTGCCTATCATGGTAGCCCTGCCACTCCAAATAAGGCACCGGTCTTCCATTCTTTTAAAAAACCAATTTACTTTAGACTTTAATAATAGTGAAATAGAAGAGCCAAAAACAAAGAAATACAACTTCAGGAGTGATGTCAATGCTTGTATGGTAAACACAAAGTAGATTTCTTAACGTCAGTTCACTGTATGGTAAACACAAAGTAGATTTCTTAACGTCAGTTCACTGTCCAAATTTTATATCACGTTCTGCCACTCAGGTCAGTTCAAGAAAGCTTGAGTGAAGTTGTAGTAGTTAATCTTGCCTTCTCCATGGGTGCACAGCCTGATTAACTGCAAGGCAAGGAAGAGGATGGGTGATGCAGGGTTTCCTTAGGCTTAACTGCAGAGCACGCTTACGCATAAAGAGCCCCAGTCTTTGCCAACCCAAACAAAGTTCAGCTTTTATATCCTCAGTTGACTCTGAAATAATCCTGCGATCCTGGAAGGCAGGTCAGACATTAATCCCCATGTTATACATAGTGAAACCACAGCTGTAATATCCACATTTATAAGGGCGTTGTTATGATTATCAAAGCACTCGGCCCTTTTCTCTTTGTCGTTTTGGGCAGGATCTCACTTCATAGCCTCAGTCGGCCTTGAACTCACGATCCTCCTGCCTCTGCATCCCAAGTGTTGAGAATACAAGCATGTACCAGCAGACTCAGCTTCAGAATACTTACTTTCGCCTCCCAAGAACTAAAAACTCCTTAAATAGCAGGCTCCAGCTGTTGCAACCTAGTAGAAAAATCTAGCTTATGTCGCTGCTTAAAGTGGCCCCTGGACTCAACAGTGGTGGGTTACAGTGATTAGCTGTGGTGGTCTTTATAAGACATGCAAATCTACCTCACTCACCCCCTGCTCCCCCACTTCCCAATGGCTGCAGTTCCTCTCTCATGTCTGCTCCCATATCACACAGTATGAATGACTTGAAAATTTAAAATTAGCCATATTGTCAGTCAAAAGCTTCTAGAGTTAAATGGGTATTTAGCCCACATGAACAAGTACCCTTCTCTCTGAACCTCCCTACTCCTTGTCAACATTCTGTCTTGAAAAAGACCAAACAAGCCTGGCAGTGGTGGCACATGCTTTTAATCCCAGCACTCGGGAGGCAGAGGCAGGCAGATCTCTGTGAGTTCGAGGCCAGCCTGATCTACAGAGTGAGTTCCAGGACAGCCAGACTTACTACAGAGAAACCCTGTCTCAAATAACAAAAATAAACAAACAAAAATGACCAAACAAAACCTTCCATCCTAACCTAGTTACTTAAAAGAAACCATTTCCTAAATGAACCTTAATTTCCAAATTCCCTCTGGCTTAAAGATCTTCAAGGTCAATAAGGCTTCCATGTTTTTAACCAATGAGCATCTTGATACTAAGCTAGAGTCCTGGCCAGGTTGGGGAAAATTTTGTTCTGACTTCCAAGGGGGTTTCTGACTAATGGGATTTATAACGAATAAAAGAAATGATACCCTTATTTAACAACCATGAAAATTCTAGAAGAAAGACTTACAGGCCTTCTCCACCATCTGCAGCTAGCCATGCTGCCTCTTCAGTGCCTTGGTCATTGGTCCTATCAGTTTCTGTGCTAGTCCTACTGATAGGCTGGCTTTGAAGAACTTCAAAGCCTGCAAATGTATTGTTCTATTAACTTATCTTTGGGTCCCCTCTTGGAAGCTTGTGCCTCAAGATCACCTGTTCTGTCCTCCATACTTGCCGTGCTAGTCTAGCGACTTGTCTGCTGTCTGTCCCCAGCCCCATCTTAAGAGACACCCTGCAGCAAAATTTAGAAAAGGAAGTTGAAAGCTGCGATATGGGAAATTCTATCATCAGGACAGAACAGGAGATCTGATTCCTGTAAGTCTCTTAAATCAGACCAAACCACAATTCATACTGACCTCCTTGATCAAGGGGTCATCGACTGGAACATTAAGAGTGTCACAGATTTTAAAGAACACCTCTTTGTCCACATATCCTGACATCTCCTTGTCATGTACTTGAAATGCTTCACGGAAGTTGTCTTTGCGTAAATTGTCTTTCAGGTGCACCGGGATTGTGTTTATCAAGGTCTCCAGGTCATACTCCTTGGGTTCCTCCGTAGCTTGCTTGCTGTAGAGAAAGGAAGGAAATGATCAGATAGGTATTCATTCTTGGCCAATCTTACCTCGATGACCAAAGCTCTTACTTAGTGAAATCTGGGAAATTTCTAATAAAAACCAGTTTTTGACTTGGAGCCGACTGCCAGCTGCTGGTGGCTGACCAGATCAGTAAGGCTGATCTGGGGCAGTGTTTGAACTCCCTCCCTTCTTGCCATCTGTTAAGTCACTCTACCGCAAAGAACCAGGTCTCATATACCCATTCCCAATTTGCTGTTTGTAGGAAGTTCATTTGTCTCTGTCTACTGTTGCAGACTGACACTACCTCATCCAAATCCAAGCTCCTGGATGCTTAGAAGCCAAGCATGTAACTATGCAGACAGGAATCTCTCCCAGTTTTAACATTCCCTCTTCAATTCTCAGTGAGTTTTGTGAAAGGCCATCTATGGGAGTTTAGAGACTGCTCTGGGGGATGGACAGGAATTTAGATTGGGCATTACTGAAACCAAGGGCAGATTAGTGAAAGAGCATAAGGAAGAGGGGCGTCTGTCCCTTCACAACATGACTACCTTAAGTAGAAGCTCAACTTGTACTTCTTCTGAGCTCAAAGCTGGTTATAAAACAAAAATATTGGTTTTATACAACAAAGACTCCCCCATATCTCTAAATTCTTTCAGGAAAGAAATTAAATGTTCAGAGAACCCCCCCCCCAAGTATTCGTGCTTTTTGCGATGAGAAAATGGACTTAAAGATGCCGTGACGTATTCCAGATACCACGTCAGAGGCAAGACGAAAACTTGTGCCTCATCTCATTTCCAGCAAGTTTGGATCCATGCTCCCTTGCACTGAGCCCCTCCCTCCACAAACACAAAACCCCGACTCCACCAGGCCTTCTCTGTTCTTGTATGTAATATCCAGAAACTTCATCACTGAAAACAACCTCTTTGGAATTTGCTCACAGTTCATTTTGGTTTTCAACATTTTATTTGTGTCTGACTGCACGCATTCACAGGAAGGTATCTGGTCCCTCAGAGCCAGAGTTAAATGATCTTGGGGTACCCGGTTTGTTGCATGGGTATTGGGAGCAGAACTCCTGTCCACAGGCTGGCGGAGCAAGGAATCTTCAATGCTGAGCCATCTCTCCAGCACTAGTTCCCCTTTAACCTGCCGCTGTCATTGCTGGGACTGGGAAATGTGAAAAGTAGTTTGACTTTTTTTCAGGAGTTGTTTGGAAGTAAGAGATAAAAGTTTGTACATGCCTTTAATCCCAGTACTCAGGAGTCAGAGACATGTGGATCTCTGTGAGTTCAAGGTCAGCCTGGTCTACAAAGTGAGTTCCAGGACAGCCAGGGCTACAGAGGGAAAACCTGTCTCAAAAAAACAGAGAGAGGTCTACTGAAGTTTTTTGTTTTTTTTTTTTGAGACAGTCTTACTATGAAGGCCTAGCTGGCTTAGACTATGTAGACAAAGATGGTCTCAAATTCACAGAGATTGTCTGTCTTTGCCTTCTGAGTGCTGGGATTAAAGGTGTGTACCACCATGACCAGCTCCTAGCAAAGAATTTTAAACAATACATCCTGAAAAATAGCCATTGACTCATGGAAAGATAAGTCACTAGACTGTTCCAAACAGCCTAAATATCCAAAAGTAGGAAATGAGTTAAATAATTATACTTTAATCAAGCAATGCAATAATGATGTAGCCACTGACAGTGCTACAGAAAGAAAATGTGTCATTAGTGAGCGATTTGAAACACCTAAGTGTGTATAGAGTGCCGGAATTTGTATAAAACTTACAGAAGCATAAGAATATATATTTTAATATATTTATTAAATATATATTTTAAATATATTTCTTTTTTTGGTGTAAAGAAACTCGAGGGAACTACTTTTAAAAATAAAAGACACAGTGTGTGGGGCTGGACTCAGCAGTTGTTCTTGCAGAGGTCCTGGGTTCCACTCCCATCACCCACGTGGTGGCTCACAACAACCTATCACTCCAGTTCCAGGGGATCCAATACCTTCTTCAGGCCTAGGTGCCTACCAGGCATCCATGGGATGCACCAAACATAAAAAAGTATCTTAAAATAAATAAAATAAAAGACAGGACTGCAGAGATGACTTAGCAGTTTAAAAATGCACACTGTTCTTGGGATGACCCGAATTTAGGGCCCACCGTCTATGCAGCAGCTCACAACCACCTGTAACTCTAGCTCCTAGGGGATCCAACACCCTCTTCTGGCCCCTGTGGGCCTTGTACTCATGTACAAACACTCTCACTGACACACACACGTACACAAACATAAAACTCATTTTTTTTTTAAATGAATGACATAGTCATCTGTGAAGACAGAGGGTAGACGTACACGGGACAGAAAATGTGAATGCAATATTTATTCAAAGCATTATATTATTATGCTTCATAAAACATTCCATGATATCTGAAATGTTGATAGACTGCAAAGGCCAGCAAACAGTATCCAAGGAGGATTACATTTTAGGTGTATATTAAACAGTAAGATAGAAGTAGTCTTCTCTGGTTTGAGACTTTTTTTCAAATATTTATGCTTACGTCAACTTTTTTATCCTAAGTTTTATTTCCTCTGCTTTGTTTCCCTTGTTATTCTTATCTTTGAGATACTGTCTCACCACGTAGTAGCCCATACTAGCTCTTAACTCCTAATCCTCCTGGCAAGGCTCCCAAGTGCTGGTGTTACAAGCATTTACAGCCATACTCGGTTTACGACCTTAGATTTTAAACCGACATTACTCTTATAGTAATATAAAAATAATAAAAATGTCATAAAATTCCCCAGTATAGAAATGCGTGTTTGAATCATTTATTACAGAAGCGGAATATGATTGTCTGATGACAGTATCTGCTAACATGTAAGTGAAGAGGCAGGGGCCTATTTTAGTGACAGGAAGTACTCAAACCTCCATCTTCCACACGCTCTTAGGAGATAAGGTCCCCTGCCTGTCACATATCTTGATATAGATGATTGAAATTATAATCATCAGATCATTTGGGGGGAAAGCAGTACCTCCCTCTTCCTTGAAAATCATTTCCTTTCATTTCCCTTCAATCAACAGAGAAAATGGCCATGATGTCAGCTGCTCTTAAATGAGGAGGAAGAAACACAGGTGGGTCGCAATGGGTAGTGCCCTTAACTCAGCGCGAGCCCCATGTGGATACTTGTGTGGTCACAGAGGTTCCCTAAGGCCATGCTCCTTCCCTGAATCGCCTTTGTTGCTTTGGCTCATAAGAGGATCACTCTGTGTAACACTTGTAACATACTTTGTCTCCTATTCCAAAATTAATTTCTGCACACAGGAGGTTTTCTGAATATCAGCATATTATTTACACATTTTGAAATGGTTATTTTTCTAAAAGTTTTTACTTTGTAATTTTTTTTAAGTCCTCCCCTTTTACAGCTTGTGGTGGTTTTAATGAAAATGGCTCCCAAAGGATCACAGGGAATGGCACTATTAGGAGGTATGGCCTTATGGAGTAGGTGTGTCCTTGTTGGAGGAAGTGTGTCACAAGAGGAGGGCATCGAGGTTTCAAAAGTTCACGCCCAGTCCAGTGTCACTCTCTCCGCCTGCTGCCCGTGGATCTGGATGTAGAACTCTCCGCTACTCTCCAGCACCGTGCCTGCCTGTGTGCCGCCATGCTGCCTGCCATGCTGACAATGGACTAAACATCTGAACTGTAAGCCAGCCCCAGTTAAATGTGCTGCTTTGTAAGAGTTGCCACGGTCATGGTGTCCCGTCACAGCAACAGAAACTCTGAGACACAGCTAAATTCATCTATTGCTCACGTGTTCTCATTCAACGGATTTAAGTTGCTTCAAGAGTCATAAACTTTGTTTCTGCTTGGATTTCAGGTGGGATGTGTTTAAGGCCAGAGCTCTTTTCAGTATTTGGTTTTTCTAGTGTTTGTTTGGAGTGATATAGCCCAGACAACGAGGTGAAGAAAACTTGGCAGGTAGGGGATGCTGGGAAAACCTTTTTAAAATTTAACTAATTGATTGTAATTTTTGTTTGTTCATTTTGTTTTTTGTTTTGTTTTCATTTGTTTTTGTTTGTTTGTATGGTCTGTTGTTGTTTTGACACAGGATCTCATATAGTGCAGGTTGGCTTCCGACTCTATATAGCTGGGGCTGACTGTGAGCTCCTGTCTCCAGCTGGGAACAACTGTCTGCTCTAGCTATTGTAGTGCATGAAAAACATAATTCCTTTCCTAAGCCAGTGAGAGCTTTTTTTTTTTCTCTGCTATTACTGTTGTGGATACCAAGTGTATACAAGTGCAGCTCTCACTGTCAGCCTGCTTTAAGTCGAGAAGTGGCGGCGAGAATGAAAATGAGAAATTAGAAGCAAGAGGTGTATTATAGAGTCAAACAAAAGAACACAGCAGCTTAGTGGACATTGGTACAAAATATAAGCTGTCATGGGTGTCTACAGAGTTCCTGTCTAGAAGAGAAAGGGTGGAGCCTGTGTGGATCGCCTCCTCTCTATCTGACACTAGGTGTGTCACAATTTCATCACAGTTCACTATTTCAACTGCAGAAGAGAGTAAGCGGGAAAAGAGACAGGAAGAGCAGGTGTGCTGGGAGAAGAAGTGACAGGTGGCTCTTCAGTTGTAACCAATGTTTCAAAAGACATAGCAACAGACAAAAAGGGGAATGCAGACATGGTTTTGGGAGAATGGCTAGGACAGAGAGTGACCTGTGATGTCAAGAGAGTGTGGAGGAGACGAACAAGGACAAAACCCAGGATCTTGAGAGACAGCAACCTGGAAGATGTAAATCGGAAGACGCAGCTGACAGTTTCTTAGAGGGGGAACACCAGACTCTGACTCTCCAGAACAAAGCAGGGGTTTTGAAGAGACGATGGTAAAGAGTAATTAATACTGTATGTACACCAAGCAAGCTAAAGGGGGAGGGGGGGGTCAGAAAACTGTGACAAAGGCCAAATCTAGCTGAGGACTGCTCTTGATTCAGAAAGATCTATTGGAACACACCCACTCCTGTTCATTTATCTTTATCTGTGGCTGCTTTCATGCCGGGAGGGTCCGGTTGGGTATTTCCAAGAGATGCTGTGACTAAATCACTCAGCATCCAAGTCTCTACAAACAAACAGCTTGCCAGCCTCTGCTCTAGACCACAGCCCTCTATTGTCTCACTTATTTGCTTAAGCTAGTATGTAAGGTCCAATGCTGGGTGCAGCCCCAAATATCTGCCGAACTAATGAGTGAGACTATATATTTAAAAACCGTCAGTGACCTTCAGGAAAGCAATTCATGAGGAGTGTTTGGATTCTCAGGCAGTCAGGGAAGGAAATGGTCACAAATGCAAAGAAGAAGGCTTGCATTTGGAGAAGGTGACAAGGGAAGGTGGGAAGGAGTGATCAGATGGACATTCTGAATTAAAGATGGGAGAACTGGGGAAGTCCCCTCTGGATGGCTTTATCTCAAATCTGTTGGCTTAGCTATTTAACGTGTATGATTATTTTGCCTCCGTGAATGCATGTGTGCCCCGTGCATGCTCGGTACCCGTGGAGGTCAGAAGAGAAAATCAGCTCCACTCGAACTAGAGTTAAGGATAATTGTGAGTTACCATGTGTGTGCTGGGAACTGAACCGAACTGAACTCGGGCTATCTGGAAGAACAACCAGTGCTCTCAAATGCCGAGCCACCTCTCCAGTTCTTGATTTCATATTTGAACTGCAAAGTGAGCATCAAAAGGGTGGGGGCTTGAAGAAAATGGGAAAAATCAGAGACTACCTGGAAACATCTCCAAGGGAAGATGGAAGGACTACAAGACTCAGAGAGTAGGAAACCGGGACCACCTGAAGCCAAGGGGACAAATGAGTATGCTGAAGGAAGAAGGCTACAGTCTATACACAGATGTGTGTTCATGCTTGTCATATAGATAGATTTTTGTGTACAAGGTGGGGTTATGAGCCATGTATATGGTTTTTAGCCTTAAATCTGAGTTCACAAGGTTACAAAGAAAGGCCTAGAGATACGGCTTGATGGTTAAGAGCGCTGACTGCTCTTTCAGAGGGTTCTCAGCCCCCGCATGGCTCACAACCATCTATGACTTCATTTCTAGGGGATTCCATGCCTTATTCTGGGCTCCATGGGTACCAGGCACACACATATGGTGCACAGACATATATGCAGGCAAAACATCCATACACATAAAATGGTAATTTTTAAACTATTCCAGAGGAGATCTCACGCTCCCCATGAACTTCAAGCTGAAATCGGTATTCAGTTAATTTCCTTTGTGCTATGCTAATTTTCTGGCCCAAAGAAAACAATGGCTAGCTGCTCCCAAATCCGTCCTCTCATAATTGTTACCTGCCATAAAGTTACACAGGCTGACGATGCACAGGAACTTTAAGATTACTAGTTGAATGAAGAGTGTGTGTTACCTACTGTAGGGTTCCTTTATATAGTGAGAAAAGTCAAGAACCGAAGCTGGAAGGACCTGAGGAGTATGACACCAGGATGTATGTTGTCTTCAAGCATTTCCTCACAGAGAACAAACAGAAGAAGTGAGGAGCAAAACATGGAGAGCAACGGCCCTCTTAATCAGAACCCACTTTCCCCCCTACTGGTATATGGTCTCAGAGCCCCCCCCCCCCCCCCCCCCCCGAAGCATCTCTATCTCATTGCCAAATATAAGATTTTGCTGGTAGGGTGCTTAAGCAAATAGCTCCCAGGGTCTGCTGGTATTTGCACAGACGCGGGAGAATAGAAGGGGACCCTTTTGAGAAGTAGCTGAATTGAATGTAATGGCCATGAATACCAAGTGGGTCCTTACTGTTTACCATGCAGCCTTCCACTCTCCTAGACAGCTACACTACTATGTCAGTTCTCACAAACTAGGGTGGAAAGATGGGGATGTTAAAGAGGAAGGGAGAGGCGGGGGAAAAAAAAACCCTCACCCCCTAGTTCCTAGATTAAGCCTCACACCGAGATCCCATTTTTGAGAAAAATCTCACAAGATGATGAACAGGTTTATAATCAAGACATGGGTCTTGGGTCTGTGTGACTATGATAGAGTAATTCCTCTGTCCTTCGTGGGCCTGTGGTTTTAGTCAGCACTACCTTGCTTTTCTTTAAACACAATGCACCTCATAAACCACTTTTAAACCTCACTGAGTAAAGAAGATAGCCTGGCGGTGGTGCATGCCTTAATCCCAGCACTCCGAGGGCAATGGCAGGCAGATCTCTGTGAGTTCAAGGCCAGCCTGGTCTACAGAGATTTCCAGGACAGCCAGAGTTACAACAGAGAAACCCTGTCTCAAAAAAACAAACAAACAAACAAAACAAGCAAACAAACAAAAAAAAACCACCCCTGATAAATAAATAAATAAGAAATCCCTTTATTATGTATCTATTTTTTTGTATTACTGGAGGTTAAACACCAGGCCTCACACATGCTAGGTGAGTGCTCTACCTCCGAGCCACATCTTTAGCCTCATTTGACTTCGTTTTTGAGACATAGGTTCCATGAAGTTCTTCGGGCTGGCCTTGAAGCTGTGGTTGGCTTGCCTAGTCCTCGAAAGTAGCTAGGACCACGGGCTTGTGCCCTTAAAGTCTGGCAAGGAGAGTTCATGAGAGAAAATAGCTATACCAAAATATTTTTACTTACTCTTTCAAATTCTTTAAGTCAGTGTGTTTTCAGTAGCCACCGAAATCATATGTATACACTACTGTTAATATACTTAAATATGACTCTCCCCCAGAAGCCTGAGCCCACCCTAGGGTCTGTATAACAGTCCATTTCCAAACCTCTTCTCTCCTTCCCCTTCTCTTTCTCTCCCTCTCCACTTCCCCCTTCCTTCCTCCCTCCCTTTGTCTTCCCTGTCCCTCTCTCCTCCCTCCTCCCTCCCTCCTCCTCTCTCCTCCCCCTCTCTCCCTCTTCTTTCCTCTTTCTAGCCTCCTCCCTCCCAGCTATGTCTTTGCTTAAATCTATATTAAAACGTCTCTCTTCATAAACAAACCTCAACTTTGCTTCATATTGACTTGCCCAGAAATTCTTTTCATCAGTGTGAGGCTCTGGCTGTCCCCCCCCCAGCAGAGAGAGGTCTCTGAGGTGAGCACCTCAGGCCGCACAGCAGGCAATGCTGAACTCTGTCTCCTGCTCCACTGACACAAAGACAGTTTTTTTTCCCACATTTAACATCTCTGGAATTAAGATATATTTTTCAGTTGATGGTGAGTATAGATTATAATTGGTCTTTTTTTTTTCTGTTGCAGTAGTAAGTAAACTAATTCTGTCTTTTAATTTGGTGTTCATTTTTTGCTCAATATATGTCCTATATATTCAATAAAATAAAACATTTCACAAATTTCCAATTCCTACTGTACTCTACACTAACAAACAGTTAGAAGGCTTGCCAACTGCATTTATCTGCCTATCTGTACGTGTTCCCACAGGTTTTGTCTTCCTGTGACCAAGATCCAAATTTCAAAGAATAATTCCTGGGGGGAGGGGCAGTTCCCAAGATCCTTGTAAGGTTTTACAAGGTGAAAAATAACAATGCTACGACTTTGTCTTTCCACTCCTCTTTCTCTACAAGCATATAAGAATTTTCCCAAATACTACACAATAAATGATTTTTTTCCAGGCTAAATTTAAAAGCATTCAGCTGTCTCTTTTCTTTTTTCTTTTTTGTGTTTTCCCATGTAGTTCTGGCTATGCTGGAACTGTAGGCCAGGCTGGCCTCGAACTTACAAAGATCCACCTGCCTCTCTGCCTCCCTAGTGCTAGGATCGAAGGGGTGAGCCAGCACAGCTGTCTCCTCTTAAGAACACCAGACATTAAAGATATTCTCAAAACCAGATAGTGTAAGTCTTCCCAGTATTTGTTTTTTGTTTGGGAAACAAGAAACATAGTTATTTTCCACGATGATTGTTCTTTTTGCGTGTGTGTGTGTGTGGCTAGGTTCATGGTACGCTTGACTAGCATGTGTGAGGTCTTGGATTTGATCCCCAGCACCATATAAAACCAGGAGTGTTGGTACACACGTCCATAATCCTAGAATTTGGGAGGTGGAGGCAGGAGGATCATAATTCTAGGTCAGTCTCAGCTACATATCTATTTCAAGGCTAACTGACAATACATACAACCCTGTCTCAAAAAAAAGTTACTTTTGTTAGTATATTTTAAAAAGAAACATTTTTACAATTTCAGATATACTTTCTAACATGCTATATATGAACAGATTAAAATTTTTTAGGATCCTATTGTGGTTGTAATGAAAAATGTCCCTGTGGTAGCTATTCTTGATTGTCAACTTAACTACATCTGGAATTAACTAAAATCTAAGCAGCTGGGTACACCCGTGAGGGATGTTTTAATTAAATGATTTGAAGTGGGAAGACCCACTTTTTAAAAATAATTTATTTTTACTTCATGTGCATTGGTGTTTTGCCTTCAGTGTGAAGGTGTCGGATCCCCTAGAACTGGAGTTACAGACACTTGTTTGCTGCCATGTGGGTGCTGAGAATTGAACCCAGGTCTTCTGGAGGAGCAGTCAGTGCTCTTAACTGCTGAGCCACGTCTCCAGCCCCGGAAGACTCACTTTTAATCTGGATCTTTTGAGGTGGGAAGATCTACCTTTAATCTGGACCATACCTTCTACTTCCAGCCTATATAAAGGGCCTAGAAGAAGAAAGCTTTTTGCTGTTTGCTTGAGCTCACTCTTTCTGGCAAGTCCATTTTGTCATGGCATTAGGGCCTGCTTCTTTGGGATTCGGGCATATACTGAAGACCAGCTGAGACATCCAGCCTCGTGTACTGAACAATACTAGATTCTTAGGCCTTCTGTTGGTAGACTGCCATTGTTGGAATAGCTGGACCACAGCCTGTATGTCATTCTAATAAATCCCCCTTTCTCTCTCTCTCTCTAGCGCTCTCTCTCTCTCTCTCTTTCTCTCCATATATATATGGAGAGCCATGACTAATACAGTCCCCCATAGGCTCATGTACTTGATCACTTCGTCCCCAGCTGGTGGCACTCTTGAAGGAGGCTGTGGAACCTTTGTGAGATGAAGGCTTGCTGGAGGAGTTACAGTCTTGAGTGTTTACAGTCTTGCCCTACTTCCTGTCCATTCTCTTTGTTTGGTGTTTACATTTGAAGGTGTATCTCCCCATCCTGCGCCATGCTTGCTGCTTCCTGCCTGCTGCCAGGCCTCCCCCAGCCCCACAATGGACTCATCCCTCTGGAACCGTAAGTCCAAATAAACTCTCCCTTCTGTAAGTTGCCTTGATCGTAGTATTTTACCACAGCAACAGGAAAGTAACTACCGGTCTGCGGGTTTTTTTTTTTAAATTATGGGTATCCTGAGATTAACTTTTTTTAAAACCACTGCCGTGCTTCCACCTAGCACCAATTAATCTCTGCTTACACACGAAAGCCCATCCATCCTCTCTCTCGCTTCAGCGATGCTTCCCATCTCTCACAGACCTGCCGGCTTCCATCCCCACATGACTTGAACATACACCAGTACCTTCTTTGTTATTTGAGACAGGGTCTTGCCTATGATAGCCTCAAATTTGCAATAGCATTACCTTGGTCTCCTGAAAGCTGGGGTCAAAGGCAGACACACAAATACACACCGGTGCTTGTATATTTTTCCATCTTAAACCAAACACAAAACAAAACTTTCGGCGGACTCCACCTCCTCTGCCAGCTACCGTTCCATTTCTCTGTCCTCCTTTGGACAGACCTCCTCAAAAACATGTCTGTACATTAGAGTGCTTTGCAGCCTCTCTTACATCTATGTCTTTTGAGCTTTCCTACCTGTCTAACTCTGCTGAAAATCCTCAATGAATTCCTCGGTTCCCTGTGTAATACTACCCCACACCTTGTTCTATTTTACCTCCTAAATATAAAATATATCCCAAACCAAAATCTCCACCACACTCGCCTGACAAACTCCTTTACCCACAGTCCCCATCATCTCCATCTCAGTTGATGGAAGTCTTTCCTGCTGCGCAGGCCCCAGTCTTAGAATCTACTTTAACTCTTCTCTTTCGCATCCCCTGTGTAACTTACCTTTAGGCACGTTGGCCCAGCCAATCAGATCACTTCACTTCTCTGGCCTCCATGCTTGGCCATCTCCTACAGTATTCTTACTAATCTCCATCCCCGATCCCTCTTTCTCCCACCCCTCAATCTCACATAGCTCAGGCTGGCTTCAACCTCCCTTTGTAGCTGAGGCTGGCCTTGAAACTCTTGATCCTCCTGAGTGCTAGAATTAGGTACGCACCAGCACATGTGGCTATGATTGGGTATATATGCAACAAACACAGCAGGCAGGATAGTCCTTTAAGAGCAAAGGTCTGTATGATTTACTTATATTCACTCTATCAACTCCTGCTTAGGTCTGTTTTGTTTTCTGGTAAGACCACTGGCCTAGTGATAACATCTGAAGCAAATATGGCAGGCATACATTAAATAATTATTTGCTACAGGTATAAAAATTGAAAACTTCTAAGACAGTAGTTATTATATTGAGCCCAAGAAACTTCCTACCTGGTAAAGAAAAAGTTGAAATTTGAAAACTTGACTATGCATTTATTTAGACAAGAATTACTTTCTAGGTGCCTAGAGAGGTGGCTCAGTGGGTCAGAATGCTGTCTGTGTGATCATACTGGTCTGAGGAGTTCAGGCCCCAAAACCTATGCAAAACAGAAAACCTGGGTGTTGTTGTACCCTCAACCCCAATACTGTGGGGAGCAGAGACAGGGAGACTATTGGGTTCCTGGCCACCAGCCTAGATCTAGATTTAGTGAGAGATCATGCCTCACAGAAGTAAGGGAGAGTGATAGAACAGGATATTTAACGTTCTCCTCTGACCACTCTGTACTCATGTGCACATACACCACAAATACGGGGGTGGGGTGGGGGAGAGAAGTGGGGAGAGGGAGGAATTCTAAATACTTTGCAATCAAAACGTACTCTTCTGATTCTGGTGCAGGAGCTTGCTGATCCTGCTTTCTGATCCGGTTCTGGATTGAGGCAAGGGCTTCTGGTGAATACTGCGAAGCGTTGCTCTCCATGTATTTTAAAACATACTCATCTGTATCAAGGATGACGAACCGATGGCCAAACACTGAGGAGAGGGTAGCATTACATTTAGCTCAGTTTTACTTCTCTCATGCAGTCAGGAGTGAAATAATGTTAACCCTCTAGCAATAAATTCACAGGGAAGTATTTGTGACTCAGACTAGTGAATTGTTTTGTTCTTTCTACAAGCCCTGGCTGTCCTGGAACTCACTATGCAGACCAAACTGGCCTTGAACTCAGGAGATCCACCTGCCTCCGCCCCCTAAATTCTAGGAGTAAAGGTGTGTGCCACCATATACAGCCAGACTAGTGAATTTTGAACAGCTGTATACATTAATATGCAGTGGTTTCCTCAGGTTCCTCACATTAACACCTAACAAATGGAGCCTATATATATGTATATATATATATATATATATATATACACAATAATGTAGTATCAACAAATGCAGTCAATTTAGAGTTTAATCGGTAAGAAGATTAAGAAATGGTAGCACAAATACAGTCTTATTAGCGTCATCTCAGTCAGAACACGGCCCACTTGCCTCTTACAAGACTTAGAGATGCGTTAAGTCACAGCTGTGAAGAATCCATTTACCAAGCTGACCGGGAAACCCTAAACCGTATTTAGGCTTACCTTCAATCACGGTGCCGATGAAGAAGTCACTTGGTGCGTAGTAGATGGGATTGTCAGCTGAGGAGAATGGCTTAACAACTTTAGTCCTGCCCAGGAATTTGCCCCCGATGATACCAGAATTTCGAACCGGAGGCTCAAAGATACTGATCATATCAGTGGCAAGAAAGTAAGAGAAGACAAAGCGACGGTCTTTGTCTTCTGGGATAGGGGATTCCTAAAAGATGAAGAAAAAGACAATATCAAGGTTCATGTTTTTTTCCAGGAACTCCAAAATGAAACCAAGCTGGATTCGTGTAAGTTTGCCATGTATTGAAGGTCTGGGCTGGGGCAAACAGGCTTCATCTCCGGATGCCATTCTAAAACAACTTCAGTTGATTGCTGGCCTTGTGGGGTATAGGCCCTATATTGGTAGATCTAGTTTTTCAAAAGAAGAAAATTCTGGATTTCTATTTAAGAACCCCTGACCTTAAAATGAGTCCAAAGACAGAAAGAGAGGAAGAGTGTCAGCAGTTTACAAGAGGGATGGTAGGATGCAGAAGAGAATTGCAAAGGCAGAGCCCTGGGAAGAAAGCAGGCTGAGCACAGCACAGCCACATGGCTCCCAGCAGGGGGAGAAGTCTCACCCGGAAAGCAAGCCCAGCAACATGACAAGCGCACAGTCTTCTTAAGGCTCCAAAAGGTTAGAGGAGTCCCCAGCTCAGAGAGCAGCACTACGGCTGGGTGCTTTTTGAGAACCTATTGTTTAAAACTAAGCTATCTGGGGATCTGAGGACAGGGAACAAGACATAAGTGTGAAGCCTGTCGGCTCACCACAGCCCCAGGGACAGAGATTGCTCCAGTGAGCAGCCGTGGAGATCAGGAGGGCTGGATGCCCCTTCTGTGCAGGCGCAAGTACTAAAAGGCTCAACTGAGCCAGACAAGCCTACAGGGAAAATAGCTCCACCCTCACAGATCTCATCAGCTGGGAACAAACCAAGTTTGTAGCATTGAGGCTCAGGTCGGGGAGTAGAGCAACATCTGGGCTTCCCTATGTGCGGTGAGGTTCACTGCTGGAGCGTCTAAGAACTCTGACATTGCAGCGAGCTACATATACATCCGAAGCTCTATCCCTCCCGCAGAGTGATAAAACGCCGTGAACAAGGAAACTTATAGAAGGGTTTGTTGGGGCTCTTGGTTCCAGAGTGTTAGAGTCCATGAGGGTGGAGCAGAGGTAGCAGTCGGCAGGTGCTGGCGCGGCTGCGGAGTAACCGCATCTCTAACCACAAGCAGGAGGCGCAAAGAAGTAACTGGGAATGGTGTATGGCTTCTGAATCTCAGAGCCCCACCCTTTAGTCTCCATTTCTTAAGGGATTTGTTTTAAAAATGCAATAGATTTATTTTAACAAGTGTTTTGGTTTTTTTTAACCAATTCTTCAGTCTGAAATTGCCTAACAGAGGCAAAATAGATGCAAGTTTTGAGATATAGGAGGGAGAGATTATGGATCTAAGAATGGCTCGTGGGGAGTCAGGAATTGAACTAGGTCTTGGTTCAGAAACACTTTGCCTTACCCCATATTACCTAACCTTTCTGATGGCTGACTACCAGATGCAGTGTTTTCTGTAGTGGACACGGGACTCTGACGCTGTTACCTACACCCTGTAGACAAAATGACAACTGTCCTATGTACCGAGATAGAAGAAGAAGAAGAGCGTATAAAATTTGCCTCACCAGTGCAGCCAGATAGCGGAGCACCTTGTTGTCATTCACCAGCATTTTAACGATATCCTTTCTGGGAGCTTTAGGAATGAGAGCAAAGCAATTCTGAGCGGAGTCTTCAGGTAGCCCATAGCCATTATATGGCGGCAACTCCTGGAGACAAACAGGGAGGACAAGGTGAGGCTATTGCTATTAGCATCACACTGGAGGTCACTGTGAGCGTCTTCTTAAAATCAGCTCAGCAATACTTACTCAAAGTCAGCTTCTGAGGATGGCGAATTCATGGCCAACCTGGCTTACATAATTAGGCTTTGTCTCAAAAATAGATGAATAAACATACCATTCTCAGCAAGTCACAGATGTAGAAAAGAACAAGGAAATTGGCACATTCAAAGAAAAAATAATTAGCAGCTTGACAATGGCTTTAAGGCAACTGTCTTAAAAATGCTCCAAGAGGACTGTCTGGTGTATGGACAGGGGTTGGGGGTGGGGTGGGGTAGGAGGTGATGATGCCAGTGACATAAGACTCAGGACCTGAATTTGAACCCTGAAATCCACAGTGGAAGGAGAGAACCAACTACCACAAGTTCTCCCATGACCTCCATACACACACACCATGGCATGCATTCACATTCATATAGCACGCACACACACACACACACACACACACACACACACACACACACACCATGGCATGCATTCACATTCATATAACACACACACACACACACACACCATGGCATGCATTCACATTCATATAACACACACACACACACACACACACACACACCATGGCATGCATTCACATTCATATAACACACACACACACACACACACACACACCATGGCATGTATTCACATTCATATAACACACACACACACACACACCATGGCATGCATTCACATTCATATAACACACACATACACATACACACACACACACACACACACACACCATGGCATGCATTTGCATACACACACACACACACACACACAAATAAATTTTAAAAAATATTAAAACATTTCAATGGAGGTGTGAAAAACCTCAAGAAAATTAAGTATGAAAAAAGTGGAACCTAAAATAAACTAAAGTTAAAAAGTCCAGCATCAGTGGAGATGGACCAGGAAGTAAAGCTGCTTGCTGCTGAGACTGACAACCTGCGCTCAATCCCCAGGACCCACATGGTAGAAAGGGAGAAGTGATTCCCATCAGACTGTCTCACCACCATTTGTATGCCAAGAGCACATGCACAAAGTAATTTATAAACTTTAAAAAATTTAAAGAAATTATGGAGCTGAAAATTAAAATGAACTAAAATAAAAATTTTACTCTTAAGATTCAAAGACAGATTTAAGTAAACAGAAGAATTAATGATCCCAGAAGACCAGTGTGGCTGTGTGTGTGTCTATGATACCATTACCTGGAGGCAAGGAGGAGGATCAAGAGTTCAAGGGTGGCCTCAGCTACATAGTTAGTTCAAGGACAGGCTATATGAAACCCAAGAAACAAAGAGAGAGAGATGGAGGAAAGAAGGAAGGGAGGGGGAGGGGGAAGGGAGGAAAGAAGGAAGGAAGGAAGGAAGGAAGGAGGGAGGGAGGGAGGGAGGGAGGGAAGGAAGGAAGGAAGGAAGGAAGGAAGGAAAGAAAAGAATCCCTTAAGTTAGGCTAATACAAACTATTCACTCCAAGGAATGTAGGAGAAAAGACTGGAGAAAAGTGAATAGAGTTTCTGTGTGATCTGAGGAACCAGCATAAGCATCATGTCTCATAGAAAGAGAAAAAGAAATGGGGAGAGAGTGTGCCTGAAGAAGTAACAGTTTACGTTTCTTCAACCAGATAAAAGACATGAGTAAAAATATACAAAGACTCTGAGTAAGGTGAGTTCAGAGGCTCGCATTGTCAGACACAAAGTAACCAGATGTCCCAGCAAGGGAGAATTTCCTCATCACATGCAATACGATTATTAACAGATCTCTCCCTAACCTTGGAGACCATAAGGCAGTGGGCCGGTATACTCAAAATATAGAAAGAAACAAAGCAAGCCAATGGAGAATTCTATACACAGCAAAGCAGTCCTTCAGAAATGAGGAACAAGAAGATACTCCTAAAGGAACAAAAGCTGAGAGAGTTAGTCACCACCGCACCTGACTGGTGAGCAGTGTGCCAGGCAGCCCTTCTAAGTTAGGCAAAGTGACAGGACACTAGACCGTACCTTGAATGTTTCCTCAACAGTGAACACAGGTTAACTGAGAGACACTATAAACTGACGTACAATGAATGTCACTCTCGTTTTTATTATAATTTTACTTATAATTTTGGGCTATAATGCCATAATTTCTCTTCTGTGTCATTTAAGAGGGCTGGAGATTTAGTTAGGCAGTAGAGGACTTGTCTACCATGTGCAGCGTCTCAGGTTTGATGGCTAGCATTAAAAGGAAAATGAAACAAAAGACAATCTTCATGATTCGGGAGAGATTAATTGACTTAGAAGCAGGGAAACCACTTGGATCTACAAAATATACTTTGATTTAATACCATTGAACTAAGTTCTTTAAAGTAGTTAAGATAATATGCTGTGTGTATTCGAACATGACTTAAAACTTGGAAAAAAAACATTTTAAAGTTAATACAAGCTTTGATACAGAAATAAAAATTAGAGATGCATAGGGACTACCAAAAAGTTCTCTGGTCATCTCCTTACTTTCTACCTTGCCATTCCCACAGAAAGAACCAATGCCCACAAATGATGTGGTAGCTATCCTGCAGCTGTTTCTCAGCCTTTATAAGCAGACATTATGTACAGAAATTTATGGAAAAAAAATAGGACAATATAGATACATATTCCCTCAAAACAGGCTATGGACATTTTCTGCATCGATACGCATAGGCTTACTTGATCTTTTACGGGCCTTACAAGTTTCTACTGGGGTGTTTAGATGTGTTTTGTCAACCTTGTTCTTCACCCTGCACAAAGCATGTATTCCTTTCTAGTCCTCAAAGCATATTTCATAGACCAAAGATGAGCAGCATTCTAAAGAACTAAAAGGACAACAAACAGCACTTCAGAAAGGTTATTCTAACTGGCTCTCCTACCAACGGTATATGAAAATAGCATTTCATGAGACAAACAGTAGGTACTGAAAAATCTTTAAAATTGAGCAGATTATAAAACCTCATTACTGTTGCTCTACTTCTTTGATTATCACTGGACTGTGGGCATTTTCATATGTTGTAGACGGCTCTTTGTATTTCTTTTTTTTTTGTGAGCCTCTATCCTATAGAAGTCACTGGTTTCTACTGAGTTCTTTCCCCCAGTTTCTACATCGTTTTCGTTCCACATTCAGGACCTCTATTCCATTACCTGTTTTACAGGAGGTGGCTCGTGCTTGCTCACATCAACGCGTGGTAAATCTGGCATTCCAAACTTGTCTTTGTAGTACTGGCGGGTGAACGGGTCACAGTCGTAAATGAAGAAAGTCCTCCCGAGGATAGTCAGTGGCTTCCCCACAATGAAGTCCTTGGCAGTGTACCACTCCAGCACCTCTTGGTCAGAGATTTCCAGCACACACTGAGGGAAGTCCTCTAACAGGAGGTGGGGTTAGAGGGAAGAAGGAACGCGTATAGGAAAAAAGCTTGACTCAAGAGCTGGGTATTCCTGAGGGCTTGTTCCAGTTAAAGGTGGAATGCCTACTGACATGTCAAAAGAATATAAGGCTGTATGTTTCAGTCTTTAACAGAATCCACAAAGAATATGCCAAGTATCTTTCACAGAATCTCTCTTCTATAGTCTGCTAGCTCTATCACAAGCCTTCAAGATTTGCAGAATTAATACTTAGCCATATAAAAGAGAGTTGACTCTGGAAGGGATATAAGTCACTTGGTTCTAACTCACCACCAAATTTCTCACCCACCCCACAATTATTAGGGACTGCCTGTATACAAAGTACACTGCTAACCACTGAAGTTACACGATTATTAGAGACTACCCATATACAAAGTACATGACAAATCACTGAAGTTACATAATTAATTGTGCAAAAACAACTACCTTAGTGGAGAAAAATATCCTGTTTGTTGGGATAGACATTAAATAATAAACATAGATAATGGGTTTCCCCCTCCACAGTAACCATTGCTGTGAGGAAGAGGGTGACATAGGCATCAGAGTGGAGGCAGGGGCACAGACAATTAGATGCCGACGGCAATCCGCTCATGTAGGGATCACTTTCAAATAATGAATAAATCTTGTGTCTTGGGAATAAGTCCAGTTTTATCAGTGGTTTGTGAGAACTATGGGTTAATTTATTTCAGATGGATTCAATGCAGCATGGCCTCTAGGGACATCACTAAAGCCAGTCGATTCGGGTGGGGTGTCACATTACATAACTGTAACCACAAAGCTGGAATGCATGGAGTCAGAAGTAGGGCAGGACCCTCCTGACTGGTAGTAACTGAGATGGAGAATTAGGAAAAAAGATGGGATTTTTGAGGTATGATATGTAAATTCTCACTCAGAGGCCCTTTCAGTTTTTCGACAGATCCATAAAAACATAAAAATTGTATGTATGTAAAACATATATTATATATAAATATATAAAAATAAATACATTATATATACATGTAAATGTTGTGTAATGACTAAATAAAGTTAATCTGTATTTCTCCATGGCAGCAGTTCTCAACCTGTGGGTTACAACTCCTTTGGGGGTCAAATGACCCTTTCACAGGGGTCACCTAAGACCATCTGCATATCAGATGTTTACATTATGGTTCATACCAGTAGCAAAATTACAATTATGAAGTAACAACAAAAAATAATTTTATAGTTGGGGGTCACCACAACATAACTGAATTCAAAGGTTGCAGCAGTAGGAAGGTTGAAAGCCACTGCTCTATGGTAAAAATAAATAAATAAATAAATAAATAGTCAAAATCTTTTGTTTTTCACTTTTTTTTCTTTTGTTTTCTGATACCATCCCCCAGCCTTATGTGGGCGCTGGGGAATCCAAACCCAGACCCAAAGTGCTAATACTTACACAGCAGACACATTAGGGAGTGAGCCATCTTCCCAGGCCTCCCTTTTCCATTACTCTTTCAATCTTCTGATTATCACTATTTGATGCCCAACTTTTATGAGATCAATGTTCTCATTTCCTTTTTGTTTTAAGGCGGGGTCTCACTATGATGCGTAGGCTGTCCTCGAATTTGTGATTCCCTGCCTCGGCCTCCCAAGTATTGTAATTACAGGTGTGTGTGCCATTGAGCCCCAGCAAGATCAATTTCATCCTCTGCGAGAGTATGTGAGATCATGTGGTACTTAACTTTCTGTGCTGGGTTTATGTCACTCAACAAAATGATCTCCTGAATTCTATCCATGTTGGCACACACAACAGGGTTTCATTCTTTTTTATGAATGACCAACATCTCCTTGTGCTTGTACCATATTTTCTTTGTTCAACCATTAGTTGATGGATACCTAGGTTGTTTATTTCTTAAACAATATGAATCATATTACATTAAACATACATGTATAGATACTTCTACATACTGATTTCATTTTCTTTGAACACACACACACACACACACACACACACACACACACACGGGATTGATGGGAATTCTAGCTTTAATTGTTTTGAGGAATCCCTATTCTATTTCCCATGATGGCTGTATTAATTTTCATTCCTACCAGCACCTTGTAACTGGAGTTACAGATGGCTGTGAGTTACCATTATGAGTGCTGCGAGTTGAACCCAGGTCCTTTGAAAGAGCAACTAGTCCTCCAAACTGCTGAGTCATCTCTCTAGTCCTCAACAAAGCATTCTTATTACAGTGAGGTAATATCTTATTGTAGTGTTTTTATATAATTTCTCGATGCTGCTGTTGGTTTGTTTATTTGTTTGTTTCTGTTGTTTCCTTTGCTTTCTTTTGTTTGTTTTTTGTTTTTGTTTTGTTTTATTTTTTTATTGAGACAGGGTTTCTCTGGCTGTCCTGGAACTCACTCTGTAGACCAGGCTGGCCTGGAACTCACAGAGATCCGTCTGCCTCTGCCTCCTGAATGCTGGGATTAAAGGTGTGTGCCACCACCGCCTGGCTTATTGTAGTTTTTGAGTTGAAATTATATGATGATTACTAATTTTGAACACTCACTCATCTAACTGTTGGACATGTGCCTTACTTTTTTTAAATGCATTTATTTATTTAGTGGAGGGAGTGCATACCATGGCACATGTGGACAGGTCAAAAGACAACTTGTGGGAGTCAGTTTGCTCCTTCTGGGTCATTTGTTGTCTGTTTTTTGCTTTTGAGTAATTACCCTTTAGTTCTGTATTTTGGATATTAATACCCTGCAGAAGTCCATTTTGCAAAATTTTTCCCTAA
This sequence comes from Cricetomys ansorgei, assembly GCA_026225945.1. Classification (NCBI taxonomy): domain Eukaryota; kingdom Metazoa; phylum Chordata; class Mammalia; order Rodentia; family Nesomyidae; genus Cricetomys; species Cricetomys ansorgei. The sequence continues at coordinate 8,182,804 of JAMJFZ010003581.1, read as the reverse complement.
TCTCTTCACACTTTGTTTTCTTTGTGGCATAGAAGCTTTTTTTTATTTTATTTTTTTAAGATTTATTTATTTTAGTTACATGAGTGCTCTACCTGCATGTACACCTGCATGCCAGAAGAGGGCATCTGATCCCATTATAACGGTTGTGAGCCACCATGCGGTTGCTAGGAATTGAACTCAGGACTCTGGAAGAGCAGCCAGTGCTCCTAACCGCTGAGCCATCTCTACAGCCCCAGAAGTTTTTGAATGTCATGAATCCCATTTGTATAATTTTGTTTTGTTCCCTGTGCTTTGGGGATCTCATGCTTTCCAGTGCCTTAAGTCGTTTTTCCCTGTTTGTTTCATAGCTTGCATTTATATTATTAATCTATTTTGAGTTAATTTTTGTAACTAATACAAATGAATCGTGAGTAACCATGCCTTTTTTTCTTTTCTTTTCTTTCTTTCTCTCTCTCTCTCTTTCTTTTCTTTTTTTTTTTTTGGCGTGGGGGTGGGGGTGGGGGGTGGGGGGTGGGGGGTGGGTTTGAGACAGGGTTTCACTGTTGTAACTCTGACTGTCCTGGAAATCAATCTGTAGACCAGGCTAGCCTGGAACTCACAGAGATCTGTCTGTCTCTGCCTCCTGGGTGCTGGGATTAAAGGTGTGCACCACCACCGCCCCACAGTTGTGTGGTTTTAATGAAGGACTTTTTACTACCGATCCAGTCTTGATGCTTGTTAGTGGTCTGTTGATTTTTTTTTTTTTAATTTTCTTATTCTGATTCCATCCAGGAAAAGTTGTATTGTTTAGGAATCTGTCCAGCTCTTCTGGATTATCCTATATAGGTATTAATAACGATCTTAATGAGCTGTAAAAAATATTTATTTTCTTTCTGATTACGTACGTACGTGTGTGTGTGTGTGTGTGTGTGTGTGTGTGTGTGTGTGTAGAGACCAGAGATGTCAGGTCCTGGAATTGGAGTTACCAGCAGTTGTGAGTCACACTATATAGGCACTGAGGACTGTACTCAGGTCCTCTGCAAGAGCAGTGCACACTCTCAACTCGTGAGCCATTGCTCCAGCCACGTGATGAACTTTCATATAGCTGTGGTATCTGTTATAATGTCTCCCTTCTTGTCACCGATTTTGAGTCTATTCGTTTTCTTTAGTCCAGCTACAAGGCAGTCAATTTCGTTTACCTTTTTGGAGAACGAACTATTTTAATAATCATTTGTTTTTTTTTTCCTTTTTATCCGGTTCGTTTATTTTTACTCTGGTCTAATCCCACCCTCCTCTAACTGAAGGATTGGTTTGTTCCTGGTTTTCTGATTTTTCTGGCATGCATTGATTGCTCATTTGAGATCAGCATGAACCAGATGGTATGCAAAAAATGGTTGTCCATCTCCCCAACTCTCTATTCAGGGTAAAAATAGGTCTAGACACTTCAGCCACAGGTTCCATGCTGTGGCCAAGCCCTAAAGTGATCTGCCTGTGTCTCGGCAGAATTGCCAAAGAGGAACCAGTACCACTAAATATGGCTTTTATAATGAATGTTGATCATGGATACTAAGAGTGGATTTGCCCTTATGCAAATATTGTTATAGTATCTCATTTACTCTATGTAGTTACACAGCCTAGTAATGCTTCTTAAGATCTAGCCATTAGCCTTTTGTGTAAATCTGTTTATTACTTCTAATTACAGTATAGAAATCAAGGTATAAGGCTGGACAGGATGGTGCACACCTTCAATCCCTGCACCGGCAAGGTAGTTCTGGTCTACATAGTAAGCCCCAAGTCAGCCTAGGTTATGTAGTGAGACTCTGTCTCAAAAGCAACAAAAACAAAAATAGTAGTTGAGCTCAGAATCAAAGGGTGGATAAGAAACAATGGGATACAATTAGGATTAGTGCTCTGAGGTCCTTGGAGTGTAGGTCTGCCGGCCCAGCCTCTTGAGAGGCTAAGGCAGAAGGAGTGAATGATCAAGGCCAGCCTGGGCTGCAGAGAGAGGTGAAGGCCAGCTTGGGAACTTTGGAGAGGCTCTGCCACAAAAGAAAAACAGGAAGAGGGCTGGGGAGGGAGCTGAGTGGCAGAGGGCTTTCCTGGCATGCCTAAGACCCTGGGTTTACTCCTGGTACTCCTGAAACAAACTAAGTGGGTTCAGTTCGGAAGCCTTGTTCTACCTTTCTTTAAATGAATCACCTGTCACATGGTTTGCTTTGTTTTGTTTTTATCTAGTACAAGTCAGCTCTACTATCGAGATGCAAATTACTAAGAGGCAAATTATAGGGGAAAACCAGTGTCAAAAGTTTAGAAAGCACTGACAGAGCCAGCTACAGAAGAGGAACTACACTGACTACTAACGCCCCGGAAGCCCCCCAAACCTCTCAGGTAACGGAGGGCACGCTCAATCAAACTTACTTGCATTCTCTACCAACACCTTGGGCATGCGCTGGCGGTTCATGAGTAGTGGGAACGGATCTCTTCCGTTTGTTCCGTTCATGGACCTCTCGAATCTCCACTGTATCGTCCATGAGGTAGTAGTGAATGACGTACTGGCGGCATTCCCCAAACAAGCTATCCGTGTCGTCCCAGATCGCATAGAATCGAAGAACCTTTAAGGAGTCCAGGGTGATAGCTTCAGATTCTAAAAGCAGAGTCTTAACTTCACCGCTTTGACATGTGTCTATCAGACAAAGAGGACTAGTAGCTGAACATTTTCAGACAGTCAATTTAAAAAAAAAAAAGAATCAAGGATAAGAAAATATCCAAAATCACGTACTACATATTAACAACTGGAAAGAATAACATAAGGCTTATAAGTTTGTGCCAAGACAGAAGCTTACTTTGACCCCAAATATTGGTCTGGGAAAGAGAAGATGAATAAAAGTAGTAGTAGGGTTGCCTATAAAGGTAATTTACACGTAATAACAGGTACATGCTGAATTGTGTGTATGGAACTGGTATGGAAAGAATTCTCATTAATCAACCTGACTTCTGTGGTCCCATCACGGTACATCCACTAATAACAGAATGAACAGACCTCCTAATCTAATGTAACAGCAGAAAGCTCGGTGTGGTGGTAAATACCTATAATCTCAGTACGTGGGATGCAGAGGCAGGAAGAACATGAGTTCAAGTCCAACCCGGGTACATAGCAAGTTTGAGGACAACCTGGGCTATCAAGTGAGACCTTGTCTCGAAAGACAAAAAATAAAGTCTGTGTGGTGTATACCTTTAATCCCAGAATTCTGGAGGCAGAATGTCTGTGAATTTGAAGCACTGCCATCCCCAACTCCCTGTAGTGAGAGCTCTGAGACAGCCAGAGCTACATAGTGAGACCCTGTCTCAACAAAACAAACAAACAAGTAACAACAACAACAAAACCTATAACCCTAAGTCCATGCTAACACTGGGTAGAATTTTCTGAAGTAAAAGAAGTTAAGTTTTCAGGAAATTAAGACAAAAATTTCAGAGTGATCATTGTTATTAATTCTCTTTCCCTTTATTGGAGAAAGAAGATTCAGATCTTTTTCTCTGCTGCAGCTCACAGGGTTGATCTGGAAAACTGGTGCAGAAGTCAGAAAACGTTCAGAACACTCTTTAGCACTAATGCAACATTCAGCAGTGATGTATTTGAGATGGGGTTCTTGGGAAGTCAACGGGCATAACTATTTTGATTAACTACTTTGTTTTATTTTAACTGGTATCAGAACAAATATGTAACAGCTTTAAACTTTCCTACAAATTCACCTAATCCTGTCCAGAGGATTCTGTGAGATTAACTCATTTGGGGATAGTGTGCCATCTGGTTTTTATGTCAACTTGACACAAGCTATAGTCCTCAGAGCCTCAATTGAGAAAATGCCTCCATAAGATCAAGCTGTACAAAAGCCTGTTGAGTATTTCTTAATTAGTGATTGATGGGGAGGGCCCAGCACATTGTGGGTGGTGGGCTGGTGATCCTGGGTTCTATAAAAACCATGAAGAGGAAGCTAGTAAGCAGCATCTCTTCATTGCTTCTGCATCAGCTCCTGCCTCCAGGTTCCTGCCCCATTTAGTTCTTGTCCTGACTTCCTTAGGTGATGAACTGTGATGTGGAATCATGAGCAAAATAAACCCTTTCCTCCCCAAGTTACTTTTGATCCTGGTGTTTCATCACAGCAATAGTAATCCTAACTAAGATATGAGAAAAGAAATGGGGAACTTGAAGTGGGAAGAGAGAAGAAGATGCATGTGGCTCAGGAATTGCTTTACCATGTGAACATATTGAGGGATTCACAAAGATAATGCAACAGGCTTCTCTGTATCTCTAATAATAAAGCTGAGGGTCCCCCAGATGGCCTGTCGGGTAAAGGAATTTGCTGTCAAGCCTTATAACCTGAGTTTTATCCCCAGAACCCACAGGACAGAGTGATAGAATCAGTGCCCAGAAGTTGGCTTCTGACCTTCTCCAGGAGGCTGAGGCATGCACACATACAGTTACACACATAAGAATTAATAAAATGTAATACAAAATATAAGGAGTTAAAAAAAAATCTAGAAATCTAGGCATTGGCATAACAGCCCTTCATGACACCACCATGTGCCAATGGTTAAAGTAAACACAGGCTATCGAAACAGCTTTCCAATAAATCACTCATCCACATTCCAACAGGAGTAAGCCTGCTTGATTAGGTCACTTACTTGTTTGTCAAAGGTGAGAAATTGTTTCAATTGGTCAAAGTCTGATGGGGTGATGTATTTACGAACCGGTTCTTTCCGGAGTTCAGTGTAAGGATCAAGAGCCATCTTCTCTGGTGGATTTAATTCAATTCCTTGACTTTCCAAAAATTCCTGAAATTCCAAGATTTATGTCAACATCTTTCTGAAGGTTGTTAGAGTCATAAACTAATGGTCTGAAAATAAGTGTGATGGAACTAACATCTTGGGCATGGTGGACAGATTGGGCATGTCTTAGAGATACTATCTCTAATGACCCAACTCTGCAATGCAGATAAGAGCTGACAACTGCCTGAGGTATTCCTTATTCTTTCTATGCTAACCCAGTTGGAAGGCATCATGGCAAGATAATGCGTATCTTAAATATGAACTTACATAAATCACATTAGGTGCCCAGGAGCAAAATTCTGGCGCCCAACCATGGTTTCACAAAATATGTGTTTCACTTTTGTTATGAAGGCAAGAGCACCAAGGCCAAGTAAAGATGGAATACTGTTCCCAAATTTTCTAACTCACTTAAAATAAGTATATAATTACTTTAAAAAGCTAAGACAAGCTTGGCATTGGTTTCCTAATGTTTATGCTCTGCACTAAAGAAAGGCATGTCTGTGCATATTCACACAAATACTAACCTGCGTAGTGACACATATACACGGTCACCAGTGCCCTTCCCCGTCCACTAATGCGAGAACTAATGAAATGAAATGTATCCCAGTAGCTAGAATGCTTCTGCAGAGTCCCGGCTCCCAAAGAATACATTATACCTGTGTGAATCGGTCACAGTCAACAATGCGGAAAGTTTTGCTATAAATTGTGAGGTTGATTCCCCGATTGAGGTCTTTCCAGTGGTAATGGTCTCCGGCATCATTTTTGGCTAGCCGCTGGCGTTTAATTAGCTTGCCTTGTGGGATCCCAGAGTTCTCTACCACAGGCTCGACGACTGACATGCTGTCATCCTCTAGATAGTAGTAAATGTTCACTTGGCGGATTCGATAATGCTCCTCCGTGGATATAGGAACATCTTCTTGGAAGTAGGCGCTAAATTTCAGCACCTGTAACATGCAAGAGAAGGTTTTGCGTTTGTCATCTGGAAAACACCAGCTACCGACCTTCAAAGAGAACAACACAGGAGGAGTTGAACATCGGCTCACCGTAGACCCCTTGGACAGCATCTAAAAACATACCCTCACTGTGTTCGGAAGCATGTGTGTGCTATACAGTTCAAAGCTTAGTCTTTGAGGAGTATTCCTTCAATGTGAAGTCAGAATGGCCTACTGAGTGCACATTCAAAAAACTAGCGAACCATATTATGAAAGCACATATTGAAGTGCTGTGGGATTAGTGTCCACTTCTAGTACTTTATTTTATTTAGTTTTTCTCTTCAGAGAGACAAAGCATTAGACTCATGTTCTAGGTAGGCAAAAGAATTTACCCAAACCTCTACTGAAGTAAGGGAAGAGTGGAGGAAAATTAAGAAGATCCTTAAATGGAGACAATTAAGTGTCTTAATGAGTGAGAACATAAAAGTACAGATTTTAAAGAGTAGAAAATCAAAGTAAAAACCAAAAATAATTGGTGACTGCTTAGGAAAACTATGAATGTAAAGGAATAGAGTTCTTCAGATTCCAAGGGGAAAGACGAAAAGGATACATTCGGTGGAACAGCAGCTCCATTGTTGGTGTGCTTAGTTAGAGCAGTGACATGAGCAGTGGCATACTCACATGGGGACACGTAAGGGGACACCTTAGAATCATAAGGAAACGAGGACGGTTATCGAAGGACTGAGTTCAGAGATAAGGGCCAAGACTGAAACTGGGACCACAGCCATAACCCTGAGCTACCCACTATCTAACACTGCAAGTGAGGACATGTCTGTAACAGTAGGGTCTTGGCCTCAGAACGGGTGGAGAGAAGGGAATACATTACAGAGGTACTTGTGTTAGAAAGCAGAAACCTCGTGATTTGTTACTTTAAAGTAAATGCACAAGATAACAAGTTCCTTTTTATTTTTATTTTTTAGGTTTATTTACTTTATGTGTAAAAATGTTTTGCTTTCATCAAGAGCAACTCATGTTCTTAACTGCTGGGCCACCTCTTAAGCCCTCCGATTCGGTTTTTTTTCCCCTGTTTTTTTGGTATTTTTAGGGACAGGGTTTCACTGTTGTAACTCTGGCTGACCGGGAACTCACTCTGTAGACCAGACTGGCCTAGAATCAAATTCTTAAGAATATACTTTTTAGCCCTTAGCACCTGATCAATGTAGATTAATCCTAATCTCCTATCTTTCCACATCAACAAATGAACTGTTATTATACGACAATTTTGTAAAAGTTTAGAAAGGCTAAAGGATGTACGTACCTTGGTTCCTGCTTTATAGTTATCTTATTATATTCAGGCTCTTATTTTCAGCTTTATTTTATTTTATTTTTGTGTGTATACATGTGTGCAGGTACGTGTGGAGGCCAGAAGAGGGTGTCAGAGTCCTTGGAACTGGAGTTACAGGTGGTTGTGAGCCCACTGCTGTGGGTGCTGGGAACCAAACTCAGGCCCTCTGGAAGAACAGCAAGAGCTCTTAACCACCGAACCATCTCTCCAGTCCTGCGTTCAGATTCTATAGGGAAATTGGTAACATCAAATACTTAGGGTGTATTTTACATTTGTCTAAGAAAAACTTGCTGTCTGACTCACTAAACCATTAAATTCTCAAGTTCTATGGTCAGTTACAAGTTCACTGACACAAACTATGTTCAGTTAAGCATAAGCATTGAAACCCCCACAGGTTTTTCTTGTCTATGTATTGACCTTTGATGGTGTAGTATGTATCAGTTTGTCCAATAAACCACTGGGTTTCCTCTGATATTTGTAAGGCACATAGGAGGTCTTAGGTAAAGAATGCTCTTAACTACCAGGCAAGGTGCGACAAGCCTGCAGTCCCAGCACTCAGGTGGCAGAGGTACCTGTATGGGTTACACAGTGAAACCCTGTAATGAAAACGTAACTTTATTATATAAACTACTTACATGTTCGACTGTTTTTTGTTGTTGTTGCTGTTGATGTTGTTGTTTTGTTTTGTTTTGTTTTAATTATATGCCTAAGTACCTGTAGAGGACAGAAGAGGGCATCAAAGTTCCTGGAACTGGAGTTACAGGCAGTTTGGTTGTGAGCCACCAGGTGGGTGTTGGGTTGAACCTGAGTCCTCTGGAAGAGCAGCCAGTGCTCCTAACCACTATATTCTCTCTCTCCAGCCCACAGACTGTTAATTTTAAAAGTCATTTGCCTCTTCTCTTACTAAGAATAAAGAGTTCTCGACCTTTATGGGGAAGCAGCTGAGAACAATGATAACATAAGAGCTCTTTACAAGTAGGATAACATCAGCTTTGCTAGGTAGACTGAGAACTTGATAACATGTAAAGGAAGGAAAAAAATAATATTTAGATACTCTGTTTAAAAATGTATCTTTTCACTGACTTTTATAGTGGTCTTGGCTCCTGATGGTGCATTCTAACCTTCTGAGCTTGAAGAGATGATATTGCTTGTTTGAATTTTGAAAAAGATAGAGGAAATGAAAGAGAAATACTTGTCTTGGCACCTCATTGAACGTGGGGAGAAAATGACAAGCATGGAGGCTCGGAACCCACACTGAGAGAGCAGATCTAGTGATCCTCGGGACTGGGTAACGATGGGGAGTCAAAAAATCACAGAGACTGACTGTGAAGAACAGCTCGTCCAGGTGAGGGTCTCTCACTGTCAGGAGGGTAGGGTCTAGAGTTCAGTGAGGTCAGAGTTGAAAATAAATACTGACAGTTGTCTGCACTGAGGAGACAGTTGAATCCACAAAGGTGGGCGAGATCTCCTGAGAAGGGAAATGCAAAAATGAGAACAGAACCCTTGCAAATGCTTGCACCAAGGAGGCAGGAAGACTGGAGAGAGAGCAACCAGATAGATAGGAGAGGGGACAGCAGGAGAGTGAATAATCATATGCACAAGAGAAGATCCTGAGTGGAAAGGGAGGAGTAACAGAGTCAGCGCACTGGCTGGTCTTACGTCAACTTGACGCGCAAACTAGAGTTATCTGAAAGGCAGGAACCTCAACTGAGAAAAACGCCTCCACAAGATCTGACTGTAAGGCGTTTTCTTAATTAGTGACTGATGGGGGAGAGCCCAGCTTATGGTGGATGAGACCATTCCTAGGCTGATGGCCCTGGGTTCTATAAGAAAGCAGGCTGAGCAAGCAATGGGGAGCAAGTCAGTAAGCAGCACCGTGGCTTCTGCATCAGCTCCTGCCTCCAGGTTCTTGCCCTGTGTGAGTGCCTGTCCTGTCATGGCTTCCTTTGATGATGAACAGAGATACGGAAGTGTAAGCCAAATAAACCCTTTCCTCCCCAACCTGCTCTTTGGTCATGGTGTTCTGTCACAGCGGTAGAAACCCTAACTGAGATAGTCAGAAGAACTGAAACAGGGCAAAGAGCAAGGACCATAGACTCCTGTCCAAACTCAGCAAACAGGGCAACACTGTGCCTCCAGGAAAGCAGTTTGGGGATGAAGGATGGGATAAAATTCTCTTCCTAAAGGAGTCATAGGTAGGAGGATCTGTGTTGTTGTTTTGTGACAATATGACGTTTACTAGAGAAAAATAGTCACTAGAGTGTTTAAATCACCAATGGTGCAAGGGTGGTGGGATGAATGAGTGAATGAATGAATGAAACTTATAAAAAAAAATCTGACAAATGGAGATGTTGTCACACTGTTTTGCATTTCGTAGATATTAAGAACTCACTGTTGCAGAATTGGCAGGAAATAGAGCAAAAGAGCCTGGGGCAGCATGCATGCCTGTGGGATTCAGAATCCAGGCAACTTTTAACTGTATTTGAAAAAGACTCCAGTGAAGCCCACAGGGAATTATTCTCTGTAGTCTGCTTCCGGCATATAGAAAGCCTCTTTCAAGGCCCAGTTCAGCTGTCTGTGACTAAGGGTGGAGGCATCTCAACAATTTTCTCCCAGGGTACTCAGGGAGTCCTGTGGTTTACTGATAACATTTCTGAAAGCAGTGGAGTCCTGGACATCTGAAGTCAAGGGGTACCCTAAAATCCCAGATGATACCTTTTTGTCAAAAGCCACATGAGCAGGAACAAACTCTGCAGGTGGGGGCTGCCTGGGCGGACCATAAGTTAAGACCGGTGCCTTATTGGCCAGCTCATCCAGCTCCGCCTGAGACAGCTGGTTGTAGTGGAGCCTGTCTCCACCTATCCCCACTGTCGGACGCTGGGCAACCGCATAGCCGTTCCTGTAGCCGAGGGAATGGCTTCTGTGGAATGTTGTTTTCTGGAGAAGAGAAGTGTGCTGTTAATAACCTCATACGTATCTTTCTAACTTCCTAAACTGTCAGAACTTAACCTTTTGCTTTAGAAGTATATTTTAAAATCCCGTGTATGCGTGCATGTGAGCGCAGATGTGCTCAGATCCCCTGGACCAAGAGATACAGAAAGCTGTGAGCCACCCAATGCGGGTGCTGGGAATTGAACTACCTAGGTCCTCTGCGAGAGCAATCCTTGCTCTTCAACACCGAGTCATCTCTCCAGCTTCAAATGTTTGCTGTTTGGCACCACAAAACAGTGCCTTTTTCCTTTCCTTTTCCCCCTTTCCTTTCCTTTCCTTTCTTTCTTTTTTTTTTTTTGCTAATTTTTTTTTTCTCATCTCTGGTGGTTACAAACCATAACCTCAGAAGATCTGGTTTTCTGAATTTTAGTTTCACCTGCAGCAACAGCCCTTCTTTTTACACTAACACTGATACATTCATGTAAGTCTTTGGAAAGCAGACCCCCCTGAATTTGATCCTTGGAACACACACGGTAGAAGTAGAAAATTCACTCCCAGAAGTTGTCTTGTGGCCTCTACACATGTTCTATGGTTAACCCCACACAGTAAGAAATAAAAGCAGCATCTATGACTTCAGTTGATTTTCTTTGTGGTTAACAGATGTCTCTAGCATCAGTCAACTTTTACCATGGGGCACTGCAGGCAAGGCACTCTCAGGCCTCCTACCCTTCTTATTCATTAAGGTTCACCTGCTTTTCTTTGGGGTTACAACATTCCTTCACTGATGAAGATGCAGTGACTAAGCTTTTCAAATTTCAAGTAAGGGTAATTAGTTGATAGTCACTCAGTATACTTCATATGAAGTACATACAAGGATTATATATATATACACACACACACATATATATATATGTATATATCTTTTATTTCGTACTGTGTGGGGTTTTCTTGTGGGGAGGGGTTACCATAGAACATGTGTAGGTGGCATAAGATAACTTCTGGGAGTTAATTTTCTACTTCTACCATATATACATATATATGGAGAGAGAGAGGGAGAGGGGGAGGGGGAGAGAGAGAGAGAGAGAGAGAGAGGGAAGCAGGCTAGCATTTCTGTCCATGCCTCTATAATCTTCCAAATCAGCATCCTGTCTTGTGAGTAACCCACATTCAGTGACACCAAATGCTTAAGCTGATTCTGTACAGGATGGGAAATGTCTACAATTTTAAAATTATATAAAATGGAAGGTCTATGGTGTTGACCAAACACAGTGGCTCACATTTTTAATCCCAGCACTTGAGAAGTTCTGGCTGGATATCATTGTGAGTTTGTGGAAAGTCTAGTTTACAGGCCAGCCTAGCTAAAAAAGATGGAGACCCTGTCTTAAATAAGCAAACAACAACAACGAAAAAGAAACACACTTAGCATACATCTTTTAAAAATGACCATGTTATATCTTAATACAAGAGTAGAAGAGAGTCAGAATCGAAATTCTTTCCACATTCTCCATTGAAATTGAAATTTATGTCCCTTAAAAATCAGACTACATAATTTTCCTTAATAAATGTGAAGAGACATTCAAGAGCTTGAATTATTAAACTATGTAAATATAAATTGCTACTTCATCACCTTTCATATTCAGTCTACTGAATCTCAATGTCGATTCTTCAGAGTATTTCTTGAACTCCGTTAGAATTAAAACAAATGCTGAATGCCTTTAAAAGCTGGAGCTGGAAGCCTGGCTCAGTTGGTAGAGTCTTTGCCTGGCATTCACAAAGTTCTGGCTTTGGTGCCCGACCTGTAATCCTAGCACTCAGGAGCCCAGAGGATCAATTCAAGATCACCCTAGAGTATGTATTATGTTTTAGTCCAATCTGGGCTACATGAGACCTTGTCTCAAAATAAATGAATAAATAAAGGGTTAAACTATGCCAAGGGGAAATCAAGAACCCAGGCTATTGTTGTTGCTGGGTTTTGATCTGAGGTATTTTTTGTTTTGCAGTTAGTGGTTTTTTTGTTTTGTTTTTTTTCTGAGGTGTGTGTGTGTGTGTGTGTGTGTGTGTGTATGTGTGTGTGTGTGTTGTGCACATGCCTATTATTTCTATTTGCATGTATGTGGGCATACATGTTGAAGACCACAGTTGATATGGGGAGATAAGGGCCAGTCTAGCCAACCAGCTTGCTTGGGTTCACATGGGTTCCAGGGATCTGAACTCCAACCCTGACATCTGAGCAGCAATAGCGTTATCCTCCAAGCCACCTTTCCTAGCCTGCTTTATGCTTTCTTTTATTGTTCTGTCTGGTTTGGATTTGCTGTTATTTGAAGAAAGGAACTGGCTATGAAGCCCAAGCTAACTCAAATTGGTCATCCTATGTCCTGGCTTCCTGAAAGCTGAGATCACAGATGTGCATCACTAAATGGACTTCTTTTTATTTAATTTTATCTAGACAGCGTGATCAAAACAGTTGGGGGGAAGGAGTAAAATACAATCTGAACAAGAGCCCCACCAGTTGGCATGTCTCTTAATCGGAACACTTTGGAGACTGAGGCAGGTGGTTTTCAAGTTCAAGAGCAGTCTGGGCTGCATACAAGTTTCAACAAAAAAATTCCACCACCACCATCACACACACACACAAACACAAACACACACACACACACACACAATCTGAAAAGAATCCTTTATAAAACACGATGTTAAGATTGTAAAACACAGGCTACAGAAAGAGAAAACACCAAGTTGTCTATGTGGGTGGGGGAAGTGGGATGGGAGAAATATAAAGCGGAGGGGAGAGAGATGGGCACGTTTTAAATAAAAACTAGAAGAAAACCAAGATGGGCTGCGGAAGGATTCAATTCTAGAGAAGACTGAAGCTAGACAGAAAAGTGACTTTTAACTCAGAAGGCCAGAGACCTGGGGGAAAGACCTGTCAGGGAAGGATACAAACACACACAGGAAAAGGGGGGGGGGTGGTGAAGGCAGCCATCTTGAGGATTCAGAAGAGGGCCAAACAAGTCAAGAAGGAGGATTCTGGGGAGAGAAGGTATTAGAGGAAGGCATAGAGGCACCGAGTGGGGTAAGGATGCAGTTGGGGAGAGGCGTGGAGATGGCCTGGGGTAATCCAGGTAGGTGGGGCAGGGAAGTAAGAACAGAGCCATGGTGGGGATCCAGAAGGGAGAGGGGACTACCAAGATGCTGGGCAGAGGCTGGGCTTCGCGAGGGCGGTGGAGCCTGCGGGACGGAGGAGAGCGGAGGCGCACGGAGTGGAGAACCCTTCGGACTGGCCCTCACCGTGGAGTCCGTAAAGGACGAGCCCGGGAGAAAGGGCAAGCCGTGCACCGGGTTGGTCACCATCGCAGTCCTCAGGCGCCGCCGAGGTAGCCGTCTGCCGCTCGGGTTACCCCGGCAACAGACAGCATCCGCGGGCCTCTCCAGACGCCATGGTAACGCCAAACACTCTGTGGGAGGGGAGGGAGTGGGGAGAAGCAGCTCGAGTGGGGGGAGGGGGCAGAGGCCAAGTCTGCGCTTGCGCGCTGGACGTAGTTAAAGGGTGTGACAGAGAAGGCTACGCTCCTTCCTTTCCCATCCCCCCACCCCTACTTCGTGGCTCCCGGAGGATGCAATGTGGATCTAAGCAAGGCAGAAAGAAGCTGGCCTTGGCTTGCTCGCTCGCTCAGTGAGGTCCGGGATTGGAGCACGTCCTTTTAGATAAATTACAAAGAAGTTACTTCTCGCTCTGCACTAGTCCTCCCAAGAGCCCAGACTCTTTTGCATCTCTGGGAAGAGAGCTGCGGTCCTAGTTCACACACAATGTAAATGGTTGCCTCCCCAGAGAAAGCGCTATTACTTCAGACTCATGCTTCTTGGGGCCGGGGCTGTGGATTCGATTATAACTAACTGCATTTCTGCTCCTCAGAAATGATGAGTGAACTGATTTGGGATGCCTCCCTCCCCATTCCCTCCGCTGCTTCCTGGTCCCCTCTCAGTTGTCGTATTCCACCATCGGTTCCTGCAGCATTTAGCTGTGTGCTGAGCTGGAGAATGCCCATCTCCATTCTGCTTTATAGCTCCAGCAGCAGTGATATATCAGAACCACGGTGAGTGGAGGAGTGGGGCGGGGAGGGAGTGCCTTCAAAAAGGGAGACTGAGTCATGAGAAGGAAGCGATTAAGGGGCGTGAAATACTTGTCAGTGTTCTGAGTACTGCTGAGTATGGCATTTTCTGGACAACCTAATTTTTTTTTTCCTTGAAAGAAAGTGGCCCCACTCCTGAAACATCATCAGGAAGAGAATGAGACCCATCAGCACTGAGAGCTTAAAAATAAAAACGAAACCAAGATGCCCAGAGATTTGGGTTCATTTTGTCTCAAGTTTTCCCAGGAGTCTGATATTTATAACACGTGTTTCTGACCTACAAATTTAGAGACACGACAGAGTAGTAGGCCTGAGGGAGAAGATATAGCTCTGTGTCATGGGTCACTTGCTGCCACCAGTTCAGCTGGCAGCTTCTCAAAGGAACAGATCTAATAGATTGAATCAGCACACACGCACACATACACACAATTTGTTAGAGTGGTTAACAGGCTGTGGTCCAGGTAGTCCAAAAATATCTGTCTACCAACAGAAGGTCTAAGAATCCAGCAGTTGTTCCGTCTCCAGAGCTGGATCTTCAGTATATGCCAGAATCCCAAAGAAGTAGGTTCTGATGCCAGTGAAGGAATGGACTTGCTAGTGAGAGCAAGAGCAAAGAGAGCTAGTTTCCTTCTTCCATATAGGCTGCCACAGAAGGTATGGCCCAGACTAAAGGTAGATTTCCCACCTCAAAAGATCCTGATTTCCACAACGACAAAAATGATCCAATTGAGAAAAAATTCCTCACAGGTGTTCCCAGCCACTTGGATTTTAGTGAATAAAATTGACGTCGTCAAATCAAGCCGACAACCAAGAATAAACCATCTCTGCCGCTTTGCCCTTACATCTGCTTATCAGACAAGATCCTCCTGTGGGTTTCACTAACTGGCATGATGCTTCAGCGGCCAGGATAAGAATACAGTAAGTGACATCTAAAGCTGTCACTGGTGACTATTAAACTTACCCATAGAATTCTTTTCTAGTACCTCTTCTTTTCTCCTTACTACTGTTTCTTATTCTTTCCTGTCTCCTCCTCCTCGCCCCCCCCCCCCCTTTCCTCTTTTTGAGATAGGATCTCATTGTGCATCCCTTACTGTCCTCTTGGAACTCTCTATGAAGACCAAACTCATGGAGAGCTGTCTGTCTCTGTCTCCTAATGCTGGGATTAAAGGCATGCACCACCATACCTGAAAGTAGTACCATCACTACCACCACCTCTCCTCCTCCTCTTCCTCTTCCTTTTCCTCCTCCTCCAGACAGTCTGAGTTGTGTGCTTCACCATCCCCAGCTCTTGTCCCCTTTTTTAAAAAAAAACAAAATCCCCTTTTTATTTCTTTCTCTAATGTACATTAGCTTAATTAGGACTCCCTAATATTAAATCAAAACCCTTAGCATCTGATTAGCTATCCTAATTAGCATTAGCATCCCTGCCATTACTGAAAACTGTAAAAGCACCTGCCGTTGCACTGCACCTGAGACTCCGACTAGGACCGGTGACTGGGAGAATTAGTCCTGACGGTAAACTCAACTCTACAGCTTTCCACTTCTCTGTATCTCATTGCTGATGGGTAACCAGCATCACTGATAACTGACTCTTCATGACAAGCTTACATTCTTAGAGGTCCACCATCCCTTCCTCCATATCGGTTCTCTTAAAGAAACTACCAGGACGTGTAAACACGCTTTGAAGCCCCTCTGGCTGGACTGCCTGGCTGCTCTAGATCTATCTTCCCTGGTTTGGGCAGGGAAGGGGCTCCTGGGACTGGAAGGGTAAGTCACACCTAAGCCTGTTTCTCATGAGGAATCTGTTTGTGTTTGAGTAGTGACTTTTCTGCCCATGTACTTTCCTTTCTGAGAAAATTCCTAGCCAAATGATTAATGGAGTGTCTCCTATCTATTTTTGTACCACAGAAGTGCGTGGGTAAATGCAACTTCTGTGGTCTGTGGCCTTTAAACATCGCCATCTGTTCTAAGTGGTTTCAACAGGGTCTGTTTACTTTGATACTTGTGTTGAGATTTAATCGCTGTGGTGGTAGAGGTGATGGTGTCTGTAGATAGAAGGCTCGTCTTTAAGGTAACCAGGTCAGGAGGCAGCTGCCTCCCGAGTGGATGAATGCCTTTATCTGATGAGCAAGTTGAAGCTAGTTATTATAAGAAGGGGTTATTATAAATGAGGGTGCTTTTCGTTTGCTTCCTCAACTTTCTGAGGTCTACTATGCAGAGCATTAACACTGAGTTGATGTTGCCACCACAATTCTTAGATTGCCCCAGCCTCTAGAAGCATGAGTCACGGCAGTCCTCTGCTCTATTTGGGTGTGGTGATGCATGCCTAGAATCCCAGTAATCAGAGATTGCAGTGACTTGGGGGGGGGGCGGCTAAACTGAGCTATATATACAGTGAGATTATGTTGCAAAAACCAAACCAAGCCAAAACCCAAAGCCAAACAAACCCAGATAAGATGGAAAGACTGTAAGAGCTGAATGAAGGGGAGGGGTGCCGTGGAATGTTGTCTTTGGGGCATGACCTGGCCTTCGTATTCATGAATGACAGCAGCTTAAATTTCTTGCACAACACTTTATAC
This sequence comes from Cricetomys ansorgei, assembly GCA_026225945.1. Taxonomy (NCBI): domain Eukaryota; kingdom Metazoa; phylum Chordata; class Mammalia; order Rodentia; family Nesomyidae; genus Cricetomys; species Cricetomys ansorgei. The sequence continues at coordinate 8,166,081 of JAMJFZ010003581.1, read as the reverse complement.
AAGACTGGGCCCTTCAACGCCCCATCGTAGATGAAAAAGGAGCTCATGAAGCTGAAAGATGTCTCCCAAGGAACTCGATGGGACATGCCATTTGCTCTTTGTCCAGAACTGACTTTACAGTTTTCAATCCCTTCCTACTCTTCAGTTCCTAAATTCACAGAAAAAAAAATTCTGAATGGCTGTGCTTGTGTCACAGATTATTTCTGCATGCTTTTGGTATTCTCTTTTCTGCCGGACCAAAAAAAAAAAAAAAAGGTATATCTTGAGTTCTGGGTGGGAGTGAGAGGGGCGATTGGCCAGTGTCATGTCCTCATAGTGTCCTCTCATATTTATTCCCACTATCCTCAGCCGCTGGAACATCTTATCTTGAAAGAGCTGGCTTTGCCAAGTGGTACATACCCGTAATCCCAGCATTCTAGAAGGAGGTGAGAAGATCACAAATTCCAGGCTACATAGTAAATTCCAGGATACACAGTGTGCTAGCTAGTTTTATGTCACATGCTAGAGTCATCTGAAAGAAGGGAACCTCAATTGAGAAAAGGACTCCATAAAATCAGGCTGCAGAGTATTTTCTTAGTGATCAATGGGGGGGGGGCCAGCCCACTGTGGGTGGTGTCACCACTGGGCTGGTAGCCCTGGGTTTTATAAGAAAGCAGGCTGAGTGAGCCAGGAGGAACAAGCAAATAAGCAGTACTCCCCACCCCCACCGAGCTGCCAAGTCCTCTGTATCAGACCCTGCCTCCAGGTTCCTGCATTATTTGAGTTCCTGTCCTGACTTCCTTCAAGGATGGACTATGATGTAGAAGTATAAGCCAAATAAATCCTTTCCTCCCCAACTTGCTTTAGGTCCTGGTGTTTCATTAAAACAACAGTAACACTAAGACACAGTAATATTCTGCCTTAAAAAAAAAAAAGCGATTGGTGGAAGATGGTCTAGTCTATAACAGTGATTCTCAACCTTCCTAATGGTGTGACCCTTGCACACAGTTCCTCATGTTCTGGTGACCCCCACCAGAAAATTATTTTCATTGCTACTACATAACTGTAATTTTGCGACTGTTATGAATCTTAATGTAAGCACCGCACAGGTTGAGAATTATTGCTCTATAAAGTGCTTACCAAGCAACCATGAGGACCTGAATTCAGGTCCCTAGAATCTATGATATCTAGCAATTAGATAAGAAAATTTCAGTGACTTCACTGACTGTAAATAGAAAGACAAAGCCTAAGGCTAACTATATAGCTAGGGGTCATTTGATGGTACCTCCATGGAGGGTGGCTAGTTAGCTAAGTTCTTTTACTCCAGTTGGGATAATGATAATCATAGTAGTCAATGTGAAGTCAGCTAGAGTGTCTATGTCTAGACCTACAGTCTATATGATGACCTCAACCAGAAAGCAAATTGATATTATAGCTCAGACTATCCCCATTGTGGTGATTTGAATTAGAATGATCCCATAGACTCATATATTTGAATGCTTAGTCATCAGGGAGTCATACTACTTAAGAAGGATCAGAGGTGTGGCCTTGTTGGAGTAGGTATGGCCTTATTGGAGGAAGTGTATCACTGGGGATGGGCTTCGAGGGGTTTTGTTGTTGTGTTGTTGTTGTTTGTTTGATTTAGGTTTTTCAAGATAGGGCTTCTCTGTATACCCTTGGGTGTTCTGGAACTCGCTCTGTAGATCAGGCTGGCCGAGATCTCAGAGATCTCCCTGTCTCTGCTTCCCAAGTGCTCGGATTATAGGTGTGCCCCACCAATGCCCAGTGGTCTTTTGTTTGGTTAAAAGCATTATAATGCCTGCAGCTAGGGCTGATAATGAGAAAAGTGGTACAGATGTAATAAGAACTGATCATATGAAGAAATTTGATACTGTTGTGGCAGGAGGGGTTATACTTACTAATAACTGTAGTAATAAAGCTAGTTGCACCTGGAATTGATGACACACATAGATGCGTTTTTATGGGCTATGTTTTCCCACTGACAGTGATTATACAGTTTAGCCTGCACCTGCTCCTCCTTCAACTACAGAACTACAGGGAGAAGTCAGAAACATATATCATTAATCTGAAGGAATGTTATGCCAGGAATGCCAATTATTCAAGGTCCCAATCAGTTACTGAAGCCATTGATTATTGTAGATATTACTGTGAAAAGAACATAACAAATTCATGGGCTATAATGAAAGCATTATGTACATTTAGTCATCACCTAATAGGCTCCCAATAGATCTAATTTTGCTTATATTAGATGGCTTAAGGCAGTACCTTCTATCCTTGCATATGTCCCAGATAGAAGCTGTAAGGTCCCTATATCTTGAAAATAACCATTGGTTTGTGAACATAGGAACTATGGCTGAATAAGCATTAAACTGAAAGTCCAAAGACAGTTGTTTAAGAGATCAAGGAACTAGATCAAGGATAGTGAATATATCGTAACTGAACATTTTTACCTTATTGCCTCACAGCTGTGAAAATTAAAGACCTTCCTCATTTAGCACTGGAGAGATCATTGAATTCAGCTCCTGCTTGTTAAATGACTCTAGAGAAATAAAGCGTTCAAGTGTGCACTCAGAGAGGGTTGTAATGTTGTGACAGTAATATTGAATTTAGTTTGGGCTTCCAAAAATGTTGACTTCAAAACAAGAAGGAAGCCAGATACTCGGATTCTTGCAATCAGGAGGCTGAGGCAGGAGGATGACAAGTTCAAGGCCAACCTAGGCAATTCAGTGAGATTCCCATTTCATAAAACTAAGGGCTGGATGTAGCTCACTGGTAAGGTGTTTGCTTAGCATGTGCAAACTTCTGAGTTCATCACCTAGGACTATGGGACCCCTGCTCACTGCCCTGCCAAAAGGACACAGAAAATGGCTTTGATGGCACCCGAATATCAGAAACCCATCTGTTTCCCCTGTCATGTATGTAGTAGGGGATGGAAAAACAAAACAGCAGGTTGGATTCGTGGAGCCATGTTCTTACCCTAACTGGTTATGAAGATAGTGAGTGAGTATTTGTATAAACTGAAACCAAGTATCTTCTCGAGTCTTCTGTTTCCTCACCTCTAAAGGGAGATAAAAGGTAAGGGTTGCTGGTTGTTCTTGAGTTACAGAATGGTCCTGGTTTCTTTTCCCGTCTCTGTGATAAAACAACAACAAAACAAAACAAAACACACTCTGATGACAGCAACTTAAGGGGAAGGGTTAAGTTCAAGGCAGGGAAGTTAAGGAAGCAAGAGCTTCAAGTAGTCGGTCACCTCACATCCACGGTCAGGAAGCAGAAAGGGGTTAGATCATGCCCCCCCTTTCTCCATTTACACAGTCCATGTTCCCAGGCAGGGAAAGGTACTAACCACAGGGAACTGATTTTTTCCATCTCAAATATAATCAGCATAATTGGCATGGCATGCTCAAGGGGCCACATCCCAGGTGATTCTAGTTTCTGTCAAGTTAATAATTAGCACTAGCCATCATGGGGATCATGTAGGAAATCTCAGTCACCCAACCCGATAATATTACATTTACTTATTATCTATTGTATGCGTAAATGGGAGTGCAGGGCGCCATGGCATGTCTATGTCAGTCAGAAGACAACATTCAGTATTTGGTCTTTTACCATGTAGGTTCCAGGAATTGGATGCAGGTCATCAGGCTTGGCTGCAAGCGCTTTTACCCTCTGAGCCATTCTCACCAGTCCCCAGGCCAATGTATTTACAGATAGAGATTTTATTTACAGTTTCTTGTAATCAGTGAGTGAATTCCTGTGGATCTATTGACACATCAAGCTCTTCCTTGAAATCTGTGGAATGGGAAGTCCTGGCAGAACCCTGATTTAGAGCTGTCCTAGAGCTAAGAGTGGGTCAAAGTGTGCTTTGAACCCCAGAATTCTTACCCTTAGAGCAGAAGGTGTTTGACCCCTAACCAATTTCTTAGCCCTGGCAAAACCCAGCTAAATTCTAAATGCTGCCTGCTTCACAGCAGGTCACTGGCAAAAGAATGTGGCCTGGTTGGTGCTTATCTGAACGCTGTAGCTGGAAGGCCTAAGGGTGAGCCCATTTTCTGATTAGCTGTCCTCCACTCTCTCCTGTGAGACCACCCCTTATGCAGAAGTTGCTTTTGCAGAACTTTGACCCTTAGACAATGAGCCCCAACATGCAAATGGGGCTACTCTAAGATCCTGGTCTTAACCAATAGCCCCTGTCCGTGGGTGCCAAAGACCCTCCCCTGCACTTTCTACTATAAATATAACCCAATAAAAGGAGATGTTCCACTGACTACAGTCTCCCAGGAATTGTATTTCCTGAGGCTCTCAACCTTTGACCAAAGACCTGCCTAGACCCACCATGGACTCACCCTACACTTTCTTCCCCGAAACTGAGCTGATGACCACCACCTGGCCGTCACCTGATGGAGGAGAGCCGATGAAGAGATCCATACCCCCAAGACACGATGAAGTAGCTAGTCAGAGGAGTAACTTTTCCAGGACATGAGATCTTGCACTGCCAATGAATCCCAAGGGGATGTGGCAGCAGGGTCTGAAGTGGAAGAGACTCCATAGATTGAAAGAAACATAAGTAACAGCCAACTGATGGCAGTGTGGGCTCTGCTGGGATCTTGATCCAAACAAATAAACCTTATGTTAGTTAGGTATGGCCTTTGTAAAGTCACTGGGAATCAAACATTGGGTATTGAATGATGTCAAGGAATTGTTTAATATTTTAGACATAGTAGAAGTATTATGATTTTACTTTGAAAAAAATTCACACCAGCCAGATGTTAGATCCTTGTAATCCCTGCACTGAGGTAGGTGGATTGCTACAAGCTCAAGGACAGCCTAGTAGATAGAAAATTCTAGGCCAATCTGGATCCCAAAATAAGATCCTGTCTCTGAATAAGTATTTGAATGGAATGTTTGACATATTTCCTTGACTCTCTTCCAGAAAAAAAAAAAAAAAGGCTCAGCCTGGAATAGTGCTCAAATTTACTTTAATGAGAAATGGAATCCATTGACCACATCCTTCATATTGATCCACTTTAGTCATCTTACACATACTAAAAAAGTATAGAGAGCCAGGTAGTGGTCGTGCTCGCCTTTAATCCCAGCACTACGGAGGCAGAGGCAGGCAGATCTGTGTGAGTTGAGGCCAGCCTGGTCTACAGAGTGAGTTCCAGGACAGCCAGAGTCACAACAGAGAAACCCTGTCTCAAAAAAAAAAACCAAAAAATGTTTGGAGAAATAAGGCCAGTTTGAGGCCAGTTGGAGGTTCTTTAAGCAGGTTTATGGTTTAGAAAGTCGTTTTTGGTGATTATGGATGAATTCTAGCGCTGAACACATATGGAATTTCATCTCTGGTACCAAGCACCCCAGCAGTGTCACTTAGAGGAAAATTGGCCAACGTGTGTAGACATGCAATGAGAACACATTTAAGTTTGGTTTACTTGCTGGAGGATAGGGGAGGATCTACGTCATACCCTCCTCTCAATACAAAAACTTGTCTAGTTCATACTCTGACACTTGGGAAAGAGTTTTCTATGTCCACTTGATCCTGATGCAGAAGAATGGGAGTTTAGGATCCAAAGGCCTAAGCTTCTGGGAGATCCCGTTACCTGACCAGGCAGTCCTGGGTTAACTTATTTGATTTATGCCTCCATTCCTCATTTGTAAAATAGGGACAATAGAAATGGTAACTGCCAACAGGCTTGTGGGGGTGGGGTAGAGTGAAGGAAGCAGAGAACAGCTCATCTCTGGAGAAGTCAAGTACGGTAGACCACATAAGCTGTTGCTGTTATTTATAGACACTACCCTGGGGGTGTCATTCCATTTCTTCCCAGAATATTACCCAGCGTACAAAACTAGTGTCGACAGAATGAGGAACCGTTCGAAGTCTTTCTAGGAAGTAGAACTCGGTGTCTTAGGGAGTTTGAAAATACTTTGGGAACAATCTGCCACCCACAAAAGAGTGTGCCCACAGGAAGGCAGAGCTTGTTGAGCCGGGCCCATGAATCAAAGAACTGAACAATAACCTGGTTTTGTGTAAATTGAAGGAAATTGAGTCATAATGAGTAATGGGTAATTAAAAAAATTAACAGTGACCCCCAGCCCCCACCCCACCCCCATTTCCTGAGGTTACAAGAAAGTCCCCGTAAGCTCTTACACGCTCAGTCCTCACCTCCTCTCACCGTTTTTGCCAGTCTCCTTCTAATCTGGCGTGTTTTGGACAAAACAGCCGGTTTCGTTTCCTCAACTCTGCCCCATTTCAGTGGTCCTTCCTCATCCCATGGGGGATGTGACTCAGCTGGTAAAATCCTTGCCCAGGAAGCAGGAAGCGGGAAGCCCTGGGTTCCATCATCACTACTGCATACAAGCTGGCATGGAAGAGCAAGCACTCACTCTGCAGTGCTGTGTGTGCCCTTGCAGTTGCAAGCAGCAGGACCAGAGGTTCAAGGTCATTCTCAGCTCCATAGCAAATGAGAGGCCAGCCTGGTCTGCTTGAGACTCGGTACCAAAACAAAATCGGGACTGGAGTGATAAATAGCTCAGTTGTTAAGAGCACTGGCAGCTCTTGCAGAGGACCCGAGGTCAATTCCCAGCCCCCACGTGGTGGTTCATAAGTCACAACCATCTGCGACTCCCATTCCAAGAAATCCAACGCCCTCTTCTGGCCTCCATGGGCACTGCACATATCTTGTGCACAGGCACACATACAGGCAAAACACTGAAACATAGAATAATAATAAAAGCAAAGCCTGTACACTCACCCCAGCCCACCGGCCTACTCCTTGTCTATGCTCTTTTTCTCCAAGCACCACCACCTTCTAATGCACCATATATTTCATTTACTTATTTTTCTGTTTTGCTACAGGTTGGATGTTTTCTTTGCCGCTGTGTCCCAAGAGCTCAGAGCAAAGCCTGGTACCTGGCACTACTTGCCGTTTGTGGGATGACTATCAGTGAATTCACACACTCTGTTCTCAGGCTGGGCTGGCGGGGCTCCAGCGGTCTTGCTAGCTTAGCCCTTGCAGGGATTTGAATCCGAGGAGCATCTCACACAACTATTTCAACAGGAGAGGGAGTGTATCACTGGCTTTGTTCACTAGGCTGGCATCATCAGATTATCTACAGAGTGTAACGTCAGAGCTCTTGGTGCTCCTGTAAACCGAACCGAAGACTGTTGATTTCGTATTTTATAAAATGAAGGTACTAGCTTGCTTAAAAATCTTAGTGCCTCCACACCCCACACCCCACACCCCAGGAAGTTTTATATGGCTTTGCTAATTTACATTCTATGATTAAAAAGATTTTGATAAAAGTTTTACTTTACCCCTAAAATCTTTTTAGTAATGGGCCCACAGGTTATTTTTCTTCTCACTTTTCTACATTTCTACATTCTTCAATAATTAGATATTTGCTTTAAAATGAGAGCTAATGACCTAAGAACAAAAACAAACAAACAAACAAAAAAACCCCACCTCTTTACTAATCTACAAAGTTTGCGCCACTCCTTGAAAGGCGGAGGAACCAAAGTTCAGCCCTTATACTTTTATCTCACCATCTGTGTGGGGGCTGGGGGGCAGTGGGGAGCCAAGTGCTCAGGCAATGTTCAATCCCAGCGAAACATGAGAAGGTGGATTTGGGACGAGGCAAGATTATTATCAGACAAGCTTCACACACAAGGCTCCAACGCTATTTTCAAGAAACTCAGTGGGTTTGACTTTGTAATCCAGTCGTCAGTGAGCAATGGGCTGTGGGCTTCTGAGAGGCTTCTGTGGGTGGTACACACAACGCTTTCCCGTTAAGAGTGACGTGAAGTGACTTCACGCCACCTTAACAGAAAAAGCACAGCCATGACCACCTGGGAGGTGTCCAGGACCAGAAGGTCAAGTGAGATTTTAGAAAGCCACATGCTGTGCACAACTGTTTCATGCACACTGCAGAAGGACTCGCAGATATTTGGAGTCAGTGTTTCTGATCAGATGGCCCCGGAGTTTTCTGAAGGGAGAATATTTGAACTTTACAGTGTGTGGCTTTGAAGCATCGCCACCTTTCTCGTACCTTCTAGAGCGGTGGTTCTAAACTTCCCTAATGCTGTGGCCCTTTAATACACTTCTTTGTGTTGTGGTGACCCCCCCGAACCGTAAGACTACTTGTGTTGCTACTTCATAACTGTAATTTTGCTAGTATTATGAATCTTAATGTAAATATCTGATATGTGGATGGTTTTAGGTGGCTCCTATGGAAGGGTCTTTCGATCCTCCAAGGGGTTGTGAGAACTGCAGCTCTAGATCAATGGAAATCCTCTGGCCCTGCTTGAGTGGTGGTTACTCAGAAGCGCAAATGGATATGGAGAGAAAGCCTGGTGCATGTTAAAACCTGGGCCTCCTGGAGTCTTAAGATACCACGAATATATCTTCCTATGAGAATCATAGGATATAAGAAAAACCCCTACCTTAGATATGTTAGAAAGATTCGTCTGTTTTTTTTGTTTTTTTTTAATTTACCTAATCAGGAACATATACTCAGATGGAAAACCCACATTCTCTTCTGTGAAGACTGGGACATTATGTTCCTGGAAATTCTACACTGTTTTTTATAATTCATAATTTTTATATTAAAAAAAAAACAAACAAAAACTCGTAGACAATCCGTTCAAACTTCAGTTAAGATTATGTATACAATAATATTGAAATCTGCAGAGAAATCAACTCTTCAGCTCTTCAAAGGGTAGTTTGTTCTGCCCACAAGTAGAGAAATTAGCAGTGGACTTGTTTTGAGGGCTCTGGAAGACACATTTAAAAGTTTTTATATCTTCCTACTTTTTGACGGAAGTAGTGTCCCAACCACCTCCTCCTGCCAGCGTCAAGCTTTGTCGCTGCAGCCCTTGTCAAGGGATCCACAGAAGGTAACTTTCTTTACATTTTTAACACGACAAAAATCTACGTACAAAATTTGTTTAATGATTATTCATGTAAGTAGATTTATAGAGACAGAAAATAATTCCACATTTTATCAAGCGATCAAGCAAAACAGTACAAGCAGCCTTGGCAACATGACTGAGAGCGCACTGAGTAAGACAACGTCGCCATCTGGTGGATTCCGATGGAACTAGAGAGTGGTAACCAACGACAAACGCGGAAGGCAATGGCTCTGAACTCTTTATTTCACTTCCAGACGATGATCTGTACTATTGTTATTGAGAAATTCATGGGAAAAATTGAAAAGGTAACTCTGACATCTTTAAGACTGAAATCAGTTCCTTAGAATTGGATGTGGTGTCGATGCACCATGTAGTCCCGGTTCCATAGCAGGCTGAGATGGGGGAGAATCAGGCATTCCAGGCCAGCCTGGGAAACACAGTGAGATCTATCTCAAACAAAACAGAACAAACCACACACACACACACACACACACACACACACACACACAAATAACCTCCCCCCCCAAAAAAAAAACCACCCCAAACAAGGAACAATAAAAACAACCTTCACCAGTAAATAAAAGTCAGGATTCTGAAAGGATTAACAGCCACCCCAAATGAAACCTGTTGTCCTTTCTTCCTGAACTGAAGTAGGGCCTTATATAAATACACCAAAATTTTATTCACGAGAAAATGTAAATGACTGACAGCTTAATTTTATCAGAAGCATTTACATTTTAATGGGTTGAAAGTCTTAATTAAAAGAGAGTAGGCAATCACCGGAATTTCTAACATTGAGAGCAAGATAACCATCTGCCTTCTGACATTTTTTTCCACATTATTTTGAGGGTGGTAACCCCATTGTAAATAAAGAGGCATCAATACATACCGATAGACTCATTTTAGTGAGTTAAAATCACCTGCATTCACATTCTTCTAATTAGATACTGGCATTTTCAGGGAAGATCACAGTTCCCCACCTCCATACCTCCCAAATGTCCGTTCCACAGACGCTGTTCCTCAGCCTGGGGATGTATGTAGCTCAATGGATGAAGTCTCAGTTAGCATGTGGAACGTCTTGAGTTCAAGCCCCAACTCCACAAAAATCACTTCTTTTTTTTTTTTACTAACTTCGAATTCACTAGTTAGCACTGTTTGCATGATTAAACTGAAAATTGGATGGCGCTATCTCAGTTTTTCACACCTGTGGAGTCCCGGACCTACCAGGAACAGAGCTCAGCTCTGCACTGGGCTGCAGGTGCACACCTTTAACCCTGGCACTTGGGAGGCAGAGGCAGGTTGATCTCTAGAGTTCAAGGCCAGGCTGGTCTACACAATGATTTCCAGGCTGGCCGGGGTTATATAATGAGATCTCAAAAAAAAAAAAAAAAGACAAAATCTCTGTTCACAAACACCTCCCTAGTTCCAGTCAAGAACACCTGCCTCCCCATTTCTCTCTTTCACTTTCACCCCCACCTTTTAAAAGAATACAGTCTGTATCGGCGAGTATTTCTAACACTTTCTGGCTCCCATTTTAAACAGACCCTCTACTTGTAGCATTTACACAACCCACCTGCCATCCTTTGTTTAATTCAAAGCAGTTCAGCTTTGCCAACATTCCTTGCCATGAGCTTGGCCTAGACAACCGGAAGCTTGTGTAGGCGCTCTGCTAGCACGGTTCAGATTCTTGACCGTGAACAAGAAACCCATCTAGTGAAACGATGCATCAGACACATGCTTTCTTGCTTTAAAGGCAGTAGGCGAGTTTCAGTTGACCCCCGCCTCCCCCAAATACAGATTAATAGCTGTTTGACAAGTCACTCTTTCTGGGGATCGTTTTTTTCTTGTCCCAGTAACCCCAAACAGGAAATTCCATGTGTGCATATATTAAAGTGTTTAGACATCCCCATGTATAAGGCACGAAACTCACAAACCTCTCACAGAAAGATAGGAAACAAAGGTGTGAAGAATAGTAAGTGACCTAATAGTAGAGGAGGTTCATCAGACTGGAGTTGAGACAGATCACTTTCCTTTTTGATACACAGGGACCTTATACTGATAGGAAATGCAGCCTGAGAGGAGAGGGTGTCTCAGCCCTTCCTTAACCACAGCCTCCTTCACTGGATTAATGCAGCAGTCAGTCCTCAGAGAGAGCTGTGTGGCTGGAATATAGAGCTGCAAGCACCACCCGAATCACAGCAGTTGCTGGTAGCAATGTTACAAACAGTGCATTTGGCCATCAGGTGCCTCATTCTTACTCAAAGGACCTTCAGGGGCCAACCACAGTGAGCACAGATTTACCTGTCCTAGGACCTGTTTCAAAGTTTCTTCTCGAATCTGAGGCAGAACTGCCTGTTTGGGGACCCTGGATTGGGGTAACTGTATTGGTCCTTCATGGGACAGCAACTAAAAGAAATTTGAACCTTAGATCTTAGGTCTTTTTGAAATAATCAGATCCCTCGAGGAACTTTAGAGTCTGTTCAAGCTAATCTCCTGGTCTGCTCTAAATAGCTTACAGCTAATACTGCAGTCCACAGATAGAAACTGAAAGGGCCCCATGAGCAACGGACAGCAAGGGCATCCATGTTTGCCGGCTGGGACTCCTGGCAGCTCTTGGCACTGTTGTATTTTCCGACGTTAGAATTACAGGAGAATCAGCTTCCTGAAAGTCCATATGGTTCCAAGCATTTCCTGGAAGTGTTACAGCTTCGGAATTCTTCATATTACCATGCAGACTATGGGTGGGAACAGTCTTCAGGCAAATTGGACAGCTAGCTGGTTATCCTGAGGAAAGGGCCAGTGCTACAGTGGTGAGACCAGGAAACAGATAAACTGGAGAGCCCATTCAGTCGAAAGGTGTCAGTGAATCTTCTAGAAGATTCCGGCTTTTCCACACTAGACCATCTGAACTCTTAATAAAACGGAGCCTATGGATAAAGTTATTTAGTTGCCAAAGACTAGCAGCGTAGAGTGGTCATTCAATTACAGTGAGGACCAGCCACAGTTTACAGTTGGCAGCCCAATTTGATCATCTGTCCAGTTTCAGGGCTGGGCTTTGGAAGCCACAACCAGAATTCTGCTAAGTGTTCAGGGGTGAGGATGATTCTCTTTAGTTTGGGATCCCCTGAATCTTAGCCAAGGCTAAGGTTGTGCAAGGCTACAACCCAGACAGAAAATGAATATTCCTTTTAAAAACTGTCAAATGTCTTGCATTTGAAATCCCATAGTCACACCTTTCTTTTAAAAATACACAATAATCTTTTTTGTTTTACTTTTTAAGATAAGCTATCATGTATCAAAGGCTAGTCTTGAACTCACTACATGTCGATGACCTAACACTTCAGATCCTCCTGCCTCTGCCTCCTTGAGTGCTGCTATCCTGGTTTGTGTGGCACTGGGGACCCAAGTCTGGGTTTCCTACATGCTGCGCAAGGACTCTCTGCCAACTGAGTTCCATCCCCAGCCCATAATACATACTAATTTAAAAGTCAAGCCTTAGAAATAAGAAAGAAGTCAACTACTATCACTGCGTCAAGTTTTCTTCAAATCACAGTAGCCCACCTCTGCACCTTTCCCCTTCTGCAGACCTCAGGAGTCTTTCCTGATCAGTCTGGCCTTGACTTTGTGCCTCAGGAGCGAGGCGGTGGCCGCACTGCAGGCAGCCAGAAAGAAAAAGGAGAGACAGGCGGTGTAGACAGACAGGGGACCGTGGCGCTGGAGGAAGATCTCATGGCGTCCCTGGTAGTCTAGAAGAATGGCCTCCAGCTGGGAGAGCGTGCAGATGGAAAGGAAGGCGTGGAAGATTTGATGTCCGTGGCCCACAATGTCACAGGAGCCGGGGAAGTACTTCTCCGGCACCGGGCAGGAGAAGAAGTAGGCGCTGACAAGGAAAAAGAGGATCTGGAGGGTATGGTACCAAGCTGCCTGCTCCTGGCAACCTGCCAGGTGACAGAGGGCCACGCGGTGTGCCACCGGGCTGATATCCAGGATGAAGGCCAGCCCTGCCGGCACCACTTGACAGATCTTCCGCATAACTGGGTAAGGCCTCCGGTAGCGGTACTTGGCGTAGCAACAGCCAGCACAGGATAGCCAGCCGCAGAAAGCAGCTGCCGGCAAGAAGAAAAGCCAGAACCGCTCGTACCAGGCCTGGTCGGAGCTATAGAAGAAATGAGCCAACGCACTTCCATACTGGTAAACGCTGACCCCGACGTAGTCCACAAAATAAAACGTGTAGTGGGACAGCTCCGACTTGGACTGCAGCAGGTGGGCCAAGAGGCTGCAGGTGAGGTAAGTGATGGAGGACAGGATGAAGAGGAGGAGGGGTAGGGTGTGAGGAGAGGCCCACTGCAATGCCCCGGCCTCCGCAAAGGCCCAGAATCGCAGAAGGACCGCTAGGGCCGCCAGCAAGTGGGTCCAGACGTTGACCACCTCGTTGTGCTTCTGAAAAAGGCTGAAGAAGTAGTAGCGCCACTCATGCCCTGTGGGGCGGTAGCCTGCGTGGATGTAAGGCTCCCTGAAGAGCTGGGGCACGTCGGTTTCTGGGACGGTGCACGGCATCTTGGGAAGCCCATCTTCCAGAATCTTGGGCAGACGGCGCAACTGCTGCCCACTCACAGACAGGGTGCTCAGGCGCTCTAAGATGGCAGTCGTCATGGCAGCGGGGGCCCGGGATCCACAGGGTTCAGTAGGGCAACCTGAAGGTAGGAGAGGAACATTCAGAGACAAATGCAGCTAATGGCGTGTGACTTGTCCATACACCGCGGGGAACACGGAGGTCCAGATAGATTCCCTGGACCTTGTTTTCTTCGTCTGTACCGTGGAGTTGCTGCAGTCTCCCTCTCTATGGCAACATTCAGATTCCTCACTACTTTCAGTAATGTGGGAGAGGCATCTCTTGTATAATGGCCATGCTAGCTTAGCATGACTTAGTGATAAATAAGATTTCTTTATACCTGGAAGACAAAGTCACTTCTAAAGATCACCACAGTCCCTGGATATTACTAAAATGTAATCATCAGATGGCCGTGGATTATTAAATAGGTTGAAATAGAAGAATAAGTTTTGCCTATAATCCCCGCACTCTGAAGGCTGAGGCAGGAGGCTGTCAGCTGGAGGCCAGTCTGTGCTCCACAATGAGTTCAAGACCACCCTGTGCTATATAGAAGCACTTATCAATAGATAGATAAATCTATCAATCAATAAATAAGGACTGTATTTCTTTAGCACCTACCTAATCTTAAACTATTCACTAATCTTATGGGCAACTTTAAAATTAAGTTGTTGGCTGAAACGCAAATTAAAGGCAGATTATTTGTCAGTGAGATTTGGAAAGAGCAGTGCACACTGTGGGATATCTTAACAGTGTGAAGCTACCATTGATTAAAAAAACGCGCGTGTTGGGTAGCCATTTGCAAAAGCGATCCTTGTCCTGTTCCAGGCCCTTTGCTGCCGTGTTGCCTCTTAAGTGGGTCAGTCCCAGAAACCTGTGCGTACGGATCCCCCTACTGGCCGATGGTGGAAACGCACCTTAGCTTTTTTTTCTCTGTTTTTAGATGAATGTATTCTGCTGAACATTTTCTTTCTTTAAAAATGAACAAACAAAAACTTTTATTTGTAAGGCAACTTCTAGAGTTCTTTCTCCTTTCACCACTCAGGTGGACTCCAGGAATCAAATCCAGGTTGTCAGGCTACACCTGCTAAACCATCTCAAAAGCCCTTCTAATGATCATTCTCAGTTTTACACTCTCTGTTGCTGACCAACTGTGTAGGTCTTGGTGTTTTTACCTTTAATGCCATGGCAAGTCTTAATTCAACAGAGGAATTAAAAACATGGCCTGCATATAAACTAAAATCTACTTGCAAAGATTGTTTCATTTTTTCTTTAGACAATGACCAGGAAAGGAAGTAATTTCGGATCTGCCTCTCCTGGGTAACTGCATCTATATATGATGAGTTCATGTCTCTGAACTACTTGCTTTGTGGTTTGGATTTCTAGGCGGTGATAAGCCAGATACACACAATAGTTATTTCATAAAACCAATGGATTTCCATGTGCACTCACAGAGTAAAATAGGTTTTAATACACAAATACATTCTGTCTTTTTATTTTCTGAGTTTTTTTTTTTTTTCCCCTGAAGAAAGTTAAATTTCTGTTTCTATCTAAACGGCCCCCTTCTTCCAAAGGTCCTCAGCCAAAGGAGATCTGACAAGTGCCACTCAGGAAATACAGTCTCTCAACTTCACGTGTCTCAATGCTGAAAGAAAAAGATCTAGACAGGTTAAAAAAAAATAGTCAGGGATGAAAGTAATAAAAGTGTGAAAGAAGTTTGGAAAACTGTGAGCCAAGCCCTGACTTTGCTGCTTCCTGAACAGCCAGTTAGAACAAGAGGGTAATAATTTTATATTGTTGTGACGGTTACGTTGCCTTGTCTGATATGGTGATCAGTAAATGTTAAGTAGTTCTGGCCTGGGTTCTAAGCTAGGTAATAAATACTAGGTAGTAGAGACACAATAACTAAAAAAGATAGTCTACTTGCCTTTGTAGAGATGAGTCTGTAATGTCACTGGACAGACAGATACGTAGTGGGATTATGACAGAAAAGTGCAGTCCATGCCTGCTCAGGTATGCAATGACCCATGGGGTATCTGCGAACAATCAGGGAGGTGGAGCTGGGAGACAGTCCACTTCAAGTGCTTCAACCAGGACCTGAGGACTTCCTGAAAAAACAAACAAACAAATGAAGCATACATAAGACTTCAGACAGAGAATGAATACTTTTAAATTTTATTTCATTTTATGTGCATATGTGTTTTATTTATGTGTATTCTATTTAATGTTTTGCCTGCATGTATTATGGGCATGACACGTATGCTGTTCAGACAAGAGTGTGGCTCCCCTGGAACCGGAGTTATAGATGGTTGGGATCTACCATGTGGGTACTGGGAACCGAACCTGAGTCCTCTATGAGAGCAACAAGTTAACCAATGAGCTATCTCTTCAGTCCTCACTCTTTTAATTTTTTAGACAGGGTTGTGTTTTGTAAGCCAGGCTAGCCCTTGAACACATGAAGCTCTACTTCAGCTTCCCCCGTATGGGATTTCACCACGTTCTGCAACTCAAAGAACTTTTGTTTAGACACGAGCCGAGAAAACTCAGTGAACTCCACTGGATGACAGAGGCATCAGAGAGACCTGAGTTTGTCCTGAGGACGGCTGTTCACAAGTCATCTGATGCTAGCCTGCAATCTCTTCTCTGTGAAACAGTTGATGAGAAGCTGTGTCGTATACTGAAGTAAGACCTACAAGACACAAAACCTTTGAAGTATTTAACAAAATGCTTGGGCTGAAATCCGAAACTCTTTAGGCATTGTTATTACCATAACTTATTGGAGACACAAGAATGATTTGTGAGTCTTGTTCTATTGTAGCACCTGTCAGTCACCCTGTGCTGAGACATTCACTTAGCCAGTGCCCAGTAGTGTCTTGCCAGGAATAGGCTCTGAACTGAGGCTTAACATAGAAAGCACCAAGGGCGGTGGGGGGAGGGAAGAACAATAGGAATTACAGAATCAACTACCAAGAGAAACACAGAAAAAGACAGTATAGAGGAAAGTAATTATCAGGATACCTCCATTCATGTAAAAAAGAAGAAAGAAAAAGAAAGAAAGAAAGAAAGAAAGAAAGAAAGAAAGAAAGAAAGAAAGAAAGAAAGGAAGGAAGGAAGGAAGGAAGGAAGGAAGGAAGGAAGGAAGGAAGAAGAAAGGAAGGAAGAGAGAGAGAGAAAGAGAGAAAGAAAGGGAAAAGAAGAAGAAAAAGGAAAGGAAAAAGCAAAAGCAAAAGCTACTTAGTGTCTCCACTGTCAGGACAGCAGAGAGATCACAGTGCCTGGGCTTCTGCTACTAAGCTTATAGGGGCGTCTACAGGAATGAGCCTGGGACGTAGGATGACTTTTGAACATGTCTCGCTGCTGTTAGCAACATGTAACATCTTATATGGGGATGCTGGGCTCCGTGGAACTCTGTTGTTCACACACAAACTTCTGTAATCTCTCCTGTGAAGCAGGTAAGAAAATGAGACGAGGGACTGGAGAGACGGCTAGCATGTAAGAGCGTGCTACTGTTGCAGAGGAACCGCAAGTGGCTCCCAGTACCCACTTCAGGCAGCCCATAACTACCTATAACACCAGTTCTAGGGGTGCCCTCTTCTGGCCTATGTGGTACCTGCACATATGCATAAATAAAACTAAATCTTAAAAAGAAAGAAATGACATCATTGCCATTCTAGTTGTGTTGCTGTGAGATACTGAGGCCATGGAGCTTCACAAATAGACACTTCTCAGTAGGCTCCATCTGGGTATCATTGATATAAAGGCATGTCCATCGGGCTGAGGTACCCATACCTACACACACTGTTCTATACCCAGAATTAAAGGATATGCTACTGCACACGCTTATAGTTCTTATCTCCCTATCCTTTGGGATAGGATGTCTATCACAGAGGTTCCTATGACCCAATGACAACAGAATTTCTAAAAACTAAAACTTCAGTGTCTGGTTAATGAATGCAACAGAGCAGAATTCAGCCCTGGGAGCTAATGGCTGTCGATCTAGTCTGAGAGAGAAGACAGAATGTGATGTTGCCCTCTTGCTGGTCGTCAAACAGCTATGGCTACTGAGTCATTACAGTTCCTTACGTTGAATGTCAACTGAGGCTGAGTAATTTCTACGTTGCTCTCACAGAAAATAAACTAGGAAGAAGTTTATGGAACTAGGGAGCAGAAAAGGGTAAGACAAAAGGAATATGAACTTTAACTTCAAAGCAACACACACACACACACACACACACACACACACACACACACACACAGCAGAATTACTATTTTCTTTGCAAATTAGATGTTTAAAATACAGCTACCCCAGTCTTTGAATCCCCCTAAAATCCCTCTAGGTTGCGTAACCTGAGAGTGGATCCTGGTAATTCAGGAATAAAGTCACTATTGCCTCCAATCCACAGCACAATTCCTTATCAGGCCCAGCAGTTCAGGGGTCACAAAGATCTAGTCCTCTTTCTAAGGATGGGAAAGTGTTGTGGGATATTTTATTATTGTGTGCTGTTTTGGTTTTGATACCTTGTAGCTGGGAAGCCAGATGCCTTGCAGCCCTATGCTTCCTACCTAGTCACACCCTTGTGCTAGCCTTGGGATCTGAACAGATAGACAATTGAAGGTGACCGGTCACAAGCAGGTCACGAGGAGGTCACAAGGAGATCACGAGCAAAGACTCTGATCACCCCCAGCCTAGTATCATTGTGTTGTAATAAAGGCCTAAAAGATAGAAGGGGTGGGAGAAAAAGTTAAAAGGGCTAAGGCAGGAGGAAAGGTGTGGTTTTTTGGGGATAGAAAGATGAAGACTCTGCCTAGCTGCCCGGGTATAGAATTCCCTGAGATTTGACATGGTTTGTGATTAATAAAGAACATTGGAAATTTCAACGATGGACTCCCAATAAGCGAACGAAATGTTATTTTAACAGGAAAGGCTTACTTTTTCCTTTGGGAGTTCAGGGGTATAAAATTCTAAACCTGTCAGGAAGACAGGGTGCTACTTCTCTGTTCTTAGTAATTACTTCTTCACTTGATAAGATATTCTCCCTTTGAGAGTAACCAACGAAACCACAATCATAACGGGCACTAAATGCTGTTTTGCTAAAAAAAAAAAAAAAAAAAAAAAAAAAAAAAAAACCACTGACCCCTCATTTGGGCCTACTAAGAAACTAATTGCAAGATGAAAGGCTGACATTGCTGCTTTCATGTTAGATCTGCCATTTATACATTGGGACAGTCTCCTGCCTGGGTCTGTATAAGCACATTAATCACTCAGAGTGTCTGCCTACCTATTCTGTCTCATCTTCTTTCAAGATTGAAGTCAGAGATAAGTCATTGTCCTGAACCTGCAGTCACCTTAGATTCCAGGCCAAAAGAACTTCATGGGACTGATCACCCCCTCAACCCAAAGGAATTATCCACGATATAACAAACCATCTTATTACATCTAAAACTAGACCAATCCTTCAAGAAACAAGGACTTCTTCAGACCATCTCAAAGACCCAGAAGTGAGACTATGATCAACCAGACCACACCCGAACCAGGACCGCTTGATTACAAATACCTCTCGCCATTCTGCCTCAGTCCTTCGTCTGTTCAAACCTAAATCTCATGTCAGTGCCTTGAAGACCAGTTCAGGAGTCACCAGATTCATTTGTCTGTTCCTCTTCCCAATGTGTTGAGTAAATTCAATCTCTCTCACTTCACCATTACTTGACCCTTGAAATACCAGGATAGGTGGCTAAACGTAAACTCCTTGTGGATCCTGGAGCTGGTACTTTAGCCCTTAAACTCCAGTTACAAAATGATGGCAATAGGTTAAAGTCTCTTATCAACACTAAATTCCCAAGACGGCATCTTGTGGGATCTCGGTATCCTACCCAGATGGTCTTTATTTCATCGAACCAGAGTGGACAGTGCACATAGAAAGAGGCTTCAAAGGGACAGTTGTAAAGTTTGAACCCATTTTGGGAGAAAGTGAATATTGAAATCTCAATATGGATACAGGCACACCGCTTTCAGCATTCCTAGTGGCTGTAAGGACCTGTCCCTCACTCCTGGCTTCTCCCTTTAGATACTCCTTCCTATGCTGTGGGTAGCAGCTAACCAAGGTGCCACTTCAGAATGATGTCTCTTGCATACATAGGTTAACTCCACCACCGCTCTCCCCCTGGACAGCTGCAAGTTCAATCCTTAAGAATCCTCCTCAAATAGATCAGCCCAAGTCAGTCATTTGGTCAACCAGAAACATCTTTAGAGCAACGAGGATCTACTCGGTAACCTACTCTAGACTCCAAAGGCCAGGGAAGAAGATTCAAACAAGACTGCTTTCCTCAAAAAACTTATTCTAAAGAGACAATTCTTTAACCCAAATCACTAGTTAGCCCCAAATCAAGTGTAAAGTGGAATAAAGCACAAACAAATCTCTATGGAACAGACTATTCTAGACCAACCATGAGGAAAATGGATTCGTATTAGGTCTTGGAGGCTACAAATGACCAAAATATGAGCTTTGGAGTAGTGTGGCTTCTTTGCAGAAGGTCCATTTGGAAGGAGTAAGAAAGGGAACCAGGTAAATGCAGTGACATCAGTCAGAGATGAGGTTCAATATTATAGAAGGGAAATGGGGATCGTGCCAGGAAGGATGGAGCAGTCTATAGTCCCAGGTAGCACTTGGAAAGCAGGAGGATTGAAAGTTCAAGGACAGACTAGGCTACGTTCTGAGGAGTTGTCTCAAGAAAGCAAACAAACAAAACAACAGAAGAAAACACAAGAAAGAAGCAGTTCTTTCTCCTTCTAGCTAATTCCAACGCTTATCTGCACTGAGTATGAAAGATTCTCACTGTCACTCTCTTCTCCAGCCCTGACACTGTTTCCTTCTCTCAGCATCCCTGTCAACTATGGTGGACCCGAGAACCCGCACACGTCCATCTCCCTCCTCACTCAGATTCTTCTCCCAGGCCCTTAACTTGGGCTATTGTCTATACCAGAAGATTGCCAAATGTTCCTCTGACCAGACTGTCCCTGAGATTGAGATTTCTGCATCTAGGGGTTCTAGTGCTCTACTTAATGTCACATAGATACTTCAAAGTCAACATCTTCAAACATCTTCAGTCCAGTTGTGTTCCTGCCCCTACATCTCAGGACATCCAGGCCTAATGGTTTTAATGCACCATTTCTGGAATCCATTTGCTCTTTCCATTTCTGCTTCTTCTCTTTAGTTCACAACTCCAACAATAACTTCCATTATAGCAGCATCAGTCCCTTAAGTATCCTTTCTTCTGTTGGTAAAACTCCCCTGCCTCACACCCTCAATCTTCAATATGGTCTGCAACCACTTCTCGGTGATAGTTTAAAAGGAAACTCTATGTTCTCACCCTCAAATGCCCACTTGTTTACAATACAAACTATGCCTTGCCTCTCAAACTGGTCCTTTGTCATCTGACCATCTACACAGTGTACCTTTTTTCTTCCTGAACCCATACCCCCAGGCAATGCCTACGGCCTGGAGCCAGGATCAGAGCACCAAATGTTCCTTCTAGAGTGTCCAGCACTCTCATGTTTGCAACCTTAGTGCCTTCCAACCAGCTCACTCTGAAAGAGAAAGCTATTCTTAATGCCATCCCTAAGTTGTGGCATTGTCTATTAGCTTACTTAGGGTTTCTACTGCTTCAGTGAAACACCATGACCAAAAAGCAAGCTGGGGAGGAAAGGGTATATTTGGCTTATGCTTTCCATATCGATGTTCATTACAGAAGGAAGTCAGGACAGGAACTCAAACAGAGCAGGAACCTGGAGGCAGGAACTGATGCAGAATCCATGGAGAGGTACTGTTTACATGGAGGGGTGCTGTTTACTGGCTTGCTTCCAGACTCATTCAGCTACACTTCTTATAAAGCCCATGCCCAAATGCCTAGAAAAGGCATTACCCGCAGTGGGCTGGGCCTTTTCACATCCATTAGTAACCAAGAAAATGTCCCATAGACATGTCCATAGTCCAATTTGGTGGAGAAGTCAATTCTTCAACTGAAGTTCCCTGTTCCCAGCAGGTGTGTAGAGTTGACAACCAAGAATAGCCATCACTAGGAACTCCTGTAGTTTCTGGCTCTGCCTTTCTCTGCTCGTTTCTCTCCTGAACCATGATCTGCACTCTTCTCACTTCTCCATTAGCCTCCAGATAGTGCAAGGTAGGGATTGTTTCTTACAGAAGTCTTCATATTTAAAATAGGATCTAGCGTATAGAAGACACTTAATAGTTATTTACTGAACAGATCTTAAAGGAGGAAAAAAGAACGAAGGGGTCGGGAGTCAGGAAGCCGGGCTGTCCGTGTTTGTTGCACGCAATTAACTACATGCCCATGCTCAAGATATTAAACTACTCCGTGTGACAGCTAAAAGGGTAGAGAAGAAAAGGTGACTTCCTCTCTAGCCACTTCTCAGGAAGGTAATAAATAATAGTATAGTGGGCAGAAGTCGATGGTACTCCGAAAAGATAAAATATGCACATTAAAGTTCCGGTAATATTTGGAATAAAGAAGCCACCACCTAGTATGACAGGCACTTAGGAGCTACTTTAGCTGAAAAGCCTTGACAATTCAGCTCTTAGCTGGCCCACAAGGGAACTAAATGCAGGATAACAGATGGGCACATCTGCCTCCGGCTTGCCTCTATCCCCTTCAGGTGTTTACTACCAGCTTTCAGAGTGTGCTGTCCTAGGCTCCTGAAAGACTCCTTCAGGTGTCCAGTGATTGTCCTAAACCCTCAGTCACCTTGGATTACAGGAACAGCAGAATTTTGCAGACCTAAGCAGGGAAGATCATCTTTTAGAAATGCCTTATCTCTTCAAGATAAAAGGATTTCTTCAAACTACCTGGTAGAACCAAATAATGGTCAACCAGACCAGTTTACCTAGACTGTTTAGTTATACACAGCTCTTGTTCCCTGATTGAATCTTAATCCAAAGCTCCTGTGGGCATCAAGGCAGACTTGAGATCACCGAACACCTTTTTCTGTGTTTCCCAGTCTGGCCACATTGGTTAAATCTTCTTTATCTGCCTTTTACCAATCATCTCTTTGATAGGCACATTGAAATGGGGTGATAGTATTTAATCAGTTAGGACTCCTGGAGCTGAGCCTTTTTTGCCCCAAACTCTAATAACATATTCACACTTATACCAGCCTCTTCATCACATTGCCCCTCAGAGTCCAGTCATTATGAATTTAAAATATCTTAATCATATCTTTATTGAGTATATAACATTTTTCCTGTTTTTTTTTTAAGCAATGCAACATGATATTTACCTACCATTTACATTGCATTAACTATTATAAGTAACTAGAGATGATTTGTCATGTAAAGGAGAATGAGCAGGGGTCATTTGCAGACACTGTGCTATTTTACATAAGAGACTTTAGCTTTCTTTGATTCTGAGATGGGGGACGGAACCAATCCTCCACAGATCCAAGGGCCAGTATTTTGTACCTTGAAATTTATTTTAATAAGAATTTTTGAAATTATGTGTTAAAAAAAGAACATACAATTTTTGCGTTTCACTCTGGGACCCCCCCTACAATCCTCCTCTTCCTCCTTCAAAGGCTGTGTTTGTGTGTGTGTGGTGTGTGTGTGTGTGGTGTGTGGGTGTGGTGTGTGTGTGTGTGGTATGTATGTGTGTGTGTGTATGTGTGTGTGTGACGTGTGTGTGTGTGATGTGTGTGTGTGTGATGTGTGTGTGTGTGTGTGTGTGTGTGTGTGTGTGTGTATGTGTGGTGTACTCTGGGACCCTCCTACAATCCTCCTCCTTCAAAGGCTGTGTTTGTGTGTGTGTGTATGTGTGTGTGTGATGTGTGTGTGTGATGTGTGTGTGTGTGTGTGTGTGTGTGTGTGGTGTACTCTGGGACCCTCCTACAATCCTCCTCCTTCAAAGGCTGTGTTTGTGTGTGTGTGTGGTGTGTGTGTGTGGTGTGTGTGTATGTGTGTGTGTGATGTGTGTGTGTGTGTGTGTGTGTGTGTGGTGTACTCTGGGACCCTCCTACAATCCTCCTCCTTCAAAGGCTGCGTTTGTGTATGTGTGTGTGTGTGTGTGTGTGTAGTAGTGGGGAGTGAGTCCATGGCTTTACACTTTGCAAACATGTACCCTGCCACTGATCTACACCTGCAGCCCAAAATTAATCAGATTGAGATTAGAATGGGATTGCAATGAAAAGTTCTGAAAAATATGTGTGTCATGAGTTCATTTAATAAAAATAGAAGTTATAAAATGTTGTATCATGTCTGTATCTTACAAGGCTCCATTCTGAAAGCTTTACTCTAAGAAACTCTTCTAAATTAATTAGAAAAATGTAAAATGAAGGCAAAACAGAAAGATAAAACTAGGGCAAGTCTAGTATTCACAGCAGTAATTTGACATTTTAGTCAAAACTGTACCTTTAGATCAGCAGTTCTCAACTTAGGGGTTAAGACCCCAAACAGCCCTTTTAATGGGGTTGCCTAAGACCATCTGCATATCAGATATTTACACTAAGATTTATAAAAGTAGCAAAATTATAGTTATGAAGTAGCAAAAAAATTGTTTTATGGTTGGGAGTCACCACAACACAAGGAACTGTACCAAAAGGTCATAGCATTAGGAAGGCTGAGAACCACTGCTTTAGATGGTTTTAAAAGGATATCACAGGCTGGGTGTAGTGGCACACACCTTCCTTCTTTCTTTCTTCCTTCTTTCCTTCCTTCCTTCCTTCCTTCCTTCCTTCCTTCCTTTCTTTCTTTCTTTCTTTCTATCTTTCTTTCTATCTTTCTTTCTTTTTTAGACAGGGTTTCTCTATATAGCCCCGGCTGCCCTGGAACTCATTTTGTAGATCAGGCTGGCCTCAAACTCACAGAGATCCACCTGTCTTTTCTTCCCAAGTGCTGGGATTAAAGGCGTGCACCACTGCCGCCTGGTAGTGGCACACATCTTCAATCACAGAACTCTTGGTGGCTGAGGCAGACAGATCTTTGTGAACTTAAAGGTAGCCTGATCTAATCTAGATAATGAGTTACTGGCCAGTCAGGACTACATAATGAGACTCTGTCTCAAACCAACCAACCAATCAACCAACCAACAAACAAATGAAATAAATTACAGCACTAAATGAAGTATTATTTAAAAGAATAAATGTATTATTGTTGTTGTTGCTGTTATATTTTATATGTATGAGTGTTTTCCGTGCATGTATGTCTGTGCACCATGTGTGTGTCCATGGAGGTCAGATGAGGGTTGTTAGATCTCCTTGAACTAGAGTTACAGATGGCTGTAAGCTGCTATTTGTTTGCTGGGATTGGAACCTGGGTCCTTTCGAAAGCAGCCAGTGCTGTTAGCCGCTGAGCCATCTTTCTATCTCCTAAACTTTATTTTATTTTTATTTTTTATAATATTTTCATTAATAATTTTAGTTCTATACAATGTATTTTGCTGATACCCTCTTCCCATGCCTCCCTGTTCCACCCTCATAACCCTGTGCCTTCAAGCAAAAAGAAAAATAAAAACAAATAAGATTAAGACTAGCTTATATAGCAGGAGACAAGGATCACAAGCATCACCATGGACTTTGGAGTCAGCAGGCTTCTCTGATCAAGGACAGTCACCTGGCCCATACTAGCGGAGACCAAGCATGATGTTCAACCCAAAGCTGGGCCTCACTGCCAAACCTGCAGGCACCCAGGCCTCTGGCAGGCACCCAGACATAGAGCACCTGATATCCTGCAAGCACCAAAACATCCTGCAGGCCCCAAGACCTCAAGAAGGCATCTGGATATCCTGCAGGCATCAGAACATCCCACAGGCAGTAGGACCTCCCATAGGCATCAGGACCTCCTGTGGGCACCAGGGCATCCCATGGATACCCAGACATTTTGCAGGCCCCCTAACTCCCACAAACACCAGGGCCTCCTGTAGTCACCCAGGCATCTACAGGTACCAGGACCTTCCTCAGGTGCCAGGGCATCTCACAGGTGCCTGGTCATCACACATCCAGCCCATAAACTTAAGGCTTTGTTATATTTATCTAGTTTAGACTGGTGAAAAATACCTAGAATATATTTCTTTTTTAGTAATGACAAAATGATGGGTTACTGGTAATTGTTGTAATCCCCTGAAAACAGTTAAAATACATGTCCCTGATGACATAGAGGAAAATCCAACTGGCTCCCTCCTACTGTAACTCACATCTCACTTGTGTGATCTTGGGGATGTTGTAGTGATTTCTCCCAGCCTGAAAACATCAGTTCTCACAAACTGGGCTCATGGTCCCAGGAGATTTCTCAGTTGTATTTCTAGTGCCTGAGGGGCCAGAAGATGGCGTCAGATTCTCCTGGAAGAGGAGGTTACAGATTGTTGTGAGTTACCATGTAGGTACTGGGAATTAAACTGAAGATCCTCTGCAAAAGCAGCAAAGTGCTCTCAACAACTGAAGAATCTCTCCAGACCCATTGTGGCTAGAATTACAAAACTAATGCACTGAGACATTCCAACCTAAAGATTCTGGTAGAAAACACATACACACTAAAACACAGGTATGAAAATGCCTTAAGGAAACCTATCATTATGTATGCTAATAAATAATAAAATAAAGGGGAAAATCACTGAATTCTACTACTCATATTCCATGCAATCCAGAAAGCCTCTCCCAGATTAACAAAGTAGAAAATGAAATAGATGCTCCATATTTGGGAAATTGACAAAGCTTGGTATGAAAGACATTTTAATTGGTAATCACCAAGACACCCTCTAAAGCAATGGTGTCCCTTGACCCATTCCAAAAAGCCCACATAATCCTACCACAAACTTGGACTTGCTGATTCCATGGGATGAGCACGGGATGAGAAACAAGAGGTTCCAGCTGCTATTTTGGCTTTACTACTAACCATGAAACTTCTATCAAATCATTCACCTCCATATCTCAGCATCTCTGCCCATAAAACAAAGATATAGTCTGTACAAGCTCAGCTACAGCTATGATTTTAGAGTTCATCTGAGCTATATTTTCCTCATACTGAAATCGCCAACAAACAGATCCTGTGACATCACCCCATGCTACTATATGCAGGGCACACAGATGGCAAGAAGGTGGCCCTGCTGGTTGTTGGGCAAAGAACAGAACACTCTTATTAGAGGTCAAAAGAAATGCTTCCAGAATTCCCAGTTCAGCCTTGCACATTACGGCACAACAATAGGGGCTGAGAAGAAACAGCAGCCAAATTGACAGCAGGGGCTCAATTAGAATCAGAGCCTTCCCTGAGAAGCCTTGAGAACTGAGAGAGAGAGAGAGAGAAAGGCACAGACTCAGATGCTTCCAGAGTCTCTAGTCATCCATCAAGCAGGAGACTGCTGGACCCTCACAGATCTTTGTAACTTCTGCCAAGAATCATATCGTTGTTTATAATGTCATATTTTAAGGCTTAGCATTACCAACCAAATACTATTATTAGCAGTGATAATTTTAACTTGGATTCACCAACAGTCAATGCGTGTTTCCCTTATATTTGAGAAAATGCAATGAATATCATCTTGACATCCAAAAATGGAAGACTAGACTGAATAAGTTATAAATCTATATAATATTTATTAAGTCTCATTTCTGGAAGTATGCACACAGTAGAATCGTGTGGCCCCATTTTTCTTGGCGTGTCCCTGCACTTTGCAAGCACATCATGCAAGCTCAGAAAAGACTTGTACATAAGTAAATGAAAGGTATTATTACAAGGAAAAGATAAATTAAAAGCATGGCCTATTTTTGCAAACACAGAAACATGACAAAGGAAACATAGCTATGCATAGAATTGATACAACTCTGCTATCACTAAGAGGTGGGATTTCAGGAGATCTACCTTTTTCCCTTGGGTAAATACAGTCGCTACAGTCTTTGTCAATATTTACTTGTATAATTGGAAAACTAGGAATTTTTACATTTTGCAAAGAATAATATTTGACATAAATATGTAAGGGTTGGTAAAACGTGATTAATTAGTAAAATAAATATTAACAATTGAACTATCACCCTTTAAAAAACACCCCAACATTTTAAAAGGAAACACACAAATGTCCATTATTCTGTGGGTTCTGAACTTGACTGGTTAACAAGCTAACAAGGCTGTTTGGAACAACCTGACCAAACTTGCTATAATATAAGCCAATGGCAGGGAGGCTGGGTAGGAGTGAGATGAACCACATTTGCTAAAGTAGCAACCATGTTTTCTTAGATGAAGAAAGGCTGGACACTCAGGAATAGAAGACTTGCCCTACAGCACACGAACCCAAAGGGCTCTAGCAAGCTGGTCAGTCCTTGACTGTGTTTTGCATGCCAGGATGGAAACCTTCCTATTAAAACTACTCCTTGGGTGGCTATGCCAGGGAAGAAGTTATTATTCCAAGACATGGAGGAGTGTTTTTTAGCTTTGTTTGATTTCTGGCTTGAGGAACACACTGGACGCTGTGCTATGGGGCTTCTCAGCCACCATAGGATCTAAGGTTTTATTGTGTTCAGGTGAAGGTGCTTTTCTTTTTGTGGGGTGGGAGTGGGGAGGGGGTTTCGAGACAGGGTTTCTCTGCGTAGCCCTGACTGTCTTGGAATTCACT
This sequence comes from Cricetomys ansorgei, assembly GCA_026225945.1. NCBI lineage: Eukaryota > Metazoa > Chordata > Mammalia > Rodentia > Nesomyidae > Cricetomys > Cricetomys ansorgei. Next base: position 8,137,960 of record JAMJFZ010003581.1, on the reverse strand, counting down.
CTTTAGACCAGGCTGGCCTCTAACTCAGAGATCTGTTTGCCACTGCCTCCAAAGGGTTGGGCTTAAAGACGTGAAGGTGCATACCACCACCATCTGGCTTGTAGGTGCTTTTCTAAATTTTATTTTATTTTTTTGACCTCTGTAACTTAAACTTGTAGTATTAGGATTAGTGCGCCCAGTCAGAGATGCCTAGTGGAGTTGGCCTTTGTCTTTTCAAGTAATTTAATATTAACCATATTTTCATAAAAACCAAGGGAAAAAAAAGAAACCCATAAAAAGCAACCCTCCCCAAAGAAGCTACATCCATCTGATATTGACAGGGATGTTTGTCATCTTCTAGGTTCAGGGGTCTCTGAATCCTCCTATGCAACTCCCTATGTAATGTGTGAGAGAGGAAAAGGGGAAGGACAGTCTTAATTTGCCCCCTCACCCCTGGGAGAAGAGTTTCAGGTAATTCCTTGGAGTGCCCTTTCTCTCCAAGGTGCCCTTTAGCTACAGCTCCTGACTGTGCCAAAGCACAGTTCTTAGTTGCTTTGACACTCGCTTCTCAGCTAATGTCACCCGAGCAGGTGCTGTACTCAAAATGCACTGTACACACTGAATGCATCTCTCCCATACAACAAGCATCTCTGTCACCGGGAAGAAGAACTCAGGGGAGCTGGGAACAATTCAGAACAACACACTGAACAGTTACTGCCAATCAGCTTCCAGGTCGGCTGGGTAAGGAGGCTCATCTCTTCTTTCTATACTTGTTTGGGTGAGGTTAAGCCCTGCTGTCTGAAACACCTGCTAATTAAAGGCTGGGGACAAGGGATCTCCCTTATGAGCATAGTTATTGGCTTCACTGGGTGTGGTTTGGCTTCAGCCATGCAGACTCTCAGCTTGCTCTAGCTTCTAGCAGGCAGGCAGCTTCCACAGATCTGCAAACCTGCTGGGATCTGGGTCAGCCCAGGTGAACTGCAGAGAGCTGTTCACTTCCTCCAACTGGGGCTCAATCTCGGGAATGTCCTTCTACTTAGAGTGGAGTTGGGACCCCACACAGACGCCTGTCTGCCCTGGGAATGTACATCAACCCTTCTGCAGCTGATAGCGTACACTTTTCAGTGGGACCCCAGATCTGGCCTTTCTAATTGCTATAAATTCGAGCAAATCATTTGATTTGCAGTTTCTCTTTAGATAACTAGAAGGCTTTAGTTCAATTCCAAACCGTCTGGAAGCCTTCTTCAAGCCTTCCCTCCTGGAATACTTGCCTACTCCTGGAATCAATGCTATGGTCAGATGCACATGTTACTTCACTACTGTGGTATAGAGATCTTTGTCCCTCCAGCCCAAGCTTTTTGAGACTGTTAACACGGACTTAATTCCTCCTTTCCTCCGTTTGTAAACTAGCAGAGTAAAGAGACCCTCGAATTTGTCCATAGAGAACAATTATCCAAAGACAAAATAAAATAAGATATCCTTTGCCTGATTCTAAAGAACAGTCAATGCACAGGTGGCACATGTCTATAATCCCAGCACTTAGGAAGTTGAGGCAGGAGGACTGCCATAAGTTCAAGGCCAGCCTAGTCTTTATAGTGAATTCAAGACTAGCCTGGGCTACCTAGCAAGATGGGGATAGGGAATAACAAAAAATAATGGTGGCTGGAAAGATGCTTTAGCAGGTAAAGGCACTTGCTGCCAAGCCTAACGACTTAAGTTCAACTCCCGGGACCCACATGGTGGAGTATAGAGCCAACCCCCACAAGTTGTCCCTTTACTTTCCAATGTGCTCTGTGACACACTCCTGCCTACATCCATACAAGTGCAGTGAAGTTTTAGGGAGTGAAATTGTGGTATGTTTTGTAAAAGGAAACAATGTTTGTATTAGACACTAGAATCTGTGTGTGGTCCACCCACGTGGTAGACATCCATAGCAATATTTAAATTTGCTGATTGAATTTCAAACCCACCAGCTAGCTTTCAGTCTTGCATCTCCTGTCACTGGCAATTTTGTGTCCCAAGAATGCCTAATAAAGATTCAGGGAATGGATAGCTAGGCAGGGGTGGGGCTGGGGAGGGAGCCAATAACACTGGAGAGAAGGGAAGAGTCAGGGACCTAATTTCTTATTCTTGGTGCATAGAAAAAGCCAGAACAGCCTGTCCCGGTTCCCTGAGCAAGCCATTCACTCGACGCTCCAGTGTTACTCTACCCCACTGTGCCTGGCAAAACCTGCTTCACGCTTAAACTCGGGCTCAGATAGAACCTCTCTGTAAGGTTTAGAAACACCCTCAAGCAAAACAGATGATGTCCTGTTAACCCCCCTACCTTAAGCATTTCAGGTCCCTATGACAAGATCAGAAACCAAGTGGCTTTTAAACAGCAAATGTTTATTTCTCCCAGCTGTGGAGGTTTGAAGGCCAAGAACAAGCCACTCACAGCCTTAGTGCCTGGTGAGGACTGGCTTCTGATGCACAGACAGCCCTGTTCTAGCTGGGCCCTCGAAATGTACAAGGGCCATGAGCTTCCAGAGTGTCTTTTTTCAAAAAAGATTTATTTTATTTCTATGAGTGTGCAATCTGCATGTACATCTGCTTGCCAGAGAGGGCACCTGATCCCATTATAGATGCTTGTGAGCCACTATGTGGTTGCTGGGAATTGAACTCAGGACCTCTGGAAGAACAGTCAGTGCTCTTAACCTCCGAGTCATCTCTCCAGCCCCGAGAGTGTCTTTTATAAGGTCATTGATGCCATTCATCTCCTAGCACCCTCATATTAGAACATATAGACTTGGTGGGCCATGTTCAGTCTATAGTACCTTCTTAATATTGCAACGCAGTGTAACCTGTGTATTTTCTCTTTACCTGGAATTGTGAGCTTCACCGAGATGCATAAGAAAACTGTTCAAACTTTACATGTTTAATTAAGTTTCATTGAATTTATCGTAGTACTGGATATTGAACCTAAAATTTTTGAGTTTGCTATGCAAATACTTTATCACAGAAACATCCCTTCACCCCACAAAATTACGTTTTAGTTTGTGGCGCTTGACTATGAGACTAACTGAGACACAGAGCATTTCACTGTTAAACCAAAATGACAATATCGCATGGATGGACCCTGCTGCTTTTAACTCTCCCATCCCAAGAGTCCAACAACTGACTGTGCTGCAGTAAAAGAAAATCCACCAACCATAAACAGACAGGGTGAGCCAGATGGCAAGAGGCGGCCTGTGGGCTGATACTGGCTGAGGAATCCCGGTTATCCCCGAGAAGCACCACCTAGACCTTCAGTTCCCAAGTTACTCCCGAGGGCTCTCTTAAAGGTACCTCTGAAGTCACTACTCCATCTCCCAGTGTGACCTTTTCCATAACCATTAGCAGTAATTCATAGCCAGCAGTTAGTTGAAATTGTGAAAAGTCATTAGTCATCTGACATGGGCCCCATTTGAAAAGTCAGTGTGCTCAGTTCAGATCAGTAACAGTTGCCGTGCAGGGACAGCTTTCCTTTCCATTATACTCACTGCCTACTGACTGCCCTGCAGTGTCTACAAAGGTGGTGATTATCATTTGGAGTTACTTTAGCTGTAAGATACTGGGTTTATAAGCCTTCTCCCTATCACAGGAGTCCTGACTCCTACCTGTGTCTCCGCATCTTGGGCTCCTTATAACCTTCAGTTCTTCAACTTTTCTTCTCTGAGTGCATTCACATGGTTTGACCCTGTGGCATCCCAACACAAATGTAATCCAGGGAGGGCCATTTCACTTCATCCCTAGCCAGCACTCCCCAGCCTCCATTCCCCCTCCCTTACTACTGGCTGAGACTGCCTGACTGATCCCTACTCTAATTACACATCATTTCTTTTCCTTTTCTTTTTTCTTCTCATCTGGTGTGCTGTGGGAACCCCTGACATATTGTGAGACCATTATGGCTTCGAGCTTTTTAACCACGACTTCTCTTTATCTGCCTAGCTGCCCTCACCAGCGTCGCAAACAAACTTCTCCTGGCATACCTAGTTTTTTTTATTAGCATGGCTAATATCTTACAGATCCTCGAAGTCTAAACTGAAATCTGTTCCCAGGTTTGGTGGCACAGGCCTGTAATTCCACCTACTCGGGAGGCAGAGGCAGTAGGACTGGAGGTTCAAAGCTGACTACGATACAGCGTGATCTCAAGGCCAGCCTGAGTACCTTAGTGAGATACTGTCTCAAAATAAAATCTAAGAAGGCTGGGACTATGTGTAGCTCAGTGGTAGATGTGTAAAAAACAAAAAACAAACACACACACACACACAAAAAAAAACTCCTTTCTTTGCCTCTCACTTCCCTTAAAAACTCAGCTACTAAAACTTGCAAATTTCTCAGCATATGAGAAACGTGCCCTTTCTGACAAGATAAAGCAAGTTCTCTGTAGAGGCGCTGTGGCAAAAACCTGCTGCTTCGTTTCACCTCTACAGACCTATATCTTGTCCCAGCTACAACAATGGTGATAGTTTCCTAACTACTCTTGGCCCTAGTTCTATCTTATTTGATAGAACTCAAAATTCAGCTCAAAAAACAATGCACTCCAAAGCTGCTGGTAACTCACATCTGCCAACTAAAGCTCACATTCCTGAGCTGGGCAGTCATAGCATTCTATGACCTGGCCCTGGTCCACAACCACAGGAACCATCCTCTCTTGAAGTCAAGCAGGACAAAGAAGAGCAAACAGAACAGAACACCAGAGGCCAAGAATCTCTCTCTCTCTCTCTCTCTCTCTTTCTCTCTCTCTGTGGTTTATTTGTTTGACACAAGGTCTCCATGTCTCCATCATATCCCAGGATAGCCTGGAGTAGCCCAAGTGGTCCTTGAACCTTGAACTCATGGCTGTCTTCCTGCCAAAGCATCCTGGGCTCCAAGGGACATGGGAGATCATTTTCTGTTCCTTATGCACTGTGCCTTTCTCTTTCCTAAATTTCTGATTCTCCTGCCTCTATATCACAAGTCCCAAGTTTCCAGGGGCGTGCCACTATGTCCATGTTCTTCGTTCTAAAGTTATTTAATAGTTCAAGTATACAGAAATGTGGACAATAAACAGGGGATTGCCAATCTTAGTCTGTTGTATTTACTACAGATTGCATGTGTGTGTGTGCAACTTTCTGTTGATCAATCTCCCTGTCTGTAAGACAGATACAGCTGGAACCTCTTTCTCTCCCTAGCAACAGTTGCTATGTACTGAATTAGTTGTTCATTCCTTTATTGTTTTCACTTGAAGACATTATGAAACTATAAATAGGTATCAACAAGTAATGATATTATAAAAACGTCATACAATTACATATCTACAAATAATATATCCTTTTGTATATTTTAACCTTTATGTTAGCCAACATTCTACACCCTTCTTTCTTGCACTTAATACACGCAATTTTATTTTTTCCCACATTAATCACTTCATAATCCCTGTTTATTTCCCACATGACCATTTCTCATTGGCTAAATTCCTTGACTACCCTCCTGTGGATACAGACTGTTTCTAGCTATTTATTTTTACATACCTGAGTGCCAATGTCTTTTTGAGTAGATGCTCAATGGGGGCCTCTTTTTTGGTGTCTTTGCACAAGTTGATCTCCTTACTTGGACTGACTTTCTCCCTACTAATGAATTCCATGCATCTCTGAAGGCACATCTCAAAGGCCAGCTCACCATGTTCTCCAAAGAATTAAGTCAAAGCAGTGCCTTGCTCCATCCATCCTCAACAAACAAACAATCTGCCATCTCTATTAAGCAGATGTATTCAAACACAATCCTGTCTTATACTTAGCTGGGTGTTTCTCCTCCATCCCTAACAGATCATAATGTCTTAGAGATAAATACTGAGTTACACTGGATTAAATTCCTTTTCCTCCATAGTAAGAACCCCGAGTAGACATCGCTGAATGTCTGTTGGATTTGTTGAGCTTTCCTTCTTTTGCTATTAAGTACTGCTTCCCTGCTTTATGATATAGATTTATCTGAGTAAGAAGCTGTTACAGTCCCATGTGCTATCATTTGAGCCCGGGATGAGAAGCTTGGCTCTATTTCCAGTACTGTATACTGAGAGAAAACAGAGGCATTGAAGGTTCAACTTTGAGCTCAATAGCCAGGGATAGATGATTATACAGAAGTGGGTATATACAAAGATGTAGAAAAATTCCTTTTTTCTTTTCTTTCCTGTGAAAGCACCTAAGATGGAAAGCGCATTCCAGTGATTTTATAAGAATTTTCTCTTGGGATGGGGTGTGGGTCAGCGTAATGCACGTGCTTAGTTTGCACAAGGCCTCAGGTTCAATCCCTTGCATAAGGCTGGGGAGAGGGGAGGAAGAAAGGAAGAAGGAGAGGAAGGGGGAAGGAAGGAAGAAAGGAAGGAAGGAAGGAAGGAAGGAAGGAAGGAAGGAAGGAAGGAAGGAAGGACAAAAAGAAAGGAAAGGAAGGAGGTGGAGGAAGAGAGGAAGGAAGGAAAGAAAGAAGGAAGGAAGGAGTGGAAGGAGAGAGGCGAGAATTTTGTTCATAAACTAAAGGAAATCAAACACCAGGGCTGATTGGTTCCCAAACACTGGAGTATGAAGTGATTTTCAAGGTTGGTGGTATGCCTTTTCAGGCAGTAAGCAATGATTGCTATAATGTAGAAAAGATGTAGAAAGAGAACCTGTTCCTACCCCGATCCCATCCTTGCAGTGTAGTTTCAGAACCCTTGACTAGAGGATGGGCTTAGTGCGGGGGAGCAAAATAGTTGGCCACCTATATGTGTTAATCCCCTCATGCTCAGTAGTGTGTGTGGTGAGGCATCTTCCTCGTTGCAGAGCAGAGATTCATGCTCAGCACAGACTTTTCATATTACATCTAGAAAAATCACATTAAATAATGACATGCGGAAATCAGTTTGAGACTCTAAAAAGTACCAGTTTCTTCCAAATTTTGTCATATTTGGCGAAGTGATGGTAAGTTGATAGCCATTAATACTGGCCTCCTAAGTTCATGATAAAGCATGTCCAGGACACAGTCTTCTCTAGGCGGCTCACCATCCCATGCCATATGATCTATCAGGTAGAGAGTAACAGGAATAAGCATATCTGAGCTCTCTTCTTACTTAGGAGTTGACAAGAAGGTCAGTTGAAGCATCACAGATCCCAAGCTTATGAGAAGCTTAAAACTGATACTGGGAATGAATGTTTTCTGAGCTTCCAGGAGGCCAAGACTCCTTAGGCTAAATAACAACTTACAAAGCTAAGATATATACTTATATTTTAGAAAAGGAAGGAAGGAAGACGGAAAGAAGGAAGGAAGGAAGGAAGGAAGGAAGGAAGGAAGGAAGGAAGAAAAAAGAAAGAAAGAAAGAAAGAAAGAAAGAAAGAAAGAAAGAAAGAAAGAAAGAAAGAAAGAAAGAGAAAGAAGGAAGGAAAGAAAGAAAGAAAATCACATCTCTGGTTTTTCCTTCTAGGCTATAGTTTGACTTCAGAAAGGGTCACGCATAAGAGCAAGCCCTAATTACAGTAACCTGATCTGTGGTCTCAGGTGACACCTTATTAGAGCCAGTGCAGGTGCCACCTGAGTGCCTGGGTTGCCTTTCTAATCAAGTTGAAATGCATCCACCCCCAGCTTCAACATCAGCTGCTTGATCATTGTCTGGGCTCTGCCACAGCACCCATGGGCCCTGGAAGATTTAGGCATAGATTACTACAGCTGCCAGGAGGTAAACAATTCCTTCCAGGCCTTGCTCACATCTCCTTTTCTCAAGAAGTTATGCACCCACCCTCTTGATTTAAAGCTGTTTGACACTCCACTTGGCATCCTGCTCTATTCCTTTGCTTCATCTCAAATTTATCCCATGTAGTTTAATGTATTACTTTCTCTGTGTTCAAGTACACAAAATTTACCACCTTAACCCCTTCTTTTTCTCTCTCTCTGTCTCTCTGTCCCTCTCTCCTCTCATAGAGTCATGTTATTTAGCCCAGACTGTCCTCAAACTTGTCACCCTCCTGCATCAGGCTACTAAGCCCTGAGACACAGGTGAGGACCACTGGTTTCAGCTTCCCTTCTTAACCCTGAGTGCAGTTAAGTACATTCATATTGTATAAGCCATATTGTATAAACTCTTTTTCTCCTGAAAAACAAAAGCCCTATATCTACTACCGAACAATGCTTCCTTCTTCCTTCTCTCTGGCACTTGGAAATTATTTTTTTTTGTTTTATGAATGATTCCTGAAACTTCATATTCACGGAATCATAATCTTTCTGTAACTGACATTTCACTTGGCATAGGGTTGTCTAGGTTCACTCATGTTTGTAATATGTTTCAACTTTTTTCTTCTTCCAGGGTCAACATTTCATTGTATGCATTTATCACAATTTGTCTATTTGTTCATCTGTCAATAAGCAGGCTCATCTCTTGGCTATTGTGAGTGATGCTTCCATGAAGATGTGTGTACAAGTATCTTCTCAGTACCCTGCTTTCAATCCTTTAATACAAACACACCCTGAGGTGAGATTTCTGGACAGAGGGTAATTTCATTTTTAATATTTTGAGAAGCCACCAATACCATCCTCAAAGGCAGCTGCAACATTTTTATCCCAACAGAATGTTCCAATTTCTGCACAGCCTCAAGATTTGTTTATTTAATGTTTTTCTTACATATAAAAATACTTTTATGTGTATCAGTGCACCCCTACCCCTGCATGTATGTCTGGGTGCTACACGAATGTAATGCCTGTGGAGGTCAGAACACGGCATCATATTAGCTGAATATTGGAGTTTCAGGTGATTGTGAGTAGCCACGTGGGTTCTAGGAATTGACACTGGGCCCTCCGGAAGAGTAGCGAGTGTTCTTAACAACTGAGCCATCTCTCCAGCCCCAGTCTATGTTTCTTAAATGGCAGCCATCTGAATGGGTATGAGGTTAATATGTTGTGCATTAAGTTTATTGTCTGTTCTTCCTAGCCTCACTGCTGGCGCAGACTACAATTCCCATCAGCAAAGAGATCCTTGTCTGCCATGCTCACTGTCACACCCTTGCCTAGAACAATAGTTAGTATACAGTAAGTGCTCAGTGAATATTCACTGTAAGAACGAATACATAGGAGCTGGGTCTGGTAGAACAAGCCTGGAAAACAGCTGTTAAGGAGACGGAGGCGGGAGGACTGCAAGTTCAAGGACTGCCAGAACACCATCGTGAGCTCAAGTCTAGCCCAGACAGCTTAGCAAACTGTGCCTCCAAATAAAAAGTAAGAAACTGGCTGAGGATATGCTCAGTGGTACGTCCCTAGAGCAGCATATGCAGGCCTCCATTCAGTTCCCAGTACAAAAACAAAAGAAACCGAAAATGAATCAAATGGGTACGAGAAAAGACACATGAAAGTGGACTGTTCTTTTTCTGGCTTGTATGTCCAGTCTCAACCCTGTGTTGATCATGGTATGCTTAGGTTTATGTTTACATATTACCTTTACAGTAGATATTTAGGACTTTTGAAAAGAAATTCTCTCTTTACCGCATGCTTCATGAGTTTCTCATATGTACCGTTATCATACCAATTTTTTTTGTCATGAATCTGAAGCTCACGGAACCTGGGGTTGTCACAAAAAGCTGGCAGAAGAACCAAGGAGAGCCTGTGATACATAGAAAACTTAGCTATCATCAAGAAAGGGGAATGCCTGCTGCCCACTTGATGTCTTTGCTGAGGTTCAAAGTGAACAATCTCCAAAGACAATTAAGCTTCCCCAACTGACATACTTCTGTCCTATGTCCTTTATCTATCTATCTATCTATCTATCTATCTATCTATCTATCTATCTATCTATCTATCTATTTTGAGGCAGTGTCTCAAGTAACTAAAGGTGGCCTCAAAGTTTCCATACAAGACCAGAGGGATTGAGGACACCAGGGGAACAAACTCCATGGAGTCAACTGACCAGCACTCTTAAGGGCCCACAGAGCCTGGAGTGGCAGACATGGAACCTGCTGGGTTCCCCCAAATATGTCTTGTGTTTGCCTGGCCTGGAGCTCTAACAGAACTCATAGAGACTGGAATAGGGGTGTGTGTTCCTGAACCTCTTGTCTGCCCTTGAGTACCCTGCCCCCTATTGGGTTGCCTAGCCCAACATTGAAGTAGGGAATTGTACCTGGTTCTGTTCCCTTGTTGTGCCATGTTTGAGCACCTGGGAAGACAGCTCTTTCTTGGGTAAGAGTGGGAGGATGGGGAGTAAATCTGGGGGATAGGGAAGATGAGGGGAGCTGGGAGGAATGAAGGGAGGGGCAGAAGGGTGTCAGACTGTAATATATGAGAGAAGAAAAATTCTAATAAAAATTTTTACAAAAGAAAATAACCATGCAAATGTCAATTTAGAAAGGAGAGCACTATCCATTAGAAATGGATGAATTTATAAATATATTATTTTATATATACATTAATACAAGTACACACCAACTCACATCTAGTCTATGCAATCATTGAAAATTTATTGAATGTTTATCTGGGAAACTAGCATTTTCCCTAACATATGACTTTGTTTTTTACCTATTACTTAAAGGAGTAACTTTAAATTTTATTATTTCTAGGTCATACTAGTTGTACATCTCAATGGTAATCTGTCAAAGGTATCAATGTATAATAATCAAGTAAAGATAAAAAAATATTACTATCTCTTCAAATTTTTGTATGTTGGGAATTCGGGATTCTTTTTAGATTTTTTTAAAATCAATGGTTATCTAGCTGCACTGTACAAAAATAAAACAAACAGAATTAATTCCTCCCCTGTTAAAAAAAATTCCCATGCAGCAAAGGTCTTGAACCCCTGATCCTCCTGCCTCCACCTCCCACAGGAATTCAATACGACATCTAACTTTTCTGTATTTCCGCCAGAAGCCAGTGATTCCTTTCTCCCTGGTTCTCTCTCAGCACCCCTCACTAGACACCTGCAAATAAAGCATCACCATGAGTCACATACAGTGAACACTCAGTCTATGCTAGGCACAGTTTTAAGTTCATTGCATGCATTAACTTTTTTCCTCTTAACCAGGTGAAATAGAGTCGTCACCTAAACAAGAGAATAAGTTTATCCTTTGTCCAAAGTCTCTCAGAGAGGAGGTAGCAGAGCCAAGCATCACTAACCAGGTTGTCTGGTTTCCAAGCTTACCCCTTAAGCTTCCATGCTATTTAGGAAATGCTTTCTGTTTCAACCTCATTTACTGGAAAGCACTAGAAAATGTCTAAGTCTACTTCCTTCAATTGATAGGAGAACACGATTTGAACAATCCAGACCTGCCTACATCCTCCATTTCTATACAAACTTCGGCTAATGGAGGTAACAATAGTCAAGAGAAGACTGCATCCACAGTGACTCTAAGAGCTTGCTGGGAGGTTGGGCTTAAACAAACATCCTAATAGCACTTGATTTTCCTGCATTTTGAAGACTTTTTTTCTTCCAGTAGAATATATCAATAAAAACTGGATTAAAGGCTGTACTGAACCAAATATATTGGAGTAGGTACATTTATTAATGTCAACAAGGCACATCTATTATAAACACCAGGTTTTCTTCTTTGGAAGATGTATTATCTTGGAAGCAAAGCAGGCTGGAATGCAGACAGCACTAGCCCTGCTCCTGTCACCTTAAATGAAGCATATACTTAAAGATACATCACAGCCCACTGACCCCAGCAGTGCCATCTCTAAGCTGAGAAGATCATAAAGGCTGAGATTCCTGAGTTAAAGCTGAACAAACTGGCTGCGGGTATCAGGACTGCTACAGGGTTAGCAAATACCACTTCTCAATTTCAGACTGATCCTGTGTCTAATCGCCCATATTACATCAATTTGCCATTAGATGAACACTCAAATGAGAGACATTTTAGCCAGATGGCCTGGCTTGTGCCTGTCATCCTAGCCCTCATCAGGCTGAGGCAGGAGGACAGCGAGTTTGAGGTCAGCCTGACTTTCCAGAGTGTGATCCTGTCTCAAGCAAAGCAAAAACAAAACTAAACAAAGACGCATTTTAAAACCAAAAGGGCACACACTAGAAAGGCCCCAAGTTCCCTTTAGCAAACAAAAGAAACAGCACCAACAGAAGCTGTTTGGCAAGTCCACAGATCACCCGGGCTTGGAACAGACAAGTACTCAATGTTACCAGAAAATTCAAGGTCAGCACTTGCGGCTTGGTTTCCATCACCCCGGTGCTGCCTTTGACAAAGGATTGTCCTGTATTCTGAAAAGTTGTATTCATGACCCTGCTCACCATTTCAGCCTCACGCAGAGAACCCGGTTACTTCAACACTCCTAAATGGTGCTCAGGCCTTTTTCCTTCTTCCTTTAGATGCCATCCAGAAAAGACACAGAACATAAAGAAAAACACTGAGCTTGAAGTAATTTCAGCCAAATACTTTTTAGGTAAGCATTACTACACAGACGTACACCCTTAATGGAGGCAGTTAGCATCCTATAATCCTGTTTTGTTTTGTTTTTCTTAATACCCTTGGAATACTTTGCCAAAAGAGTGCTGTCTGACCTATATGGGCTTTTGCCTCCTCCCTTCTCTATCCCCAATGCACAATTGAGACTTTTCAAATGAAAACGGATCTCTGTCAGTCCTTGCAGCCAAATCAGAGCATCCTCAAAGTGTCCAGTTTTAACTTTACCTTGGGGGGGAAAAAAAAAAAAAGCTGTTCATTAAAAGAACAACAAAAGCAAACCCCAGCAACAAAAGCAAAGATCTCAGACATCTAGGAGACAGCCTGGCAGCCTGTCACTCTACCCGGGGACAGTCAGGCCTTGTGAGGCAAGACTTGAAAGCTCCTGCTGCCCACCCAGCTGATTATTAGGAAACGCTTTCGAGTGTGGACTCACCTACACCGTTCCGATTGCCCAACAGACTGTATGAAACTGTTGCCAGGTACACAGCAAGCAGCTGCTGTCAAGGAAGTCCCGTTTTCTTAACACTTCGCAGTTTCTTCAAAAGTCAAGAGAGAACTGTGCCAGCTGTGAAGGAGTTAGCTGTAACTGGACGCTAGATTTCTTGCTTTATTGTCTCATGAAAGAAACCACAGTGAATCTAAATCCAGCCAGGTATAATGGTTCCACTGGATTAGGAACTCTGTCAGGATAAGGCTGTGGGTTTTGGTTTCCTTTTACCTCCCTTGAGCACTGCAGTAAGTATTCCTGTTCTCCTAAAAGAGTGGCTTTCTTAAGGTGGTGAGGTGGTGCATGACTGCAATCCCAGTCCTATGGAGGCTGAAGCAGGAGGATAGCCACAAGTTCAACATCAATCTGGGTTAAACAGTAGAAACCTGTGTAAAAATCAACCAAACAAGCCAAACATCAAACAGAAGGAGTGACTATACTCAGTTTTACTGACTATTCAACCAATCTACAACTTCCTTGAAGAACCTACTACACATAAAAAGGGAGAAATCAACTTCCAAGCCCTCCAGGAAAGGTTAGCATTTAAAATATTCTCTTTCCAGCTGGGCATGGTGGTGCATGCCTCTAATCCCTGCACTTGGAAGGCAGAGGCAGGAGGATCTCTTAAGTTCTCGAAGGCAGCCTGGACTATAGAGTGAGTTCCTGGACATCCAGGGCTAACAGAGGAACCCTGTCTTGAAAACAAAAATAATTAAAATGAAAATAAATCTCTCTTAGCTGGGTCTATGGTACACACATTTAATCCCAGCGCTCTCTGAGTTCGAGGACAGCCTATTCTCCAACAGTGAGTTCCAGGACAGCTGGGGCTACATAGACCCTATCTCAACGAACAAATGGAAGTCTCTCTTGTCATCTGTTTTCCAGAAGTGTTTTGACATCCTTGAGTGGTATAATTTCCCCATCCTTTGCTCTCACTCTTGGAACCACATCCTAAATGTTAGGGAAGGGGTTAACATGACTGCAGGCTACACTTGGTTAACAATGGCATGCAGGTTCATCTGCTATTGCTTGGTCAGGGCTTCCTGAAGTAATGTATTGTGAATGTCCCAGGCCTGGACTGGACCTAGGAAGGAAAGGTTTCATGACTGAAATGTCCGCCATAGGCTCTTAAGGAGGCCAACCTCAGGGGAGCTGTGGCACAGAGCCATAATGTGTCATGCCTGAGCCCACTCTGCTATCAAGCTCTAAGTGACTAGCTCTCTGCTGTTTTGCCTATGAGGCTTTTTTAAAAAGTAGAAATCACATCAATAATGAAAACCTATTTAAAATATTTGCAACAACAAATGTTTAAAGAAAATACATCTCAGAGCTTGGAGGACATCTTACGGGGTACGGGGCTTGCTGAGTAAGCATGAGAACCTGAGTTTCGATCCCCAGACACACATAAAATACTGGGGCTGGTGGCATGTGCCAGTAACTCCAGCGCTGGGAGGCAGAAACAAGAGGGTCCTGTGATGGGGAGGGTATGAACGGGGTGGGGGTGGTAACTGGCCATCCCTCCTGTCTAGCCAATCAGCGAAGTCTAGGTTCAATAAGAGAATCTGTCTCAAAACCTAAGGTGGTAAGTGAGAGAGGAAGACACTTGGTTTCATCCTCTGGCCTCTACACACACATAGGACACACTCACCCCTTACACACATGTGCACACCTGCATACACTACACACAGAGAGAAGAAAGAATATATATATATATGTATATATATATATATATATATAATGTGTATGTATATGTATATATATTTCCTAAATAAAGACCTTGACTGGGCATTTGTTGACATATTTCATGAGAGACATGGTAGACTTGTTCTTAGAGCACCATGACAAAGTATATCCTGTAGCACTACACAGTGAGAGGAGTAAGAAGGCACTGGGTAGCCCTCCAACAGTTATACAGCCTTTGTGACCCGGCTGGCCAGGTAAGAGGGCAGGAGAAGAAACACAGATTCAAGGACTGGCAAATGTCAGTGACCTCAGTGACAAAAGGCAGCAGAGAAGTCAACATGCTGCTTGATTGATGGGGAAAGCAGAAGTTCCAGCTTCTCAGATTTGAGACAGCAGAGGTATCCTGAGCAATTGATAAATACGATTTGCTTGCTTTCTGCTCTGTTTTTAACCGTGTGATGGACCAAGTGGATGCACTGTAAGGGAAGAATCATGGTTCTTTGTTGATTTATCCACTGCCCCCCACCCCAGTCTTTTCCTCATCAGATTTGAATGCTTACAGGGCCTGCTAGGTCAGGTCTCTGGAGGGATAGAATTCGCCTCCCTAGATCTTCTTTGTTTAGTCAGCCAACTGGCTCCCAGGTGGGGAGACATTTCTGCCAGTGAAAGCAGTACACAGCAGGCAAGAGACCTAAGAAAAGGCCAGGGAGTGAAGGCAGTCATGTGACACCGGAGATAAACAATCAGTTGTGCTACAGACAGAATGGAAAGACTCGGTGGGAAGACTGACTCCTTGTGCCAAGAGAGAAAAGCAGAGGAAAATTCGTCTGAAAAGAACCAGTTTTGTTCCCTTGGTAGTGGCAGCCAATGGCAGTCACATTCACTGCTACGTCCCTTCTCAGTGTGGATTTCTCCAACATTTCAAACTATCACAATAAGAGTTTGAGTGCTTCATCAGTGCTCCTAACGGTTCCTAAATGGAGCCCGTTAATATTTCAAGCTGGTCCTTCCTTTCCTGGAGATGACACTAGAGACTTTCACAGCCATTCTGTCCCTGTGTGCCTACAGAGACCCAGTTTGCAGCAATGGATGGAGAACTGGATTTGTGAAAACCTGTATAGCCGTCATCTTTATGGAATTCAGTCCCAGCCTAGAAGTTTGCTCTTCTTAAGATCCGTCCTTTAGTGTGAGCATTAGCTACAGCAGTGGGGGATGGAGGCGACTGTATAGTATTTGGGGTGTACTTCAAAATAATCTGGAAATAAGGTTCGTATAAAACAAAAAAACAAACAGCTTGGCAGGCCAAGTGTGGAGGTGCACGTCTTTAATCCCAGCACTCCGAAGGCAGAGACAGGTGATTTTTTTGTGAGTTCAAGGCCAGATTGGTCTACACAGTGAGTTCTATGATAACCAGGGCTATGCAGAGAGATCTATCTGTCTTTAAAAAAAAAAAAAAAAGGAGAGAAACAAACAAATTAGCTATAGTTGTCTAAATTGGATGAGAACAATGTGAGGAGAGGCTTGCTACCATTCTGTCTCAATTATTATAATGCAAATTTAAAAAAGAGAATATAATGCGTTAATAGTCTTCTAACAGCACACATGTGCTCAATAGATATGATCCGTTCAAGATCGGAGAGGGTCTCAAAGGCATAATTCACAGTTACAGAGTCGCCAAGAGATGAGCCTCTTGGACACCAGCACAAAGGGACACGAATGGGTGCGCTGTAAACTTTACTATCGGTTGAAGCCATCCATGACTGTCCAAGCTTTTTGTTTGAAAGTTTACTAAATCAGCCAAATCCATTAAGTCCTAATTATACCATGTCCGTTTTTGATACACACAATCACAAAGAGCTGCAGATTCGGTGAGTGGCTTCAAATAGTTGTCACCTCAACCCAAAGCAAAGCACTTCTAAATTCCAGTGACTTGTCTAGCTCTTTGACACGCAGATTTGTGGGATTATGGGCATAAGTATAAATACAAACTGTTCAGTGAAGATTCCCCTACTGCTGCTGCTGATGGATTCAGGGAACCACTTAAGCCAAGTTCAGTCAGTCCCGGGAACTCCTGACTTTTGGAATCTCTTAGATAAGGTGGTGAGTGGGACAGGAAGTCCATTTCCTGAAGTAATTCTAGGTTGGATATTCAGGTAGCCCTTAAATTAAAATCAAATCAGCATTTTCAAACGCTATGTCCTATCATTATGAAAGAATTTGCGATGCCAGCCCTGAGACAGACCAACTGCCCTCACTGTAAACTGGGATGCCAGCTCTCTCCTCAAGTTGCCAAGGAATGAGAGCAAACACAAATGAAACGGATCTTACCGAGCGTGGGACACAGCAGTTACTTGCTACATGTTGCTGTGCTGTGCCTTTATGCAGGAACGGCCATGTCTTTATCTCCGCTGGAATTACAGTTACTCCTAAAACCCAGTGGTTCTCCGAGCATAAGACACATCGCAGAATTACAGACAATTCAGTGTTTTCTATCTCCTAGGACAAGATCTTTATGCAGCTGCAATCCCCTACACAGAGTCAGTGTGTGAATGGCTATATTATTGTCACTGGCGCCCATTTGTTCTCTCCTATGTGGCAATCGCCACTCCTCCTGTAAATGTCTTGTGACAGTGTCTCCCTTATACCAAAATAAAAATTATAGGCAGGGAGTAAGAGGAGAAAATATGGCCCAATCCAAGCCTAGGAATTATTGCTATTATTATGAAGTGCTGGCCTAAAGGCACTGTGTGTGTGTGTGTGTGTGAAATAAAATCTAGAGCACCCATAGCAAAAATTTGAGAGGCCTTTGCTTCTCTAAGAAGATTTAAAATCTTTATTTTGCTCTTACCTACAACCAGTACCCTCTCTTCCCTTGTCTTCACTTATTTTCCTACGTAGCAATTCCGACTGCGTAAAATTGCATTACGTTTTGCTGTCTGGCCCTCTTCAAAAACACACTACACCTAGAAGATACCGTCCTGGTCGCTGTGTCGCTAGCACTCAGAACTATGTGTTTGTTGGTTGGTTTTGTTTCGTTTTTGAGAAAAGGGTCTCATGTAAACCCGGGCTAGCCTTGAACTTTCTGTATAATAGAAGATGACCTCGAACTTCTGTTGCTCTTGAGTCTGCCTCCAAAGTGCTGGGACGACGGTGTCACTACAGCCTTGAGCAGTACACATATTCTTAAATTTTGAGTCTATTTACGAGTAGTATGTACGCGCATATGTGCATACAGTGTGCGGAAGTGTAGGTTCAGGTGATACTCCTACAGAGGTCAGAGGGCAACTCTCAGGAGTCAGTTTTCTCCCCCCACCGTGAAGTCTGGGGATCAAACTCAGGTCTGTCAGGTTCGCACGGCACTTTTACCTACTGAGCCATCTCACCATGCCACAAGCAAAAAGTTTTGAACAAATGGTTTCTTTATCCCTTTCCTTTCTCCACCAAACTGCAGAAGAGAATTTAAATCTGCAACGTGGGGTTGTGATCTTCTTAATGTGGCGGGGCACTAACTGGCGAGGAAATGCAGTAAGCATGCAATGTATG
Organism: Cricetomys ansorgei; assembly: GCA_026225945.1. NCBI lineage: Eukaryota > Metazoa > Chordata > Mammalia > Rodentia > Nesomyidae > Cricetomys > Cricetomys ansorgei. The sequence continues at coordinate 8,119,849 of JAMJFZ010003581.1, read as the reverse complement.
AAGCAGAATGGAGAAAGGTGGAAATCAAGGGCTGCCTCAGGCTCTGCAGAGCACGCATCCCTCTCGTTTCTGCCTTCGGTGCTATTGCTGAGGCTCTCATCGTCATCATCATCATCTTCATCATCAGCAACGAAAAGCCCACCTCTCTATCCAAATGCTACCCTTCTGGGGCTGTTTCTCCTGAACTAGATTCCAAGCACAGAAAGCACACTGAGGTCACCTTTCCCTCAGCGGAGTGGCACTTTATGTACTGCCACAGCTGCACAGCCCAACGCACAATGCTTAAGTCTAAAGTTTCCTTTTTTTCTTTCATGAGAAAAATTGGAGTCCTTGTGTCATATAGGCTGCTGAAGTGTATGTGGGTGGAGATAGGGGGTATTGCCTTTCTTAAATAATATCACTTACTGTGTCTAGCTCACCATTGGATACTTATTAAGTGGTCAAAATCCTTGCAGGTGAACTGAAACTTCTTGTCTTAATGTCACCTTTGCTGCCTGATGCCACTTATATCCTGTTTTAGTTACGGTGTCCCTGCTGTGAAGGGACACCATGACCACAGCAACCCTTATAAAGAAAAACATTTAACTGGGACTGGCTTACAGTACAGAGGTTTAGCTCATTATCATCATGGTAGAAAGCATGTCAGCACGCAGGCAGGCGCGGTACTGGAGAAGGAGCTGAGAGTTCTACATCTGGATCAGTAGGCAGCAGGAAGAGAGAGTGAGACTGCCTTGAGCATCTGAAACCTCGAAGCCCTCCTCCAGTGACACAGTTCTTCCACTAAGGCCACACCCACTCCAACAAAGCCACACCTCCTAATAGTGCCACTCCCTATGGACCTATGGTGGCCATTTCTATTCAAATTGCCACAGACCCCAACAGCATAGATTTCCTTTTTCTTCATTACCTCTATGTCAGAGTGACTCTCCAGCTTCAAAGATCTAAAACTATTAACATTCCAGATGAAACAGAAAATCATCAGTGAGGCTGAGCCTTGTGGCACAGGCCTGTGATTCCAGATACTCTGAAGGCTGAGGCAGGAGGATTGAAAGTTAGGAGGAAGGAGGAAATTTATGAAAAAAAAAGGGGGCGGGAAGGATAGGAGGAGATCAGGAGCCCTGTGAACTGGGGGTTGGTGATGTTGCAATCTGAGAAATAGCAGTAGCATTTCCTGAATTAATCCAAACCTCCTGTGCAGAAACCTGGTAAATGAAACCTCTCTGAAACGCCACCAGCATCCACAGCATTCTGGAACCTGCCTGCAAGGCATTTTAGTACTGCAGCCATTTCAGTATTAGCCCGTGCAGAAAATGAATTCCCCCTTCCTGGCAACTCAAGAGAATACTATTAATGCCGTTGTCTCGTTTAAGGGCAGGATTGCAAAAGCTAAGGTGCGATTTCTGCACTGAATTCATTCTGCGGAACATGGATTTTGTAATTTGGGTGTCCTTGCCTCCCACCGCTGATTTCATGCTGCCCTCTGCTTATAGTTTCATCAGTGCTCTCTTGAACAAGTCCAAAAAGAAAACAAGAAGACGGCTCTTCCCAACGAAAGGTTTCATTTCCCACAAAGCCGTTGTCTTTAGGCAGAGTATGTATTTCCCTTCCAGCTGCAACTGGTTTGAGGAAGCACAGCCTTCTTCCAGTTTCCAAACCACAGCTCTAGTGCATATTCTCTCGATCTAAAAAGAGCAGGTGCCACGGACGGGACAAACACACAGGTCAAGACATTGGTGAAACGCTGCAGAAGCTCTTATTTGAGAATACAGAATCTGTTTTCTTAGTCCTTCCCCCCTTTTAATCTTTGACAACATTTAGCCAAGAATGACAAATGTCACCACCTGTGCTGCTAGATCTCAAGATCAACAAAGAAGCCTCCTAAAGACCCTCACTTTGGTCTCCTCCAACTTCACAAGGGCCTGGGAGGCAGGCATTGAGTAAAGTCAAGAATTGGTCAGCCTAGACAGGGAGATATACCTTAGTCATTTAAGTCGGTTCTTCTTAAAATCTGGATCATTGTTATACCTGTTGTATATTTGAAATTATCATAATTATCATTAATTTATTCATTCAATGATTATTGCTTCATATGGTACTAAATCCTCTTCACATAGGAAAGCGGGGTTAGTCTGGGATAGTTAAATCTTTACTGCCAACTTGATTACAGCTCAGCATCACCTAGGAGAGATGCACAACTCTGGACATGCTTATGAGAGTGTTCGCAGAAGGTTTCACTTAAGTATCCACCCTGAAGTGGGCATAACCATCTCAGACCCAACAAAAAGGGAATAAAAGAGAAAGGAGGCTTCATCTCTCTCCGCTTCCTGACTGCAGGTGCAAACTGACCAGCTGCTTCAAATTCCAGTTGCCATGCACGCTGCCTCGTAAACCCGTCCTTATACACACAATTAATTAATTAACCAACTAGTTAATTAATTAATGATAATTTAAAAGTAAAAAAGCCGCTAAAGGATTTAACTAGATCACAGGATGTTTCCTGAGACACTGGACAGGATTGTGACTGATACGGTGACATCCTAGGCCGTAAGCATTGCACTGAAGTTAAGACGGTTTTGAACCATTTATGCATATGAGTTAGTGTTCAGGTTTCTTTTCACCCCAGACTACCCAAGTCACAATATCCCAGACAGCTTGGACAAAATTCTTCAAAATAGGCCCGGGTAGTAGAAAGCTCTTCTTCTTCAAGTCAGTGGAGAACAGCCAGGCGCACAGAAAAGCCACGGGTCCTTGGGATAGTTCCCTCCTACTTAAGGCAGGAATTGAAAGGTTAGAGAAACACTAACAAATCAGTACTGAAGCCACAGAGACTCTGGTCAGAGTTTCATCTGAGCAGCGCCCAGGCTGCTTTTTAGATCAGTCACAGCCTCTCTGACCTCAGTTTCCTCATCTGTGAAACAGACGGATAAAAAAATTTCCTTTGTGATGAGCTATTCTGAAAACTGAGTGAAGTGGTGTGAACACATTGCTTGACACTAATAGGTGCTCGACTGTGGGCAATTACTTAACAGCGAGGAAGCCAACTCACACAGCCCAAGCAGTAACTTTCCTTACCAAAAGATCCGTTTAGCTAAAAGAGGTACAAAGATGTGGTAGGCAGCCCCGTAGCAGGGTCTCTGTAACATTTTCTTTCTTGACATCTTCTCATTGTTATTTTGACAAATTTATTATGATCTCCAAAGCTAAGTCGGAAAAAAAAAGTTGTGGGCCAGTGAGGTGGTTCAAGGGTAAAAGTACTTTCTACGAAGCCCTCCACGACGCAAGGCTGGCAGAGTTCAATCTCCTAGACAGACGTGGTTGAAGAAGAACCAACGCCCGCAAGTCATCATCTGGTGTCCATTCATGTGCCGCGGCATGCATGCCCCTGCCCCCATAAATAAATGAATACGTATAATAACATTTTTAAGAATCACTGTGAAGATTCTGTTGATTGTGCCACACCGTGTGAAGCAACGAGGTTTATAAAAGTACTCTGAAAGCTGTCCGGCTGATGTTCACACAGAAATATTAAACAAGGTTAGGGTATCAGTATCAGTTAAGGCCTGTAAGGCTCTGAAGCAATGTTCCCCTCACTCCAAGCTAGCATACGCCTGTCACTAAAACGAAAGCCCAGTGAAACAATACCTTTGCTAAGTTTTCATTTGCGCATGCTCTTGAGCTTGAGCGTTGAGCGTGTGTGGGGGTGGGGGTGTTTATGTGTTCGTGTGGGTATGTGTGTATATGCACGCCAATGTAGATGCAGAGGCCAGAGCTGACATCAGGTGTCTCTCCTTAGTTTTTGAAACAGGGACTCTCAGTCAGAACTTACGGCTCACTGATTGGCTAAGGTGGCTAGCCAATGAGTTCCAGGGATTCACCTGGCTCCATGATTCTTCACTCCCCCCAGTACTGGGTTAACAGACACCACTGCACTCACGTTTTGACATGGGTTCTGAGATCAACACAAGTCTTCATTATTCGAAGGCTGAACATCTCCCCAGCCCTGTGTTTTCTATTTTGTTTTCCTCTTCTTCTTCCTCTTCTTCTCCTTCTTCTCCCTCTTCTTCCTCTTCTTCTTCTCCTTCTTCTCCTCCTTCTTCCTCTTCTCCTCCTTCTTCCTCTTCTCCTTCTCCTCCTTCTTCTCCTTCTTCCTCTTCTCCTCCTTCTTCTCCTTCTTCTCCTTCTTTTTTCCTTTTCTGTTTTTGTTAGTTTTTTTGAACCAAGGTTTCACTGGGTAGCCCAGGCTGGGCCTGGAAATCTTAGCAATATTCTGGCTTCAGCTTCACAAGTGCTGAGGTTAGACATGGGCCACCACAACTCCACCCCACCCCTCCCTTTTTTATTAAACAGGTCATTAATTTCACAAGGCAGTGGCCTTTGACTTACAGAGCCACCTGAGAAGCATTTTAAAAATCTGATACCTAGGCCCTACTGCGGTAGAACCCTACTGTAACGGATTCCTATCTTGTAACTGATTCCTAACTTGTAACGGATTCCCATTTTGCCTTTTACCCTCTAGCTCAGGAAAGATAGAGAGAAATCGTCACCGTTCTTGCAGGCAGCCGCGAAAGAAAGAGAAAAAGAAAAAAGAAAGGTTCATTGCCCTTTTTGGCTGTCCTTAGCTTGGATAACAGGAGCTACAGAGAGAACTAGCGTCTATCTGAGAGCACTGACTAGTGTTTCACAAACCAACACACTAACTGTCAACCCCCACACCCCTCACTCCCTTACCCCACCCCTGCTCTTCTTTGCAATCTAAAGTAAAGTTCCCAGAAGTCTAAGCAGCATTTAAAAATAAGGAAGGCAGCCCAGGACATAAAGTTTCTTCACGATGTCCTGTTACATCCGACCCAGAGTTTCTCAGAGGGTGGTTTTCAGTAGGGCTGTGGCACTCCCAGGTGAGTCTATTGTGCAGCAAGGACAGGGAGCCACTGCCCCCGTAGTTTCTAGCCTTCAGCTGTAAACTCTTATTTGCATCCCCATCTCTGAAGCACCGTGCCTCCCCCACCACCACCCAGGAGTGTGCTCTACCCCCACCCCAGGGAAGATCTGCTAGGGACTCACTCAAGTAACTCCAAACTGAAAGGAAGAAAACCACAAGGAATAGAAATCAAAGTAGAGCCTGGGCTTTTCCCTCCTAGATGGCAGGTTAGGCTGTGCGAGGCCAAAAATAAGTAGCCAGCAGTAATTTGCTAAAAGTAAAGTAAAACTTCTACAAGAATTCTTTGCTGAGGTCAAAGGGTCTACTGGGAAGCAAAGGAACACTGGCAGACCTCCTTGCTTGCTCAGGTAGCAGAAAGAAGCCTGAACCATGGGGGAGAAGAGCCTCCAAGATGAAGAAGAGCCCTCAGTGCTGAGGAGGTAAGTTCAGCAAAGAAGCTCTTGTCCTGGCTGTCCTCTCCCTCCATCCTTACGTCCTCTTTCATATGTGTGTGTGTGTGTGTGTGTGTGTCCGTCCTTTATATCATGATGGTCCTACCTGTCTAGCCAAGCCTGGACTAGAATACAGAAGGAACCACTCATCTATGCCTGCCCTACTTTGGGGCATATGAGTAGATCAAGAAATATGTATTACTTCTACACATGATCCAATGTCATGTCTCTTGGAAGAACTGTCCCAGGATTTTTGGTCCAGATCTACTAATCTGTCACATTAAAAGTAATGGTGTATTGGTTCCTGTTATGTCCTAAGCATTTCATACAGACAATCTCTTAATTATGCTTTGTATCTGCACTGGCTGAACATCTTTATAGATATGCACATCGAGTAACTCACCCAGACTGATGAGTGAATACCTCAGGGTACCAGGATGCCAATATAAGCTTATTTAAACACCAGATCTGGGGCACTATCCCCAGGTTTCTTGACACTACTGACATTTTAGAACTGACATTTAGACAGTTCTGTGTTGGGAGGGACTGTCCTGTGCTTCGTAGGATGCCTGGAAGCATCTCTGGCCTCCCCTCATCAGGTGCCAGCAACAAACCTCCTTTTGGTAATAACAATCAAAAATGTTTCTGGACATGGTCAAGTCTCCAGGGATGGGCAAGGTCAACCTCTCCCCATTCATGGCCACCACTCTAGGTTGGGGCAATGCTATGTATTGCTCTCCCAGAGTAAGTACACAAGCCGTTACTCAGAAGAGGAACAGCAAGAACAAAAAAACAAAGACACAACACCCCACAATCCTCCAGGGGAGTACAATATTACGATAATGCAACCCCATTCTACAGTTATGTATCATTATGTGTCTCATTAAGTAAACTTTTTAGACAAGGTCTCCCTCATGTAGCACAGAGTGGTCTAGACTTCACAGTTCTTCTGTCTGCATCTCCTGAGTATTAGTATAATTGGTGTGCACCACCATACCTGGGCCCTGGGTGCTTTTAAATCATCTTCCTTCATAGCAGCTAATCCTCAAAGAGCTAAGCCACCTCAAAAGTAGAATACTCTTGAGAGATCTACCCATTTAGCCTTATAAAAACTGGAGGTAAGAGAACTGTGATGGTCAATCGTTCTCTTCCTGAGTTTTGGATTCACCTAGGAGACACACCTGTGTCTTTGTGCATGTCCTTGAGAGCTTTCCCACAAGGGTTTAACCAAAGAGAGAAGACCCACGCTTACTGCGGATCTTGCCATCCCATGCACTGGGGTCCCAGATCGAATAAAAAGGAAAACAGGATAAGATGAGCTGAACATCTGCATGCATCTCCCTCTGCTTCCTGACGACTGTTCTCTCAAACTATGAGCCATGTAAACCCTTTCTTAAATTGCTTTTATTAGCTATTTTGTGTCAGCAACAAGAGAAGTAGCTGATATAGAAACATTCAGTGGTATGGGGGGGGGGGTTCACACCTTTAATCCAAGCACTTGGGAGGCAGAGGCAGGCAGATCTCCAAGTTTGAGGCCAGTCTGGTCTACAGAGTGAGTTCCAGGCCAACCAGGGCTACACTGTTTTCTTTCAGAAAACAAGTGAATGAAAAGAACATTCAGTGAAAGTCATATTAATCCTTGGCATAGCAAGTAATTAGGAGAGAAAACTTTCTAGCACATATTCTCAGGACAGCATATAGCACACATGAGCTCTGGAGAGGCAAGCTCACGTCTTATGGGTCGCTACACTCCTGGCACTTGCTGGCCTCCAACCCAGGAGCTCTTGTAAAACACTAAAGAATTTCTGAAATACAATGTTTTATAATAACTCCTGATCATTTGATCAAAATTTTGTAAAATTATTATACCATCTTCCTGGCTTATATAGAAAAATTTAATGTCAATATTTGCAAAACAACTGAGAATTGAATGACAAGCTGTTCTTCCCTGTCCCCACCCCACTCCCCTCAAAAAAGAGAGAACTGGCATTTTAATAAAAAGACATGTCCGTCATAATCACCCCTCTCAGGGCTGAGGGCTGATAAAATAGCTCAGCTGGTAGAACACTAGAACAATTGTGCAGCATTCATGAGGACCCAGGCCCAGTACCATATAAGCCAGGCACAGTGGTAGCTGGGACCTGGAATTCCAGAACCCGTGGAAGAAGAAGGAGGATCAGAAGTTCAAAGTCATTCACAGCTACAGCTACATGGTGAGTACTAGGCTAGTCACTTCAAAATATGCTAATATAAAAAACAGAATGCTAAGTGAGCTATGTCTGTTTCATTGGAAGGAAGGAAGGAAGGAAGGAAGGAAGGAAGGAAGGAAGGAAGGAAGGAAGGAAGGAAGAAAAGATCTATAGGATACTTTTAAATAACTTTTTCTTTTAAATTTTTCAATACCATGCTAAGCTGTAATATACAACCATAACAGGAAAGATCACATTAAAAACATCTAAATTAAAAGTAAAGTAACTGTGGTTGCTTTTAAAGCCACGATTTAATTTTTTTTTAAAAAAAAAAACCTAAGATGCTTGGAAGACAAAAATAAATTTTTCTTATTCATATGTTAAGCTGCAAAGCTCAGCTAAAAAGAATATTATTCCCTTTTTTTTCACATGCAGTCAAAAGAATTTTAATATAAACCTACGTTTAATAAATAAATAACTTTATTAATAAAAATAGCCAGACTCCACTGAATACTTATTCTGTGTGTTCTGTGTTAGGCACCGGATTCAGAAATTTTTATGTACCAATCATTTTTAATCTCCCTCACAAACCCACGGGGTCCATCGCTATTATCATTCTCATTTTAAAAAGGATGTCATTTGAAATCAAGATTATCATCCGCATGGTAGAAATTGAGGTCCAAAGACGTGAGACAACATATCCAAGAACACACCTAGGTCAGAGTCAAGCCATGGTGGCGTGAAGCTTCTTGCTACATAACCTGAAAAGAAAATCAAGGATTTAGGGAAAAGCAGAGAAAAAAGAGGACCTGTGTTCGGCTGTCTTCCTGCAGGGGGTGCCCCAGAATCCTTATGCTGAATGCATTTTCGGAAGTCATTATCTTCCATTTGTTTTATGTAAAGTTAAAAATCAAACTCAAAACTTGAGCGCTAGGCATAAGTATGGGTATAGCTTTCCGGACACATTTGGGGGTGGGGCGTATGTGAGAGAAAGTCTCTTATTTTGCTGCTTATAAAAGTCTGCAGCAATAGAAACTGCCCAGCAAGGGATATCAAGGTGAAAGGAGACCTACTTTCACTGCCTAATGCATTTATAAGGTATACTAATTCAGTGATATTTCTAAGTTATTTTTCCTATGCATTCTAGGGCATAAACACCCAAATGAAAACGGTACTTTTTGTCTTTTTGTTTGGTTTTTGGTTTTGGTTTTGGTTTTTCAAGACAGAGTTTCTTTGTGTAGCTCTGGCTGTCTTGGAACTAGTTAGCTCTGTTCACCAGGCTGGCCTTGAACTCACAGAGATCCACCTGTCTCTGCTTCCCAAGTGCTGGGATTAAAGGCATGCGCCACCACTGCTGGCTTGAAGGTGGGATTTTTATTACTTTGGATATTAATTTTTTTTTAGATGATCTCACTGTGTAGTTTGGCTTGAACTTACAATGCAGATCAGGCTGGCCTCAAACTAACAGAGACTCACCTGCTTCTGCCTCCCTGGTGATGGGATCAAAGGCAAGGTGTGTGCTGCTACACCTGGCTGCACCTGGCTAATTTGGACCTAAAATGTCTCCCAGTGGCTCCTATCTAGAAGGCTTGGCCTGTAGTATGGGGAGATAGTGGGGGGAAAGGTTAGTGGGGGAATGCCCTTTAAAGGCTCTGGGCCTCCTCTTCCTCTCTCTCTCTGATTACTGGCTACCATGAGGTTGGCAACATTGCTCTGCCATGTATACTCCCAGCCCTGCCACTCTGCCCTCCCATAAACCTAAATCATTTGGGCCAAGTAGATAGGAACCTCTAAAGATTCTTCCAGGGCATCCCTTCCTGCGTCTAAGTTGGTTAACTCGGGTGTTTTGTTGCTGTCATAAATCTGACACAACTTCTGTGTAAGCAACGTCTGATCTTGAATACTAATGCAGCATTTTAACGAGAAGCCCCCGCTTTGAACACTGATCCTTCAAGAGATTCGTGCTATTTTCATACTTCATTTTATAACCCCCCGTTCTCCAGAAGCCCAAGTTGGCCTCATTCTGCCTTTGACTCTGCCAACTGCAGGTTTGCAGACGCTGGGGCAATCAGCAAATGCGCTGCAGAATCTGAAAGCAGCTCTGAAACAAGCGCCCCGAGACTATTCTCAGCAATGATAGTGTCGCTAGATTTAGTCCCCAGCTTGCCGAGGGAACACACGCTTTTGAAGGGAAGATATATTCATCTGGATGTATTAAATACAGACATATTTATTTTAATACTTGGATAAAGAATTGAAAGCATCGGTTGGCACTATGTTGAGGCGAACACATATACCGCTCCAATAATGATATCGCCGATTTTTGACGCAAGGGTCAGGCCGTCCCACAAGTTCTTTGTACACGCTTCACGCAGCAAGGCTAGCCCTGATAGGTTTTGAAATGAGAGCATGCTTTTCCTGTTAGTTTGCATAGTTCTTGAAGATTTCCCTTTCTTTTAATCCCAACACTTGAAAGGCAGAGGCAGATGGGTTACTGTCAATTCAAGGCCAGCCTGGTCTATATATTGAATTCCAGGCAAGTAGGGATGCACAGAAGACCCTGTTTCCAAACAAAACAAAACAAAATGTAGACCTACTATACGTCAGTTCCCAAAAATCTCTTGGGGATTGGGGCTGTAGTTTAGGGTTACAATACTTGCTTAGCATGTGCTAGGCCCTGTGTTCAATCTCCAGCACTGCAGGAAACCTAAAATACTTCTGTGTTGGAATACACATTTGTAATCCCAATACTTGGGAAATGGAGACAGAAGGATTAGCTATGCCGTAAGTTTGAGGTCAGCCTGGGGTACATGAGACCTTATTTACAAAACACAAAGGAGCAATATCTCACTGTGTGCCAGAGGACACACTCATAGCCTGGAAGGAAAGATATTCTTTCCCAAACCCAAGTACCTTCCCATGGCAAAGGAATCACAGAGTCACCGTGACTCAGTTGTTAGACCCACATAATCTACCCACCACAAGTAATCAGCAAGTGTATAATATAGTGTAGGTTGACCAACATTATTTTAACTAAGTGAAATGACTTGCGCACAAAAGAAAAGACCATGCCCAAGTTACGTTTTTAGATATGTACTTATCCTCTAAGATGCCAGGGACAGTACAGTGCAAGGATGGAACAGCCCAGCCAGAGACTAACCTGAACAAGGCGACTGTGGACAGTGCTTTCCATAAACATAACTTCCTATTAACCGCAGGAAAAGGAACCTTCACTAGTACAAACACCTAATGAAGGCGGAAGAACACTAAAGTTTGCCTGTGGAATGCAATGTGCTTGTCGCTCCCCTCCCCCCCTTTTTTTTTTAAATGTTCTCAGAAGCTGTCCCCCCACTGCACAAGAGCAAACAGTACCTGTGGATTATAACTCCACACACGCCTACATTATCTGAGTTCTGACCAAAGAACACAAGATAGATATTCTTTATGTGCTTGAAATCTCACTCTGTGACTATTCCATTTAGCCTAGTCTCCTCTCATCACACTCCCTAGCAAAGCCATTTCGAACCCAGGTCAGAGATATGAGGTTGCAAGTGAAGCAAGCAAAGTGCCAATCAGGACCAAGGGTCTCTCTATTACAACTGGTACCTACAATCCCTCAGGGAGTTGAGATATTTGGCTACTTGACTGCCTCCAGGTCCTGGCAACGGGTCATCCTTCACTAGGTTCCCAATACTCCTGGGGTCCCCTACTTGTCCTGTCTAGGGTTCCTCAATCTGCTGTCAAGGGGGATAGCCTTTCGAGGTGTCCACGACCATCTCCACTGAAAAGACAGCATTCCCGTGGCTAAGATATTCCCAGTACTACCCCGCATGTCTTCACTCTTTGGTGCTTTCCTGTCCCTCGGTCCACCTTAGCCCCTAAAGCAGCAACGTAGGGTTTTCAGCACAACTAAAGTCTAGCAGCATCTCTTTGGAGAAGCCCCCTCCATCTTCCTTAAGGAGGAGCTCACGCCTCGCTCACCTTACTCTTTCCGGGGTTCCCCTTCCTAGGGCACCCCCTTCCGCCCCGTTCTTCCTTTACTCGGCATTCCCCTCCGGGATTCCGCTCCCCTCTGCCCTGTGGAGGGCGCCCCAAGATTGCACACAGGACTCCCCCCCCCTCTGGTTCCTACCTCTCCTGTTCTCCGAGCTCAGACACCCTCTATTCAGGATCCCAAACCCCAGCTTCCCAGGCTCCCATCCCCAGGCTCCTCACCATCGCAGTCCGGATTCCCTAGCTCCAGTCTCTCAGGGCTCTGAGGCTTTCCTACTCCACGGTCTGGACTGTCTGCCCTGCATTCCAGAAACCGGTACTGAAACCCCAACATAAAACAGCCCCGGCCCCTGGGGATCGGGACACCTGGCAATGCGGCTCTACATCCTCCCTGCAGAGTCCGGGCAGGAGCTCCCCAACGCCAGGATCCGGACAACCCCGCCTCCCGAGCTCTGGCAGAAGCTCCTCAGCATCGCAGTGGAGACCCGCACCCTACCCGCCCCCCCGCGACGGGACTCACCAACACCAGGCGCGGCCGAGCTCCGGCAGGGCAGCACGGCGGGGTCAGCCGCACTCCCGCCCCGGGCTTCGGGAGAGCTCCCTCCGAGCGGCCGCGACCGCGGAGGGCTCTGCACCCGAAAGCGGCCGGGAGGAGGGGACTACTCAGGCGGCGACGCCCAGCTCCGCCCCTTCCCGGCCCAGGGGAGGGTGGCACAGCCCGGTGCACACCAGCTACCACAGCCACCGCAGCCGAGGAAGTTGACTGACGCCGCTTCCTTCCACCCACCTTCAGACCCTCGCGCCCCCACCCCCACCCCCCGCTTTAACTGCAAACCCCCGGGGGCTTGAGGCAGCAAGGGATGCGGGATGCACTCTGTATTCTTTCCCCAAAACATTTCCTAAGTCCCTCGGGAGGGGAAATAACAAACTTCATCTGCCATTTCAGGAGCTGATCCCAATCCTGGCCTTCTTTTCTGTTGCTGCCCTTGGGTGAACGTTCAGGGAGATGCCAGAAAATCACGTGGTGCATCCCACGAAGGTCCTGCAGGCACACTTTCACACCCCCATGCAAGAATCATACTTCTGCTGTGATTGCATCACACACGTAACTCCGCTGTGAGGTTACATGGGTAGAGGTACCCATGTACCCGTGTAACCTCCATCCAGTAAGTCCTGCCCACAGTGGCCAGAGTTGTTCTTCACCCACAATGCACTCTGTATTTCTCTCTCTCTCTCTCTCTCTCTCTCTCTCTCTCTCCTCCCCCCCCCCCCCAAACTCCTAATCCATTTAAGAAACAGGACCATCAGTTAACAAACCAAATTGGCTTTGCTGCTGAAATGCTGCCTGCATTGTCAGGAAGGGAGAGGGTGGAAAGGTCAGATCCGGGAAGATGGCCTGTATCAGTTTTCCTGTAAGAGATCCATCTTCACTATTGTTCCGAGACACTTGGGCTGATTTCTGAACAGCTGAGTTTGGCCTCTTTTCGTGTAAGCCAACCCCATTCCAGTGAAGCATCTAACAATGTTTTGCCATCCCCAACATTTAAAAATCCGTTATCTGATGTTCAGCTCTGCTGCCTCAATTTCTGCTTCACCCTAGAGATATTCAGACTGCTCTTAGATTCTGGAAAGCCTTGGCCTCCCACATTAGCAAGCAGTCGTTATCTTAGCCAAAAAACTCAGCTGTACAGCAAAGCTAAGAAGAAAGGATCCCCTCCCTTATGCTCAGACCTAAACTAGAAACAAAATTAAAAGTCCCCAAATCTGAGGGTCTACCCGCGGGTTCAGTTCAACTGACATGAGCTACAGCAAGAGCAAAGGAGCCTGTGAAGCTTGCCTTTGCCTGTTCTTGTAGAACCCTCCGTCCCTGAGAGAGCTCCTTTTTCTCAAACGTACAGTTTTACAAAGAGAATAAATCCTCTGACCCACAGTGTCTTAAACTGTGGGTTGCGATCCTGTGCTCAAGAACTGAAGGCAGGGCTGCAAAACCGTGGCAACAGTAAAAAGCTTCTGAATGTCCAACCGCCAAAAGGTACCTTGAAGTCGAATGCATGAAGAAGCTGAGGTACCTCTGGTGGTCCTCGCCTCTGGGGTGTGGTGCCACTTCACAGAAGCCTTAATTCTGTATGCACATGTGCACATTGTAATGTGCGTGCCATCATGACATACAACCCAAACCAGTATTGCCTGAAATGCTTCTGCTCAGGGTCCATTCTCTTACATGAAGATGTGCAGTGTTTTTACCGTACAGAAGATTGTTTGCTCTTACCAAACACCATAGTTTGATTACCGGAAACAAAGGCTTTGAATGTTTTTCTGCTGTCATTCCTCATCATGTTGCTGTCAAATTTAGCATATCTGAGGATTGCGTGTTAGACTGCTTAGTTTTATAAATTGTTCTTTTTGTGGCTGACTTAAATTTCACTTGATCTGTTAAATGAACTTTGAATTAGGACAGAATTTCCAAAATATCCCTAAACACATTTGTGCCATTTTATGCTGTGTGTTCATCTGAAGCAGTGTTCCCAGCACTGATGATTATAAAATCAAAGTGTTGATCAACACTGAAAAACACTGGGGATGTTTTAAGTCTCAAATATTCAGCTAGTTTACCTCACTATAAAAAAAAAAAAATAAGAGCATCCATCTCATTAGTATGTAATTTTATTTTGGTCTTTAATAAACGGTAAAGTCATATGCATACCAAAGAACTCTCTTAAAATAATGGTCTTCTCATTTTTATTGGGGGCCATAGGAAAAGGGGTATCCTCCATCTGTAGAAGTGTTCCTAGATTTTTCAGCCATTTTAGGCTGACACCCTGGGGAGGCTGGATACTTAGGAATGTTCCTACTACCTCAGACAGGCATGGGGTAGTTTCAAGGTATGACCTTTGTTGATGCTGCTGACCTGGTTGGTATAGAGGTTGAATGGGAGTAGAACACATCGAGGTCTGCGTTGGTGATGGTGAAGAAAATGGCCAGCACCAGCTGCTTTGCCTGGGCATTCTGAAAGGAAATAGAGGGTCTCGCAGCCATCTTGGTCTCAAAATCTGCTACCTAAAATAGGATTACTTGATGAGTTACTTACAGTAGTCACTTGTTTTGAAATACTACTTTAGATACCTGTATGCCTGGGGTTCTGTGAACATTTCCTGTGGCGGTCTCTAGTAGAAAAGTTTAAAAAGCCATACTCTGATCCTTTCTTGAGGGCAAATTTCCTTTTCTTCTCACCTTTCATCAAAAACAAGTGTGTATGTGTATATGGAAACACCCAGGCATTGATACCTGGGTGAGAAACCCTGGTTATCACTGACCTTTGCAGAACCACTAGATGACTGAAGACATTTCCTCGTCTTTCGTGTCTCTAAAAAATACTTGGTATCTGCTAGCTATCCCTCACAGTGCCAAAAGGTGTTATGCAGGCTTCTGGTAGAGAATTGCCAACAGCATCACTCAAGCATGGATCATATCTGCAACCAAACCAGCCAGTAAGCCAAGATGAGCCCACTGGTACAATAGTGACAAGTCTGTCATGAGCAATCAAGCACTTTCTGATCTTGGATTCACATCTGGTCCAATAAAAAGTGGGAAACCTACTGCTGTTGTTCTGTAAAGTAAGCATGGTGCACCCATAACATTCCCTTTTAAATAACTATGTATATGCTCATAGGTCCGTGTTGTTGTCAGTATTGGTCAGAGAAGCATCCCCTCCAAGCCCCTCAGTGGTCAACAGTGGCCACAAAGACTCTCACGACTGTCCAAAGTACTAAGAATAAATGAGTATTGAATACTCAACCACAAATTGGACAATGTGAACCCTTCATGGTGCAAGGAGTATCACAGAAGAAGGAGCAGACAGAATGTAAGAAAAGAGGGGGAGAGATGCACATGATTGACCTCTTGGCATGATGTGGCTGCTGCACCCCTGAACTCACAACTGTGGTCACCAGGACAAGATCTACATAAGATTTCACTCTTCAGCATCTTGCTATGGGGGTGGTTTATGAGCTATTTGTCCCAACGTCTGACAAAATAACTTAATCTGTTTTATGTTGTAAGCAAACCAAACTGGCACTGTTTTCAATGAAACTTCTACTTTGTGATTATATACAATCACTTTCCCAAGGTACCCAACGACCATGTGAGGGCATCTTATCACCAACCTCTGTGTATTTAGGTGAAGTAGAATGATGCTGACCTTAGTGTGACATCATGATAGCAACTTTTGTACATTATGTGACAGAGGATGATGCTGATCTGTGTGTGACATCATCTCACCAACCTTCCTACGTTTGTGGATGTGCTATAATGCTGACCTTATTGAACCACAGCAAACTGCTACGTGTAGTCGGGGACATATACTGGTTTATACTGATCTAGACCAAAAGAATTATTACAAGACCCACTTGTGACAATGCATACAATAAGTAGAATTGTTTAAAAGCATTGCTTTCTTATCTCATGGGAGGACTGAGGGCCATTCATTCTTCATTGGCTCAGTGAAGAAAAGGAGAAGCGCTTTGCTAACTGGTTAAAAGTGTGAGTCTGGACATTGGCCTATCTGGAGTCTGAGCCCCATTAGGGCTTCTCAGAGTCTGTGGTCAGTAACTCAAGCTCTCTGTGAGTCAGAGCTTTTCTGTGTAACATGGGAACAATCATCTTACCCACTTGATGTAATTATTTCTAGGATTAAATGAAAGGCACACAGCACGAACTTAGCATTGTGCCTCACACATAATGAGGGCTTGATAAAAATGGATACAAAGCAAGGGCTTGAATGGGAAGGTCATTCACATTTTCTGCTGGAAGAAAAGATGTATTATTTCAGTGGACTACATTGGAGGAATTCAGAGAAGCTTGAATATTAACATTAAAAAACAAAACCTGAAATCAGACCTACCCATTCTTGGCACCCTATCATCTGGGTATCTTTTACACACACACACACACACACACACACACACACACACACACACACGCATATCTAATTTATTTAACTTTATTTTATGTGCATTGGGGTGACGGTGCCAGATCCCCTGGAACTGGAGTTACAGAGTTGTGAGCTGCCATGTTGGTGATAGGAATTGAACCTGGGTCCTCTTGAAAGAACAACCAGTGCACTTAACCGTTGCGCCATCTATCCAGTCCTCATCTGGGTATCTTCACCCTGGGTTTTCAGCCCTCTTGCAGCTAGACAATGGGGGAAAGCAACCAGAAACTAATTTCATGTACTGCACATACAGAATGAAAATGAAACGGAAACAAAAAGTGTGAATAGTCAGGCTAAGATTAAATAAGAATAATGATCTTCACTCCTTCTTAAAAAAAAAAAAAAAAGATTTGCTTATTTTTATTTTGTGTAGGTGTAAGTGCCTGCATCTATGTGTGTGTGCCACATGCATGCTGGTCCCGGAGGAGATCAGGATAGGGTGATGGGTTTCCTGGATCCAGACTTTCAGGAACTTGTGAGCCAAAAAGATGTGGATTTGAAGATCCTAGATCTTCTGCAAGAACAGAGAGTGTCTTAACTACTAAGCCCTCTCTCCGGGCTCTCCTTTTACTTCTTACTAACAAATAATTAACAATTTTGAGTCAGATATGTAACAGGGAGCTGTAATTTCAGCACTTCAGATCCTGAGGCAAAAGGTGGGAACTCTCAGTCCAGCCTGTGCAGTGATGTCCAGCCTCAAATGACCAAGAGCTGGTGGGGTAGCTCAGTGGTAGCATGCTGGCCTAGCGTGAGCTCTGCTGCAGGTTCCATGCCCAGCACTAGAAAACCAAACGAATACCAGCAACAGAACATTCCTGGGAGCAAGTCAATTCACGTAGACCGCAGAGACAAGAAGTTGATGGTGCCGCTGGGGCCTCAGGGACCCTGGGTTCATCTGGAGTTGGGAGGCCTTGGATCTGATCATGAATAGTTCCTAGTGCAAGTGTTTCAAGAGGCAATCTGTAAGGATACACACTACAAAATGATGACCAGCCAAGGACTTCTTTATAATGTCAACAAAATACCGTGAATTCCTAAATCGCAACATTTTGTGTGTGTGCTAATTTTAGCCCTTGTTCCTAAACTAACCCTAAATTTAAAAGATGCTTGATATATTTGGATCACAGTAACATGATGACAAAGAAAAGTATGGGTGTAAGAGTGAGGGGTTTTTCTTTACCCTTCTGCAGATAACCGCGACTAAAAAGCCTTGTGGTGAAAGGCTCTGATGGACAGCCCTTAAAGGTCCTCAAGATGCCCTCCAGCTCCCTTTAAAGGCTTTAAAGTTCCAGGCAATGTCTTTTGCCTCTTTTCTTTGCTCCTGGTTCTTAGTCATCCTGTTCTGGGAAGAAGGTGGGCAATTCTCGAGCCCTTGGACAATAAGAAGCCTTTAACTTGATGCCAAAAGTTTGTAGAAGAGATACATATATATCCATATATATGTATATGTGTATATGTATATGTGTATATGTATACGTGTACGTGTACGTGTATATGTATATGTATATCTCCCAGGCTTCATTCTAAAAGATTTTTTGCAGGACAATTTCTCAGATTTGGGACTAGAGCGAGAAAAGTTCACATCATTTTATCCAGAGTAGAAAACTTGAGACACTTGACTCTATGGACTTTGTCACATTCCACCTCTGCCTCCATTAATGTGTTGCCAGCTGTGAGGAAGTACCTAACTCCCTACAGCTTACATCATTCTATCATCCTTCCTTCAAGTGGGCTGATAAACAATGGCATGGGCCAACCATCGGCCCCTCTGCAGAATGCCGTGGGTCAGAATCCCCTGAAGGTTCCGTGTGTTCTGTCCATGAGTCCTTAGTTGCAACCTACCTCGGGGAAGCTTATCTTGGCTCAGTTCACTTAAATATGATAGGGCTATGAAAATGGCCATTTTGGACAAGTTCAGCAAAAATTGCATTATTCATTCTTGGTTCTGGCCAGGCTTCAGGGTTTTAATCATCTAAAAAGAAAAAAAAAAATGCAACAATGACCAGTTTGAGTCAGCACATGTTTACTGAGTCTGTTTTAGCTGCTGAGGGATGAGCCAGGAGCGAGTCAGTAGCTAGAAATGGCCCTGCCCATCTGGCCATCTGGAAGGCCTCTGAAAACAGTTGCTATTTAGCCTGTACTCAAGTCCAGACCTCAGAACAGGAACAGATGAATTGGATGTTGGGGGTCATATTTGTGTGCCCCAGGGACACAGACGTTGGCTGAGACATGGGCTTGGTCAAGGATGACATTCAGTTAAGTGAGACATAACATGCTGAAGTGACCTGTCTTGTGGCTCTTGTGTATCATATTTCTCTTTTTACTTCTTTGGCTTCTCTACTGGGCTCCAAGTGTCTATAGATCATCATAGGTCTGCGTATGTGAGTTTTACTGTCCTACCTGTATAAGACAACACACAGTATGTGCTCAAAAAACGTTCATTGAAAGCATAAATCACACAATGCCAATGCTTAACACATTGGGAATCCAAGTGGTTCGGGAGTCCATGACCATTTACTCTAGAACCCTTAGAAGTTATCAGGATGATCCAGAGGCAGAAACGATGGAGACCAGAAAAGGCAATTAAGGAGAAATATGTATTCCCATCTGTCCTAATTTGCCTTTTCTGCTGCTAGGATACAACACTGACCAATACCAACTTGGAAAGGAAGTGTTTGTTTGGCTTGCAATTCACAGTTTATCACTTAGCAAAGCTAGAGCAGGAATCAAGGCAGGAATCTGGAGGCAGGAACTAAAGTAGAGACCTGGGGAAGTGCTGCTTACTGGTTTGCTTCCTCTAGTTTAAATAGCCCAGGAGCACCTGCCCAGGGGTGGCACCACCTACAGTGAGCTGAGCCCTTCTCCATCAATTACCAATCAAGAAAATGGCTCACAGGCATGACCACAGGCCAATCTGATGGAGGAAGTTCTTCAGTTGAGATTCCCTCTTTCCAGGTGACCTGAAAGTGTGGCTGTTTGACAGAAACTAACCATAAGACCATCTTGGGGGTGGGGGTGGGTAGAAGAGAAAGAGCAGGAGTGAATCTGGGTCCTCAGCAGGATATACTACAGTAATCGATTCATCAAATTTTTAAAGGGTCACATTGAGCTTTAAGAATTTGGAATGTGCTGGGCAGTGGTGGCACACACCTTTAATCCCAGCACCTACGAGGCAGAGATATGTAGAACTCTGTGAGTTCCAGTCCAGCCTGGTCTTCAGAGTGAGTTCCAGGACAGCCAGAGTTGCAACAGAGAAACCCTGTCTCAAAAAAACAAAAAAAACAAAAATAATAAATAAATAAATAAATATAAAAAATAAAACTTTCCATTTGTTCTCATTCTTCTCCCAGATAAGTTTCTGTCTTCCCATCAACTTGGGATCCTCCATCCCTGAAGAGGTCTGGGGAGGCCTTTAGTAGTCATTATGGATGTATACATCCAATTTTATTGCATCATTCTCTTCAATGTACCTGGCAATGTTCCATGAGTCACCTGACAGCCTGGGGATTTTGACAAATCTTAGAATCTTGGCAATAGCAATGGGAAATACTAGCAGGAAGTTCTCAGGGACAGTGGTCCGAGGATGACTGAGGACTTCATTAACTGAAGTCAGTTCGTGAAGTGGAATGATGTATAGGCTTCACAAATCACCAAGACCGCACAACACAGAGAAATGTACAATCTGTCTTTGTACGGTGTGCTGGTTGTTTCACTTTGTTTTGTTTTGTTTTTGTCACCTTGACACAAGCTAGAGTCATCTGAGAAGAGGGAACCACAATTGAAAAATGCCCCCTCAGATTGGTTTGTAGGCAAGCCTATGGAGCATTTTCATGCTTGATTATTGATGTGGAAGAGCCCAGCACACTGTGGGCAGTGCTATCCTTTTGCAGGTGGTCCTGAGTTGTGTAAGTAAGCAAAATGAGAAAGTCAGACTGGGCAAGCCAATGAGCAGCCTTCTTCCATGGCTGCCTCCATATTCCTGCCTTGAGTTCTTGTCCTGACTTCGTGATGAATTGCATCTGTAAGCTGAAATAAACCCTTCCCAAGTTGGTTTTGTTCAATGTTCCATCATAGCAAGAAAAAAGTAACTATACATATGGGTTAGCAAAAGCAGAGAAGGTGATACAAGCTTTAAACGTGTGTGTGTGTTTATGTGTGTGTGTGTGTGTGTGTGTGTGCATGCTTACATTCACACGCACACAGGAACAATAAAGAAAAGAAGAAAGGAAGATGGAAAAATAGCTGGATGCTCATAATGGTATTTCCAGAACTCGATTTCCTTTTTTATAATTGTAAATATTTTTGAAATTATCTTTAATAAAATAAATACATAAATGAGTGACTGTTGCTCAATGATGGGAGCCAAAGTATAGTTCTAATGCTCTATAATTAGTCATAGACTATTATAGGGCACAAGTACAATGAGCTAATTACAGTAATTGTGGTGGTGATGGAGGGTGCTTTTCGAGCACCTTGTGCTTATGAGCTCATAGCATCAATGAATAAGAGCCTTTATCCTCTCTTAAACTAAATGCTATGAGAGGTAACCAACTAAAAGCTACCACAAACTTTCTGCCACATCAGCAGCAGCAGCACGGAGGGAGTGGGGTCGGCAAGAAGGTTGGGCTTGGTGCTCAGACTTCCAGGAACCTGAGGGTCTTGGAAGCAATACAGTCTAACAGAGCATCCTTTCTCCTTAAGTCACTAATAGGCACAACCAGCTCCAACAGGCATTCCTCTTCAATGGTGCACTCAACATCTCTCACCGCCTCCACTGAGTCAAGGCTGAAATAGAATCGTGCTGCCTCCTACAATTTTACTTAGATCCCATGCTGCAAACTGCAGCAGGATGGGCCTAACTGCCTTACATGTTTCTGTTTAGCGTTAGACAAATCTGATTACCCTTGGTCATTTGCCCCACCGCTCACCCCTCAACACACACACACACACACACACACACACACACACACACACACACACACCAATGTTCCTGACAAAAGCACAGCAAATTGTTTATGTCAGGAGGGAAGCACCTTATCAGGATGCCCTGGGGACACTGAATAAGATATACTGTGGGGACAGAGGGACAAAAGGTCAGTATTCAAGACGTACCATTCTATTAGAAATTCTTTCCTTTATCCAGAAGATACTCATTGAAAACCACCTCCGTGCTAGGAACATTTTCCTAGGCCCTAAGGCTAAGGAGAAAAGCATAATGCATCCTTCCCCTCCCATCTAGTAGAGAAGACATATTTAGATAGATATTCACAGTGCCTTGTTACAAGCACCGTCAGAGAGGAACACTGAATCTTAAGGGAAGCATGGGCTGTGGCACACGGCTCTCTAATCATCTAGCTTCTCAGCATTAGGAGGGTCAGCAAGGCCAGTCATGGAGTGTGTGACACTCTGGAAAGGTGGGGAGAGCAAGGAAAAGATAGAGATATGTGACAGCATGGTGATGGCCAGTAGCTCAAAACGTTCCTCACTCACTTGCTCAGTACAGAAGGAAGATACAGCGCCATCGCAACCGTAACCGGAGAGTTTTATTGTCAATCTCTTAGTCACACGCAGGAAGCATGAGTGAAAGTAAACACAGCCCTTTACTTTGGCCTCCAGTAGCCTGTAAAATCCTCAGTAGCGTAGGTGTTGAAGAAAACCTTTCTTCTCCATCCCATGCATGCCACCAATTCCTACACCTACCTAATATTCAGAGTTAATTTCCATAGCGTTTTATGTCATTTTTATTCTTTGAGCTCTCCCTTCTTAAACCTTCCTGGTTTTCTGTTCTGTTTTTGTTTGTTTGTTTGTTTGTTTCTGTAAATTCATTACATTCATTTCTTCAACTTCCAGCTCTGCCAGCATCTCATGTCTCCTCACACTCAATCTTAAGCAGGTTGCCGATCTATGAACTTCTGCTGCCGGGACTGTGGGCCAGAGCCTATAAACTAACCTCAGGTAAACATCTGAAAAAACACCATTAGGTCTTTCATGTGGCCTCGTCCTCCTACCTGCTAACAAGGAAGGCATTTGCAAATTATTGTCAGAAGAAAGTCTGGCCAGCAAGATGGCCCAGTGGGTAAGGACCTTTGCTGTCAATCCTGGCCGTGTGATTTTGATTCCCAGAATGCACCTGATAGAAGGGGAGAAAACTAACTGAATGGCTATATGCATACATGAGAGCCAGCACACACACACACACACACACACACACACACACACACACTAAATGTCATTTTAAAAAAAGAAAATATGTCAAATTATCTGGCTTAGGGGGTATTTTTAGTTTGATGATGCACTGACTATGGATTTTAGGGGTGATGGAGAAGAAAAATCGATTGCATTGATAGGAGTGGGTGCGGGGCAGGGGAAGCATTGCAAATACATGTCCAGAGAAGTACAGGGGATCTGTTATAAAGAACTTTTATGCCTTAGAAAGGAACCTACACCACGCAGTGATTTTCCTGCTGAGTTGGGGAAGAAAAGCAACCCCCCTATGTCATTAAGCCCTGTTTGGCGTTCATTCTGAGGGGAACATGTTGTAGTCGCCGGGTTCTGAGTGGCTTGCTTTAAAAGATAAAAGTTGGTAATAAGAAAACTCAATAGGAGGAAAGAATTTGTGTTACACTTATTTAGTTTGTGTGTGTGTGTGTGTGTTGTGTGGGCATTTAGGCCACAGTGTGTGTGTCGAGGTAAGAGGACAACTTGCTGGAGTCAGTTCTCTCTTTCTACTCTGTGGGTCCTAGGGATGAAACTGGTTGTCAGGCTTCACATAGTAACTGAGCCATCTCATCCACACAAAGCTTTCCTTTTGAAGATCTTACGGGTGGCAATATGGGAGAAAGGTCTGAGACTATCAAGGCCGAGCATAAGACATGAGATAAGACCAGTCAAGGAAACAGCTGTGGTCATGAAGGTGAGAGTTGAGGAGAGCTTGGAGGACGGTGAGCATGTGGTAGACGAACAGCCCACACTAGAGCCAAGCGGTATTTACAAGGAAAATAAAATAGCATCTAGTGACTAAGTAGACATAGGAGGTTGGATTCCTATACTGAGTTCTTCCAGAGATATTTATATACCTTTGCTTAGCTCTCATCCTACCAGGCAAGTTTTTGATTGACATCTCCTATACAATTCCACAAAGGCTGACTCCATGTGCATCTTGTTCACTACTATGCCCTACCATATAGCACAGTGCATGATCAATTCAGAGCTTAAGAAGAGGTTAGTTCAATGGATAAACGAATGAATGACATAAAGAATGACTATCACACATTGGTGGTTGGAGAACTATCAACTAAGGGGGATATAAAGAGGATTAAGGAGGACGTTGAATCCTTCCTTCCAGCTTTAAATCCACCATGCTGAGTTTTAGGTGTCGATGAGCTCTCCAGGAAAGATGTTTTAGCTTGAACTGGAGTCCAGAGGACATTCTTAGCCTGATATCATAAATGTGGAAGTCGTCGGTGGACAGATGGCCATTTATAACACAGGTGTCACTAGGAAAAAAAATAGAGCAAAAGAAAAGGGACAAAGGACAAACATAATATTTCTAATCAGAAGTTAAACAACCTTTTGGCTTTGCTGTGGCTTTTGTTGCTGTCGACATATAACTTACACACCATAACATTCGCCGTTTTCATGGGTACAGTTCAGCAGTTTTGGGCAGTATATTATCATAATGCTATACAAACATCATCATTCTGTACTCTAGAACAGTTCCATTACCTCCCTATTCTCCCATTATCTCCCAATAGGGAAACTCCCTATTCCCTGTTGTCATAGTCTGTGGCTACCATGAATCATCTGTCTGTGTGTACAGATGATGTCTTAGTTACTGTTCTAGTGCAGTGAAGAGACACCATGGCCAAGACAGCTCTTATAAAGAGTGCATCAAATTGAGGGTTTGATTACAGTTTTAGAGAGCTAGTCCATTATCATGGTGGCAGGAAGCAGACAGGCATGGTGCTGGAGCAGTAGCTGAGAGCTCTACATCCTAAGCCACAGGCAACAGTCAGAGAAATAGGCCTGGCCTGAGCTCCTGAAACCTCAAAGCCTGGTCCCAGTGACATACCTCCTCCAACAAGGCCACACCTTCTAATCCTTTTGCAATAGCTGGTTTTAAGTCAACTTGACACAAGATAGAGTCATCAGAGAGGAAGAAGACTCAATTGAGGAAATGCTTCCATAAGATGCAGCTGTAAGGCATTTTCTTAATTAGTAATGAATGGGGGAGGGTCCAGTGCATTGTGGGTGGTGCCATCACTGGGCTTGTGGTCCTGAGTTCTATAAGAAAGCAGGCTGAGCAAGCTATGCGGAGTAAACCATAAATAGCACTCCCCCATGGCCTCTGCATCAGCTCCTGCCTCTAGGTTCCTGCCCTGTTTAAGTTCCTGTCTTGATTTCCTTTAGTGATCAACAATGGTGTAGAAGTGTAAGCCAAATAAATCTTTTCCTCCCAACTTGCTTTTTCTTTGTGGTGTTTTTTTTTTGAAGCAATGGAAAACCTAAGAGAGTTCATCAACTTAGAAGTAAGTGTGCAAATACATGAACATAAGGGGGCATTTTCATTCAAACCACCACATATGGCCAACTCCAATTTTTTTTTTATAAATAGAATAAGAGCCTGGAATTTCCTCACAATATAGTCAAGACTCATCCACTTGTATGATACTTTGGTATTTTATTCAGATAGCTGGTGCTCGATCTCTTCTGTTGCTTGCCAGCCTGAGTTCTTGCACTCAAGTGATCTTTATGTCCCACTTCTCGTGTACCTGGGAATGAAAGACGCATGTCGCCACCGCAGGCTGATCTTTAATCTTCAGCAAACTTCCTTATATTCTCATCTTTGGTTGCTTAGACAGTTCCAGACCTTAAATATGTCCCTCAAAGTCCAAATGATGGGTCCTGTCATCAATTCGTAGAGTATGGAATACCCTTATACTATAAGAAGCCTCAGCTATAACTAACGCTATCCTTGGTGAGTCTGGCCCACGAGAGCCTATCTTCTCTGCCTCCTTGAGCTTTGGCTGTGTGCCATACACACATATAACTATGTCTGGTTCTACTCCTGGGGACAAAAAATAGGAGTTGTCTCAGTCTGTGTTTTTCTTTGACTATTTGCAACACTAAGCCAACTATTATACAAATCTATTATCTACAACCAAACAGAATCCAAAATGGTACATATAAGTTTCTAACCAGGTCCCAGGAACAGTGGCTTTTATCTTTTAAATGTTTGAATATTTTTGTTTTTGAAACTCTATAATGAACTACTCTGAAAATTACTGCTCAATTTGCAATTATTTTGTATATTCTGGGAGCTGGTCCTGTTTTCTCCCATGCTAGGTTGATATCCAGACAGAATGCCCTGGTCCAGCTATGGGACCAGAACATTGCATGTGGCTGATGTTGATTCTCAGTCACAAGTACCCTTTCTTATCAGTTACTAAATGTCCTTATTGTTACTCCTTTGCTGCCATCCACACAGAATCTCGGTAGTGTTTTCCCCAGTATGACAATGCTAGTTTTTCTAATTTAAATTATCCAAGGACACCAGACCTGGGCTTTGCTAATAACACTGTAATCATGGAGATTTTGAGTTTGGCTCACACTTACACTCTGTTTCTAATAAATATCTCATTTTTAATTTCAGCCAACTGAAGTGAATTTCTGATACCAGAAACCACAAGACTTAAAAGCATTTGGAATTTTTTTTTTTTTAAAAAACTGTGGTGTGGTGTGAATCTGCCTGTTTTGCCTCCCCAGCTCTGAGATTACAAGTGGGTGCCAACAGTAGCTTTTCTTTATGTGGTTTTTAGGGACTGAATTTGGGTCCTTGTGATTAAAATTGAATAAATAAATAAATCGATAAAAACTTTATCGATTGAGGTATCTCCTCAACGTCCGGAATATTTTATAGATGACACAAACATTTTTTAAAAGAAAACTTCTATGAGACACTTGAAATCACATCACCGTTTGACAGGGAAGAGGCTGAGGCTCAGATGTTAAAGAACCTTCCAGTGCCACGGGTGTGTCAGATGGAGACTTGGGTTTCACTTCTACTCTAGGGTCCTCCCACTTCTGTAACAGTACACCTACTGTGGTGGCTCAGCAAGGAAGACACTGAGGCAGAATCATAGGTGCAAACCCTGCCAGATCTCAACAGAGGGAAGCACTATCCTGGCCAGCGCCATACTCAACAGTGGAATCCTGAGTGTCTCAGCTCAGGTGTTTTTACTGATATAGAACTCCTCAGGTATTCTACTGGTAGCACGTGCAGATCATGAGCAATCAAACATCCTCTACATAAATCTAACACCTGCAGACAATACAAATTGCCAAGTCCTAGGCAGCCCCCTCACCTAACAGTGAACAAAGCAATTATTTTATACATAACTGGAAATGAACTTCCACAACATCCTTCATCTCCTCCTTTCCCTTCATCCCCTTCAAGGCTTTCCTCCAACTCACAAACCTGTACTATGCAAATATGTAACGTAAGTTACGGCTTAAGTTACTGAATTACGGAAGAAAGGTGATTTGGTGATTTTACTATTTGTGCTGATTATTTTGACTGGCTTAGAAGAGTATAACTATGCGTACGGTCACATTGAATCTATCCTTGCTGAGTAGCTAGAAGCTTTTGACTGTGGCTGACAAGCAGGTATTGGAAGCATATTGTGATATGGTGGTTGAATGCAATAATATTTATTATTATTTAATAATATCATTACATAAAAATATAATTATTATAAAATTATAATAAAATAATTATTATTTAATACTTAATATTAAATAATAAGACATTGAACTTGCTAAGATCCACAGGGAAGGGTGTAAGCTCTTTGTTCTGCTTCTTTCAAGCTTTCTAGCTATCTTCACATGGTTACTATGCCTCATTATGACATTCTCATCTACCGTCTTCTCATTTCATTTTGGTTTCTGCTACTACTTTCTGCATCGTCTCTCTTACTCTGAACTTGGCAGAAGAAAGTGGGGAAATGTAGACTCTCTTGACTCATTGAGAGTGTCCTGTATCTTGAAGGTTGGCAAACAGTTCATTGATTGGCTGAATCTCAACCAGGCTGCTGGTAACATGTATTCTGCCAGGAATAGCCCATGCTTGCTGTCTGGGTTAATGCTTGAGCAAACCCAGGGAAGCAGGCTCATAATGCGGAGAAACTCCCCATGCTTGCCCTGTCAGTATCTCTCACCCGAATACCATTCTAAAAGTTCAAGCAAGATAAACTCAATCCTGCCAAGACAAGGACTCTATTTTGACCTCATAGGAGTCAGGTTTTTAATGTACTTATGTATACACCATTTAAATCTTGTAAGTTTAAATTATGTGTGCCAAACCTACCACTGACTTACTTCTGAATCTGTTCTGAAACTTATGGCTATATTTCATTAAATAGTCCTCATTTGTCATTAAAATAATTTTAGCCAGATGACTGTTTTCTCTCACAGACTGTACACTTCTTGAAATTTAAAAAAAAAATTAATTTTTTTGTTTACTTCCCCAGAATGCTTCTGGGATATAAGCATTTAAAAATCCATTAAAATCTTGTGCATAATGACTATATAATCATACTTTAATTTAGCAAAACTCTATTGATGTCGTTGTGAAGTATATATCTGTCTCTGCCTGTCTTCTTTTCGCTTAGGAAATTTCCTCCTTCACCTAATTGTGATAACAATCTTATCCCTGGCTGATGGGAAAGGAAATGACAGAGTTTCTTACTCCTGCAGCCTCGGGGATGGACTGTCCCCCAGATAGACCAATTGCTGTTTCCTCCGGGGTTGGCAGCAACCACTTTATCTTGGGATCACCATTTCCATAAGGACTATGTGAACCCAGTGTGCTCTTGGCTTAGAGACCACATTTGAGAGATGTTATCCGAGGTGGAAACCGTGAACCAAATCATAGCTCATACAACTTTAAAAAAGGTCTGCTGGCTATGGCTTTGGGAAATTTTGCTTAGCGAAAGAGACAATCATCATACCTTCTACTTTTTTACCCCCTTCCTTGAATGTAAATGCTACTGGTACAGTTGAAGCTGTTATCGTGAGATGATGAAAGAATCACTAGGTGATACAGCAATGACCACATAAACAGCAACCAACAATTCCCTAATCAAGGGTTGACCGCCTGTAGCCCTGTGCCAAGTCTATTGCGTGCATGGCTCCGGGACACTGCCTGAGCATCCCAGCATTGCTAGCCATAATGACTAAGCCAGGGCATTCTCTTCTGCTCCTGGTGAACGGCTCAGCATTGAACTGACCAAGGCTGGCTGATTACCACTACACACAGATGTCACAGCTGACCGGTGCTGGGCACTGAGAAGTTTTGGTTTAGAAGTTGATGGTGATACTGTAAGGTCCAAAATTTGCCACACAGAGACCACTGAGATGTATGCTATAAGCAAAGGCACACTTTATTTCTCGGAAGAAAAAAAAAAAAAACCTATTCATAACAGTCAGCCACTTTGTCAAGATGGATTTCCAGAAAGCTGGACATGCAGATTTTTAAAGGAAACAGGGGATCTCTCTGATTGCAGAGACCAGAACCTGAATATTGGATTTGCTTGTAAAATGTCAGGAGAAAACAAGGGTTTCTGGGAAAGCACATACTTGACATTAAATAGAGAGAGGTGAGGTCAGTGCTTCCACCACTAGGGGCGCTGGACTTCTCAATCCACAGGCAGCAGGAAGAGAAATATTCTGAATTTGCAAGGGCTTTGTGAAATGACACAGTGACACACTTCCTCCAGCAAGACCACACCTCCTAATCCTTTCAAATATAGTGCCACTCCCTGCTAACCAAGTATTCAAATCTATGAGTCTGGGGGGCGCTATTCTCATTCAAACCACCACAATCACAAAACAACTGATCCTTGCAATTAAAAACATCTGGGAAAATTTATTACTTTATTATTATTCTTTATGTTAAGGTCTTAGGTAAGAGTTCATGGTTTTGTAATAATTGAATAAAAAGTTCAAAGGGCGTATATACACACGAGGGTGTGGGAAACATTTTATTGTGGGCAGTGTTTAAGAACCAGTGGGAGGGAGGAAAGCTGAGTCTAAACCATCAACGTCAGTGCAAGGAGTCTACTTAAAAGCTGCCTTCCAAGAGGTTTCTGGAAGCTTCCGAGCAGACAAATGGTATGAGCAGACACAGAGAAGGAATGGCTTTCTGGGTGAGAGAAATCAATTCACAGTTATAAATTAGGCCGGAATGCTGCAAAACCCGACAGGCAGAAGAGAGGGCGTTGTTTGGAAATCTCTCAGTGCAGGTGATGGAAATTAATGCTCAAACTAGGTAAGGAAGAATGTATTCACTGGCTGACATAACTGGGAAGATGAGGCTATTTAAAGACTCATACACCATGAGCTATAGGACAAAATGGTTACCAAGAAAGCACAGGAGCCATTGCTTCTGGGTCTCTCCCTTTCTCTTTTAGTTTGGCAATGCCAATGCTCTTTCCTGCATAGAGGTCAGATGAATATAGTGGTAAAGGAAGCTTCCAGTATCCTGGGATTCATTTCCTTCCCCAACTTAGCAAGCCTGCTGGACTTTGTCCAGGATCTAGACATCAGTCCCAGGGAGTGATGCTAAGAGGTTCTGCCCTGGGCACATGCCTTCTCTCTTGTTCTGACACCAACAACATCTCTGTTAGAGTGGTTTGGCTGAGAGCTGCAGAATAAAAGTGGTTTAAATAGTAAGTGTGATGTTTTACTTATAAGAAGTTCTAAACAGATATGATGCCGTGGGCCTGTTGTTATGCCAGCTACTTGGGAGGGAGGTCGAGACAGGAGGACGTCAAATTGAAGGCCTACTTGAGCTGTAGAGTGAGTTCAATGCCTGCCTGTGGAACTTTGTGAGGCCCTATCTCAATATAGAATATGTCTCAGTGGCAGAGCTCTTGCATGTTATGCCCAAGCCCTAAGCACAGTCTCCAGTATAAAAAAATAGAAGTTCTAAGCAGGTTAATATCGGGACTGAGTAATGCCAGGGTCCCACGTAGGTGCCTCCCAGCCCCTCCTTTCTCTTTCCCTTTATCATCTCACCCCCTCCTTTCCTCCCTCCCCCATTGCTTTCTTGCTTGTTCTGAGACAGTATCTCACTATGTAGTTCAGTCTGACCTCAAATTTCTCGATCTCCTGCTTCAGCCTCCTGAGTCTCTTGATTTCCCCTGGAGAGGAAGATGGCTGCTGCATTACTGGGAACTGTTTCCTCACCTAACCAAGCTCAGGACAGGAAAAAGCAAGTCCTTGACTTGTAGCCATATTCAGGGTGAGGTTAGCTTCCAGGAAATACTCTTTTGACTTCAGTTGGTGAGAATTACATCGTACAGTCAAGTTGACATAGCCAGTCATTGGTATGGGGAGATGTATGAACAAGATTGGCTTGACCCAATCAACCTGTACCCCTAAGGGTAAAGAAATCAAAGCACATGGAAGCAAGCCAGTAAGCAGCACCCCTCCATGGTCTTACATCAGTTCCTGTCTCTGGGTTCCTGCCCTGCTTGAGTTCCTGTCCTGCTTTCCTTTGATGACGAACAGTGCTATAGAAGTAAAAGTCAAATAAACTCTTTCCTCCCAAAGTTTCTTTAGGCATGGTGTCTCCTCCCAGCAACAGTAACCCTCACTAAGAAGACAGGAGCATAGACCATTGAGTATGGTTGGTTCTACCTCTAGGAAGATGAGTTTGGGTTGTATAAGGAACCTAGCTGAACAGTCGGTAAGCAGCATTCCTCCAACCAGAGCATCTACTTCAGTTCTGGCCTCCATGCTCCTGCTTGAATCCTTACTCTGACTTCTTTCAGTGATCCTCTGTAATGTGGACACGTGAGCCAAATGAAACCTTTCTCTCCATCAAGTTGCTTTGGTCATAGTGCTTATCACAACAACGGAACTAGAACAACTATATTGTTTGGGTAATAATTACAAAATGGAAACCTACACATACTCAGTGGAGACAGTCATCTGAGGGGTAACTACACAGTACAGGATGGGTAGCAGACAAATAGGTAAGTGCTGGAGAGAAAGAGGATAGCCGGACGGTGGTGATGCACGCCTTTAATCCCAGCACTTGAGAGGCAGAGGCAAGCAGATCTCTGAGTTGTGGGCCAGCCTAGTCTACAGAGGGAGTTCCAAGATAGCCCAGACTGCACCAAGAAACCTTGTCTTAGGAAAGAGAAAAGAAAAGAAAAGAGAAGAGAAGAGAAAAGAAAAGAGGACTGGAAAGGAAAGGAAAGGAAAGGAAAGGAAAGGAAAGGAAAGGAAAGGAAAGGAAAGGAAAGGAAAGGAAAGGAAAGGAAAGGAAAGAGGAGTTATGTTTTGGAAAGAGGCTGCAGCAGGTTATGTCAATACGTGACTTCATTCATGGGATACACTGGCTACTATTCAGTACGTAGCAAATTCAAATTCTGCTTTTTGGAAACTCTCTGGGAAATGGGATTTGGAGGTAAAAATTTTCTCAATTTGTGGTTGGTTGAATCCGTGGATGTTGAATGTAAGATACAGAGGGTGTGACTATATCTGAAACACAATGAGTGTTCTAAAGGGCCATAAGGGGAAGTGGTCAGTACACATGCAGTTAACATCTGCTTGATGGTGCAAACAGGGCGTAGCAATATTGGTGCATAATATATTATTTCATGGTTTCTAATATAGTTTCAGCAGGTTGGGAGTACTTTAACTGGCTTCTCTGTAAGGCTATAATTGAGTTGGCCAATGTTGTTTTCCATCAAGAGGATCAGCAGGAACTGAGTCTGCTTCTTGATAACAATTTATTTCCCTAGCCAGGTGGTGGTGACACATGCCTTTAATCCCAGCACTTGGGAGGCAGAACAGGCAGATCTTTGTGAGTTCAAGGCCAGCCTGGCCTGCAGAGTGAGTTCCAGGACAGCCAGACTTACAACAGAGAAACCCAACCTTGAAAAACCAAAAACAATAAAACAAAAACAAAAACAAACCAGTCCATCAATTTATTTCCTTAAAGTTGTAGATCTGAAGTCCTTGGCTTGTGGCTGGTTGTTGGGTGGAGTCTGTCTTCAACTCCAGAGGCTACCCACACAGTCCCTTGCCAGGTGGGTTTCTTGGCATGACTACTTATTTCATCAAACAACCAGGCAAAGCCACTTGACTCTGGCTAGAGCAAATCTCCCAGCAAAATGCATCTTATTATTCTTTTCTTATTAAAATAGTGTAGTTATGGGAATTGTAGCTCATCACCTTTGTGACCATTTACTGGTTAGGTTCCCCATCTACTTATGGAGATCACTTAAGATCCTTGGGAGGGGAGTATGCCTAGCCAGGCATGGGTCATATAGCCAGCTCAGATAGAAGAATAAGAAAAATAGAAAAACTTGCTGGGGAATTTAAAAAAAAAAATAGCTCACCATTTCAAACAAAAAATGGAAGACACCCTAGAAATAGAATTTCTGTGATTTGGCAACAACTGAGGATCACGCAGGAAAGGGAAGAAATGGAGATGACTCAGAATGACTGGAAAGATGACAGTCCTGCTACTGAATCTGGGAACTCTGACAGAGGAGGGAGAAGAAAGAAGGTGGAGGTTCTTCTGAAGATCCACGGTATCGACGCGGAGTCACCTCCTTGGAGTTCAGTCAGGAGGTAAGAAACAGCTTTCTGTATCCGGATGTCTTCTACCTAGGAAAAGCATGTGCAGGAGTGGGAGGCACGTTTGTGAGCGCAGCATTAGGTGACCATCTCTTCACGATCCTCTACTGCAAGCCTTTCGCATAGCCAGCGCAACCCTTCTAGCTGGCAAATCCTTTCTTGACTGTACTCATGCTTACCTCTATAGCGTCTGGAGGACCCTGGCACTCTGCAGCAATATGGGGAAGCTTCCAAAAGTTTCCCAACTCCTGTTTTCCCTGATTCTTTATTCACCATTTTTCTACTGCAAGAAACACTTTCTATCCCTCTTCTCATTGTTGCCTGGCTAGGTGTCTTTGACTTCCATATAGAGTGTGCGCACACACAAACACACACACACACACACACACACACACACACACACACACACACACACACACACAAACCCCAGAAAGACTTCCATTTTCATTGGTATCACTTCAAATGTCCTCTCTCTGCTTGCAGAGCACTGCAGTCCCTTTCTGTAGTTTGAATAGCACTGTATTCCCATTGCTTATTTTTCTCTTACTAAATTAACAGCTTTTCAAAGGCAGGGAAGAGGCCTGGCCCACCATTGTAGCCCTAGATTTAACATAATCTTCAACACACAGTAGATACTCAATAAACATCTGTTGCACGGACAAGTGGAAGTTTGCATATTTCTGTTTCAGTTAAAACTTCTTTCCTGGTAAATGCCAGAATGTACATAACTGGATGGAGAGACTCAAAGGATGTCACTGGGTGCCAAGCTTTCTTTCCCCAATCCTGGCTCCACTTCCTCCACTTATCTCCTATTCATGAGCTGTGTGGGCTCAGTGTGGCAAGGTGGCCACAAGTTCTCCTTTCATCTTAGTGCACTCAAGTGAAAAACCATTGGTTCCTTTACTCCCAGAAGTCTCAGCAGGCATTTCATGGAGTTTGAGTGACTCTTTGGAGTCCTGTGCCCATTCTGGAACCAACAAGTCTTTGTCTAGAAAAAGGAAAGTCTATGTGATTGGCCAGGCATTTTACCCAGTTCTGCTTTGTAAAAGCAACTGAGACTAGTGACAGAGAATGGAACTACTGGTGCCGAAATGTGTCTTCTCCAAAGAGAAAACTCTGGACTTCTCATAGATTTTGGTGAGAGGGTGCTCAATGACACAAAAATAAGTAGATTGATAGATAAATAAGTAAGTAAATAAATAACTAAATCGGATTTCCTTTAAGACATTTCAGAGAGACATGGAAGACAAACAACCAGCAAGGAAATTCCAGCTTACGTTGTCTGAGAGACAAACAAGAAGCTAATTGTATTGTGTCATTCAAAGTAAGATGACTAATATTTGTTTAGCACCTACCATGTTACAGGAACTTCTCTGCGATACCACATTCAATCATTATACTAACTCTGGTGCTAGACATTTTCATTTCTATAGTTGACAGAGTCTCAAGATAAACTGTATCAGAAGTTACATGACTCGCCCAGGCCACACCCATACCCAGGCTAGTGGGTAATATAACAGAAACAGGAACTAATATCTGTCTCCACCAATGGATGCTGTGGGAAGACTTGAATGAGATCAAAGGCCGTTATAGGTTTGAGGTGCCATGGGGCCTCACCATTTGGCAACTGGAAAACTACCACTGACTTCTATGTTGCCTATTTTAAAACAGCTTTGAGGACCAAAAGGTGTGGAGGAATGAATAGAAAGCTACTCTTCAAGGATGGTTGACAGTGGTGAGAAGGAAGAATTACATGATTAAACACGTGACTTGTGGGCTCCTCAAAGTCAAAGATCCAGAACATATTACATGCTCTTATGTCTCTAGTCTGGGAAACAGGCTTGCCCCAAAGAGCCCATCACTAAGTATTTATTAAACTGGTGAAAACTAACTGCATGAATGAAGGATATAAAATTGTATCAAGAGAGCAAAGAGAGACAAAGAAAGAACTGTAGAAAGAGTTACATTTGAACTTGACAATGAAAGAAAAGATTGTTAATGAAGCAAAGTCCCTCTAAGGAAGGAGAAATATTAGATAACAGTTTTAGCTTTTCTCTCCCCAAAGCAAGTATGACCTATGGTCTTTGGAGAGTTAGGAGCAGAGGGGAGAAGAGCTAAAAGCAATCTTATTTGCTTGATTTTAGTCTTCACTGCTGAAACAAAGCAGGTTCTTATTTCTATGACTCTCTCCAAAGCAGACTCAATATTTTAATTTATGCCTCTTGTCCACAGTGTCAGGTACAAGACAGATGGAGAATAAACGAATATACTCATTGGATTGAATTAAATATAATAATATCTACATCTGAGCACAGGAGCGGGGGAGGTAGCTCCATGGGTAAAGCACTTACCACAGAAGTCAAGGGCTGGGATTCAGATCTCCAGTACCCACACACAAAAGAGCAGAAGGAGCCTGGACCATCTGTGATTCCAGTGCTACAGGCAGAGATGGAATCCTAGAGCAAGTTAGAGAGCCACATTAGTCAAAGTGGCAAGCTCTGGGTTCAGAGAGAGAGACTGTGCCTCAGTATATCAGGTAGAGAATCAATGAGGAAGACCCAACATCAGCCGTGGGCCACCACAGCCTTGGGTGCCTTGGCAACTGTTCACACATGTGCACCCACACACATACAAACATACACACATGTACCTATAACACACACAAGCGCGCGCACACACACACACACCTGAGTACATACTATACAAAAGGCAGCCAAACTTTAGTATAATTTGGTGGCCTGCACAGACTTGGATAGGGTTTTGTGGGAAGACGGAAGAAATCAATATAATGCGTCCATGTCATCTGTTCTACAGAACGTTATGGCAAGGCAAATTGCTCCTATCATTTACTCACATCTCACTTCATCAAAACACCCAGGGTTGGGCTATAGCAATTAGACTGAGGAACTGTAATAGTGGTCCTGTCAGATGAAATTATAGCACGTGAGGTTAGCAATCAAGAAGGATCTATTAGACCTTCTCTGGACCAGTAACAAAACTGTCCCTCTGGAAAGACTGACTCAGTCAATAAGACTTCATCAGGTGGCAGAGCTGGTCACACCGCCTCTGCCTACATGCCCTGTTCTGCCCACCCCCTGTGTATCCCTGATACCAGCCCAGTGTGCAAAGCCTAGGCCTGCTGGGGGTGTCATCAATGCAGAAGGAAGCCTGGTCTTGAACTCAAACAGGCTTTAAATAGTTTGTGTCTTAGAATGAGATAACTGAATATGGACAACTGCTGATTAGAACACTAATTACAAGGATTAAATAATCTGCAAGAAAAAAAAAATCCTCACCTTTCCTTGGGAACAGTCTGTGAGAGGAATACAGATAAAGGAAATGGAAGGAGGTGGGTGGGTTGGAGTCAGGAACCTTCTTTGGCTGTCAGCGGGTAGTATCATTCATGTGTTCCTGTGAGGGGAAATAAAATGGGGAGGAACTGAAGGGGATGGAGATTAATTCTATCTCTGCGGCATTGAGGAGCCAAGGGCAGCACTGAGCCAGGCAGGGGACGAAAGAGGCAGTCGGTTCCCAAATTTATTGTGTTTCAAGTTTATTGGTTGCCATGCTTCCTTCAAACAATAAAAAAGTTTATTTGCAAGCTTCCTTCAAACATTCAGAACTCCACAGGCAAGGAGAATAGGGGAGTTTGAGTGGAAACAGCCACACTGAAGATTTCGATAAATTATTCTTTTATTTCATTTCAAGCAATAAACTGTCTGCTCCCTTCAACTCTCCTATATATATCTATGTACCCACTTCCACCACCAACAAATCAGCCTCTTCCCCAACATGTTAAGATTAAACAACTGCCCTTGAATAGCCGTGTCTTCTATTATGAGAGGAGAGAAGACTGCACAAAGGCATTTTTAGTTTACCTTCACTTCCCCTTCTTTCTGCTCGCCCGACCTCCGTACAAACTCCAAAGCACATTAAAGCACTAGGGGAATTTCTGACTTAAGGTGTGACCTCCCCCATAGCATGTGTCCATTTTAACAATAGACTTTACAGTCTGCTTTCCAGAGCATTCTTTCATTTGGCCAGAATCCCTGTGAAGAAAGCAGTAATGAGCAGTATTTCCCACAGGGTGTTTTTAACCACTTAAAAAACTTACAAAGTGTATTTTACTTACTGGTCTCTAAATGCCTCACATTCAGTGAAACATCACAGCCATTCTGTGAGATATATATATATATATATATATATATATATATATATATATATATATATATATATATATTCAACTTTCCCAAGGTCACCAGCTGTCAGCAACATCAGGATGAAGGATAGGATGGGAAATCCAAATCTTGTATGTCCTAAACCATTCTTCCTGGACAGAAGGCAGCTGAGGTATGAGGGTGCCCATTTCCTAGGCATTTGTCTCCCTTCACAGAAGTTACAAATGGTAGAGCTGGAGGGACAGTTACTTTCAATCAATTGAACTCCTACATTGGAACGGAACTGTCACATTGCATTTCAGGCACACTAATAAGAAATGAGATCATCTTATTGTACCTCCTAGGTCATGTCATCATCAGCTAATTCTTCAGTCAAGACAAAGTGGAAGAATCTCCCAAACCTCTTGGGATAAGGCACCCCTTCTAGTCCATCTTGGGCATTGCCCTGTCAAAGATGTCTGTGGCTTCCTGGCTACATCATTTTTATTTTGTGTTCTATCTTTGTCTTTCTGCAGTGCTTCATTGATGACCATGGCTTGAAACCCTCCCTTGCCTAAGTTTCAGCATTTTCTCCTGATTTTGCTGACACTCCTCCAGGTTCTCTTCAACTTCTTGCAAAGGCTCTAGTTTCAGTGGTTCTCAACTCGTAAGTCCTTTAGGGGTCAAATGACCCTTTCATAGAGGTCACCTAAGACCATCTGCATATCAGATATTTACATTACAATTCATGATTATGGCTATGCAGTAGCAACAAAAATAATTTTAT
Organism: Cricetomys ansorgei; assembly: GCA_026225945.1. Lineage (NCBI taxonomy): Eukaryota > Metazoa > Chordata > Mammalia > Rodentia > Nesomyidae > Cricetomys > Cricetomys ansorgei. The sequence goes on along the minus strand of JAMJFZ010003581.1, from coordinate 8,081,710 downwards.
AGCTGGAAGTCACCACAACATGAGGAACTGTATTAAAGGGTATCAGCATTAGGAAGGCCAAGAATCACTGCTCTAGTTTCTCTAACTGTACCAGTTATGTTTCAAGCGTTAAATGCTGGTTTAAGCAGACAGAGATAATGACAGGTAATGAACCCATTGTCTTATGGGTTCAGGCAGAAAAAGGAATAGACTCCAGACTGAGTCACCAGGAAAAAGGCTGTACTCAGAAGTAACTTGTCAATGGAGTAGCTGCTCCAGTCACAATTAAGAAGTACCTCCCGATGAGGACATTACTTCCAAACTGCCAATCAAGACCTGAAATTGTGTTGCATACTAGCCCAGAGGATTCATCCTGCCCTAATTGCCTCCCCTCTCTCCACTTATTCAGCCCTGAAACAAGAGCCTTATGTGAGTGTCTAATTGCCAGAACCCAAAACAGGCCTTCAGACACCTGGCTTCAAGGCTACCTGAGCTTTTTGGTATGTTATAGACACACTGACAATGAGAAGGAAATCTAACTTGAGCAATGTAGTTCCTTATATGTTAATGTTCTTGAGATTACATTCTTAGCCTTTCCCTTTTGTGATATTATCTCAGGACAATCCGTGGGTTTCAAACATCTGTGTTACAGCCAACCAGCTTCCTTTCCTTGCCTGAGCAATGGATTTGAATGTCAGGCTGGCTTCTGTCATCCCACTCCAAAAGGTCACCCTCTCCTTCTCTGTTTTCTGTGTTGGTGGTCTGCACCAACACCGGGAACTTTCTTCATCCTCATCTACATCATACAAATGGTTGTTTATATGTATTTTCAACTTTTTCTGTGATTAGATGGGGCTATGTGGTGGCTAGGTCTTGGCTAGTGGAACTAAAAACATACATTACACCAGGTGGTGGTGGCACACACCTTGAATCCCAGCACTCTGGAGTCAGAGGCAGGCGGATCTCTGTAAGTTCCAGGCCATCCTGGTCTACAGAGTGAGTTCCAGGACAGGCAGAGTTACAACAGAGAGACCTTGTCTTGAATGAATAAATAAATAAATTAATTAATTAATAAAAAATATACATTACAAGAACAAAGTGTGAGTGAAATTCATGAACACACTCCATATAACACCTATGTTCTTTCCTAGTCTGCCAGCTACATGGAAAGAATGTCAGGACTCCAGAAAAAGAACAGAGCCATAGATGTGAGTTCCTGAATGATCTAATGGAGCTCTGTAGCTCTTGGAACTGATCAGCACTCTTCTGTGATGTGGTGCTACCGTGGTTATGAAAGCGTCACTCAGATCAAGTGAGCAAATTTGACTACAAACTTGACTACTGCCCCTGCTACACCAACAGTGCGTCAGGTTTGCTGGGAATCCCACTGGAGCCTACATGCTGCATTTGAGTCTGGTCACATGATGCTTCATGAAAGAGCTTCTGAGTCCCTGCATCCCCCGGAGATAATGAATACATTCCTCAGACGCTCCGGGCCCCCATGCTGGTGCTTGTTTCACTGTTGTGATGTCTCCGTAGCCACACCCCATTCTAGCCCCAGCTAATCATTGAGTTTCTCAGTGCGCGGTGGCTCCCCCAGACCCTGCACCTGAGTCTTTGAAAATGCTCTTCTTCTCAGGAAACATCTCTCCCATTCGTGTCTTCTGAAAACTTCCAAGGACTCCCTACGATGCGGTTTATGTGTCACCTTCTCTAAGGATGTGCCTAATTAATGCCGTTCTCAGCCACACCCAGCTCCAGAATTAAGTGCCCGCTACACCACCACCCTTCCCCTCCTTCTATTTCCCCCAAACCCCTGAATTCTCCATCTACTGCAATTGTCTATTTATGTATTTTTCCCATTAACTATCTTGAGTCTTAAAGTACGAGATCGAGTCTGTGTGTTGCTCCAAAATAGTAAGGACTTAACAAACTTTTGTAAAGATAACTCACCAACAGATGAGTGAATGAATGAATGAGAACAGTGGCTCCCCTGAGACACAATTTCTCTATATATGTTTTATGTGATTTATAGAGATAAATCACTTGCTACTACCAATATTTTTATTCTGTGCTCCGTTGTGACAATATATACCTATTAGCCTCGTTAAAACTTGGGGTCAGAGTTTTGGGAGCTAAGCTGAACAAGAAATCTAACCAATTGGTTTTTACACCAGGGCTCATTTAGGAATCTGTGAGCTCGCCGAAATCATAAGCAATAACGTGTGTGCGCACGTCTATAGCTTATGTCCATGTGTTCTACCTTATCCGGATCAATAAGCATTCGTTCCAAGGAAGAATGGATTTAAACTGGTCCATTGCAGACAGCACACAAAAGAAACCATTTGATAGTTGATAGAAGGACTAAGTAAAAGACGGTCGCCAAGGAAAGCAACTGACACGTTTTAATTTATCACCGAGTTCTCATCTCGTAAACTATGGCCACTATCAAAATGGCATGAAAAAACATAATATTCTTATATTCAAGCGTGACAGATCAAATTTTACCTTTCTGTCTACTCTGTTAAGGAATGTGTTTGTCCTTTGTATGCAGTTGATTATAATGAAGAAAAGAGAGTTGAAAAAAAAAAAATGGGGCCAGGCACAGTGACACATACCTGTAATCCCCAAGCTTAGGAGGCAAGAGGAACATAGTGAGTTCTACCCCAGCCTGGGTTTTAGAATGAGAGACTGTGTCTCAAAAGGATGAAAGGAAGAAAGAGAGAGGAGGGAGGGTAATAGCTTCCTTTTGGGGGCTGGACAGATGTCTCAGCAGTTAAAAGCACTGGCTCCTCTCACAGAGGATCCTGGTGCAGTTCCCAGCACCCACTTGGCACCCACATGATCTGTAACTGCAGATCGAGGGACCTGATGCCTTCCTCTAGCCTCAGCGGAATACATGTCGTACACAGACATACACACAGGCAAGATTCCCATACACGTAAGACAAAAGCAACCTTTCATGGTTTTCATCATACTTCTCTATAAAGACAGGATAATTTTAAAGACTTGGGAATCAGATATGGGTGTTTCTTAGTGTGGGTGTCACGTGATAACTGGGTTCAAAGCAGAAGCGCCAGGCCTTGATTTATTCGTTCAAGTTACACAGGTTTCTCAGCTTGCCCTGCTTTGGTACAGCCCGGATCCACACCCCAACACACCTACTTAGAGTCTATGTTAGACAGACTAGGAGTGTGTGGCAGGGCAAGAGGCTAATGACCCCTTATCAGCAGTTTCACTAAGCAAGCCACTCCTAGATTCTTATTTGGTTTGTAGGAGGTCTGGGTCATTCTTCAGATTGGGAAACTTCCTCACTCCAAATTACTAAGGCTCTAGACAAATGAATGTTTTCTTGTGAGCAGATTTTAATGACTCATTTTTCTCTATTAAGACACAATAAAAATTTTAAATTGTTTATTGTGGTATTTAGCCCCACTTAAGCTCCTTGCCGTTGAGATACACCCACCTCTCATTTACTGGAAAATTTGATGACTGATAGGTCCCAGGGGAGCTGTGTTTTCTGCGTTATCCTCCAAGGAAGAGAAGCAGTTTATGCAGGGGTATCACCCCTTCCCAGGCACATCCAGTGACTGGCCAAGAACGAGAGCTGTCTGCTTTCATTGTACAGTTTGGGGATACTTCGAGAGACCCTTGCAGAGTATGCTACAGTCTTTGTTATGAAAGTACCATAGCCATGCTCTTTCTGCTCCATCCCGCTTCTTCACTCCTCTCTAAGCAGGATTCTAAAACAACACCCTTGCCATCAAGCATCTCAGATGTTGATTTGCATCACAGAGTCTGCTTCCTGGGAAACATAGTTGTGGCACTTGGTGAGAGGAGTGGCGCCAAAAAGCAGCCGCTGATGGTGGGTAGGTCTTGGAGTTGATGACACAGTTCAGTGGGAGGCCCTGGGTTTGATAAATAAATAAATACAGAAGGAAAACAAATAAAAGTGGAGGTGGGAACCATCTGGTTGGAAATGAGAAACCATTTCAGGTGGTTGGTGGAGCAGGGCTCAGCACCCAGTGGCAGTGTGATTAACACTCTTTGGGATGTCATATCATTCTATGTGAATGCACTGGCTAGAGCAATGGAATCAATATTTGAACTGTATGAGCACATTAGTAACTTTGAAGGCAACAGAATAGGAAAGCTGTCGCTAGGGGCCAAAGATGTGCCAGAGCAAAACAAGCAAAGGCTGAAGGTGATTAATCAGTAATTAAGCCAGTGACATAAAAACCTGAGGGATTCTTGGCAGATTGCAACCAGATTTTCATCTCCTGTGGCTGGAGGGGAGATGAAGAGCAGGCTCGGCACTGAAGCATGAAAAGTAGCCTAGCTTCAGAAGAACCTGAACTCCCAGAGACTCAGGGAAGAAAAGGAATCCAACCTAAAGGAATTTGATGATCTAATCAATATGTTCAGCCAGGCCGAGACAGCTTCCACAGGATTAGATTTTGAAGACTCTGGGATCAAGGGGGAGATAAGACTGCCTACAGGAACATGGATGACCGTGGAAGAAGTCTCCGGATGTGTAGAATTTATTACCTTGGCACGGACCCAAGGACACACTGCTTGGATGACTTTTAGACACAGTGCAAGTGATGCCCACACTCTGCAAGAAATGAATGTCAAAACTTCTGTTTTAGATATTGAAAGAAGGGATCAAACACTCACATACATGGACATCCACTGGCTAGGGACACAGCTCAGTGGCACAGTGCTCACCTAGTGTGCACCAAATCCTGGCTCTGTGTAGAAAGATAATACATCTTGATCAGAATAAATAAATAATTCTGTCTCTAAGTTTACTTGTCTTAGTTTCTTTCCATGTTTCTACAATAAAACACCCTAACCAAAGCAACTTAAGGGAGAATTTATTTATTTATTTATTTATTTATTTATTTATTTATTTTTAGTTCGGGGTTATAGTCCATCAAGCAAGAAAGTCGAGGCAGCAGGAGCTTGAAGCATTTAGTCACACTGCACCTACAATCAGAAAGCAGAGACTGCATGTTGCTACTCAGTTCCTTTTCTCCATTTATACAGTTGGGGATCCGAGCTAGGGAATGGTGCCACCCACAGTGGACAGGTCTTCCCACCTCAATTCACGCAATCAAAATAATCTTCCACAGATATTCCCAGAGACCCATCTCCCAAGTAATTCTAGATTCTATGAAGTTGGCACTTAATACTAACCATCACATTGTGTTTCCAGTTTACAGAGCCCCAGAAAGTACCATTATCCAAGGGGCTTACAGAACATTTGATCCACTGAGGAGGTCCTTAAAAGATCTCATTGTGATAAAAGACATTCAACACCATATATAAAATAGCAATAGGATAGTTTCTCCAGGAGCTTCAGAGACCCCCTAAAACAGCAATCATGTATGGTATGTTTTCCCTAACAGGTAGAACGCATAGTTCCAGAAACAAAGAGGTTGGAGTAGGAAAGGCCCTGTTTACCTGCCCTACCTGGAACCCACTTGGGAAAAAAAAAAACACTTTTCATCCCTACAACTCTATAACCTGCATGTTTAAAAATCTTGGCTCTGAGAAATGATATGTTCCACCCAGCTACACAGAACGAATCCCCCTCAATCAAGTTTCATTTGTTGTCCGGTCACTTTAGGCTCTCTATGCCAGGAAATCAGCAGGCATGGAAAAAAATCAGCTGGCCTGAAGGATTAATTGACCCTAATCACCTGGTGGAAATAGGACAATTGCTACAGAGGGAGAAATATATTTGACCTTGGGCCATTTGCATGACAGACATAGGAGCTAAAGCTGGGTAAGCTGGCATATACATGGGAGGCTTAGGCAGGGGCTCTCCATCTTTGTGCACATGTGCTTGCTTTTTGAAACTTAACTATGTCATAAAGCCCTATAGTTGATATGGCATAGAGTTTTCTAAATGATCCTTCTGTTGTAGGATAGTGTCATATTGTAGGGTATGTCTTAGAAGGAATTAAGATAACTGAAGAAAGTTATCTTCTCTGGCGAATTAAATCCTTACATAAACTCTAAGCAGAAGGATGAGCAAACAGAATGCTATAGGCATCTTTAGGGACATCTTTTAGGCTTCTGGTATTTGTTACCAAGCTGTCTTGCAAAGCCAAAACCAAAACAAACCCTAACTATTGATATCGATAGGTCAAGGTGTGCTCGACACAGTCTCTAGAAGCACTAGAAGGGATGGCTGTAGAAATTTCTGGTTGTTTAATAAATTTAGACTGCCAGCTTATTATTGTATTGCTTCATATTTCTTTCTGAAATGTTTGGTTGGATGTTTTTGTTGACTCCTGAAACTCCATCTTGATATATAATGAAATATGATCATATTTAGCCCTCATTTCCCACCTCCAGCTATCTCCATATCCTGAGCTCAACAGGTCCCCCTCCCAATTTCATATTTTAGGATTTTTATAAAACCACTGGATCCGGTTAATTCTCCCCATATGTGCATGGGCCATCTACAGGAGTGTGGGATTCCTACCAGTGGCCAAACTCTATTTAAAAAAAAAAAAAAAAAAAAAGAATGATTCCCCCTCCCCCAGCAACTATCAACCACCACTAGTTTTTCACGAAAGGAGTGCCATGATCTACGTGGCTTTGGGGTTGACCTGATTGGGGTAACAGACAATGAAGAAACGATAGGCATGATGTACAGAAGAGCCATGGCCTGGATCTGTACATTTATTTATTTATTTTTGGTTATTTGAGACGTGGAGCCTGAGTGGGCCTCCAACTTACAGCGACCCTTCTGCCTCTGCTTCCTGAGTGCTTGGCATTGTAGGCATGTGCCCCCATGGTCGGCTTGGAACTCTAAAAATTTCTCTGTCTGGGGCTGTAGGTAAATAGTAAGGTAAGGCTCTTGCCTAGGAGACACCAGGTCCTGGGTTCTATCATAGCTTTACTAAATAACCAAAAACAAGCTCTTTTACCTTTTGCCCCTAGGCCTCTGCTCCAGGTTCCCTTCTCTCCTCTTCCTGATCTCCTCACATGGCCCAGTTTTGGGTCATTTTCACTCTGTACTCTCCCAGATGTCTTTGCTTCTGACTATGCTTTCTCTTTTATCTACAATAAACTTTTTTCCTTCACTATACCTAAAAACAGAAACAAAAACAAAAGGGGAGGTATGCTTGAATGAGAATGTCCCCCGCAGGCTCTGACATTTGAAGACACAGTCCCTAGAATAAGCTGTTTGGAATATGGTCTTGCTAGACAGAGTACCTGAGTACGGGAAGGCTTTGTGGATTTCAAAGTTTGGAGCCATTTCTAGTTCATTCTGTCTGCTTTATACTTGGAGTTTAAGATATGAGAGCTCAGCTTGCTGTTCTAGGCAACACTGCAGGCCTGGGGCTGTGCATGCCTACTGTGATAATGAGAAACTTTTATCAGTCAGGAAACATAAGCCCAAATAAACCCTTCCTTATATAAGTTGGCACGGTGTTTAATTTATCACAACAACAACAAAAAAAGTAACTGATACAATAGGTCAGGATTTATTTGATGCCCCTCCTCTTTGAACAAAAAAAAAAAGTTAGAAATGAAACCAATGACAGACCTTGGCCAGAGGGATTCAAGTTCCCCTTGTGACTCACAAGATGCTGTGTCACACAGTACCTGATACACACCTTACTTTTGCTCTCTACCTGGAGCTGAAAAATCTTTAACTTTCCAGGTTGTCCAGGGTGTGGTGTCGGGTGACAGAGAGAAGCCCTTGGTATGGGAAGCTGATATTTGGAAGAACTGATGACTGGACTGAGGTGAGGTGATATTCTAAATCAAAAACGTACTATAGTCCATGGTCCCCAAAACAAATTAAGAGAACTAGACTAGCTGACATCAGTGTTTGTCTTGGTCACCATTCTACTGCTGTGCCAAGGCAAAGTCCTTCAAAAGAATGCATTTAATTGGGGGCTTGCTTACAGTTTCAGAGGTCTAGCCCATTATTATCATGGCATGGAGCATGGTGGCACACAGGCTCTGGAGGAGTATCTCCGAGTTTGACATCCTGATCCATAGGCAGAGCAGTGGGGGGAGACTGGGCCTGCCATGGGCTTTTGAAACCTCAAAGCCCATTCCCAGTGACACGCTTCCTCCAACAAAACCACATCTCTTAGTTCTTCGAATTCCATCAAAGAGTTCCACTCCCTTGCCGTGACTAAGCATTAACATCTATGAGCGGATGGAGCCATTCTTACTCAAACCACCACAGTATCTAACGGTATTAGCAGACATTTTGTAGCAGACTGTAGTTGTTTTTACTCACATAGTGTTAGATTGTTGCTTTTTCTTTAATGTACCAATTAACAATATTAAGACGCTAAGCTAAGTTCTGGGAATACAAAAGTGAGTATCAGAGCCTTTCACACAGGGGTGGTCATAATTTAATGCCGGAGAGAGCCACTAACCAGACTATAACTGAAACACGCAAGTAGAAGATTGGACCATAACCAATAATGGCTTGTGAATCCTGCGTTTTAGAATTCTGACTTTCTAAAATGCTCTGTACTCAACTGAAGCAGAGTTAGAGATCAGTCAGCAGCTTAAAAATTCGACAAGATGGGTGCAGCAGTCAAGTATCTGCTTTTGCAAAGGATCAAGATTCATTTCCTAGCATTCACAGTGTAGCTTGCAATTACAATTACAATCCTTAATTCCAGTTCCAGGGGAGTCCAGTGCCCTCTTCTGGCCTCCTCTGGCACCAGGGATGTATTTGGTGCACATATATACATACAGACCAAACACTCTAGGGTCACAGGAGTCACCTAAAACCATCTTCATATCGGATACTTACATTATGATTCATAACAGCAACGTTGCAGCTAAGAAGCATCAACGAAAGTAATTTGATGGTCGGGTGTCTCCACAACATGAGGATCTATATTAAAGGGAAGCTGCGTTAGGAGGTTGAGAACCACACAGCTCTACACAAAATATAATAATAAATCTTTACCCCAAAAAATTGGAAAAGACGAAGCAAGGAGTATTATTAGCTCATGCCTGTAAATCCCAAAATTCTGGAGGCGGAGTTAGGAGAACTATGAGTTTGAAGTCAGCATGAGCTACATACAGCCTAAGCTATATAGCAAGTCTGTGATTTAAAATCAAGACTGGGCCTAGTGGGGCACATCTGTGATCTCGTCACTCTGGAGGCTGAAGTAGAAAGACTGTATCAACTATTATTTAAAATTAATACATAGAAATAATTCATCTCCATATAATATATAATCAGAAATGCAGAGCAAATGTCCCACTTAGGAAAATAGTAAAGATGTAAAATACCTAGGCAGGAAATTAACAAAAGATACATAATACTTTGCTAAAGAAAAGTTTAGAACACTAGTGAGCAACACACAAGGTAATTTGAAAATTTTAACTTGAACAAATGGAAAGTCAAAGATGTTCTTTGAGAGCATGATGACTCTGAATCAAATTAACCTATGTACTTGATTCAATCATTCTTTCCAAATATTTCTAAAAACTGAAACTTTAGCTTACATAGAAAACCAAATAAAAATAGCCAGGAAAATCTTAAAGCAAACAACAAAGGCCTAACTGTAGAATATATTACAACACATTGTACGACTCTACATGGCTGAGAATGTAGCTCGGCTGATTAAACTGTTTGTTGAGTGTGTGTGCGAAGCCCTGAGCGTGACCCGAGTGTCTCATAACCTGGCCTGCAATGGCGCTGTACACCTGTAATCTCAGCCCTCAGGAGGTGGAGGCAGGAGGATCAGAATTCTGAGTCATCTGTACACGGTGAGTTTGAGGCCAACATGGGATACATGATGCTCTGTCTCATACAGAAAGGGGAGTGGGAAGACAATATATTAGTACACTGAGGGATAAAATGATACTATGATCTCACTATGTAAAGAAAGATTTGTTTACTCGTGACATTATCATTATTATTATTATTATTATTATTATTATTATTATTATTATTATTGGTTCTGGGAATTGAATTCATGGCCTTATACATGATAGGTTAAAAACTTTACCTCTGAGCATATCCACACCTCTATGTCTATAATTTTTAGTACAATACTCTATATTAATGCCAGAATAATGAAGGAACCATTAGAGCGTTCTAAGATTGGAGCCAAGTGCATCTGGATTTTTGCATATAATAAAGGTAGCAGAAGGATGCAGGCATCTAAATTCAGTTAGAGGACATTGGTAAGCCTTCCACATCCTATCCAAGACAAAGGTTCTGATCCCTCTGCTCCCAGCAGTGTTGTTAGCCATAAAGTCATGACTTAACCCCACCTGTCAGCCAAAGGGAGATGACTCGCCCAAAATTATACCCATAAAGCAGTCACATTCAATGACTAGCTGGTGCTAGTGAACATCTGCCTGCTCCCCCTCCCTCTACTGAAGAAAACTCCGAAGAATCACTCCTGGTCCAGAGTTCATAGAACCTGCCAAAGCTTTGTTGCCAGTTCATCCCGGTCCACCTTCATCAAGGTGTGGTTTCTGAGAATGGTCTACAGCACACCCTTCCCGTGCTTACATCTTGGTCTCAGAACCTGTCAGAACAACATTCAAAATTTAGAATTTTATTCTATTGGAACAGAATGTAAAGATAAAGCCCCTCCCCCTCATGGTTGCATGCCACTTGGACTTCTGGGAATAGCTTGGAAGCGGCAGTTGCAGTAGGATAGGGAAAGAGAGAGTACAAATGCTGATGATAGGGAAAGCAGGCAAAAATAAGGCTCAGTTAAAGCAGACTAGCTGGGGTTTTAGAAAAGTTAGATCTTTCTCAGTAATTGCCATGCCAGGAGAAGCTGAACCAGAGTGGGGTAGAGTTAATTCAGTTTCCCAGGCTGAGACAGATTAAGACAGCCAGAAAGGGGCTGTAAGTTTTCTCTCGTTCATTTTTTTTTTCTGTTCCTTTCCTTCTTAACCCTGTGAGGTTTTAAAAACTTGGAGTTAGAAAATCATCAGGGAACAGACGGACAGAGTCAAGTTATCAGAGAAAAAGTAACAGTTACAAAGGCTTGAAAGCTGAGATGCAGAGCCCAGTTACAAATGGCAGAAAACAGCAGCCCACACCCCTTTTGAAAAGAAAAACCGATTGCACCAGCATTTCAAATGTAAACTCTTTAAACATTAAAACTATGTTCAACTTCACTTATAATAAGAGAGATGAAATTCAGGTCATACTGAAATGATAATTTTCACCTATGGCTTAAATTTTTATATTTATTATTTATTTTTGTTTTTCGATACAGGGTTTCTCCGTTGTAACTCTGTCCTGGAACTCACTCTGTAGACCAGGCTGACCTCAAACTCACAGACATCCGCCTGCCTGTGCCTCCCAAGTGCTGGGATCAGAAGTGTGCAACACCACTGCCCTGTCGGCTGAAATTTTTAAAAAGTTTGGTTTTCAAAAACTAGTAAGGGTTTGAGAAAACATCTGTGTATTTCTAGCTCATTGAAGGAAAAAAGAAAAAGTCTTATCTATCTAAATTACAGAAGCATATTCCTTTGCTACCCAAAAATTCTATTCCCCAAAATCTATTCATTAGATGTACTGCACTTCATTATAAAGTTATTTATTGCAATGATAGTTCATATAATAATGAAAGTTTTGAAACAACCTGAAAGTCTATCAACAGAGAAATCCTCTTACCTTTTTTAAAATGGAAAACTACTTTGGACTGAAGAAATACATGTCAAAGGATTTGGGGGGAGTTCTACATTCTCTGGTTGGTGCCTGAGTCTCTCTAGAACTTTCATATTGGGTTTGAGTAAATTGGTGAAGTTAGGGATCTGCAAACTGGCTGGCGAGATGGCAGAGCTGGTAAAACGTGCTTGCCGCCAGGCCTTAAGTTTGAACCCGCGTAGTGAGAGGAGAGAACGGACACCTGCGAGTTTTCCCCTGACTTCTGCATTTATGCTATGGCATACGTACTCCCCACCCCAAAACAATAATAAAGAAATGAATAGACAAATAAATAAATACGTAAAAATAAAATGTTCAGACATATAAATAGCCAAGAATAGGAATGAATGTTCAACATCAGTAATCATCAATCAGAAAACTGCAAGTCAAAATGACAGTGGGATAGCACCTGTAGATGACTCTCAAAGTCATTAGGCTCAGTGACAGCCATCAGACACATGAAACCTCAGCGCCTCTGCGCCTGCTGCGCCTCTGCGCCTCTGCGTGCGCCTGCGCGCCTGCGCCTGCGCCTGCGCCTGCTGCGCGCCTGCGTGCTGCGCCTGCGCCTGCGCCTGCGCCTGCGCCTGCGCCTGCGCCTGCGCCTGCGCCTGCCTCTACGTCTATGTCTAAATCTATGCTTAGCCAGCCAGTCTACCAAGACAGCACCAGTTAGTGTCCCCTGTGGTGAAGGGTAGGAAAAGGGGGAAAGAACAGCACATGTGCATGAGAACTCTTGTAGAAGGGATGTAAATAATTCCCAAAGAAGCTTCCTGCTGATGGCTACAATGATCATTCAGTGATCATTGCACTTAATATTAATAGGTAATTACATGGCATGCAAAATGCCTCAAGAAAACTATCTTTAAGCTAAGTGTGGTGACACATAACTAAAATCCCAGCACACTGGAGATGTAGAATAAGAGGAGCAAAAGTTCAAGGTCACCTTGGCTAGATAGTAAGTTTGAGGCCAGCCTGAGATACATGTGAATCTTACTTCAAAATCAAACAAACAAACAGAAAAGTCATTTTACAAAAGTTCTAGTGGAAGATGATTTCTATCTACTCTTGTGGTTTAGAATTCTGAAGCAAGACTCAGTTTGTGGCTTTTTCCTTATGTTCTTTCGTTATAGTTACATGCTTGTCAGCTAGAATCAGCTAGAACAAAGAGCTGTAGATCCAGAGAAAAGGTCAGAGAAAGGGATAGGCCTTCTTAGGAATATAGATTGATACAGACTCTTGAACTCCAGAAAAGAAAAACAGGAAATGATAGGGTTAGCATAGGGTAGCCTGAAGCTTCTGTGGTTGCAAGTAGCAGGTACCTAGGGTATGCTTATTGTTAGCCCAGAGAGGGAAGCACAAACCCAGTTTGAGGTCTGAGGACACACCCAGTGTGTCTTAGATGAACAAGGAAATAGATCATGAATATTTCCTGGAGTTGGTAAAATTTGCAATTTGGATTCATCTCCTTCCTAAGTGGCCAGGAAGGGAGGTAGAGGGTGAGGCTTGAGCTAGCCATGAGGTGGCAGATAATGCCACCCTAGATAGCACTGTCTCTACCAGACCTGTAAAGAGGAGGTGGGGCAGGAGATAGCACAGAGCTCTCTGAGATAGTGGTTAGTTCAATAATTTCATCATTCTTTGGCTAACCTTCAGCTGTGAGTCATGCTGAGAGTCTGAGAATTTATTTATTTGGCCTTGGTACTGAGAAGGATAGAGAGATTGAAAGGTCAATTAGAAAATGTTAAAGAAAACAGAAAGGCAAAAGACAAGCATGAGGTGACTTTTGGACTCCAGTCCTGGGCTGCTTCACTGCACACACACTCCTGCTTGAAGAAGCTGCACCGCCTTTCAGGGCTACATTTCCTCAATGCTGAGAGGAGAGTCCACTGGTAGTTTTCTTTTTTCTCTTTTTTTTCCTTTCCTTTCCTTTCCTTTCCTTTCCTTTCCTTTCCTTTTTCCTTTCCTTCCTTTCCTTTCCTTTCCTTTCCTTTCCTTTCCTTTCCTTTCCTTTCCTTTCCTTTTCCTTTTTCCTTTCCTTTCCTTTCCCTTCCCTTTCCTTCCCTTCCCTTCCCTTCCCTTCCCTTCCCTTCCCTCCCCTCCCCTCCCCTCCCCTCCCCTCCCCTCCCCTCCCCTCCCCTCCCCTCCCCTCCCCTCCCCTCCCCTCCCCTCCCCTCCCCTCCCCTCCCCCTCCCTCCCCTCCCCTCTCCCTCCCCTCCCCTCCCCTCTCCCTCCCCTCCCCTCCCCTCTCCCTCCCCTCCCCTCCCCCCTCCCCTCCCCTCCCTCCTCCCCTCCCCTCCGTTTCCTTTCCTTTCCTTTTTCTCAACTTGACACAGCCAGAGTCATCTGGGAGGAGGAAAGCTCATTTAAGAAACCATCTTGATCAGATTGGCTTGTAGGCAAGTCTATGGAGGCATTTTCTTGATTAGTGATGTGGGAGAGTCCTGCCCACTGTGGGAGGTACTACCTCTGGAGAAGTGGTCTTGGGCTTTTATATATATGCCAAAGGGGAGTAACCAGTAAACAGCACTCCTCCATGGCCTCTGCTTCAGTTCCTGACTCCTTGAGTCCCTTCTCTGACTTCCTTTCATGGTGGACTGTGATTGGAATGTATAAGCCAAATGAATCTTCTCCATGTTGCTTTGGTTTTATCACAGTAATAGAAGGCAAACTAAGACAGATAGAATAACTTCTACTCAGAATTCTTGTGCAGACAGGCTATAAAGCATGTAAGTGATCACAACTCCCAGGCACCTAGGGAACGCTGCATAAATACTAATACAGTTACTGATATTCTCTCATGTTACATTTAAAGTGGTACAGCTGGGCAATGGGGAAACATTAGTGGGGAGTTTCCTCTTTCACAAGTAGCAAATGACAGTCAGCCCGCACTTCTTGGTGATGTCAACATTCCTTCCCAATGCTCTGATAAACTGAGATGCAGTCAAAGGGGACAGGAAGGAACGACATGGGGCATTTTTAATATTCTATATACTCTAAAGACACATTTGTACTACATACTGAAGAAAGCAATATGCAAGTACATGTTTCATAGCTTAGCACGGACACAATGTCAATGATTACTTTTTCTGAGTTAGCCTCTCCAACAACACAGATGCCCTTACAAGAATACAGGTTGATAGTAGACACTAACTAGAGTCAGCATTTCACAAAGTGCTTGAGGGGAGGGGCTGGAGCTGAATGGTCAGGAACATTTGCTGCTCTCGCAGAACACCCAGGTTTGGTTCTAGCACCCACATGGTTGCTCACAACTGTCTGTAACTCCAGTTCAGAGGATCCAGTACCCTCTCCTGGCCTCTGCCAGCACCCACTCACATGAAGTGCACATCTATACATGCAGGCAGACACTCATTCACATAAAACAAATTTTAAACAGCTTAAAAAAGAGAGCAGTAACTGAGTCTTGACATATACAGAAGGTAAGAAGAGTGCAAAGAATGACAAAAGAAATAGAGATGTCACAATCCTCAGAAATGTGACAGACCACCTGGCCAGAGGCTCCAGACTATTGACTGCCTGTAACCCCTTCCCACATCCATAAAACATGCTGGCTGGGGATGGGATGGAAGGCTGCTTTTTAAAACCATGTTAATCTGCTGCTTTCTCACCTCTCTGTAAAGCAAAACTTAGGGATTCAGTTATGTCTCTGCCTTCAGCTGGGGCAGTGAAGATACCCTGAGCCCACTTACACAAAGACTCAGTATTCTCCGCCCTGATGCTGACACTCCAGAGCCAGGCAGAGTGAACACATCTTAGTGCCGACAACATTCATCTGCAGAGGAGACAGAAGTGATTTCTACTCTGTCTAAGGATGAATGAGCATGCCTCTTTGTGCTGCAAAGTTCTCAGTCAGAAGGCCAGGACTGGCTCCCTGCCTTGTGCCCTAGGCACTGCCAATAACCCACTTTAATCCCTTTAATATTCCTCATAGCAGCTTCAGCGTTGGTGACGGTTTTGTGCGGGAGGTCAACTTATTGAACCTTGAATATGCACAAATAAATTAGGTGCCTATTTGTCACTGGACATGTGAATCTGTGTTTGTTATACAAAGCATAGAATATACACATTATTTAAAATGTCCTGTGGTTTCAACTTAGTTAAGATTTATGAGATGGGCAGTGTGTTTGTACTTGAATTAAATTTAAGAGATTGATTATCATCTATCATGTAAACTTTAGTTAATCCTTACAGCCGTTGATTCTTGTTTTTACAGGCAAGTATGCCTTATTCCTCACAGGCATACCAGGAGCACAAAAGTGTGCCTCTGTCTGCCAGAACGTTTTGTTTTCCTAGGTAGTTCTATTTGTAAGGGCAGAGCTTGAAATTCCTCAGAATGTCAGCTCTCCGGTATAGAAATTAAGCCCAGCTCTCAGACCTAAGAAATGTTACATTTTTCCCAACATTTTAAAGATAAATCCCCTTGGTGGTTAAGTTGACTGGTCAGTACCTGTTGTTGATGCTAAAGAACATGACTGATTGAATTTCTCATGTACTGTCTGTAAGACTGGAAGTATTCACTGTTTCTGTTCACCCTGAGTTGAATATCAAAATGTTAAATAGGTGGTTAAATGTCTTTCCTGCAAATAATTACCACGAGCGTGAAAGTACATTTAAATGTGGAGTTAGAATATTGGCTTTTCTCCTTCACTATTCTGCTTTCTTTCAAAGAAATTTATGATATTGAAGTAGATAAAAAATAATTCCTTCGAGGTGATTGGAAACTCATTAGTCTAGTCTGTCTGTCTTTTTTCATTTTCTTGTCATGGAATGTGCTAAGCAAATGCTCTACTCCTGAGCTATGTGAACCTAGCTACAATGATTGGTTTCTAAGACAAATTTTGGTAGCAGAAATATTATAATGCCATGAACATAATGGATATTGGAATCTTGCTTAATAAGAAAGTGGTGTTCTTTCTGCAAATATTCAAGGTCATGACCTTCTAAAAAGGAAGATGATGCAAAATATAAGAGATTCTTCCTTAAGCGTATCATCTGCTGCAGCTGGATGTCCAGATCTAGCTGCAGTAGATAGATAGGCATTTTGTTACAGAGACCAGTCTACCAGTATGAAACAAAACCAAAAAGAATATTCCATGAAATTCCCTAAGCAAGCTTGGTTAATCCAGTAACACCAGATGTGTGTCATTGGTGGGAGATACATGGGCTAGACATACACGAGGATATTTGCTTGCCCCTGATTGGACCTGGTAGGAAACGCATTGTCTTACGGGCTTTGCCTATATAAGCCTCCACCAAATGTTACTCACAGCTCTTCTGTGGGAATCTCGGAATGGTTGTGGTCAGAATCCATCCTTACTGGCCAGTATTAAAGCTTGTTTCAAATTTGACTCAAAAACTGTGGTAATGGTCTTACTCAAGACCAGTAGGATGAACACCAACTCTTCACTAGCAGCTGTGTTTGTTAGCTATGATGTCATTCGGTATTTTGTCAAGTTCCCCCACTTTGATTGAACAGTGACAATATCCCAAACTAAACTAATTTGGTTTCCAGAAATAAAGCAATTAAATTTTCTAGATTTTTGCCTTCCCTGCCCATTGTAATGGCTAGTCAAGAAACATGTTTCTCCATCACCTGATATTCTTTCTCTCACTGGCCCCTCATTATCCTTGGGCCCTCTTCTCTCTTTTTCTCCGTGAATACTCCAGAATGTAAGCAAATAACTAGCTCTCTGTTTTCCTGAGATCATCCCTTACTTATGTATGCTTTCTTTTCTTCTACCTCACACTCTTTTATTCATTAAGGGGAAAGTAAGCATGGGGATTGCTATCACATGGGGTTTGGGGACATCCAAAAATATGAGTAGTACTGTCATTTGTAACAAATGTGCAACATTTGTATTTCACATTTTGCACTGGAATATTTAAGCTTATTTTCAAATACTGTAAAGCTTTGTGCACTTCCGTGCAGTTATATGAGCTTTGAATATGAGCAGCAATATGGGCAGCAGAAGCTTCTGTCAGAAGGTCACCTTCCCTTAACTGTTAGAACCAACTTTCTGGGTGTGGATAGGATGTGGCTTTCTTGAATGTAGAAAGAATGATAGTTTGGAGTACCAGTATTTGTCCACTCAGTACCCTTGGATGGAGCAAAATCATGTTCAGATTTACGTTGCCCACTGAGATCTTTGTGTTAAAGGTATTTGATTGTATTATTGCTAGTGGAGGAAGCTTTATGGTCTATTCCACCAGCCTAAGCACTGGACAGGGAATACTTTGCCTAGGGTCTTGACTTCACCCATAAAAAGTCATCAAGTTGGCCAGGTAAAGTTGAGGGTTGATATACTGTGGAATTTCTGTTCCTTAAACAATTGAAATCTTTGTCTCAGTGGGCAGTGCAGATCCTTTGCCTAGCCTGTTCAGGTCTGCATTTCAGAGAATTGTCTCTGTTCTTTATTGAACCTGCATGAGTTATAGTATTCACATCTAGAACATTCCTCTCTAATTAGAGGTCACTTTATTTTATTGAAATTAAATTTTGATTATTTAGTGCTATGGGAGTGGGCTCAGATGACAAAATGTTGGAAGTTGGCTCTCTTCTTTTTTAGTATTGACTCTAAGGGATTCAAATCAGGTCATGAGGCTTGGTAGCAGGAAACTTTATCCAATTAGTCAATGTTGTGGTATTGAACCTAGGGATACCTGAACACTAGGCAAGCACTCTACCATTTGTGCTACATCCTAACCTTCTGGGACATCTAATACTAGATTTGCTTTTCACACAAAGTAAGCATTTTCCTCACTTATGAGATCTCTATTTCAAAGGGGAACTTTTAAGGAACTAAACCAGAGGAGGAAATGCTCTTGGAGATGAAGACAAGAGAGAGAAACATATTGGAAAGATTTAGGGGTGGAAACCCTGAGGGCAAACAATTCTCATTCTTGTCTGTGGCCTGAAGCAGGAAAAACCTTTGGTTCCAGAGGCCACAAATGCCATAGGGAACTCTTATTTCTTGTTGTTTCTCCTAACGGAGTATTTTGTCTGGAGGCCATATGTGAGGGTGTGACTGAATCTCTGTTCCAGACTTTAATCCCTTCTGGTGAATAGCTTTGGAACTGGAGCTCTGGGTGTTCATAGTAGAAATGGGTTATGTCTGTTTCCCAATTTCAACCCATCTCCTTAGTTATTATATATTCTCCATTCTTGAGAAGGGAATGCTACAGTAGTCTTAGAATCCATTGAGGATGGATATCAAGGTTCTATTGAGGTCCATTAAATGAAAGTTATTTTCTCCTGCTCAAAACAATGGATCTTCTCCTGGGCCTGAGAGGGGGGAGACAGGACAATCTGATCTGCTTCAAACATTAGAACATCACAAACTATTGTTTACGCCCTTAAGAGTTAGTCTCTCTGGGCCTGCTAAGGAGATTGGAGGAACAGTAATTCCCTTAATGAAATGCTGTGCTTTTCCTTCCCAGAAATCCTTCTCCTGTGTAGTACTTACAGAGCTTCTATTAGGCAGAACTATGGAGCCTCTGCCTGCAGCCTGCCCACTTCTCCAAAAAAGGTACAGCTTTTCCTTCTTTTCTCTCTTTTTCAGATCCTGGCCCAACCAAGCATGCTCTTCTAGTCGCTTTGTGCTAGCATCTTCAGAATGCTGGGGTTCCTTGCTGCAACTGGGTCACCAATAGCCTCTCCTGGGCTTTCTTCATGATGTCAAGCCTCAACTTCTTTACATGACCCCTTCAATCCCGGCCTTCAACTACCACTGAGGCTGCACTTTTACTAATGGGCTCTCTTGGTCTCTTGCAATGCCAAACCTCTGTTGCTCTCCGTGACCCTTTCATGCCTTCAAAACTAGTACCACCTGGGTGACTCTTACAGTACCAAGTTTGGCTACCAATATGAGATACAACCTTGACCAGTTCTGGGAGACAGCTTCTGTGTGCTGACCCTGAAGAAACACTTTCCAGATTTTAGAATCTGGTTTGCTAGAAAAATAACAGGTCAGTTTAAATAAGTGGCTTTCTGGGTTCATGCTGTGGCTTCCACAACAGAGGTCCTACGTCGGTGGGAAGAATCACTGGTTGAAACAGTCTGGCAATTTGACATTCTGTTTCACCACCGCTATGGATAGAAATACACCCTTCATCATAAACCTCAAACACAGGATACACTTAATTTTCACAATTTTCTCTTCATTGAGGCTTATTTCTTTTCCCCCTCTCCTCTTCCTTCAGGAGACTTCTACTCATTATTTTTGCACATACATACTCTCTGTCCTCTAGGAGCTTCCCTGAGCACACTTTACCAAACTCTGTGAGGTCTGGAGTTTCTCTCTTGTCTTCTTTGTCTCTACATTGAATTAGCTGTTATGATGTCCTGCCCCATGTTGGGCACCATTTTTGTGTACACCTACTGTGTAGCTCAGCAAGAAAACAAGGAGACATTGTCTTAGGTGCAAACCCTGCCAGACCTCAGTAGCTGGAACCACCTGTCATGGCAAGTGTCCTCCTGGACAGTGGAACTCTGAGCATGTCAGCTCAGGTGTTTTTATTAATTCAGAACTCCTCAGGTGTTCTACTAGTAGCACATGCAGACCATGAGCACTCAAACATCCCCTACATAAAGTCAACACCTGCAGACAATACAAAATACCAAGACCTAAGCAGCCCCTCACCCAACAGTGCACAAAACAATATTTTAAACACATCTAAAAATAAACTTCCACAACATAGTTGACCATGAACCCGAGAGTGAGACAGACAGGAAGCAAGGAGGAAGCATTCTTCCATGGTTCCTGCCTCCAGGTCCTACCTTGAGTTCCTGCCTGACTTCCCTCAGAGATTGTGACCTGGAGGTATAAGGCAAATAAACTCCTTTCTTCCCCAAGTCACTTTTCATCTAAGTATTTTATTACAAAAGCAGAAAGGAAACTAGGACTGTGGTGCTGTTCTGGAAAGTTGTGGAAGAAATGGAGCTTGACTAGAGGAAGTGAGTCACTAGAGGCAGGCCCTGTGGTGTTATGGCCTGGCTCCACTTCCTGTCTGCTTTCACCTTTGTGGCTGTAGATGCAATGTGACCAGGCACCTTACACGTCTACCACTGTGTCTTTTCCTTCATGATGGTTGTATTTCGGCGAACATTTAAATTGCTTCTGGTCAGTATTGATTAACAGCAGAAATAAAAGTAATTAATATACCTATTAATCCTAGGCATTTCTGCACTGCTGTTTAATGATGGTAGGACTGTGCGCTTCCTCTCTGATTTATTATTAAACAAATGCTTAGTGAACAGTTATGATCTGCCAATGTCACAGACTGAATGTACTGCAGTGTAAACGAAAACAGAAGCAACAACACAGCCAGCAAAAGCTGTGGATGAACAATAGATGCCACCTAAGGAAGATGGGGTTGAGGGAGGAGGCAGGGTGTGGTGAAGAAAGCAATGCCTAAGCTGGTAACTGGAGGCCAGGTAGGAGTTAGAAATCTCAATAGAGAGAGACCAGGACAGCTCCGAAAAATGGCATCTGCGGACACACTGAAGTAGGAAGGAAGGGGCGAACCCAAGCTAGGCAGGAAAAGAAAATGGAGGAAAGGTAAGCGCCCTGCATACCAACTGGGCTGCCTAGCTTTATATCAACTTGACATGTACGAGAGTTATTTTGGAAGAGGGACGCTCACTTGAGAAAGTGCCCTCACCAAACTGGTCTCGGTGCGTTTTCTTATTTAGCGATGGATGTCAGAGGATCCATCCCTTTGTGGGAGGTGCCGCCCCTGGACAGGTGGTTCTGGGTTCTCCAAGAGAGCAGGATGAAGAAGCCTGGAGGAGCAAGCCAGTAAGCGGCACTCCTCCATGGCCTCTGCACTTCAGTTCCTGCCTCCAGGCCCCTGCTCCAGTTCCTGCCCTGACTTTTCTCTGTGGTGGACTTTTACTTGGAAATGTAAGTGAAATAAATCCTCTCCTCTCCTACTTGCTTTTGGTCATGGTGTTTTGTCACTATAGAGACCCTAACAGAGACACCAAGTAAACCTCTGTTTCCTTAAGCTAAAGCGTCCATGCTGTCTTTTGTGTCTCCCCTCTCTCACATGCAGTATGCTTAGCACACAAGAAGATGCTGAGGGATTTGATTACCTACTGACTCACAGACTCTCCATGAGAGATTAGAACCGAGCTAAAATAAATCATAATCGGGCAGAGCGGTCTACAGCTTTGGCCAATCCCAGCCAGTCCTTTCTCTCAGAGGCAGTGCTATCCTCAAGTTGTAAAAACATACCCAGGAAAACACAGAGATGACATCAAATATCTCTATTTTATCGCCTAACAGTAGAGTTCAGATATAGTTAGCTGGGTAATAGTAACTCTAGACATCTGAAGTTACATGTATCAAGTCTGAATGTGTGTATGTGTATATGTATATGTGTTCATAGATACATGCCAGTGTATGTGCATGTTTGTCTGAGGATGCGATCACCCTTGGCTTTTCTATGTGCGTTCTGGGGATTGAACTCAGGTCCTTATGCTTGCACGGCAAGCACTTTACCAACTCAGCTATCTTCCCAGCCCCCTTAAGTTTGATTTGGCAAATTTATTTCACATCAGAATTTTCCAGGTCTCAAACATTTAGGGAGTACGTGGGGGCAGGGTGGAGGGACTGAAGGTCTTGACCACTTTGTCTAATGGATATAATGCCCTGCATGCTAAGGCTTAATTAAATGAATAACAACTGCCAGAGGCATTCAGAGAATGAGGTCTCTGCAGGGCAGGCAACCCTATATGTTGTGCCCAGAACCTGCCAGTTTGTGTACCTCTCCTAAGGAATGAAGAGGGAGATGCTGTGACTTTAGACCTAATTTGGATGCAGGATGCAGATGTTTCTCGCAGCAGAAACTACTGCAGCCATTTAAAGTACTAAAAACTTTACAAAATATTCACACCTTTATTTGTAAAGTTTAGAACAGGGGACAATGGACAGGGTCATATTTTATGAAGGTGATGATCAAATATTCCTGGGGGGAAAAAGCAGATCTGTTATTATGGGCTGAGACATTGAACAGGAGGCTGTCTCCAGAGGATGAGAAGGGTCAGAAAGCAAACACAGGTGGTAGGCAACACAGCAGAGAAGACAGAGAACAGTGAGCTGAAGGAAACTGTGGGTGGTGGTGTATGTCCATAATACTTAATCAGCTAGAGGTAGGCAAGAAAGTCGGGAATTCAAGGCTGTTCTGGAGGTGGTAGAGAGTGGGGAAGAGTGAGTTGGAAGGGAAGACCATTGATTTGCTAAGACTGGGACAAAGAGAATGCAGACACCACAAAGGAATCTTGGTCTGTGCAGGCCACCACGTAGACTACCACTGACTGAATGGCTCCAAACCAGAAAGATATTTCTTATACATCTAGAGCAGTGGGTCTCAACTTTCCTAGTGCTGCAACCCTTTAATACAGTTCCTCACATTGTGCTGACCCCCAACCATAAAATTATTTTTGCTGCTACTTCATAACTATAATTTTGCTACTGTTATGAATCATGATGTAAATACATGATATGCAAATGGTCTTAGGTGACCCCTATGACAGGGTCGTTCAAGCCTCTCAAAGGGGGGTCGAGATCTACAGGTCCAAGACCAAGGGATTGGCAGGGTAAGTTTCATCTTAAGCCTGTTCTTTCAATTTGTTGGCGGAGCCATCTGACTGTACTTTCGTGACCTCTTGGTTGTGTGTTAGGATGTGAGGGAAACAAGCTCTCTAGAACCCCATTTTATAAAGACACAAGCTGTATCATGAGGGTCCAGAGCCCTCTAAACCTTAGCTTACTCTCAGTAAACCTAAAGATCTTATCTCCCGTTACTGACACATTGAGGTTAGGATATCAACATAATTTAATAATTGTTGCTGTTACCATTTTACAGATGAACAAACTGAGGTTCAGTGAATTGAATATTTTAGCCTAAGATCACACCAGAGAATGACAGAGTCTGGATTTATACCAGGACTTGGCTTTTACCTCTAAAGGCTGGATTCCACCCCCTAACTGCTGTGGAGCTGAATGTTCTTTATCCAAACATCAGGAGGAAGATGTGGGAGCACAAAGTATGAGAGGTACCACAAGAGAAAACCAAGCTTCGAACAGCCTTTTGTCTCTAAACATGGACAAGTTCTGACTGGGGTCTCAGCACAATTTCTATACGAGAAGACTGTTGACCATTCTTCAGGGTTTGTGGCACTTGGGAGAGATGCCAGAAGATGGTTGCTGGGTCCACACTGTTCCAGTTTGTGAAAGATGAAGGAAGTTCATTCTACAAACTGGAAGTGCATGTCCCAGGGAAAGTTCTTGAAGGGTCATCTATTAACATAAAAAAAAAAAGCAGTTTCTACTACCACCAAGTTCTCACTGAGAAGCAGAGGTTTCAGATGAAGCCCAGGTCCCTTTGGGAGAAAGTACAAGACTGGTAGACTTTTTCTTTTTCATCATAGATGAAAAAGATATTTTTCATAGATATTTTTCATCACATACTATATCCTGATTACAGTTTCCCCTCCCTCTCCTCCTCCTGTTCCTCCTCCCTCCCCTCTCATCCATATCTTCCCCCTTTCTGTCTCTCAGTAGAAAACAAGCAGTCTTCTAAAGGATAGTAATAAAGTAAAATAAAATAAAATTTTAGTAAGATAAAACAAAAACTAACATATCAGAATTGGACAAAACAAACAGAAGGAAAAGAACGCAAGAAAGGGATCAAGAAACAAAGACCCACTTGTTTACACACTCAGGAATCTTCTAGAAATCACTTAACTGGAAGACAGAATACATACACAAAGACCTGGTGCAGACCTGAGCCGGCCCTGTGCCTACCGCCACGGTCTCTGTGAGTTCATGTAAGTTTTGCTCATGTTGATTCAAGAAGGCCTTGCTTCTTCTGTCCCCTCTGACTCTTACATTCTTTCTGCCTCCTCTTCTGCAGAGTGCCCTGAGCTCCGAGGGGGAAGTATTTGATGGAGATATTCTGTTGAGGGCTGAGTGGTCCAAAATAAAAGACTGGAATATTTTTATTTAGACAATGAATTGCACTCCTAATGAATATCTTAGAAATCTGTAAGCAGATTCATAAAAAGTAGATAGGTCTCTTTTTCAAAATTAACAAACATTAAATTTCATTGTTTCCATGAAAAATAAAATTTGGGGCTATGTATCTTTTAGTCCTAAAACAATTACAGATTTACATGTATCTGGGAGAATATTGCAGAGAAGTAGTTTGTATACTTTGGGTACATTCCCACACCGATTATATTTTGTAGAAGTATAATATTCTAGTATAAACAGGATGACAAAGAAAAGATTGGCTGATCTTGTTCAGGTGCCTAGTTGTGCGTGTGTGTGTGTGTGTGTGTGTGCGTGTGTGCGTGTATGTGTGTGTGTATGTAGTTCTTTGCAATTTCATCACCTATGTGGTAATCCCTGCCCATCACTTCAGAACCATTTTTATTGGGAGATATGGAGCATCAAGCTTTGAGGCACAAAAGAGGGGAAAGAACTTGTAGACAGAAAAGAGCAAACTGGAATCAGAGGCATTTATGGATGTTGGGTGTGGGAAAGGATGTCTGTTCTATTAAAGGGAATGACAGGTAAATTATAAATCATGGATGATGTAGTCAGGTCAGGTGAATAAAGTGTTTAGCACACCAATAAATGGCTTTGGCCATCAGGGACCATAATACTTGCATATAAAAATAATATGTCATCTCATAAGAGACTGTGAGATACTTCTCCCCATGGTCGATGAAGAGCTAATGGTGTCTTCCTCCCTACAGAATCCTGTATTCATATAACTCTTAGCTCAGCTCAATCTCACCACCTAAGTATCACCACCACGGGAAGCCATCCCTTT
The DNA here is from genome assembly GCA_026225945.1 of Cricetomys ansorgei. Taxonomy (NCBI): domain Eukaryota; kingdom Metazoa; phylum Chordata; class Mammalia; order Rodentia; family Nesomyidae; genus Cricetomys; species Cricetomys ansorgei. Next base: position 8,056,191 of record JAMJFZ010003581.1, on the reverse strand, counting down.
CTGCTCACCTTAAAATCCTGCCTCTAAGTTTCTAGCTTTGCTTCTAAGCAGATGTTCTACTGCTGAACTCTGCCTCTCACAGCCCTGATTGATTTCTTCTGTTAAACTCCCCTTTAAAATACTTACATGGCTATTATTTATCATCTATCCCTTCCATTAACACATAACATTTGTGAGGAAGTATTTGCTGGGGTTTCTGGTGTAATGCGCTGCTGTGTAGAGCAAAGAGTAGGTGTGGAATAGCTTATAGGTGAATAAACAGGCTCTGAGTGGAAGCTGTGATGTGCCCAGCTTTGCAGTTTCTTACTTTTCCTTCCCTGTCCCTTGTTCTCTTGGCAATTTTCCCTGACTTTGTAGCCTCTGAATGAACAAAGTCAGAGACTCATTATTATTGCTATGTAAACTTCCACAATGCTACTTCAGCCCATATAAACAAAAAAACATTTGTAGAGAGAGAATAAAAAAATTACTTATTAATATGTGATATGATCAAGCTGTAAAAATGACCACTTATAGTGGCAGGCAGTTTTTGTGGCTACATGTAGTGCTGTAGTCTACAGAAGAAAGGGACGCCACATAAGACAAGGACTCCTGTTCTATCAGTCGTTTCAAAGTCATGTAGCTGTAAATTCTGTCTTATCATCACTCATTTGGAGAACTGTTTGCCTCAGAGGCTGGAGAGATGGGACAGTGACGCAGAGTACTCGCGGCTCTTGCAGAGGACCCGAGTTTGGTTCCCAGCACCTACCCTGGGTGGATTACAATCACCTGTAACCCCAGCTCTAGGGGACCTGACACCTTCTTCTGACTTCCACAGGTACTCACAAATAAAAATAAATATTACGATCCTAAACTCGGAACCCTGAAAGTCTCAGGCGTGATGGCGCACGCCCTTAATCCCAACACTCAAGAGGCAGAGGCAGGTGCGTCTCTGCGAATTCACGGTCAGCCTGGCCTACAGAGAGAGACTACGACCAGCTAGGGCTACATAGCGAGACCGGTTTCAAAAGCAAAACCGCCACCAATCACAATAGGAAACAAGTATTTAAAAAAAAGAAAAGACAAGGAAGGAAGCAAGGTAGGAAGAAAGGGAAGAAAAAAGGAAAGAAAGAAAGAAAGAAAGAAAGAAAGAAAGAAAGAAAGAAAGAAAGAAAGGGTGCAGAACTTAGAGATTTGAGGGAACGTTACTTGTCCTTTATTAGCTTCCTCCTCTCTCACTTCCTCTTTCTTATCACCTCCCCATCCTCCCCCCCCATCACCCCACACACATCCTTTCTCTTTTTCACTTTAGCTTTCCCAGCCGAGAGTTACTTTCTCAAACCAGCACACATTTCAAATGTCCCCTGCCAGGTGAAACCCATCATCCCAAGTATTGCCCGTTCAGATCAACTTGACCCTTATAACAAGGATATAATTTTCCCCAAGCCTTGGTTTGGAGTGAGGTAATAAATTCATTTGTTTCCAGTTTTAATAGGAGCAAGGAGAAGGTCAGTGGTATCTAAGGTTTAAGCTGATCTCCACAGTCACTCCATGTCCCACAGGAGCCTTCCATCCCTGAAGGTGAAGGTCTTTTAGGTCTCTTTTGAGCAAAAGAGACCTTCTCTGGGATTGCATTTTCACCCCAAATGTGGGGTGAAAGCTATCTATTTGTGAGCCTGAATAAAAAACAAATCACAGTTCCTGGAACTCATCTTGATATTTCCCTAAGTTAAAAATCTTGTTTTAAAGTTACCTTACCCCTGGGACTTGGGAGGTGGAGATAGCAGGACCAAGAGCCCCAGATCAGCCTGTTACAATGAATTTCAGGTCAGGCAGCTTTCTACATGACAGCTTGTCTCAACAAACATCCCAAACCAATAGTAAAATAAAATTAATTTAAAAGTTACCTTAAAAAGTAACCAAAGGAGGCTTAGAGGAGGGACAAAAGAGGGGGTGGGGGGATGGAGATAGGGAGGACTCCTGAGAGTAGCTGTGGAGGATGCTCCAGGATTCAGGCTGCTGCTCTCTTGGATGAGCTGCAGTGTGTCTCTGACTCTATAGGTGCGGCTTCTGAATGGTGATGCTGGATATAGTGAGAGTCTCACAGAAGCTGGGGCTGGAAAGCAGGAGGGGTGTGGAGGTGGCCAGCTTCTGCGTGGACCAAGAACCAGAAGTTCAAGTTCAGTGACCAGAAGCAGGTTCTCAGGGTGAACCAGGAAGTTGGGTGAGGTTCACCTGGGTCCCATAAAATGTAGCATAGGTCTTGTCAAACCAAGTTTCTAATTTTCACCTTTCATTCCTTTCAAAACTGCAGGAGTAGGAGTGATGTAGCCGAACACTTGGAAGTCTTTGTTATTTTGGTTTCTTTAACAATGCAAAATGGCATTCGGACTAGGTTTACATTCCCATCCCAGGTGTGGTAGGTGATTATGAGTTGGATTTGGAATGCTTGATGAGGTGGCTATAATTTGGTTAAGTGCAGTTGTTTTGGCATGCGTAGCTTGTTCTTGGGATTATGTGCCACTTGGGTTTATGGGAACTTTTGCTTAGCGTATAAAAGGTCTGAAGCCCTGAGAGCCAGGGTGGGTGTTGGTTGGTGGTTCCTTGGTTGGTATGCCTTTTGTTAGTGTGTTGATTCTTACTTAAAAGAACAAAGGTGGGAGAGACTGGGTTTGCAGATGGTGAGCTGAGACGCTAGTCTGACTCACTGTCAGCTGGTCCTCTTCAAGCTTAGGTCAGCCTGAAAAAATGCTGTGAAGATTTCTACCTTTCTCTCATTCTACATCAAGGCTGCCTGCAAAAGCAACGAAAGATTCTTTCTATCCTTCCTTTCTCTTTCCCTGAATTGAAGGTAAAAGATTGTAGGTAACAACTACAGAGTGACATGTGGGACAGTGGATCCAACCTTTTGGAGAGGAGACAGGTTGCAGCAGTTAGTATAAGGGGGAACGGTGGACCAGCCTTGTGAGCAAAGCTGTGAGTATAAATAAGCGGGAAATGAAAAATTCTCACCCGTCCATCCCTCCCCTCCCCTCTCCACCTGTTTACCAAAGCCATATGTGGAGCCAATGTCTTTTCTGTCTCTATTCACCAACAGTTAAGTAAAAAGATCTTATTAGTTAGAGAAGGATTTGCTCAGAACACAGAACATAGAACGGGGGGCATTCAGCTGGAAATACCCACCCTCTCCCCCATTCTTATGGGACCCGGTGAGACCAGTCTAAAACCAGGTAGATGACTTGAAGGCTTTGTAGAAAGACTTTCATGGTCTAAGATGGTGACTTGAGTAACTACTAGCAGGAGTAGAAGCAATGAACTTGGACCATTGAGACGCCTCAGCCAGTAAAGTCACCTGCTGCCACGCCTGATGGCATGAGTTGGATTCCCTGAGACCCATATGGTAGAAAGGAGAGAAGTGACTTCTCTGAGATGTCTTCTGACTCTCATACATGTGCTTTGGCACATGCATGTGCATATGTAACATCCCTACAGTTGTTAAGGTTTCTGGTGATCCAATTACTACATGACACACAACTCATTGATAAAGAAAATTTTACTTGAGTTAAAATTGAAGAAAAAGGAAAAAGAAAAGAAAAAGACTGGCTAGAGAGAGAGATAGCCAGAGACATAGTCTCAGAACTAAGTTCAGGACTGTGACACTGGGTTGGAATTCTAGGGAGGGTTTAAGTAAATCTCACAACCACCTGTGTCAATAAAAGTGAAAGTCTGTCATATTTTTAGTCCACTATTAACAAAGAACATCCTTAGCCCAGGACATAAAGATCAATTACAGTCTACCAATTCACAGAAAACATCCTGCTTAAGAAGTATACCACATTATCAGGAAGGCCCACAATAGAGAATCCTGGTTAGCTTGACCCTGGGAGTCTGAGCTCTCTTCCTATGAGAATCTGGCCTTAGCTTGGCACTGGATTTTCTTTTGGTCCATTTCACAGTAAGTAAAATAACTGTATTTTTAAAGTTTTAAAGATGTATTTTAAATTTTAAATTAAAATTAAAATTTTAAATTTTAAATTAAAATTAAAATTTTAAATTTTAATCAATTGTGTATGAATATGCCTGTATTTGAGTATAGGCACATGAATACATGTGTCCAAAGGAGGCCAGAGGTGTCAGGACCCCTGGATCGGAAGTTACAGGCAGGTTGCCAGCTGCCTGATATGGGTTCTGGGAACTGAACTGATGTCCATATTCTTAAGCACTGAGCCATCTTTCTGGCCTTAATTTAAAAAAAAAAAAAAGTCTTCAAAAAAGTAATAAGTTCATTTGTCAAAGTTACAAATGTGATTGGGAGAAGGTATTGATAAAGGCTAATCAAGAAGATCTCAAAGAAGGTAGGATGGGAGCCCTCATTTCCTCTTGATCATGGCCATGGCTTCTGTCATATTCAGAAAGAAGAGGCCAGACAGTGGTAGAGTTGCTTTGCTGACAATGAGTCTTCAGTGATCCCCAGGCAGTGACTTATTCCACGTAGATTCAGCTAAGTCATGAAGGACCTGGGTGCCAGAATACATAGACAGCTCTGTTAGGAACCTACCCCATAGCAGGCATGAATATCTACTTAGAAAATAATGTTGAAGCACTGTGAATCCTCCTTCTCAGTTGTTGATGCAGTAACAGACAGGAAAGTTATTGTCCATAATGGCTACCTTACTGGCTCCTGAGTCTTCCATAACTCTGGACACCTGGAAGACTCGATCTGTATGTGTGGAATGAACTCTTGAATTCTATTAACTGACATATCTAGGAGACCAATGGTTTGGACTGAGCTCCAGCCCTGAGCTGGACAGGGTAAGCAGAACAGGAGGGATCGCTATTGCTCAGTGCTGGATAGCATGCCCAAGGTCCTAAGTTCTATCCTCAGCACAGCAAAGTCAGGCAAACAGAAACAAAACAAGACGAATAAAGAACGGAGCCTTAAGCTGGTGTCCCATGTCACCAACACACACGCAAGATAACAGCCATCTGATTTCTCCAAGAAATCAGCAAAGTGACAGATAAAAGACAGCTCCTCCGTCAGTCCAGTTTGGCAAAGTCTCCTCTCTTTTAATCTTATAAGAAAAATGACATCAGAATGACCAATATACTTTTTGTCCTCTATTTCTGCTCTCCTTGGCCCTTCTCGGAGCTTGAGTCCAGGCTCCTCTGCTTGGCTCACTGGAGCATCCTGTATTACAGAAGGAAGTGTTGCAATCTAGAACTGTCAGTAAAGGCTACTTAGGATCTTTAAACAAGTGGGCAGTCCACAAGGGACTCTGAGGTGGCTCGGTAATGCTGGAGCCCTGCACTATAGAGATACCCAGGACTATTTTTTTAAAGGCGTATTTATTTATTTATAGATATATGAGTGCTCTCTCTACATGTACACCTGTATGCCAGACAAGGGCATCAGCCCTCATTATAGATGGTTGGGAGCCACCATGCGATTGCTGAGAATTGAACTCAGGACCTCTGGAAGAGTAGCCAGTGCTCTTAACCTCTCCAGCCCTCCAGTACTTACTTTTATTTTTTTTTTTAATTTAAACTTTCTTTATTTTTTAAAATTTATTGTGTGTGGGTGACACGCCATTGTGCCTGGGTAGAGATCCCAGGATAACTTTTGGAAGTTGGCTTTCTCCTGCCGCCACGGGTTCTGGGAATCTAGGTCAGGTTGTCAGGCCTGCACAGCAAATGCTTGTATCCACTGCCCACTGCGCCATCTTGCTAATTTTAAAGTATGTTTGTTTGTTTTGCTTTTGTTTGTTGTTTTTTTGTTTTTGGTTTTTTTGTGAAACAGGCCCTTTGTATTAAAAAGGTTGGAATTTAAAATGAGTTTTTTAAACTAAATGCCAAGAAGCTGAGACTGAAACGTTGTTGTTTGCCTTCTTGTTGAAAAACAAAACCAAGCCTAGCTGATGGCTCCCTGCTGTAATCCCAGCACTTGGAATTCAGAGGCAGAAGATTCACCATAACTTTGAGACCAGCCTGGTCTACAGAAGCAGTTCCAGAGCAGCCTGAGGTACAATATGAAATCGTGTGTAAAAAACAAAGGACAAAACCAAACAGGGTTGGGGTACAACCTGTACAGATCCTTGTTTCAAGCCCCAGCACAGCAAATAGACAAATAATAAAACAAACAGATAGAATTAGCCATCTCTTCATGTGCCTCCTCTTGTGGCCACATGCATTTATTAATTGGTTTACTCCATCTGAATCCAGATAGTCTCACAGTGGCCATGCACGGTCTGGAGAGGCTCTCCAGTTCACAGAGCTGAAAGCCTCAGAACAAAAGGGGAAATAATGCAAGCATAATCTGATAATGAAGGCCTGGCAGCTCCCAAGAGGCACTGCTGTGAGTCTGCACTGAGAAGATCAGGAAGCTGAAGGAGGGTGTCTGTGGGTGATGGTGGCACTAAAAACTGGCCACTCAGGAAGAGCTGAGCACAGGTGTGTATGTGTGAGCTTTCCTCTTCCTCTTTTTGCTCCCAAAGGAGCCCTCAGCCTTTGGATGATATTGCCCATGTGCAGACAGATCTTCCTCACTCGGATCATGGATCCACATTCCAATCATCTCTGGAAACACCCTACTAGACACAAGTGGAAAAGTGATTTATAAATTTTCTAGCATATCAATCCAAGCAATTGGACTGGTAAGATTAGCCATCAAAGAACTAGACTCTTTGTTTTGTTTTGCTATAGGGTTTCTAGGTGCAGCCTTGGCTGTCCTGGAACTCACTCTGTAGACCAGGCTGGCCTCAAAGTCACAAAGATCCACTTGCCTTTGCTTCCTGAGTGCTGGGATTAAAGGCGTGTGCCACCACTGTCCAACTTGGGAGAGGATTTCTTATGGAGTTTTTATTTGTTTTTGAGACTACTGTGTAGCCCAGGCTGGGCTTAGACTCACAGCAACACGAACTCTCAGTCTCCAGAGTGCTGGGATTGCAGGCATGCACTACTATAGCCACTTCGCCCGAGTGTTGGTTTGGTGAAAGGAGTGAGAAGGCTAGGAGGAATGGGAAGTCCTTTAAAGGGGGCCAATCAGGAGCGGACATCTGCTAGAGAAGAAAGGGACATAAATCTCCATCCATACTGAGAACCCAGTCTAACTTGCTCAGTTTTGTTTTAGCATAGCTTGTGTGTTGACAGCTGAATCTGAAAGCAAATTGAGAGAAGACACTAGTATGTGGTAACACATTTAATTATATTCATGTCCGTGGCCAGTTCATAACAGAAGGCCTGATGCTCATCAGCTAACTCAACTCTGAGCCTCTTGGTACCCACACTCACTGGAGGGAAGAATTTAATTCAGAAAGGCACATGGAAGCACATAACACTTCACCCAACTCAACCACCATAAGATCAAAGTCAGTGAAGGCTAGAATTACTTTTATAAGCTGTTCTAAAAGTGGGAGTCCATTGCTGCTGTAGGGTGAGATTAGGAGGTTGGGAAGGTAGTTTTTCTATCCCAAATCACATAGAGAGGTCTAAATCAAACCTTTCTCCAACCTGGGAGGACCCAAGTGAGTCTTCTGTTCTCTGCCCATAAAGCCATGGATGCTGTCTTGAAAAAGAACTCAAAGGACCAGACCTGTCTCTGAATCATTTCTTCCTTGGCAAGACCACTGGACAGGCAGACTATCTGTGATAGCTGGAGGCAAGCCTTTTGGATGTCCTAGGAGACATTTTAGTGTGTGTCTTGAAAAGCTGGCCCTATATCTTAAAGAAAAGTCACCCATGTGAGCTTCTTTCTTGTGTGCCTGAGAAAGTTGCTTTTGGATATATCAGCTGGCCTCTCCTGTGTCTCTCTGCTTGAGCAGTGGCCAGACCCACCAGGGAGATCAGAACTACCAATGTGTTTCCTATGAGGTCGTGGAACCTGTCTTGGGCTTGTGTCTGCTATCCTTCACTATTTCCTAGAAGATCAGCCTCACATGGGGTCACAGATAAGCTTTAGATTTAAGTAGCAGTGTTTTCAAACAAAGGGAATCATGTCAAGCAGAGCACATCTGTGAGGACCAAACGGCTTCCTCAGACCTTCATCAGAGAACTGCTCTAACTCCTGAGGACTCTACCCTCATGATCTATCTCATCATCTCCTAAGAGGCCCCAGATAGAAACATAGTCACCGAGGGTGTTATGATTTCACTGTGTGGCTTTGGGAAAGAAATAACATTTGGACCATAGCATTTTTACAGACATACCCAGAAATAGTGTTTAATGTGTGTGGCCCGTGCAGATTAATACATAAAATTCACCACCGCAGCATGGCTGTGTACCTTCTGTTCCTCATCTTTCCTAGATGAGGGGCATTGCCTATATTGCTTAGCTCATGGTCTTTCTGCCTTTAAGGATGCATAGTATCTTTACATCTCTGTGATCCACTTCTGTGCCACATCTCTTTCTACCTCAACCTGCTTCTGCCAAGCTCTGAAGCCCCTTACATTCCTGATAGTTGACGATGTCCTATTTGCCGAGCTGATGACAACTGCTTAACAACTGGGAGTGGATGTAGATATCTTACAGCTGCCCCACAATCCTTCAGGGCATGAAGTCATCTCTCAATCTTTCAATTTTTCCTATTTAAGCGTATGTTTGGGTTGTTTGTTTTTTCAAGACAGGTTTTCTCTGTTGTAACTCTGGCAGTCCTGGAACTCACTCTGTAGATGAGGCTGGACTTGAACTCATTGAGATCCACCTGCCTCTGCTTCCCGAATGCTGGGATTAAAGGTGTGCACCACCGACTCCCTGCGAGCATATGCTCTTAATGTCATCCATAACTAAACATTCAAGATGCCTCCAGTGTGTTAATCAGTAGGTATGCAAAATCGAAAACAAACTCTTTGTGCTCAGGAGTTCAGAAAACAAAGCGAATAAATGAACTAAACCACCGTAAGAGAGCTGTTGTAAATGAGAAAAGAGGTGCAGCATGCTAGGAGACACTGAGTTAGTCTTGAGGGTAAGTGTGGTGAAAGCGACTCCATGTAGTAGGGTCTGCAGCAGGCACAAAGATGTGAGCAGTACGGTACTTTGAGGGAGTTCTGTAAGCCACGGGCCACATGATCAGATGAGTATGGGGCTGTAGGAGGAGGGCCATGAAGGCCTAGATGCCAAGCTAAGGAGGGTGTACTTGCCAAGATCCAAAAGCCAATCACTGATGAAATCTAAACAAGGGGTTGCATGACCATGGTGCCCTTTTAAAGAGAAAGCCTGTGAACTGGAGAAGACATACACACAGGAGCACTGGCTTAGAGGTTAATGGGAATATATGAAAGCTGGAGAATTAACAGTCTTGCCATGCGTGTGCATGTTTGTATGTCCATGTGTGACCACATGTGTACGTATGCACATGCACGTGTGCATAAGACTGTCTACACATAAATGTGTAGGTGAAAGAATATAAATATGATATCAGAAACATAACCAGAAAATTCTACCATATCCACGCCTTAGCTGTGATTGGCCACCCATGAACCGGAGACCAGGTGTTTTTTTGGGAGATAGAGCTGTTTGTTCCATGGGAACTTTAGGTTCTGCAGCTGCCCTGTTCTGCGCTGCAGTTTAGTGAGCACAAGGATCTTTCCTTGGCTCCCCTGAACCCTCTTCTTTAGCACAGTCTCTCCTATCAGCTCAGGCTGGGCTTCAGCAGTCCTGATAGAGATGGAGAGTTTCCAAGTGTGAGAGGTAAACCCTGAATGGAAATTCTACAGTGCTGACTTCCATACCCAGCCCTTCCATCTTTAGAAACGTTTGCAGACTGCCTTGACCCCAGCTCTAACACTGCTTGAGTTAACTCTGGGTTCCTCCTCACTCTGTCTCTCACATGACTTCCTAGAAGTGGGGGCACTAGAAGGATTTTAGGGTGAATGACCATAACCAAATTAAAATGTTCTAGCTAAAAATACCTAACTTTTAAAAACCATCTGAGGCTCTAGAGGTACATCTCAGTGGTTAAGAACACTTTCTGTTGTTCCAGAAAACTAGGGTTCCCAGAACCCACAACAGAGTGCTCACAGTCGACTGTAACTCCAGCTTCAGGGCATCCAGTGCCCTTTCCTAGCCTTCACGGGTACCCTCACACAGGTGGAATACATTCATATAAACACGCACGTACACATAAAATAAAAATATGTATTTTTATCCTCTTGGTGTGTCTTTGTCTGCTTTAGGAATTGTTAGTACTTTGGGTAAGGAGATTGGGGACAATCTCCCTATTAAACATAGAGAGAAGAAGAGGGAGAAGGAGAGGGAGAGGCATATCAGGGAAATGTATGTGCCATAGTTCATGTGTGGAGGTCAGAGGACAATTCTTGGAAGCCAATTCTTTCCTTCTACCTTGTTTGAGACAGGGCTGCTCTTGTTCCTGCCAGTGAGCTGCATACTCCAGGCTAGCTTGTCCACAAGCTTCTGGGCTCAGTATTCTAGAAAAGTGATAGTTGTTGTTCTGTTGAGATTATAATAAGTTTTGAGTAAATTCTAAATTTGGAAAAGATTTGGAGTGGGTGGGAAGCTTTGCAAAGAGCTGCAAAGTCCTATAAGTTTTCTGAGCAACATGAGAAAGCCCAACTGTAACCAGCAAGTCTGATTCTTTTACATACTCGTGTTATGGGAATGGTATCATTGTGTATGCCCAGTATCGAGTCATGGGTACTCTCTGAGGCTTCACAGAGTTTTAAAGAAAAGATCAAAGTTGGTCTCAGTTCTCAGATTGGAACTTACCAGCCGTGTGGCAGGTGAAGAAATGTGGGATGTAACTTTGCTTCCTCTGTCCCTGGCCGTTCTTAACTGTCTCGAACCTCTTTGGGTCATAAACAGAGCAAGACCCTGGTCTAAGAAGAGAGTAGAACAGTCAGTAAAGGTTGAGAAAGTCAAAGGTGCATCATTAGCAGAGGTAGACAGCTTCCTCACCTAGTGAAGGACACATTTCCTTGAGGATCTTGAAAGTATCCACTTAAAGTATCTATCCTCAAACATTAGTTAGAAGTGAGTTTTTATGGGCTTGGTATGTATTTGCAACTCTTCCTCTGTTTTCTTTTTGTGATGCTAGACATTGAGCTCAGGGGCTGGTGAGGCGCCTCATCAGGCAAAGGTGCCTGCCACCATACCTGGTGATAGGAATTTAGTAGCTGGGACCTACATGGTATAAGGAGTTGAACCTACTCCCATCAACTGTTTACTGATCTCTCCAGGAGTGCTTCAGCACACATGCATGTCGGTCCGGGTGTTCTGGGACCTGATTGTCTCCCATGTTCCTGCTCACTATGTGATTCCCTAGCTGGCCAGGAAATGGGAATTCGGTCTGAGCGGGGAGGCTCAGGGCTGGCGAAAGCGGGCAGGAACGAGAAAGCGAGGTACACGGGTTCGAACTGCTCAGGGGACGGTGGCAAGGGTGCCAAGAACTGGAAGCAGGGTGGAGAGTATCCTGGGACTTTGAAATGAAACACTGTCCACCTAGGTCAGTCATCAAAAGTCAAAATCACTTTATTTCAGGCAGGTAGAGGAATACTTTGGGTGCAGGAGGGCGGTGTGAACAGGTAGCCAACCTGTCAAAGTAGCACAGGGATTGTGCAACTATGGGGGAAGGTGGGGGCGCTGCCGTGACACATAGTGGAGGAGGGGCCTCAGCCTTTCCCACTCTGTATGGGTGGGGCACTGAAGCGCCCTCAACTCTAGCCATGTTCAAGGCTTTTGCCCGTATCCATGGCGTAGCACATGCACATGTATGTATGCGCACACACATGCAATGTAATGAAATGTAATCCATTTCTTTAAAGCTATAGTATGAGAGAGACAGAGAGAGGGAGAGAGAGAGAGAGACTGAAGCCAAGTTCTCACACATCCTAAGCACGTATTTGTCACTGAGGCATGCCCCAGGTTCTGCTCTCTTCAATATGACTCTAAATGAGTCCATAGAGATGCTTTGAAATTCTAAGGTCTAAAATAGACAATGTCAGCTGGAGAGGTGGCTTAGTGGCTAAGAGCACTGGCTGCTTCTCCAGAGGATCCTGGTTCAATTCCTAGAGTCTACATGGTGGCTTACAATCATCTGGAACTCCAGTTCCAGGGGATCCAAACAGGTTCTTCTGCTCTCTGCAGGCACCAGGCATGCACATGGCGCACAAACACTTATACACAGAAAATAAATAATAAATAAAATGCTAAAATAAATAGGTGTGTTTGCATTTTTGACAACAACAAGAAAGTCCCAAGAAGATACTTAATATGGAAAAGTACCATAATCTAGGCTCAGACAATTAGGCTCAGACAATTGTCACCCCTTACCCATTCTGTGCTGCAGAGAATGAAGGTGTGAAAGAGTCAAGGAATAAAGAGACACACTACCATTATTACTCTGTTCCCAGTGATCAGGTCTTCTAATTAGTTCATAGTGACAACGCCACATTTGGAGAAAGAACTGAAGAGCATGGCTTTCTCTGAGGAGCCTACAGATACCTAATCACAGAGGACTGGCCAAATGACACCCCGTTGTCCCCACCCCCACTGTGATGACCACTGTTTTACTACATATACCTATAGGTATATACAGTCTATATGTCAATTACAATTGTTTCATAACTCTTCCTGGGGAGATATTAGCAAATGCCATTTGCCCCAGAGACACTTTAGATAAAAATTAATGATTCCACCAAAATCTAACTCAGTGAACCAATGGGTTTCTTTGGTTTACTTACAGAGCACAGACTTGGGGTTACTTACAGGAGTGTGGGTGACCCCAAGCACTTACATCAACAAAAAGTCCCATTTCATCTCTTTCCTCATGGAGTTAATCTATCTTCAGTTAATCTAGGGAAGGCAAGGTAGCTGGAGCAGCATGGCCTGTCTGTGTTAGTGGGAGCTTGGGGAAGGCTTGGGCACAGCTTGGCAAATCTGGAAGCACAGAACTCAGGACAGTACCATACACTCTTAAGGTCCACCCCAGTAACCCTCATCGGCTAGCTATGACACAATCCCAAAAAGTTCCACAATTCCAAGACAGAATCACCAGCTGGAAACCAAACACTCAGAACAGTAGACTGTGGGCTCTTGGGAAGCATTAATGTCAAGACCCCTAGAAGCATTAAGGTGAAGAAGGCAGAATTTTCATAAATGGAATTGATGTCCCTACACAAGAGCCAGAGGGTACTACAAACCATCTTCTTCTGCTTCTGTCTTCTGCCAAGTGAAAATACTTGCACATCTTCTTTCTGACCTGGCCTTTGCTTGACTCGTGGCATTCATGGTCCCTCATTGAGGACTTCAGAATTTGAAACCTTGTGGATTTTTCATTATCTCTACACTGAGACATTCAAACCAGTTTCCAGGTACCTATCATGTCTTGTCAGGAAGACAATGGAAATGAGAGCTTTCTTGGCTCCCAAGAGTGTCACAGATAGCTGAGTCTTCCTTTTCCACTTCATGAGAGCTGTGACAGGATGCTGTGGTGGGGACAGCAGAGGGCAGGACTGTAACACTTCCTTTACACACCCTTCCCTTGAAGTTAGCCTCATGAGCAGTTTTGCTCACCTCAGCTCTGGCTTTCCAAAGCTAGCCGAGGTCTTGATGATAGCAATTTTCTCTTCAAGAGAGGTCGGCTGTGCCTCCAGCAGTGGGTGGTACTCTCTTAACAACAGTGAGAACAACAAAAGCATTCTGGCTAGATGTGACATTTCTGTAAACTATGCTGTTTGAGGCCAGTCTGGCCTCTTTGTAGCTCAAGAAATTTTCCAGCGAAGACATTGGATATACACTAGAGAGCTCCTGATGTCACCTGAAGTCGGCCAGTGTGTAAAACCTGTTGACCTTTTAGCAGAGGTAGTAGGAAGGAGGAAGCTGAATGCTTTGGGGATATTTGCATATTTGCAGTTTCTGCTGTGAGGCACCACCCAGTGTGCATGCAGCCTGGGGCTTACTTAGAGGAAGTCAGCTGTCTGCTTCCAGATAGGTAAAGGAGGCAAATGTGGAGATAAAGAAGAAGATGTGTGTGTGGTATGTGTGTGTTGGGGGGTATGGGGGGGTGTCTGGGATCTGAGGGTGGGTTGGCCTAGGTGATAGGAAAACAGGAAACTCAACTTTCTGGTTCCTTTCCTTTTTGTCCTAGGCTATAGCTTAAGTCAAACAGTGAGCAGTAGCAAGGCACAGAACCTGTGATTTGGAAAATTCAACCATCTTGCTGCCTGTGTGCAGGATCATCCTTGATACCGGGGGCTTTCCTGACAATCTCCAGCTGCTAAGGGATTGTGAAAAACAAATCTGGCTACAGTGGAGACAACACTGGAGGTCTTTTCCTCAGTAGTAGATAATCTCTTTCCTATTCTACAACCAGCCACTCTCTGGAATAGAGACAGAAGCAGGATGCAGGGCCTCGCAGGTTAAGCCTAGCCTACCCATCAGCCACTGGGGGTTGTAGAGAAGGACTAGAAAGAAATTCCTTAGTCTTGTCCCACATCTCATGAATGCCCCAGAGTGAAGTCTATACAGCAGTAGAAGATTATGCATCATGAACAACCTCATAGCCTAACGGAATTTCCCAGACTTCAGCCTGGTTTCTGCTTGTATCCTTGTCTTCCTCTGTTAGTGCTGTCATAACAGCACCACCACCACCACCAGCAAACATGGGAATTTGTGCAGATTAGAAATGTAATTGGTGTACATTTGAAAATCATGGTGTGCATGTAATTTATGCACTTTAACATTTTGTTGCATTTGTTTCAAATATCGTTTTGAAAAGCAAACTATTTATAGTCAACTAATGATGCCTGACCCTTCCTTTGTCCCAGCCTCAGAAAAGACATTATCCTGGAGTGGTTTTTTTTTTTTCTTGCATGATATTATATTCCGATATATTTCTGTGTTAATAAAAATGGTTAGTAAGTGTAAATGTTTGAAACTTATATAAAAGGTCTATATGAGGCATCCCTCTGTGATCTGATATTTTCACCTTATTTCAATGTGGTAACTCTGTTGATTTCTGCCTTCCATTATAGAACAAATCATCTTACTTCCTTTGGTTTCCATAGTATTTACTGTGCTTTCTGCTTTACTATGTCTTTCTCCGACTGTTTTCAACCCCCTTTTCTGTACGTAGTGTTTTCCTTATTTTTCACTCCTACGACTTTAAGTGACAGATTTCTGTTTCTCTAGTACCTGTCCTTGGAGTTTTAACACCGCCAACTTCCTTCAACATTCCCAACCTAAATTGAGCATGGTGGCCCATTCCTGTAATCATAGGATTCAGAAGGCAGAGGAGGGAGGATCCAGCCAAGGTCAGTATAGCCTGCTTAATGAGAACTAGTCTCAAAATAACCAGCCAAAACCGAATCCCTACACCCAAATCTCCGAACTCCTCCACAGCCAAAGACCTTAGAATGTGAGACTTCAGTCATTGCTAGCCACTTCCCGTGTTAGTACTCTGTGAAACTGTGACGTCTCACCTAGTAGCTGCTGTCTGCATGTGACTGTCCAGACTGAAATTCATCGATGTTAAATATTATTAAAATTGCTTTGTTCAGTTACATGGCTGCATTTCAAATGCTCAGTAGCCATATAAGCGATTGGCTAGCATGTTGGGCAGAGCAGATATTTTTTCGCTATTGGCCGACGTTGCTTTTTTTTTTTTTTAACCAGTCCATCCATTCCATAAGTACATTTGTTAATTCTAAAAAGCTGGGCTTGCTCAACTCTACATTTTTTTTTCAGGATCTTGATTGTTCAGAATATTTCTCTGTCTAAAGAAAAGCAACAACAAAAACCACCCTTGCGGCTGAAGAGCTGCTTCAACAGTTAAGGGTACTTGGCGCTCTTTCAGAGGACCTGGGTTTGGTTCCCAGCACCTACTTGGTAGATCACAACCATCTTCAGCTCCGGGGAATTTGACATAGCCCCTGGCCCTGGCAGGACCAAAGCATGCATGAGGTACACACACGTACGTGCAAAAGCTTACACATACACGTAAAAATAAATAAATAAATAAATAAATAAATAAATAAATAAATAAATAAATATAAACCTCCCCTCCCCATTTAAGATAATACTCATTCTGGCTGAGCTTGGTGAGGCCTGTCATCTCGGCTGCTTGGGTGGCTAGGGCACGAGAACTACAAATTCAAGGAAGGCCTGTTTGGGCAACTGAGAACTACTTTCAAAACAGAAAAGGGAGAGAATGTATTTATCAATCAGGAGGGACTATTAGGTCGACCCAATCCTATCTGTTGTTCCTGTGAAGAGAATTTGATGAGGGGGAAAAATGGAAGGAGCCACGGCAGGCAGTAGTTCTAAGCCATGGGATGGAGGTGAGAAGCTAGAGAGCAACAGCCTAGAGGCAGGAGACCGTGGGAAAGGCAGCAGCTACATAGAAAAAAAATTCTACAATATGGAAGAGAGTGGTGATTAATTTCCAGGATGCACTTATTACAGGACTTTTCCAGGGAAGATATAAAGAATTCAAGGAGCCCCCTCCACATACAACATAGATAGATAGATGGATAGATAGATAGATGATAGAAAGATAGATGGATAGATGATAGATAGATAGATGATAGATAGATAGATGATAGATAGATGATAGATAGATAGATAGATGATAGATAGATAGATAGATGAAAGATAGAAAGAAAGAAAGAAAGAAAGAAAGAAAGAAAGAAAGAAAGAAAGAAAGAAAGGAAGGAAGGAAGGAAAGAAAGAAAGAAAGAAAGAAAGAAAGAAAAAGAAAGAAAGAAAGAAAGAAAGAAAGAAAAAGAAAAAGAAAGACCATGAACCAACAAACCAAAGAAGTCCAGTCAAGTCCAGCTTGGTGAACCTGTGAGTTGGAGTTATTTACAGGATCATGGGTCACTCACATACAGCTACATCACTGAGAAGTTTCCTTGACAATTTAGGGGCAGTGACACTACTGAAAAATCCCACCCAAAGCTGGGGAGGAAAGGGTTTATTTCATCTTACAACTCCTGGATCCCAGTCCATCCCTGAGGGAAGCCAGGACAAGGACTCAAGGCAGGAATCTAGAGGCAAGAATTGAAGCATAGACCATGCAAAATACTGCTTACTTACTGGCTTGCTCCCTATGGTTTGTTGAATCTGCTTTCTTATACAACTAAGGACCACTTTCCCAGGGGTGGTACGGCCCACAGTGGGCAGTCCCACATCAATCATTGATCAAGCAGCTACCAGACAGACTTGGCAACAGGCCAGACCTACGAGTTTTGTTTATTTGTTTGTTTGGGGGGGGCGTAGGCTTTGTTTCTGTTTGTTTGTTTTATGTTTTTTGAAACAGAATCTCACTATGTAGCCTTGACTAGGTTGGAGATTGCTATGTAGACCAGGCTGGCCTTAAACTCATAGAGATCTGCCTGTCTCAGAATTAGGCATTCTAATTAAGTGCTAGAATTAAAGGCATTCTCCACCATGTCAGGCCCAACAGGCCTACCTTATGGAAGTATTTTCTCAATCGGTGTTCCCTCCTTCCAGATGATTCTTGCTGGTGTCAAGTCGGCAAAAAACTGACTGGAATACCCTGTGAAAATTCTTCAAGGATTTCTTTGGCTTTTATCCACTCTTACTCCTTGAGAATATGTCACCTCACTCTGTAATGAACTCTCACCTCTACATTACATTGCTTATGAATTGTCTGAATTCTTTTGATGGAGACATGGTAGCCAAGAGCAGACCAGAGCACTATCTTGATAATGGTAAAGCAGTCTTCCTATGGTGTATAAGTTAGTCTCATACTCTTGGCCTCAGTAATCTCCCCAAGTGGCTGAGACTACAGGGATTAGAGGCTTGTGCTCCCAGGCCCAGCTTCCTCATTAAATAAATAAATATCACTGTAGTACTTTGAATTTCCACCTAATGAGGTTGGCACAGAGGCACGATGGTGAATAAAGGATGTTAATTTGAAAAGCCAACTTCCCAGAACTCTGAAGGCTCCTAGCCAGTGTCTTCAGCTTTTGGATATCCTCCCCCTAAATTAGCACAGTGAAGAACAGGTGGCTAGCTAGGTGGACACGGGCCAGGAAAAAATTCCACTGGGTTTGGTCTCAGATCAGAGATATTTTTTGGATGCTCATCAAAGAAGCCAGTGAAAAGCTTTGGGGAAAGAGGGGCATGTTCAACCTCTCAGCTTCTTAGAGACTTCTGTTTTGATCCTTGTAATACACGAAATATCAAATTAAGAGTGCCAACGGCCTTTTTAACCTTTCTAAAACCGACCTATTTGAAGGCAGAAAGGATAACAAAGACCTAGTTTCTTTTCCACAGCTGAGTTGGAAAAGAAATGTAGTAAGATGCTGGAAGGGTGCCGGATGAGATGGGGGAGGTGAGGGGATTTATTGTATTTCGCTAAAGGCCAGGAATGAATAATCGATCTGAGCGTGCTGCAGATCAAATCTCACAATGTCTTGAAGCATTCTTTTTCAGATTCTGCTCGTGTTCAGTCAAATGTTCTGTACTGGCGCCCCTAAATACACGAAGCTTTCCGATTTGTTA
Source organism: Cricetomys ansorgei (assembly GCA_026225945.1). Taxonomy (NCBI): domain Eukaryota; kingdom Metazoa; phylum Chordata; class Mammalia; order Rodentia; family Nesomyidae; genus Cricetomys; species Cricetomys ansorgei. The sequence continues at coordinate 8,037,735 of JAMJFZ010003581.1, read as the reverse complement.
TTTTTACAGCTCCACAAAATATCATCTCCCTTCCTCTTCCACTGCTCCAGATGAAGTTTTGAAACTAATTGTCAGTGCTTCTCTTGACTACTGTTGGTTCTGGAGACTTGATTGTCTCTCAAATATCTTTTCCTCTGCAGGGGATGTAATTGCTATCCTACATCAAAGCCTAAAGGAAGATCATTTACATTTACTCGCCATCGTAAGCCTTTGGGGGCACTATTCCAATTTAAGCTACACACACACAATTTTTACTCTCCCTCTCTTACATTCCTATGTACGTACAAATACGTAGGTTTTGTTTAGTATTGTGTGGTAACTAATTCTGCACCTCCTACATACCTGAAGATTTCACACATTGACACACTCACACATACACACACAGTCTTCATATTTGCCAGTTTTTCTCAGAAACCAATCCCATCCTCCCCTCTCTACGACAGGGTGTTGTGCTGCAGCCCAGGCTGAGAGCCTCCTCCCTCTGCCTCCCAGAGGGCTGGGATTTCAGGCGCATTCCACACATCCATCTCTATTCCTTCCTTCCTGACTTCTTTTTAAATATTCTTTCCTGACCTCTTTTTGTTTTTAATTATTTAACGGATCCATTTTATATATGCATTCGCCAGATCAGTCTTCCTGAAGCAGTTTTGATACTATCTCTCCTTTATTTGAAAACCTTCTACGTCTACAGCTCCCTTACTCTAGGGCTCAGTGTCTCTTAGTTAGACCCAATGCACACAACCATCTCCAGACCAATGCTACACTGACCTCCAGGCCTCCATTATGGCCACAATGGTGTCTCCCAAGGAATTGACTATGACTGTAACATTGCCCACCTCTTAAAACTCAACTCAAACATAATCATCTCTCCATATCCTTGAGTGAATTTGTGTGAAGGACACCCAAGCCTTCAGATGTTTAACTTTTACATACAAAACTGGTGTGTTATTTGCCTATAATTTAACATACATGTCCTCTTGTATATTGTAAATTCTCTCTAGATCTCTTATACTACCCAATACAATGTCATACCATGCACATAGTTATACTACATTGTCTAGGGAATAATGGCAAGGCAAGAGTTTGTATGGTACAGATACAATTTATTTTGTGGTATCAGAGATTGAACCCAGAGGTTCATACTTTGGGCAAATACTCTACCCTTGAGCTACATCCCCAGTGCCCTCTCCCTAGATACAATCAAAGAGGATTTGGGGGGGTTGCTTAGTTTATATATACTGAATGCAAAATATATGGAAGGCTGACTATAATGTCTCTTTAGTCTTTGTGATCACTCTGGATAGACTTATATCTACTAATTTTAAATGCAAATGATTTTATACCATTCATGCATACATTGTTTTAAAGTCAATTAAAATTTTTTAAATAGGTAGAGCTGGCAGCATAGGCTTGTAATTCTAGCCTCTTTGGAAACCAGAATGAGGATCAAGAATTGAGTTAGAATTTTCTCAAAATAAAAAGTAAAAACTGTACTGGTGATTTAGCTTGGCAGTAAAAGGCTCTTGGGATCCTAGGTTCCTTCTAAGTACTTAAGATAATCACTTAAAAATTTACCTATTTACTTAGTGTTAAAATAAATTCTATTGAACCTAATGAGACAACATTTGCATCTGGAATTTTGTTGTTGTTGCTGTTGCTTTTCTGGTTTTTGAAAATCTCCATTCATTCATTTGCTTATTTGTGTGTGTGTGTGTGTGTGTGTGTGTGTGTGTGTGTGTGTGTGTGTGTGCGTGCTCATGTGTGCCATGGTACGCATGTGAAGATCAGAGGACAACTTTTGAGAGTTGGTTCTCTACCCTTGAGGCTCCCAGGTATCAAATTTGGGTTGTTACATTAAGTTGCAAACGTGTTTATGCCGTAAGCCATCTCATTGGCCCTGTTTTCCTGGTTTGTGAGGCAGGGTATCTTTACAATGGCCCAAGCTGGTCTGAAACTTACTATGTAGTCCAAGCAGGCGTCAAACTTATGATCCCTCATGCCTCAGTCTCATAAAGTAGGGAGCTAGGGTAACAATCATGTGCCTACCCTTAACTACAATTGGATCCTAACATATCCACTTATTCTTGTTAGTTTTCAGTTATTATGACAAAATATTGTTGCGGTATATTTGAACATATCTCCAGATATTATGTTCACTGTAGATAATATTGCACTGGCTGCCCAGAAGCCTGGCAGGATGTGATTTCTATAGCTGAAATGGTCTGCTTTCTAATGTAAATAAAAGCTGCTCCCTCTTAGCTCAATGCAAACAGAGTTGCTGATAAAGAGATCACTTGGATCCTCCACCAGACTGGAGGCACCAAAAGATGTGGCTTAGTCTCTCCAAATTATCCTGTGGTTACCCCACTATAAACATGGACATGACTCAAGAGAATATAGATTTTTTCCTTTTGTGTTGGATGGCACCCCACTATAAACATGGACACGTCCCGGTGGTCAGAGGTTTGGGAGAAGTAAAACCATTGAGTCTCTTTGATCAAGCAAATAGACTTCTAAGAAAGAGCAAGGACCGGCCTTTTTAGATAAGAATAAAGGCTGGAACTGGAAGATGATATTTTGTACTCTCTGCTGAGGTCTGTCAGGCTTGTACCTTTGAAAATGTCTCGTATGTCTTTATTAACACAACATCGGATTTAACAAATGGCTACAAGATACCTTGGATAGTGTGGTGGTTTGAGTAAAAACGGCCCCCATAGGCTCATATATTTGAATGCATAGTCACCAATAATTGGAACAGTTTGAAAGAATCAGAAGGATTAGGAGGTATGGCCTTGTTGGAGTAAGTGTGACATGGGGTGGGCTTTGAGGTTTCCAAAGCCCACACTAGGACCAGTGCTCCCCCACATCCCCCACTCCGTCTGTTTGTCTTTCTGTCTGTCTCTCTGTCTTTCTACCTGCTGCCTATGGATCGAGTTGTAAAGCTCTCCAGCACCATGCCTGCTTGGCTGTTGCCATGTACCCCACCCTGATGATGGCAAACTAACTCTCTGAAGGTGTAAGCAAGCCCCTAGACAAATGTTCTCTTTTATAAGAGTTGCCTTGGTCATGGCATCTCCTCTCAGCAGTTGGGCAGTGACTTAATGAAATAAGTAACTTCAAAAGGAGGAAGTGTTTATTTTGGCTTATGATTTAAATCCCTGATTATCTGGCCTGATGCTTTTGGAGCCTGTGATGAGGTAACACATCATGATGGATGTGCCTGACCAAAACCCAAGCCTCATCAGAGAAGCTTCTTCTTGCAGTAGATGGGAATTAACAGAGACCCACAATTGGATGACATGTAGAGAGTGAGAGACTTTGGAGCACTAGGTTCTAAATGGGATGTCTTCTTTGAACCCCTTCCCTCAAGGCTCGGGGATCTATTCAGAAGAGAAAGCAGAAAGACTGTAAGAGCCAGAGGTAGCAGACGAATCCAAGGAAACTTTTCTAGACACGACAGGACCAATACTGTAAATCCCAAATCCGGTCGAGAATCAGACCACCATAATTGAGCCAAATTTGAAGCAAAAAAGCCTTAATTAAATTAATTAAATACTGGCCAGGGAGATGGACTCTCACCAAGACCATTCTGAGGTGCTCATGGAGTAAAACTGCCATCTCCAGAGCTCCCACAGGAAGGCCCCCAATCATGCGGCACAGGTGCTTTAAAAGGCAGGACCCTTAAGGATAAGCACTTACCACCAGGCCCAACCAGTGGCAAGCATCTACCCTGATGTACTTCCTGTCTGGGTTATCTCCCACCTACAAGCAATGAGGTACATCTGGTGCATGGAGCACATCTGGTGCAGTAGGGTCAATTTAGGATCTAGCCACTCCCAGACTAATAATCCAAGAAGTTTATGTCCCTAATTAGGCAAGGGAGATTCAAGATTATTTCACCTGAACAGCCTCACATAGCATTCCAGGTTTCTGTTTTTCTTTTAAAGATACCTTAGGCACAGTAGCTAAAATTTAAAACATAACTTTTGCTCTTACAATATACCTGTGAACTCACAGAGACTGTGACAGCATGTACTAGATCTACACAGATTTAAGCCAGACAAAACTACAGCATGAAAACAGGAAGTGAGCACAAAGACCCACTCCTTGCCAAGAAGTTATTTCCAATTGTCACCTGTTGGGAGAGGGAACATCAGTTTTCTCCACTGGAGAGAATTGGGTATATTAACCACACCCCAGAGCAGGCCTCATGCTCAGATGTAGTTGGCCAACACAAAATGGACTCCATGTTTTTTATGTGCTCTTTGTTTTGTTTTGGTGTTTGGTTTCTCTCTCTCTCCCTCTTCCTTAAGAGAGAAAAAAACATGTAGTTAGGTAGGGAGGAAGGGGGCAAAATCTGAGAGGAGTTGGGCAGGGAAAAGAATATGAACAAAACATGATACGAGTAAGACAATATATTTTATGGAAAAAAAGGCAAACAAGAATGGGCATAACTCCTTGGGGACTGGAAGAGATTGCTAAAATTAATCTTGCCAAACAACAATGAATTACAAAATACTGGTAGGCCAACTGTTCTGTCAAACTTGATTTGAAAAGTAGGATCATTAGTATTGTCTGGCTCCTAAATGTTCTGTTCTTGTAGCAATTCTAACCTAGAGGACTCTGGGAATAAATGACGAAGGGGGTTAGAAAGTATCAATGAAGGGTATCAGGCTCTTTCAGAAGGCACATTGACTCACTGGAGGGACCATTGGACATTAACATAGGCCTTAAATATGAAGCAATCATGTCTGATGGTTTTCCATACAAATGTACCCGAATGGTAAACTGTGAGTGTGCTACTTATTTAGCCAACCAGACTTCTAGTAGATAAGGTCTTACTCAAGGAAATGTTTAAATCAACTCTATTTTAACTTTGGAGTGGGAGGAGGAGGGGGCTTGAATTTGGTGAATTGTTTAGAAATGCATCAGAGTGTTTTATCATGCTTTTGTCATCCCTTGAATCCCTCTTCAACCACAATACCACCACCACCACCACCACCACCACCACCACCACCACACCACCACCACCACCATTACCACCACCACCACCACCACCACCACCACCACCACCACCATCACCACCACCACCACCACCACCATCACCACCACCACCACCACCACCACCACCACCACCATCACCACACCACCACCACCATCACCACCACCACCACCACCACCATCACCATCACCACCACCACCATCACCACACCACCACCACCACAACCACCACCATCACCACCACCACCACCACCACCACCATCACCACCACCACCACCACCACCATCACCACCACCACCACCACCACCACCACCACCACCACCACCATCACCACCACCACCACCACCACCACCACCACCACCACCACCCACCATCACCACCACCACCACCACCACCACCACCACCACCACCACCACCACCACACCACCACCACCAACTACCACCACCACCACCACCACCACCATCACCACACCACCACCACCACCACCACCCACCGTCAGCTCCACAGTTAACATTTATTTAACATTTGCTACATTCCAGAGGGTTTTCTCAGTATTTTACATCTGTTGTTACTTCACTGACTATTCAAACTCTCCTTTGAGCTCTTTCTTTCTAACTTCGTTTGAAAGGTTAGGAAACTAAGGTACAGAGGGTTAAATACATTGCCTACAGTCACACAGTATGTAAGCAGAGAAGTCAAAAATAGTAACGACATCGACTGTCCTTGTGCTTGGAAGCACTGAACCAGACCACAGAGAACAGACTTACTTGGGTGGGCAAGTCTGCACACGTGGATTGTTCCTTGATCTTTCCTGGTACCTGGAACGTAGGCTGTCTGGTCTCCAAGCTTATGTAACCTTGATGAGAGTGTCAAAGGACTGAAGATAGATTTCCCTGGTGCCTAAGACAAATTAAAAGGCATTGTTTGAAATGTTTTACAGCATACAGCACTGTTTAATGAACAAAAAGATACATGTTGTTTGAGGGAAGTATGGGTTTATTGTGGGTTTGTGTTTTACCCTCGGGTACTTTCTCTGGAGTGGAGACATGGAAAAAAGGAAGCACTTTGTATACAATGTCTTGATTTTTCACTGTGTTTCTGCATTCTGCTTTCCAGGTAATCTCCCAGCAATGGCTTAGCCTAGGTAATTAGCATGGGCAGATCAGTGCATAAGGCGTAAGGCAGAAAGCAAGTAAAGCAAGAATATGAACAATATGGAACCCCTCAGATACACTACCTCATCAGGTGATAAGTGTGTTTTCATTTTGAGTCAGAGTACAGGGGAGTCATTGGCAAAGCTAACCTAGACTTTGAAAGACAGACGCACATATGCACCTAATTGTTTTTCCTTCTTTCTTTTTGGCAGTGCTGGCAATTAAACACAGGGCTTTCTGCATGCCAGCCAAACACTTTACCAGCAGAGCTGCATTCCTTCTTCTAATTTTTCTCAGGAACAATCTGATTGCTCTCTCTGGACAGTCTGGAAGAGTGGAAGATAAACAAGAAAACATATTTTTTCTCCTTATTGATCTCATGTCCTTATGAAAGCAGGGAGAATTGCCAATTACATATCTCTGTGTCTTCAAGGTTGCAGATGGTGGCAGAGCAAATCAAGTCTGTACTAAAGACAATAGCACAGCAGAGTCACTGAACAGAATTTGCCTTTACACTATTTCTTGTTTGCCATAGGCTCTTGGAATATTAGAGATAGCTTATGGAGAGTTTATAATTTACTTTCCTCATTTTATAAATGATGAATCTGAAGTGTGCTAGAATCAATGATATGGAGACTAGAGAGATGTGTCAGTGGGTAAAGTGTTTGTCCCACAAACATAAAGACCTGAGTTCAACCCCCAGCACCTGTGTAAAAAGAGAGATCCAGTGTTGGTAGCGACAGGATCATGATGGTGGGAGAGACAGAGGTGGGCTTCAGTGCCTGCACTGGGCTGCTACCTTGGCCTGTAGCACATGTGTATGTGGCCTTTTAAATGGCGGGTCCTTGGTACACTAGTTGAAAAGCCTGCCAGAATAGTATCAACGTCCTCTGTCTTTATGGAAACCTTGTTCACCCATATTGGCTATTGGGTCTTTACTGAACTTTACCCATCCCTCTCTGATTAACAAGCTTTAGATAGGCTGATTGAAGTGTCTAGTAAGCATAGACCAATGCTATTGGACCTCTCCTTCTGCACCGCCCTACTTTCTCCATAAAAACCTGTTTCCCTACGCAGTAAATGGAATTGCACCATGGAGGCCTTCCACAGCACCACTCACTCCTCAGGAACTCTGCACCCACAAAAGCCCACAATCCAGTAGAAAAGTCCTCTAATCCCTGTACTGGGGGATGGAGAAGGACCTCTGGATTCTAGATGAGTCAGCAAGCTCCATGTTCAATGAGAGTTCCTCTTTCAAAAATACAAGGTGGAGAATGGTTGAGGAATGCATCAGACACCAACCTCTGGCCTTCATACGTACATGTGCTCACCTGCACACAAGTTTTAAAAAAGTATCAAAAGGTTGTTTCCTGTTTCACTTCTTCAGACTTTGCACTACAAATGACTAAGTTTCTTTGTTTGGTTGGTTTTTGCTAGTTTGAGCCTAGTTTCCTGGTTCTTTTAGTGTTAATTTCAAGTTGTTTCAAGAACAGAGAATACTATTAGTACTGTATCCGGTATATTCATAAAGAGTTATAATCAAGTGATAAAGACACTAAGTTAATAATTATCTCTTCCTATATAATTTCAAACAGGATAAAAACCTGTTCTTCACCTCTCCCCCTCGGCTAATATACACAAAAGCACACCCACTAGGATGACATGTAATCACACTAAACATAAACTGAGTGATCTTGAGTAGAGTACATATGCAAATACAAAGATGGCATATATATTTTGTTTAGGCAGATTATACTTGGGGTTTTTATCTGCCCACAGTGAGTCCTAGAGATCTTTAATACAAACTAATGATGAATTGGCAAAAATTTTATATATAAATTACCAAATGTCTTGCTGGGCAAATATAGCGTCTCTCTGCTCAATAAAATGAAAACACACACTAGATCAATGTATGAAATATATGTTATTATTACTATTATTATCACTACCATTATTAAAATTTGAGACATGGTTTCGTGTATTCCAGACTAACCTTAAACACAATACAGAACAGCCAAGGATTTACCTCTCTTTTAATTTTTATTTTGGTTTTTATAGACAGGGTTTTTCTGTGTAGCCCTGGCTGTCCTGGAACTCACTCTATAGAGCAGGCTAGACTCAGACTCAGAGATCCACCTGCCTCTGCCTCCTGAGTGCTGGGATTAAAGGCGTGTGCCACCAGGACTGACAAGGATTTACATCTGATGCTCCTGCCTATATCTCCTGAATGCTATTATAAAAAGCATATACTATAGGACCCATTTTATTTGGTGCTCGGGATTGGATCCAGGGCTTTTTGCATAGTAGGCATGCACCCCATTAATTGAGCTATATCTCCAGCTCTACCCAACATTTTGTAAAATTTAATATATGCTAACAAGAAAAAGAAAAAAAAAAACGTGTTGGGGCAAGAATCATGTTCTATTGTGTTCTGAGTAAGCATTCACTGAACTTTATATCTGTATGTCTTAACTGTATGTAAATTATACCTCATAAAATAAAAGCTATTATTAATAAAAAGATGGTCATGACTCACTAAAAATAAACAAAACCCCTTGGGTGTGCAATTGACTTTTTAATAACTATAATTTCAGACTTTTATAGTATCTTGACTTCTAGTTGGTATCAATAGTAGGAGAAAACATTTCCTTCCTGTGTTAATCTTTTGGTAAACTATAAGTTACTTAAAGGATTTTTTTAAAAAGATGCACTGAAAAACTTTTTATATGGTAACAGTATGGTGGTTTGAACAAGATGTCTTCCATAAGTCTTGGACATCTGAACACTCGGTTCACAGTTGGTAGCTGTTTGAGGAAGATAGGAGTCATGGCCTTGTTGGAAAAAGTGTATCACTGGGGGCAGGTTCTGAGGTTTCAAAAGACTCACCATCTCAAGGAAGCTCTCTCAGCTTCCTGTTTGTGGTTCCAGGTGTGAGCTATCCTATTGCTCCCACAGCCTGCTGCCTATTACCTCCACTCTGCCATCATGGACCCTAATCCTCTGGAACTATAAGCCTAAATAAATCCTTTCTTTTATATGCTGCCTTTGACATGATGTTTTATTACAGCAATAGAAGAGTAACTAATATGATTTATTTTTTAGATTTCTGATTGTAAAATGTTAATTAAAGTCTAATCACATCACTTTCCCCTTTCCCTTTCTTCCTTTTGATCCATCCCATGTCCTCTCCCATCAACTTCTCCCGTGATGCCCTACTTCCTCTCAAATTTATGGGTTCTTTTCCTTTGATTATGTTACACATATATATACATAAAAATGCATAAATAAATAAATAAAAATGGTTGAGTCCATTTAGTGTTGCTTGTGTGTATATGATTTCAAGGTTGACCAGTTGTACTGAATAACCAGTTAGGGGACTCATCCCTGGAAGAGACTGATTCTCCTTCTCTCAACCGGTAGGTCTTTGTCTAGGGGTAAGATCCCATGAAATTTCTCCCTTCCAGGTTAGCATGTCTACTGGTGTTTTCATTGTTCAAGTCTTGTTTAGGGAACCATAGTGTTGAGGTATCAATGCATGTAGCTTCCCTATTATTTCTAGGAGACACGATCTCACAGCAGAATTATTGGTCCATTGGCACTTAGAATCTTTCTACTTTTTCTTCTGTGATGTTCCTGGAGCCTTAGGTGCAAGAATCATGTGTGTGTGTGTGTGTGTGTGTGTGTGAGAGAGAGAGAGAGAGAGAGAGAGAGAGAGAGAGAGAGGGTTTGCTGTGGCTGGGTTCCCTATAATCAGTTGATCTCTGCATTTTGACCAGTTGTAGTTTTCTGTAATGGTCTCAGTCTTCTGCAAGAGAAGTCTCTTTGGTGAGGGATGAGAGGTACACTTCTGTGTGGGTATTTAGACTGTAGTTAGGAATTATGATGGCTTAGTAGAGTGGTGTAGTAGGTTCTTCTCTATGATTCATGACCTCAGTAGCCCTGTAATTGATTAGGTTTCCTGTAATTGGCACAATTTCCTTTGTGTTAATTGGGTCTTAAGTAATTCCAAGTGAATCAAAGACTTCAATTTGGAACCTGAAATACTAAAACTGCTATGAGAAAACATTGGCAGTATGTTTTACTATCTACAAGATACAGTACATACAAGTATCTACAAGTAGTATCTACCAGATATAGGTGGAAGAAAGGACTTTCTGAATAGGATTCTATTTGCCCATGAATTAAGGTCAACAATTGATAAGTGGGACCTCATAAAACAAAAAAGCTTCTGAACAACCAAGGAACCAATCCATCAGGTGAAATAGAAACCTACAGAGTGAGAATCTTTGCCAGCTATACATCTGACATAATATCCAGAATGTATTTAAAAAAAAAAAAAAAACCTCAAAAAACAAAGAGCCAAGGAAACAAATGACCCAATTAGAAATGGGCTCTGGATCTGAACAAAGAGTTCTCAGTAGAAGAAATAAATGGCTAAGGAATGTCTCAAAAACTGTTTATCATCCTTATTAGCAGTTGGGGAAGTGATCATTAGAACAACTTTGAGATTCCATCTTACCAAAGTCAAAACAGCTAAGATCTACAAAACAACAGACGACCAGTCTCGGCAAGGACATGGGGAAAGGGCGCCTTCGTTTACTGTTGTTGGGAGCGCAAACTAATGCAGCCAGAAGTCAGAAATCAGTTTGGAGACTCCTCAAATAGCTAAAAATCACTCTACTATACGACCCAGCTGTACCAGTCCTTGGCATATGTCTAAAAGATCTAACATCTACTCATTGCCACTTGATTGACAGTCGCCAGGAAATAGAAACAGTCGAAATATCAGATGAATGGGTAGTGGAAACATGGTACATGTACACCATGTAAGACTAGTCCGCAGTAAGGAAAAATGACAGCCTGGAGGTTGCAGGTAAATAGATGGAACCAGAAAGTTTTGAGTGAGGTAAACCAGACCCAGAAAGACAAAAGCTGAGTGTCGTCGCTCATCTGTAGTTTCTAGATATGAATATGTATCCTAGAGGAATCACAGGAACCTGGAAAATATAAAAGAACCATGTGGGTGTGGGAGGCTAGAGAGGAGAATACAGGTGATATGAAGGAGTAACGGGAAAAAGGGGAGAGAGTTTAAGTTAGGGATGGGGAGGGAGGTCAATACAAGAGCGGGAAGGAGGAACAAATAGCATAAGGATGTTTGAGAAAGCCAAAAAATTGAATTATTTTATATTTATCCGAAAATAATATACATATGTGTGCATTTAACCTTTCAGATGAAGTTGCGCCACTTGAACCAACAATGCTCCCTACAGGAGCCACAGACTGTCTCACAAAAACTCTAGGCATGAGAAAACTCCTTTGGAGTTCTTGATCTGAATAGTCCAAGTGACTCCTTTAAAACTAGGCTATTGCTTTTTTACCCTTTGTTGCCTCTCTGAGGTAAGTCCCTATCGCTGAAGACAGCATGCACTTCAAACACAGGACTTGGAAGATGCCAGCTGGAACTAACCTGAAAGTCTCCTTCCTGTGGCACATCTTTCACAGTATCAAAAAGTGTTAACACAAGCTGACAAAAGAAGGACGTAATTAATTGTCCTGTCCAGCTGTGACACCTATGAGCCACAATGACGAGCAATTGGCAAGCTATTAGTAGAGGTGCAATAGTGGCACTCATATCTTGGCTGTAATAGTGTTCTTTTTATAAGGTGAGACAGCCTTTAACTTACCTGTGTGGAACATGGTACTGTAGCCACTCAGCCTTTGTGTAATCGAACGAGGTGGTCTCAAGGGCTACACACCAAAGACTTTCCTTTCATTTCCCGCTTCTCAGTGACCTGATATTTTTAGTGTATTCAGGTAAGAAAAGAGTTTTCAATGAAATAACATTTTCGCTACATTCGATTTCATTTTTCACCTGACAGAATCTCAAAAGCCAATTTTTTTGGAAAGATGGCTGTCAAGGTCAGTAACTTGGAAACATTTTAAAAATTATTTGCTTTTATGTTTTAACATTCTGTGGTTAACTCTCTTTCACTTCAAAGTCCAATGGGACACCTCAGTAAATCCTAACAACCCATTTGACGAAACTGCCTACAGTCAAAAATGGGTGAGAGAACTACAACTCCCAGAATGCAGCGCTTCCCTTCCTTCCAGCTGCTCAATGATCAGGAGGCGGAGAAAGCGAGGGCGAGGACGTTCTCCTTCCATCCAGGCACCGACTGGAAGGCCGGAATAAGAACAACCTTGCTACTGGACAGTTGCAATTCCGGATGTTAGAGTTCAGCCAATCACAACGCGCCTCTGCTCCGGGTGTCCTTCACCGTGAACTTCCGTGGCGGGAAAACTTAGGAAGTTTTCGCGCCGGGGCGGAGTCACGCGGGTGTTTCGGGGCTTTGGCGGCATGGCGGGCACTGTAGTGCTGGACGACGTCGAGCTGCGAGAGGCGCAGAGAGACTACTTGGACTTCCTGGATGACGAGGTGAGGCTCGGCGGCGGGCCCGGGGCTGGGGTCCCCGCGCTGGACCCGGCCCGGCTGGTGGGATCCCCGCGAATATGCGGTCCGGCCCCCAAGATCCTGCAGATAAACCCGGCGTGGGGACGGGGTCCCCGGAGAGGGCCAGGGCCGCTGCTGCTTCTTTTTTATCTTCAGCTTACTGTTACTTTTTTTTTTTTTAATTCTTCTGGTTTACCTCAAGGTTTTATGACATCTATTCTCGTCTTAAATTCGCATCCATTAATTATACATAAGGGTTTTATTGTGAAGTTTCATAAACATACACTGTATTTTGATCGTATTCACTTCTCGTCGTCCCTCTTTTCATTTCCTTGCTTCCGTTGACCCTCTTCTATTTTTCGTGTCTTTTTTTCTTTTTTTTAAATGAGTCAATGAATTTTCTGTTGAGATATTTCTCTCTCTCTCTTTTTTTCCTATTTTGCAGGGGTGTAGATGGTCCCCAGCACCGCGTGCTTGCAGTTTTCCTCTGAGCTGCATAGTTTTCTTGATAACCCGTCTTAATGCGTCACTAGAGTTTTCTCCAAAGCCATCTAGTTTATTTCTAAATGCGTGTCCAGCTTTGGACAAGGAGATTGCCCAGATGTAAACAAATGGTCAAGCCCATCTTAATTAACTCTTACTTGATTGAAGGAACTGCACAGAGGGTTGATGTAACTGGTTCAGAGTGCTCAGGTTTTGATGACTGACTTGCTGCAGGGAAAAAGACTTCCCACTTGAGCTGTTTTCTTTATGTCAAATTAAAAGCACTTTAAAGTGGGGTTACTGTGCAACCCAGAATCTAAAGTTACAGGATGTTGGTGACCACAGAAAGTTTGTTGAGCAATGAAAAAGCAATTTGAATTTTAAGAGTATTTAATTTGATTTTTTTTTTGTGTGTGTATATTTGACATACACGTCGTGATTTTGAAATAAGTCTGCAGTCAGACATGTTAATATCCAGATTTTAAAATTGGAGTTTTCATAAGAGCCAGGCTTCTAATTTATTTCTCTTTGAGACTTGGGTCATTGTAATTCCCAACTCTAGTGTTAGCGTGTAGGAGAACTGTGGGTGATCATGACAGCTTGTGATAGGGGATGTGATAGGCAGAAAGAGGGCTGTCTGCAGCCATCTCCTTCCTAGGAACCATTTGAGTTGTAAGTACCAATGTGCTGCAGTCTCGAATAGGAGACATACTTGGTGTTCGGTGTCATCTTTGCTGGTGTAGACTTTGAGTAGCTCCCAAGTCCCCACTTAGGACTTTTTGCATACCTTTATATATAAAGGTATTTATAATAGTATGAACATAAATAGTATCCCCCACAGTCAGTAACCCCTGTACAAGTGGAATGTTCATTGGTCACGAATGCTCTGTTGATGTAGACAGGAGTTATATTTTTTTTCTCTAGAAAAGCCTAGACCTCATCCCATGATGGGGGAAGCCTGTTTTATAACCTAGAAAAGACTTGTCCTATAGCTGAAAGATGGGAGGAGGATAAGATAAAGATCTCAGAAATGATACATTCTTAAGTACCCGGGATTCTTGATGCATCTACAGACTTCCATTACTGAGCCTGCCTTCATTCTGACCTCTGCCTCTATCCTGCTACCTCTTATACTCATCTGAATCCTGAGCTGGCTGTCCTTTAGATTCAGGTCAGTCTTACGCTTACTGAAGGCCATCCCTTCTACCGGTTTTTACAGAGTCTCACTGTGAAGTTACCTGCTTGATTGTTGCTCTTGAAACAGAATCTTACTGTGTCACCTAGCCTAGCTTTGATGTCGTGGCGATCTTCCTGCCTCAGATGCCTGAGATGCCTGAGTACTGGAATTATAGTTTAGTTCCATGACCCATCTGAGTTCTAAACAAAATGTTTCCTCTTTCCATCTCCTTCCAGCCAGTTTTGGAGATCCAAGCTTGCTATCAATAAAATCAAGAACCTGCAGAAAGGGATCCTGGGTGGCCCAGGTGACATTATGACTTTATGATTCTTATAGTCTCTTAATAGGTTATAGGTGAATCTGAGACGGGAGAAGTTGATGAACACAAACTTTGAAAAAAGCTGTGCTTCAGAGCTCCTTTGGAGAGTTGATTCTGTTTTGAGACACTTTTCAGCTGTGTAACTGCTTTGCTATTTCGTGGTCATTTTGCAGGAGGACCAGGGAATTTACCAGAACAAAGTTCGGGAACTGATCAGTGATAACCAGTACCGGCTGATTGTCAGTGTGAATGACCTGCGCAGGAAAAATGAGAAGAGGGCTAACCGGTAAGTGACCGGGTTTTCAGGGGAATATGTTGGTTTTAAGTAAGAAGGATCTCATCTTGTTTAGATTGGAATAGGCTTCTCTGGGGAAGACCTGGATTGCATGGGATTGACCTACAGGTTGTCATTGTGTCACAAAGAGGTGGTGGCATTTTGCTATCAAGCGCTCCACCCGTCTTCCAACATTTTTCTGAGTATCATTTTACATCTTGGATGAACTGGAGTAAACTCCAGTTCTGATGTATTTTTCTGAGTCTTACATAATGGCAGGACAGAGTAGAAATGGGATTTTCTTTCACTGATCATAGTGACCTAAGGCTATTCCTTCTTATTTTAAGGGTCAGTTTCCTTGAGCTCTGCCTAATGGTTTTGTGTCTTGACCACATACAGTCTCCTGAACAATGCTTTTGAGGAGCTGGTTGCCTTCCAGCGGGCCTTGAAGGACTTCGTGGCCTCCATTGACGCTACCTATGCGAAGCAGTACGAGGAGTTCTACATAGGGTTAGAAGGCAGCTTTGGCTCAAAACACGTCTCTCCCCGGACTCTAACTTCCTGCTTCCTCAGCTGTGTGGTCTGCGTAGAAGGCATTGTGACTAAATGTGAGTGGGTCAAAGGTAGTGCTAGGCGCCTAAGGAAATGGTGGGATAGATTTAGGAGGCCTGGAAACTGGAGGAGTTGTAGTTGGTCTGAGGGACTTGTAGTTTCAGGGAAGTGAAGCATTAAAATTAAATAGTAAAGTGACCATGGACTCAGGGTCACAGCAAGTTACTAGAAGTAACTACCAGTGGCAGTGGAACGGTGAATCCCCAAAGCTGGATGCGTCATAATCCTCCCATCTTAAGGCAACCCAGAACTGTTCCTTAATTGACATCAATGGTACATAAAATTGTACGTGGATACGATGGTATGCTATGTAAAGGAGAATAAATGACAGGTTAGTGAAATAGGTCAATGTCACTGGAAGAATACAGTATTCAGAGTGTAGATCCCTCCTTTGTCAATGTGTCCTTGGGTAACATTTACACCTTTTGCATTGCTAGGCTCTCTAGTCCGTCCCAAAGTCGTTCGCAGTGTTCACTACTGCCCTGCCACTAAGAAGACCATCGAGCGACGCTACTCTGATCTCACCACCCTGGTGGCGTTCCCATCCAGTTCTGTTTATCCCACAAAGGTGAGGATGTGAATCACTTGGGCCTCCTTAGAAGTTGGAATCAACGATGACTGTTTTCTGTTGTTGGTTTTTTGTTTTTTTTTTTTTAATTTTATTGTATGTGCATTGTTGTGAGGGTGTCAGATCCCCTGGAACTGGAGTTACAGAGCTTTGTGAGCTGCCATGTGGGTGTTGAGATTTGAACCCCGGGTTCAAATTGCAGCCAGTGCTCTTAACCGTTGAGGCATCTCTCTAGAAAGATGGCTGTTTTAAATCAAGTAGTTGTTTGCTATCTGGAGTCTCTGTTCTACAAGGAGACGAGGTAAGATAAGGATTAATTCAGAAGATTTGGTGCAAGATCAAGTTTAATTGAGAAATCCCACCATTTTTTTTTTTCTTTAAGTTAACTTTTAGAGGTTAGGGAGGTGAGGTCAGTGGGTAAGAGTATCTGCTCTGTAAGAATGAGGACCTGGGTCCCCAGCACCCATGTGCAGCACATATGTGTGCATTTTACTTGGATGTCTTTGGAGAGGAGATTGATGTGGATCCCAGATGCTTACTGACTGGCAGGCCAGCCCTGCTGAAATGAAGAGGATTCCTGATGTCATGTTCTAGTCTCTGTGTGCACACGCATGAGTGTGCGCATCTACACACATGTATTCATTACACCCAGAATAAAATTTAGAAAAGCTGGAATATAGAAGGCCTCAGAGAAGGGAAAGCGGCTTTGGATGGCAGGTATTTTTAAGAGTTGTAGTCATAGTTATGTAATATGCTTTCTAAAAGTAAAATGGAAAATATTTCTGACACGTGTTACTCTTGTAATATCTTTGCAGATGTTTCAGTAGATTTGGAAGAGGGACACTAGAGGGCTTTCTTGTGTTCAGAGTGATAAAAATTGAAGATAGCTTTCTTAGTGAGATGAGGCTGTTAATATTGATTACTGGATGTCTGTTCTCATTTAGCGCTTTCTCATGAAATTCTCCTTCTGTGAAGTAGTGCATCCTTGCTTTGATAGGTTATGATAATTATATGAGATAGCACAGTTCCTGGCACATAGTGACCCCTCAGTGCGCACACAATGGCTTTTGTGGTTTTAGAATACTCACATATGGTGGAAGCACATGTTATTTTATGGAAGCTTTAAGTATATACGTATAAGAAAGGAGTTATGTGTGTGATTTGAGTTTTCACAAGCAGGATATACTAGTATAACCAGCATCAAAAGTGGGAAACAAACTTACCAGCACTCAGAAGTCCCTGCTGAAGCCATTGTATCCTGGTGTCTTAACAGCAAGGATTTCTTTATGCCTGATCTCCTATGTGTAACACTGTGTGTGTGAGAGCCGTTTGCATCGCGTACAGTTGCGAGTCCTACGTTTCTATCTCACAGTATTTGTGTGACTGTTCCACGTGTACTTACCTTTTCTCTCGATAGTTTTGGGTCTTTAAATTTTGCCTGCTAGTGTTGGACCTCAGAGATCCAAACTGGGACCCCCAGGGCCCAAACCGGAATGCCACACCCCCACAGAGACTCACAGACGGGATATTGATGCAAATAGCAAGAGGATTTATTCCAGTATACTGGGGCCGTTCTAACACGCAGGATAGAAGCGACGACCAGGGGCAGAAAGCAAGCCTTTTTATTTACTGTCCAAGTGGTTGCTAGGGGGCTGTACAGTTGCTAGGCACAGACCAAGTTGGTACAAGTTGATTGGTACCCAAATTGCTTTCCCATTTTGATAGGTAGGGGCCAGTTAACCTCTAAACTGATTGGCGCTAGCATATAGCAAGGTCGCGGGCTCCTAAAAAGAATACATGCTCAAGGTTCCGGGCAACTGGGTGGAGGAAACTCTTTTGCCCAAGGCCATGGGCGGTCTATGGGGGAACAGGAGCTCTCTAGCCCAAGGCCGTCTCGTTTGTCTAAGAAAAGGTTTTTTCTTTAACTCTGGGAGCTCTCCAGGATCACAGTGCACCTGGCTTGGGCCTATACAATTTTGGTGCTCTTAGAAGCCTGACTAAAGTTTTTTAGGCCTGGGCGAGGGTCCCGACCCCCACACTAGGAATGGAGCCGCTGCGAGCAGTGTAGTGAATGGCTTCGGTTGCATGTTTCTGCTGTATATTTCCTGGGAATGGAAAAACTGCATCAGGTTGTAATTACAGGTTCAGCGTCAGTAGGGGGCGTCAGAATTTTAATTTAGGTGTTAGTACAGCCGTGGTTCCATTATTGACAACTGAGGCTTCTATTTTGTTGCTAATTTGGGGAAAAGGCTAGAAAGTTACTAATTAGTTTACTACTAAGATACTAATTAGTTTGTTACTAACTTAGGGAAGGGGTAAGGCGAGGAAGGCTGGAGGAGATGCATAATAAGCTTCTGTTACGATTCTAGATAGGTTCAAGATCTCGAAAGACATTTTCCGTGTTGGATGGCGAATGCTGCATTTTTGAGACAAGACTAAAATGACAGTTTGTCTGTGGCTTTTTTTTTTTTTTTTTTTTTTTTTTTAGGATGAAGAGAACAACCCCCTGGAGACGGAGTACGGCCTGTCTGTCTACAAGGACCATCAGACCATCACCATCCAGGAGATGCCGGAGAAGGCCCCCGCTGGCCAGCTTCCTCGCTCCGTGGATGTCATTCTAGATGATGACCTGGTGGATAAAGTGAAGCCTGGTGACAGAATCCAGGTGGTGGGGACCTACCGCTGCCTTCCAGGGAAGAAAGGAGGCTACACCTCAGGGACCTTCAGGTAAAAGGGTCTCCTGTGAAACGTTTGGCGGACCGTTGTCAGTTTCTGTCCTAGCAGCGCTTTGCCTTAAGGTTGTTCTGTACTCAAGGGCACTAATTGATGGGAGAGGCATCCTACCTGCCAGTAAGGTGAGGGCATCTCTTCCTTATATAATAGTGGGGATACTGGTCAGCCTAGGCCAAAAGTGGGAGTGACTGGTGAAACAAATACAGCCTCATGACTAGCCTAGCCTAGGAGTTTCTACTTTCTCCCACCTCCTTCCCATATACATTTGTTTGTTGGGTATTGTCATCCCCACTGTGGCTCACGGACAGAGAACTCAGCTGAGTTCAGAAACCTCCCCTTCTCCCATTTTCCGGTTTTTTGTTTAATAGCCCATGAACACTTGCCGTAGCTGGAGGTTCAGCGGGCTTTCTCTCACTGTGTTCCAGGACTGTCCTGATTGCCTGTAATGTGAAGCAGATGAGCAAGGATATTCAGCCTTCATTCTCTGCTGACGACATAGCCAAGATCAAGAAGTTCAGCAAAACCCGTTCCAAGGTCAGCACATCTTTGATGGAGTTGGGAGTGCGGATGGGTTTGGCTTTTGTGTGGCCATCTTTGTGCTGGAGGAAGTCACCCCCCCGTCCCCACCAAAGTATTTGTTGCTGGCTTACAGTTTTGTTCCAACTGGCAAGTTTAGGGTGTTTGACACTTGATTAGTAGTACTTGTTCAGTCTGCTGGGCTACTCAGTTGAACCTAATACAAATAAGAGTACAGGAGTTACAATACCAGCATACCATTAAACTTTTTTATAACTGAAGTCATGGGTGGTGCTTCACCACTTAATTAAAAACGATGCTACTTTTGTTTTAGTTCTCCTGCTGAGACAGTCTCATGTAGCCCAGGGTGTCCCTGAACTCCTGATCCTCACATATACTTCCATCTGGGTTTTGACTTTGAAATTTCATTTACTTACTTACTTTTAACATTTATTCACCCATATACTCATGTGTCCACACATGTCACACACATATGGAGGTCAAAGGATAGCTTGTGGAAATTGATTGTCTCCTATCTTGTGGAGGGATAATCTCTAGGGATTGAACTAGGTTGTTAGACTTGGCAGCAAATACCTTCTTACTGGCCTGATTGTTGCTTTATAAAGATGGTCTGTCTACATTTAGAATTGAGCAAAGTACTATATACATTAATTAACCACCACCCCCCCCCCCTTTTGAGCTGAGAATACGCCTTTTGTGGTGTTGGGGCTGGAACCTGGTGCTTGTGTGTGTTGGGTCAATACTCTACTAGAGGTACATTCCCAGCCTGGCGTTTTTTGTTTAAGTTTTAGAGAGAAGTTTTACTATAGATTCACAGGTGGGAACTTAAAAGTGAGTTAGGGTGGTAGATAGGCAGCCTCATGGTGGGGAGGGGCAGACTCTGAGAAAGAATTAGGAAACCCGGAGTACCAGAAAAAAAGTATTCTTAGGCTTTGACCAGCTGACAGAAACAGAAGAAAAATCTTAACTCAGAAAGCTATGCAGGCCCAGTAGAATGGTGGTGTTCAAGGAACAGTTCTCCCTGTATCCCTCCCTGCTCACCCACCCCCAGCTGTTTTTGAGCCACACACTGGTCTAGGAGTTCTCTAGTAAGCCCAAGCTGGCCTTAACCCACAGTTCCTTGGCCTCCAACTGGACTACAGGTTTATGCCCTTAAAGATTAACCTCTACAAGTTCTGGAATCTAGGCTACCTCTTTTGTCTGATAATGGGATTATCTTAGAGCAAAGTGTTTGTTCTAGAGCCAGTGTTTATATTTTCAGTTGGCTCCAGAAGCCCCAGAAACTGGGTTTCATTAGACTTTTCACTTCATTGCTTCTTCCTCTTTTAGGATGTCTTTGACCAGTTGGCCCACTCATTGGCCCCTAGCATCCATGGACATGACTATGTCAAGAAGGCAATCCTCTGCTTGCTCCTGGGAGGAGTAGAACGAGAATTGGAAAATGGCAGCCATATCCGTGGAGACATCAATATTCTTCTGATAGGTATGGTGTTGGGGGTATGTTAGGCTCATACTTTTACCTTGAGGAATAGGCTTGTGAGAACCTATGTGTATAAAATAGTGCCTTGTATATCAGGTCATATTTCAGCCCCATCTAAGTGCAGAAGACTAAAATGGATGTTTTTAAAAATCATCCCTGAAATTCTCTTACTTACCTAGATTATATTATCTGCAATGGGAAAAGGGAAAGAAGTAACACTCAATGTCAAGCTACTTTGTGGAATGTGCCAAGATGTATGCTGCAGAAGCAGGATTTGCTGGGCGGTGGTGGTGGTGGGGTTCCTGGAGAATCGTCAGTGCCTTATCATCCCCTAGGTGACCCATCTGTTGCCAAGTCTCAGCTTCTGCGGTATGTGCTTTGCACCGCACCCAGGGCCATTCCTACCACTGGCCGGGGCTCGTCTGGAGTGGGTCTTACAGCTGCTGTCACTACAGACCAGGAAACAGGTAAGGGCATGAGGCCCTGAATTAGAGCAGATTCTTTAAGTCGCTGTAGGTGTTGACTTGTGTTTGAAAGATAAGTTCGAAAGGTTATTATAGTATAATGTAATTATACTATATATATATAATTATAGTATATAAGATTGTTCTGGCAAAGTGAATAAATCATTGAAGAGTTTAGGTGTCTTGCTAAAAATGGATTCTAGAGAATGATTTGAAGCTAGGCGGAAGGGGCACACACCTTTAATCCCAGCACTGGGGAGGCAGAGCAGGCAAGATCTCTTGAGTTCAAGGCCAGCATGGTCTACAGAGCCCAGGACAGCCAGGGCTACACAGAGAAACCCTGTTTCAAAATCAAAACAAAAAACTTAAGCAGTTTAGGAGGAAAACTAAAAACAAAAATTGGAGGAAGGATTTGAAGAAAGGAGAGGAGCTCTAGTTGGATGTCACTTGGGGATGATGAGGAAAGTAGTCTGTAGATATTTATGAGAGGCTTCTGTGCGGCTCAGAGCAAGACTCTTCAGGTTGGAGCTGAGAAAGCAATATATTGTGGTTTCTGCTAAGTCCTGCAGTTGAAGTCTTGAAGTCACTTGACTATGTTCTCATGCACTGTGGTGACAGATGTCTAGGGCAGAGATCGAGCTCCTTCTCTGCCCTCTGACCTAGACCATGGCATGTACATTACCTTTCCTCTTCCTAGGGGAGCGCCGCCTGGAAGCTGGTGCCATGGTCCTGGCTGACCGAGGAGTGGTTTGCATCGATGAATTTGACAAGATGTCTGACATGGATCGTACAGCCATCCACGAGGTGATGGAACAAGGTCGAGTGACTATCGCGAAGGCTGGGATCCATGCTCGTCTGAATGCCCGTTGCAGTGTTTTGGCAGCTGCCAATCCAGTCTATGGCAGGGTAAGTGGAATCATGCCCATAACTACTATTCTTAATATTCATTTGGTTTTGACGAATAACTGGGCTGAGAGGTTTATTATGGGGGAATAACAGACCAAAAACTTAACTTGTATTATTACTGTCCTTGAGTTATAACAGCTATTCTTCACTATTTCTATATAACAGAAAATAACTCCAGGGTGTGTGCGGGTGTGTGTGTGTGTAGGCCTGGGGTCAATGTCAGGTGTCTTCCTTTATTATTCTCCACCTTAGGTTTTGAGATAGGGTCTAGGACTGAACCTGAACTTTGCTATGTTGGCTACCAACTTGACAAACAGTTGATGTTAGGAAAACATCAAGTCTGTTTTCTGTAGTTAGGCCATTATGTTTCTCTAATGTCTGGAGGCTGTGTATATGCAGTAAAAGCACTAGATAACTCACAGATCTGTTCTCCAACCTGAGCCTTGGTCTTCATGACAGTGTGATGTTGTGAGTCATGACAGCATATTCAATGCAGAATGCACATGTGTGCTCACAACAAGGCTGCACTGAAGTTGCATGACGGAGCCAGCACTGTCAGAGACTTCTCAGATTTTTCTGGGATTGGTTTTGAATTTATGGTCATTGTGCATTCAGGCACTGTAGTAATATGATGCTGCTGTGGCGGCCCACCACGGATGACAAGGAGGCATTTTAGGTGGAAGCCCTGCCAGACCTCAGCAGAGGGAACCACCATCGTGGGAGTGTAACCTCGACAGTGGAACCCCAAGCATCTGACCTCAGGTGTTTTTATTGATTCAGAACTCCTCACGTGCAGATCATAAGCAATTAAACATCTCTTACAGAAATCCAGACAGTGCCAAAATCCAGACAAAATGCCAAAAACCTAGGCAGTCCCTCATCCAACCGTGCAAAAAACAATTATTTTATACATAACTAAAAATAAGCTTTTACAAGAAACCTGTTCATGATGGCAGTTTCTTGTGATTCCCTGATACAGGGTTTCCAATCCATACTTAGGGAAGCTATGATGTATGTGTTTATTTTTAAATAAATATCTGAAATTTTCTTTATCCATTAATCTACTGATAGACATTTAAGCTGATTCCACATCTTGGCTTTAGTGAACTGTGCTGTAGTAAATATGAAATGTGCAAGAATTTCCGGTTTGTTACTGTGGATGTCAATATGGTGCCTTCCCAGTAAAACTGCAAACCAAACTGTCATAGTCGCTTACCTTTTTAACCAGCTTTCTAGTGTTGCATTATATGAACGTATACAATGATGTCCATTTGGTCATTTCTCTTCCTTTTCTGTTGGGAACAAGGCTGCAATACCCCTTCAAATGTTTGTCATACTTCCAGGATCTTAACACTACCAGTAGTATTACCAATGTATATGTTTAAGTTTTTATTCATTTTGAAAATCTTTTATTTTGTGTTGGGTGTGGTGGTACACGCCTTTAATCCTAGCACTTGGGAGATAGCTCTCTGCATTCAAGCTGTCCTGGTCTACATTGCAAGTTTGAGGACAGACAAGGCCATACGGAGACCCTGCCTCAAAACAACAGGAATTTATCTTTGTGTGTATATGTATGTGTGTGGTATACATATGTGCAGCATGCATGTGAAGATCAGAGAATGACTTGTGGGATTTCATTTGTCTCCTCCCACTATATTGGTGCCCGCTGATCCAAGCCCTCTATCACTGAGCTATATCTCAGACCATGTTTTCTGCTTGCCTGTTGTATTTTGTGTGGTCTGGCTTTCCGTTCTCGCTCCCAGGATTGATTTGGTCTTGAAGTCCTTCCCACTGATGTTGCCTCTACGTGGTTATCTTTTTGTGTTCTCCAGTATGATCAGTATAAAACTCCTATGGAGAACATTGGGCTACAGGACTCACTGCTGTCACGATTTGACCTGCTCTTCATCATGCTGGACCAGATGGATCCTGAACAGGATCGGGAAATCTCGGACCACGTCCTTAGGATGCACCAGTACAGAGCCCCGGGGGAGCAGGATGGTGATGGTGAGTGAGTACATGGAGTAGTGAGAGTGGCTGGTGGGAGGGGTCCAATCAAATGCCCATACCTTTGGCCCAGCCCAAGGGCTGTGGCTGTTCTGTGTCTGGGTTGATGCTGCAGGTGCCTTCACCTCTCTGCCCTCCTCCCCTTACTTTACTGCTCACTAGAGGCTGGGTGTCTGTTTATATTGGGGTTCTTTTAGCATCTTTTGGGCAGTTCTACTTTTCTTATTTGTGTGAAGTCTATGTGTCTGTGTGTCTGTTTCCTCCAGGTTCTCGCTTTCTAAGTCTTGACCTCATCTCTTTCTGTGCTGTAGAAGAGGCAAATTCTCTTAACTTAATCTCCCTTGTCTCCACTTACGCTCACCAGCTTTGCCATTGGGTAGTTCAGTGGATATCCTGGCCACAGATGATCCCGACTTCACCCAGGATGACCAGCAAGACACCCGAATTTATGATAAGCATGACAACCTTCTACATGGGACCAAGAAGAAAAAGTGAGCATCCCTCTTACTTCTTAAGAGAACCTGAGATTTGTGTCATATTAGAACACACATAAATTTATGCCTGTGCCTTAGGGCATCCTGTGCTAGGTCAGGGAGTCATGGCAGTGTGGGCTTTTTTTTTTTTTTTTTTTTTCCCTTTCCTGGGACTACAGGTAAACCATTTGTCCTGGCCAGTTGCCTTGCATATGTCTGTGGTTTGTTTAGGGGCCAATCTTTTCCTAAAATAGAAAGTTCTGACAGAGCTAGGCATGGCTCACACCTGTAATCTCAGCACTCAGGAGCGGCTGAGGCAGGAAGATAACTATGAATTTGAAGCTAGCCTGGACTACGGATAACCTATCTTAAAGATTTCTTTTCTGTTTTGACAATATGCCCAAATGCTAGTGGGTATGTGATCTGTTTCTCTTATGTGTCCTGTGGTTCCTTTGTGGTAGTTTTTCTGTTGGTTAATAGGTAACAAGTACTAGAGGCTTTGAGAGTGAATTTGAGTAAAGGAGATTTGGTCAGGTGCTCAAAGCATGATATGTAGACTCCTGTATCTCTTTCTGGCCATACTGTAGGAAGAAGCATAATGGCACTGAATTTGAGTTGACTTTTTCTTCTCTGAGCCAGTTTTCCTACCTATAAATAGAGCTGGTGCCAGATGTAGAGGTACATACCTTTGATCCCAGCACTTGGGAGGCAGAAGTTGGTATTTGTGAGTTTGAGGACAGCCTGATCTCTGAGAGGTAAAACTATTTTCGCAGAGGGTTGGGAAAATGGAATTCATTCTTGTGGATCCAGGGAGAAGATGGTGAGTGCAGCTTTCATGAAGAAGTACATCCATGTGGCCAAAATCATTAAGCCCGTCCTGACACCGGAATCAGCGGCTTACATTGCCGAAGAGTATTCACGCCTGCGCAGCCAGGACAGCATGAGCTCAGACACTGCCCGGGTGAGTGCACAGGGGACTGTGGTCCCGAAGGTCTCTTCAAACATGAGAGCAGAAGTTCCTGCTCTCTGGTACCCGGGGAGAGTTTTAACTTCACCATCCTTCCTGGTCTTAATAACTTCCTCTTAAGACATTTAATTATACCTTTTCTGAAGGAAATGAATCCAAGACCTCAGAGATAGTAAGAATCTCCCCCAATAAACTGTGACTGCCTAGGAAGTGATCTTGTCTCTGTGCTTACATGTGGTGAGAAAAGAACTCAGGGTGCAGACTTGAGAAGAGGGGGCAGAAAAGTTGGTAGCAAGATCGTTTATTTTTCACGTACCTAGTATGGCACTTGGAGGAGAATGGGCGTGCAGGGCTGTTTTGAGTACAGCTGTGGAAAGAAGTGGCTTTGCCAGTAGGCGTTCCTAGACGAGTGTGAATGTCTGATGTTTGGGCAGAGCTTGGACAGATAACTAGAGTAGCCATGATTCAGAGCAATTTCTTTCTTTCTTTTCTTCTTTCCTTCTTTCCTTCCTTCCTTCTTTCCTTCTTTCCTTCTTTCCTTCCTTCCTTCTTTCCTTCCTTCCTTCCTTCTTTCCTTCTTTCTTTCTGAGACGGGATTTCTGTTTTAACTCTGGCTATCCTGAAACTCACTCTGTAGACCAGGCTGGCTTTGAACTCACAGAGATACCCACCTGTCTCTGCCTCCTGAGTGCTGGGATTAAAGGTGTGCGCCACCACCTCCCAGCTCAGAGCAATTTCTAATGTGATCTAATAGAGCTGCCCTTGAATGTATCTGCATCTTCCAGGGACAGTGTAGTTCATACAGGTTTGTAAGCAAGGAGACCCAAGCTTAAAGCCCTGCTCATATGACAGACTTACAGATCATCTATTACAGCCTCATCCTTATTCTGTCCCTGTGCTCTGTTGGTACTTTGTTTCCTCCTCTGTCCATGCTGGAAGACTCAACATCACTGCACTGCTATCTTAGAACAAATTCTTGCTTAGCTTAAGGCTGTTCCCCACATCTCATGGGTGAACCCCAGGGGTTCACTAGACGTTACATGTCACTTGTTCCTATACTAAATAGCTCCCTTTCTTTATAACTGCCCCTCCCCAGACAGGAACTGTTGTGTGTCTGTGTCAAGGACTCTGTCAAGGAGCAAGAGCTGAGCATTAACAGGCCCTTGTTGATGTCCTGGTTGATCCCTCGGTTCTTAGCTGATAGAGAAAATGGAGTCTGTAAGGGAGTGTCTAATCTCTGAACTGATGTTGTTGCACATCGTGAGTGCATTCAAGCTCTTGTAGATTTGCTTCTGAAGATTGGTGTGGGTAGAAATTGGAGTTTAGAAGATTTAAAAGTTAGTGTAATGGGAGACAGGGAAGTGTGATAGACGAAGTGAACCCATGTACCTGGTCAGAGCTCTGCAGCTGCCAACTAGCACCTTGCACACATGCTTCCAGGGCTCAGGCCACTGTCCTTACCCGTAATGAGACGGTTGGGTGACAGTAGGACCCTTTAGAACTCCCTGAGACTTAAAAGAAACGT
Source organism: Cricetomys ansorgei (assembly GCA_026225945.1). Classification (NCBI taxonomy): domain Eukaryota; kingdom Metazoa; phylum Chordata; class Mammalia; order Rodentia; family Nesomyidae; genus Cricetomys; species Cricetomys ansorgei. The sequence goes on along the minus strand of JAMJFZ010003581.1, from coordinate 8,010,603 downwards.
GATTCACGAGGCCAAGGATCCTATTCAAATAAGAGCAGTTAAAGAAGATATAGGCACCCCCATTTGGCTTATAGGCTCCCCGTGAGCCAGTTTGTAGGAGCGTCAGACTCCTCCTCCTCTTGTAAGTGAGACGACACTAAGAGAAACTTGTCCTCAGAGCACCACCTTTACCCAGGTGGCCACCTTCATGTGGCCTTGGACAGATTCAGCTCTTTGATGCCCATGTCCTCATCTGTGAGTACTTAGGAGTGATTACAGAACGAGTGCTCAGCTCCCTGACGCGTTGTGGGCCTGCAGCAAAGAATTGCTTCCCCGCTTCACTTTTGTGCCGTCTCCTCTTTTATTTGCGGTTGTGGGATGGCTAATTTCCTCCTTTCTCACTCACTTTTCCCTCTCCATGAATACTCTCTTACATTTCCTTGGCCGTTTTTCTTACCTTTCTGAATTTTTAAAACTTAATTTAGTTCTCAACAATTTTGATCATGTATAATACACTTTGATTACTCCTCTCTCCTGTCTCGAACCCTCGTCGCCCTCTCCTCTTCCCGACCAGTATCTTATAGATTTGTGACTTTCAGTTCTCACGTGGTTTAACCAGGATTATCTGTGTGGGGTCGCCAGTGGGTATCCAGATGGAAATCGTGACTGCCCCTCTCCTTGATTCGATTGGTAGCAAACAGTTAAGCAGTGACTTAAGTGCCACCCATCTGTGCCTTGCTGTCAGTGGCCCGGTCTCGTGTAGACGCAGTGCAGGCATCCTCAGCTGCTGTGAGTTTGTGATCCCAGTGACTTGTGTCACGTCCAGAAGGTGACACCTCACAGCTCTCCTGCCTGTCTTCCAATTCTTGTCGCCTTTTTACCCTCTTCCACTTGTTCCCTGCCCTGAGGGGATGGTATAGATGTCATGTCTGGGGCTGAGCACTCAGCTGCCACCTGATCTCAGCATCTTGGGCAGCCATGGATCTTTGCCTCCTCTACTGCTCACTGGAGAGAGAGACTTCTGATACGGCTGAGGGTGGCTTTACTTGGGTGTTGGCTGCTGGCTGAACGTTGAATGTGAAGAAGACAGACCATGGGGTTTTTGAGTATTTCCGGTTCCAACGTCATTCTCTGTCTGTGCAGTGAGAGTGACGCAGGTAATTAAGGGATTCCATGGAAGTAACCCCCTCGAGTTTTCTTCCCTAGACATCTCCGGTTACAGCACGAACACTGGAAACTCTGATTCGACTGGCCACGGCCCATGCGAAGGCCCGTATGAGCAAGACTGTGGACCTACAGGATGCAGAGGAAGCTGTGGAGCTGGTCCAGTATGCTTACTTCAAAAAGGTGAACCTTGTGCTGGTGGCATACTGCTCATCTGGAGAAATGTAGACCTTGAACGTTTTGAGCTGTGGGTCCGCCATGCTCTTACAAGTTTGGGGCTGTGTTGAATTCAGCTAAAGGCCTGGTCTATAAAGAAATTAATTGTTCTCTGCTTAACTTTAATGGTTTGGATATCTCTCCAAACAAGTCCCTTTGCTCAGTAAACATAAAGTACCTACTGTGTGATAGGCCTCACAGCATTGTTGAAAGATGGCTAATAGACTGCCTCTGGTCCTGCGGCATCGACCAGAGAGGCTAGATTAAGTTTTAAAATGCGGAAGTCACTTCTGCTGGTGATGCAGAGGCAACTCAAGGTCCTTTATTCAGTTTTGGCACCAATGACTTCCTCTGGCCACCTACACTTGCCTTGGTTCTAGGTTCTGGAGAAGGAGAAAAAACGTAAGAAGCCAAGTGAGGATGAATCAGACCTGGAAGATGAAGAGGAGAAAAGCCAGGAAGACCCAGAGCAGAAGCGGAAGAGGTACAAGGGGCCATGAGCAGTGAGGGGAAAGGCTCTGTCAGGGCCAGGGAGAGCACTGCTTGTTGGTACCAGGTTCTTCAGATGGAGGTAGCTGAGCACAGGAGAGGGGGTGAGAGCCTCTGCAGTGTTCAATATGATTTCCTGTAAGGGATACTGACTAGCCGAGTGCCGCCATCGTGAGGTCTTGGATCCCCTCCTGCCTATGCATTTGTAAGGCTGGTAACAGGGTACTAAGAACTGGACAGCAGGGCCTGGAGATTGTCTTTCAGAAAATGTCGTGGTTAGTTTAGGCCTGAGCCTGGTGTTTCATTTTGATTGTACATTGTTCTTGTACATTTCTCTATGATCAGAGCCCCAAAATGGGGCTCCCTAAAACCTTCTCAGTTTCTTGACTGCTGCGGGTGTTTCAGGAGGAAGACGCAGCAGACCCAGGATGGGGACTCCTATGACCCTTATGACTTCAGTGAAGCAGAGAAGGAAATGCCTCAAGGTGAGTGTGCATTTCCACCTGACCCTTCAGTTGTTGTGTGTGATGCCTGTTCTCATGGGCTCCCACTGACTCCCGCATGAGACCCTGTGACCAGGATGGTTGTCTCAAGATATCCTCTGCAAACCCATAGCGCACACTTGAGAAAATAATCTTGGTTAAGCTGTTGGCTTCCTCCTTTATTTGATATGACCTTTTGTAATGCCTGGCGTAAGCATCCCAGATAATGCACTGAGGATCTCCACCTAACTCAATTCTATCCATCGAGGATTTCCTTGTATTACCCTGCCTGGCCCTGGAAGAACCGCAGGATCCGGTGCTCACAGGCAGCAGGGCGGGAGGGGTACAGCTTCTCCGGAGTTGGTAGAAATGGCTTCACCTTGCTGTTTTCCTCTCCCTGCAACCATTGCTCTGCTGAAGTGCACACTCCGAAGACAGACGATTCTCAGGAGAGCAAGGAATCCCAGAAAGTGGAGCTGAGTGAGTCCAGGTGGGTGCATCTGCTCCTTTGCTTGTGAGTTCCTGCTGGTGAGAGACCAGCTTCCAGGCAGGGTCCTGCCAGCCACCTCTGATGAGCTTAGAGTTAGAACTCCAAGGGTTTTACAACACCCCACACGCTCACCCAGGCAGTCGCAAACCAGGGTCTCGAACGCCTGTGGCATTTTTGCAGGACTGCCTACTTTGCTGTATTAATAATTTCTTTGTGGAAATTTGAATTCTTGTTACTTTTAAGTCAGGAGGAAGTGGCTTAGCTCACCAAGGGCAAAATTTGATTTGCATCTTACTGTAGCCTTGGATTCTTCTCAGTGGGGTACATCTATCTTTTTGTTCATAAATTGTGGACACTTGTTTTGAAACAAAACATTTTCACTAGATGTTTTCAGAAAACACCTTTCCCCCCCTGAAATTTAGGTTTATTGGACACCAGAAAAATTCCATAGCTAAGGATAAGTTTTAAAAATACAGAACACAGTGCAGTCAAACATGAGAAAATCTAGAGAAAGACACTGAAGTAAGTTGTAATTCCTCTCGCCAGAAACTGTCATTGCACTCCGCTTTCTGATTCAGCTCAGATAGATTGCACTTTCAGCAACTGCAGGCTTTCCAAAGGGTGCATTGTGTAGAATGTTTGTTTTTTGAGACAAGATCTCACTGTGTAAACCAGATTGGCCCCAAAATTCAGAGATTTCCCCCTTCCTCTGAATCCTGAGTGCCAGGATTAAAGGCATGTGCCCCTCCCCCAGTTTGATATATATATTCTTAAGCTTTTGAATGACATTGAGGGGACTCCATGGCCCTGCCATTCTCAATGAAACATTCTTAGGTTTGTCGCAAGGTTTCTAGACACTGGTGAAGAGGTGTGGATTTCTATAACTACTGTGGGTAAGCTGTCCCCTGGATGCTGCACCAACTGGTTTACCATGCTGTGTGGAGGATTGCCAGTCTTTTAATAGCCTCTAGGCTTCAAAAGGCCCGCATCCCTGAATTGCAGGAAGCTCTGTATATATAAGGCTAGCTTTAAAAGAGGAATGCTCAGGATACTGGGAGAACACTTTCTGTTAATGCATTCCCTGTATCAGTCTTGCCTTAGAGCTGAAGGTTCATTTACTCCGAATTTTGTTTAAGACATGGTTTCACCATGTGGACTAGGCTGCTTGTAAATTTGGGGGCTTCCTCCAGTTTCCTCAGTGCTGGTATTATATATGTGTTCCTCTGGGCCGGCTTCTCCTCTTCTCACCGGAGTTTCTGTCCTGGGCAGGTTGAAGGCTTTCAAGGCGGCCCTCTTGGATGTGTTTCGAGAAGCTCATGCGCAGTCTGTAGGCATGACCCACCTCACAGAATCCATCAATCGGGATAAAGAAGAGCCCTTCTCCTCAGAGGAGATCGAGGCTTCGCTGAGCAGGATGCAGGATGACAACCAGGTCATGGTGTCTGAGGGCATCATCTTTCTTATCTGAGCAGGGCTTATCTGAAGTTCATGCCAAGTACTGCTCCATCCCCAGCCCAGCCTTTGTCTCCATTGGCTAGTAACTGCTCATTGACGGAAGCTGAGGAATGTGGATGATGAGACTGTCAGGATTCGGTGGAACCTGTGAGAATGACTGCTGCCATGGGCAAGAGCTGTAGGGAGAGCCAGGACTCCTGGCAGAATGCCTGAGCCACACACCTGCCAGTCTTAAACAGATGGGAAATTATTTCATGTAAATCACGTGGATTGAGTTGTGTTTCGGGGCACAGCTGTTTTCCGTATTTGTTGCTTGTGTTTTCAGACCCTCACCCCCACCCCCACCCCCAGCACTTTAGTCTAGAAAAAGCTTTGAGGTCTGTGATGCAGCGACTCGGGCGGATCACAGAAGCTGGATTGGAGAAAGCTCTTTGCAATTAGACTAATACATATTGTTGACCTAAATATCATTGACATTGAATAAATATAACTGTTTTGTACATAAGAACTTTATACTCTGATGTACTTTAAGAAAGTACATTTATTTATTTGTGTGCGTATGCGTATGTGAAGGTTGGGGCTGGCGCACTTGTGGAATTCAGTGGACATCCTGTGTGAGTTGGTTCTCCCCATCTGCCGTGTGTTTCCCAGGGGTCCAAATCAGGTAGTCAGGTTTCACAGGAGGCACCTTTCCCCTCTCGGCCTAGGCCTAGACCACTTGGAGATTTTTTTTTTTTAAACTTCATTACAAAAATATTACAAATAAAATCACACTACACAGCTCAGTGAACTTCTATACCTTCAGAATAGCCACTGTGGAAGGAGAGCATCACACAACTTTATACCTTCACTATCAAATCTATTCTTATGCACCATCCCATAACCAAAAGAGAAAACTTCATGACAGAACTAGGAAGACATGCAGCTTTATATCCTTCATAACTCATATCCATTACAGGTCTTCCTCATGCCTCAGTATCCAGCCTTTCTTCTCTTTACTACATGTTATACTGTGCCCACCTAGACATGTTACTGGCTACGTTCTGCACACGAGGGAGAACATGCATTTGTTTTTATTTCTGAAATTGTGACCTCCCTTACTGTATATTCTAACATATATTCTACATATGTTCCTATAAATTTTGTGATTTTCCCTTTCGAGCTGAATACTGTTTCATTTTTTATATATACCACATTTTCATTATCCACTTACCTGTTAATGAACAACTGAATTGATTATAGTTCTTTAGCTACAGCAGCAATAAATAGGGGATTACAGGTATCTCTGGTAGTGTATGGAGTTCTGTGGGGGTATGCCCAGGATGTAAAAATCTGGATTATATGATAGCTTTAATTTTTTTGAGAACTATACAAACTAATCTCCCCAATGGCTGTGCTTTATTTAATTTCATTTGCAGAATTAACATCTGCATTTATGTCAAGTCGCCACAAGGTGGCAGCAGCCCGCTGTGATCTCTTTGGGGATTTTTATCCTTGTCCTATAGTATTCCTCAGAAAACTAAAAAACACAAAATATGTTTGAGGTATCACAGACATGAGCTGTGTCCTGGTGGCACATGTTTCCTGAGTTGTGCCATTTTTCAGCCATAGGCTGTTGGGTGCTTCTCGTTGATTGGGGATTATCCTTTTTCCTGAAGCCACAGAGCAGAAGATTCTGTAGCTGTTCATGTCAGGGCTTTATTTTGGTGGGAGGGTGAGGACAGAATTACTGGCAAGTGGAGTTTCGTCTTAAGAGATTTCCCTTAAGAGACACACACAGATCTGAAGCCTAAACCCTAGTAAGAGTAATTAGCGCACAGTTCAAAGCAGGGTGTGTGTCCTGCCAGAGGGACTGTGACCCTGAATGACACTGAATACTGGCAGTGAGGGATCAGAGGGTGCAGTAAAAGCTGTAGGAATGAAGAGGCTGGGTTTGAGGAGGGAGGTGGGGCAGCTCACAGTTTCTATAAAGAAAAGCTCCAGGGTTTTTAGGGGTCTGTTCTTTCATCAGTGAGACCGTTCACCAGTGAGGGGACAGGTACAACGTGGGAGAGCAGATTGTTGTAAGAGAAGCTGTTTTTTTAGGAATACAGTTCTTTATGTTGAGTTTCAAGAAAGTTGGATGTGTAGTGGCCCAACTTGTGACATGAAAGATACTGGTAAGCATTAAGGATACGGTCTTGTCATTGTCTAGAGACCTTGTGTAGGGCCCATGCCTGACTCCTAAAAATGCTATTTAGGGGGCTAGGAAGATGGCTCAGTGGAGAGTAGCTGGCCATGCAAGCCTGACAGCCTGGGTGTGATCACCAAAATCTATCTACAAAGCCAGATGTGGTGCCTGTCTAATCCATTTGCTCCCATGGCATGATGGCAGGTGGAGACAGGAGATTGGAAGCTTGCAGGCCACCTAGCTTAGAGAATGCAGCATGGCAGAAGCGTGGCCCACATGAGAGACCCTGCCTCAAAGTGGAAGAACCAACTTGTTAAGCCTCTCCTCTGTCTACTAACATGTACCATGACATGTATGTGTGCACACGTGGGGACACACACACACACAGTGTTCAGTGTGTGACCAGCTGCCCTTGACATAGCTGTTGCAATATATTGACTTGGAATCGTCAGATAAAAAATGTTTTAAGGTGTAGAGCTGGAGAGATGGATCCTGGTTAAGAGTGCATGCTGTTCTTGCAGACAGTAGAAGTTCAGTTTCTTGAACCCGTGTTGATCTGCTCACAACTTCCTCCGATTCCAGCTTCAGGGGATGTGTAAGCACACAATTAAAATAGTAGAAATTGAAAACAACTTGGCATTAAAAAAAAAAAAAAATGCTAAGATGTCTGCATGCTTCATTCCAAAGAAGCTTGTGGACATTTAGATGTGCTGTCTAAAATAGCTAAGCAGTTTCTGGGACTTAGAGGAGTAAGTTTTTTTCTGTCTTGAGAAGTTAGGGCATCGTAAATAGGGTATACCTGGATGAATGAAATGTTGCTAGGCAAGTGGTCTTCAGAGTAGTTAATTTGGGGAAGGTACCGGGATTGAGTCTCTGTTACATATCAGGTAACTAGACTAATTAGTTGTAAAATGGGGATACATACTGCTTTGTGGGATACTTAAGAGCCAAGTGGGGCAGCAGGTCGTTACTTGTCAGCCTGATGTGGAACTACTCCATGGAAGTGGTATTGATACAACGTCCAGGGCCCACTGATGAAGTGATTGGTTTGGGTAGTGTTTTAAGAGAACGCTATTTCAACAAAACTAAAATTAATAGGGGCTGGAGGCATAGCTCCAGTAGCGTTAGCATGTACAAGGCCTTGGCTTCAATGTCCATCATCCCCTCGGATTCATCCCCTTTTTTCTGTCCTTTGGTAGTTCCTGTTCTTTAGTCAGTGTGGGCCTGGCTCAAGCGCCTACCCCTCACTTGTGATGGGGTCTTTAGCCTTCACCAATGGCATGCAGTTTTCTGTGATGTCAGGCAGTGTTAGCAGCCCTGTGAGGCAGGTCAGGGAAACCTGGAGACGAAAAAGGAAAGATTGGAAATCAAAGAATGGGCTGGCTTGCTCTTGCCTTTTCCCTGATGGCTGTTCAGTCTACACTAGGTGTCCTAACCGTTCGAGACTTTTAGAGTTCTCCAAGTGTATGTTTTCATGGTGTCTGTGGGTAATATGTGTGCGTGTGCGTGCCCTTGCCCATAAATGTGCATGTGGAGACCCAGAGGCTGACGTCAGGCATCTCCGGTTCTCCACAACACCATGATCACAGCTTTTATTATGGTTGTCACCATCATTATTGAGACAGCCTCTCTCACTGAACCTGGAGCTGGGTGCTTTCAGCTTGACTAGCTGACCAGTGAGCCCCCTAGGATGTCTGTCTCTGCCTCCTCCTTGGACTGAGGTTATGCCTTACTTTTACATAGCTGCTGTAGATCTGAACTCAGGTCCTCATATTCCACAGAGCTCTCTACCCACTTAGCCATCTCCACAACGGTTGGGAGATTTTTTTTTTATTTTTTCAGGAAACCTAAAAACATCTCTCCCCTAATAAGATCCTAAAGACAGACCAAGTTATGATTCCACCAAAGTTTACCCTGGGAAACCAATGGGTTTATTGGGTTTCCTTACAGGGCATGAGGGATTATTACCATTGACCCTACAACCAACATGGATGATGGCCTCCCCATAGTGGAGTAGATAGAACCCTCTTCAGATGGAACCTTCCCCAGTCCATACACTCCAGCATCTCCTGAGATCCTGGGGCCACGTGCAATTAGGGCAGACCTGGATACAAGTGGCTGGGAGGAACAGCTGGAACTGGTGGAGGTTCACTGACCCTGCCACCCTCTCGGAGATAACACCTTGGCTTCTCCCAAGCATGCCCAACTGATCATCTGATGAAGGTAGTGGCTATTTTGCCGTGAATACTGTCTTCTGTAACATGTCCCTTTGGCTCTTACAAGTTTTCTGGCCCACCCCCTTATTGGGCATTTGTTCCTGAGTGTGTGTGTGTGTGTGTGTGTGTGTGTGTGTGACATAGATGTCTGACTATTCTCCAACTCCACTGAGGCATTGAGCCCTGGTGTGCCCCATCTCCAGAGAATGGCTGGTGGAGTGTCTCAGAGGCAGCTCTTCTACTACAAAATATAAGTGAGAAGAGGGGGAAAGGAAACAGAGCCACAAGGAGCCTAGCAGCAGTAATGGAGTATGGCTGAAAACACATGTTCGTTTTGCAGAAAAATGACAGTCGCTTCCCCACCGGGACCTATGACTTCCCCAGATACGGGTTTTTTGTACGTGAGTCCGCATGACCAGAAGTGAATTTCCCCCTGTAGGATGGCTTTAAATCCAATCAGAAAGCTGTATCCTATCCTGAACAGTTTGAACCACTGTTGCACTAGCTGGCACATCTAGCCTAGGCATTTTTATGGTGTAGCGTGTAGGGTCCATAGCTGACAAGGGCTTTGGGCTATAACTCTCCACAGCAGCCTTGACAGCACCCTAAGGTTCTACAAAGGCTAGCCAGCAAGAGAGGAGGCCCCCAGCTTGTGTGATTAGAAGACTGTATTCTATAACACCAGCCCTATGATGCCAGACTTTCTGTGGTAAGGTCTATTCCAAGTGTTTGGTCAATGAACTCAGGTAGGCGGGAGTCACCTGTGTGCTGATTGACTCCGCTTTTCAACAGCTCTGTGTGGCTGTTCCCCTTTACTGTTCTCCTCTGAACTTGGTTCTGTTTTTCTAGATGTGGAGGTGAGGATAGGATGTTTCATACTAATTAACCGGAAAGGTCACTAGAGAGCTAAGACAGCCCAAGGAAAATAAGTCTGCACTAACATGCTCAGGTTCCTTTCTCTGACACTCACTTCCACCCTTAGCGAGGCCAGCCACATCTTTAGAAGAAAGTGCATGGTTTCTAAGCAAAAAGTAGTGTTTGAACTAGATGATCACCTAGCTTCCTGGTAATGCATGCACAGTGTCTGTGCTGCTCACATGTATCAGTTCCTATTCCACTGGATTATACTTGCATTGGTCAACTTGGACAGGTAGGTCAGAGTGGGTATTTGTTGTTTGACAGTACTGTTCCTGGGGAGATGCAATACACACGTCTACTCACCCTAGGTAGGGAGTCCACAGCAGACCAAAGTACAGATACCGCCAAAGAACTTGGTGAACCAATGAGTTTTATTGGTTTTATTGACAGGAATATTGGTGAGAGGTTACTTCCAGGAGCAGAAATGACTTAATGACAGCTGCATTGTCATAGCCCAACCCAGCATGGGTAACACTCACAAAAGCTGGGATCCTGGAACACACTTCACAGTCTGCAGGTAGTTCAACAGGTTGGAGAGTGTCATTTCCTAGTAACTCAGTGGGTCTAAACCTCTTGCTTATCGGGTCTCTGCTTCTTCCAGGAAGCTTGCCTGGTTTGAGAGTCTTCTTTAGAGCTTGGGTTGTCTACTCTTGAGAAGGGGCCTAGTGAATCTACTCAGTTTCAGGGACTTCCTGAAGCTATTCTGAGTTGTTTACATTCCTGTGTAAGGAGCTTCCTTGATGGAGGAAATGTTCCAATCTAAAGGAAACTACTACACAACATTATTTTATCACCTGGTTACATACAGTCATTCTAGAGTAGCTGTGAGTGATACCAAAATCTGAGGAAGCCTGAGTCGCTTACATACAATGGTGACTTATTTGCAGATTCTCTCAATATATTCAGCTGCATACTTTAAGTCATCTCTATTTACACCTAATTCCATATGAATGCCATGTAAACAGTCGCTATAGTGCATTGTTAGGTAATCAAGGATAAGTCAAAGAGGTATTCATTTGGGGGGTATTTTCAGTTAAATTGGCGGGCTGCAGACACCAGTAGACATATGTGACCCTGTGCCTTTCAACAGCAGTGATATCTGTGCCATCATATTCTGTGAGTAGTATCCAGGATATTTGCAGTGACCTCAAGGGGTTCTGTTTAATTCCTAGGAAGACTTTGTCTCAAAATTATCTTTGATACCATTTTAACTTTACGAAATATAAACCTAGTTTTTACACCTCAGTGAAGAGTCTTGGATTCTGTCTGGTTCGTTATTAAGCAGCGTGGAATCCTAGCTTATACTCTTCTCTCCTCGGGGAAGGAATTAAGATTCTAAATTCTTTTCCTGAATATTTTTACTATTAAGTCCTGAATATTCTCTCACAGCCTGTAGGAGGGTATTAGCCTCTGCTGCGATTTACCATCCTGATAATAGCTGTCCCAGTAGGTAGCTTTTGGAGTAAGTAAGCTAAGCCTTCCTGCTTTAAGTACCACAGTTTAACCTTGCAGTAGAGAGGTTATCCTCTGCCCTCTTGCACGTGTGTCTGCTAGACTAGTAATTTAAATGGAGATGTCTGGAATCAAAGCCACAATCAACTTGATATAGTACCTCCAAACAAAAGCAAGGTTTGAATTGATGTGTGTAGTTTTATGTTTAAAAAAATTATTATTTAGAAAGGCAGACAACACTAATAACAGAAGGAACACCCTAATGCACCTACTATAACTTATTTTGATGAACTTTAAAACCAGTTTGGTGGCTGGCAAGATGGCTTATCAGATTAAGGCACTTAATACCAAGTCTAATGACTTAGGTTCCATCCCTGGAACCAAAGATGGATGGAGAGAACCAACTCCATAGACTTGTCTTCTGACCTCTATACACATATGGTAGCACAACTCTACGGAGTTAGTTCTCCTCATCCACCTTGGGCTCCAGAGACAGAACCCAAGTCATCAGTCTTGGCAGTGAGTGCCTTTACCAGATAATTTGCTCTGTTTCATAGCTGGTAAGTGGTGAAATCGATCCACCAGGGCTGTCTTGATGAATAATTACAGTTGTCTACCTGGCATACTGTGATGTTCCCTTCAAAAGGTTTGGAGTGTTCTGTGAGCTGGAGGGGTCAGACCACGGAGTTCTAGTGTGATGAGGTGAGTACTGGAGTACCTTCCATAGCTAGGTGATACTATCTGAGAACTCTCAAGCATTTTCCCAAGGGCAGCAAAGCCTGTGTGGCAGTGATTGACGTGCTATTTCATATCGTGAGGCTGATGCTGTGGTTTCGCACTATAGTTACTAGGAAACTTCCCCTTTGGGAGACTGTTAAAATTTTTTAATTATGAGAAACTCAAATATATACATATATATATGTATATATAAATCTATCTATTTCTATCTAGAATCCGTTAGTGGAGCACTAGAAAACACCAAACCAAATATATGTTCAGTATTTAATGACTGTAAATAATCTGTGAAGAACACACTTGCTGTAAATTTTGGTGCCCACCCTCCTTCCTTAGGACAGTTCCTAAAAGTATAATTATTTTACACAAAATATGAATGCTTTGCTCCATTTCCCGTATATGGTTCTGCATTTATGTGTGAAGGGTATGTTTTGTCCTGGACCCTTGCTGACACGAAATACCACCCCCACCTTCATCTTCAAATGGTCACGTTTGGCATGGTTGAGACTTGAAGTATATTTGTAACATCCTATATTTCTTACAGTGTACCTTCAGTAGTGCTGGAGATTCAGATTTGTGAAAGTGGCTTGGAGCTGTGTCCTCCCTCAAACATGTACAAGTATAGAAAAGATGAGTCTCTCCCACTACTTATATTTGAGGAGTAGGTGTGGCACTCACCAGAGTAGGAGCAGTTCTTGAAGTAACCTGGCCTGATCCTGTATTTATCTTGTTAATACAAAGGGAAAATGCACAGAAAATAATGTGCAACAGCTAAATAGGGATCCTACTAATAAAACAGAGTAGACCCAAATCAAAAGCAAGGAGTTTGTCTCTTACTATCTCCAGAGAACAGGCAGAGTTGGTTAGATGTCTCCAACTCCAGTCCTAGACATGTGAATAGTCATCTAAATATCACACATGCCATTCCATACCATATTACTAATATAATCATTTCTGTCAAAGAGCTCATAGTGCTGGCACAGAGAAAAGGGGCCCCGGAAGAGTTTTGGGGAAGGATCCCTGTATCTGTAGATTAATACTAACAAGCCTGTAGCCCAAACATTTAGGTGGTGGAGGCAGAAGGAGCAGATCAGTGATAGCATTGTGTACATACTGAGCTGTAGGCTAGCCAGTACTACATGAGATCCTATCTCAAACAAAACAAAGCAAAAGAACCCTCTCCTTTACATACAAAAGGAAGGAGAAAGAGGAGGTAGGGAGAGACAGGAGGAGTAGGAGAGAGACAGAGAAAGAGAAATAGATGGATTAGAGGAAGAAGCCAGGGGCCAAATTTCTTCAAGAATGGCTAGCTGCAATAAAGCCATGTAGCCTCCATGAGTGTCTGTGAGGGCTGGACCAAAGTCTTTCTAAAGTTCTGGGTAGCTCTATAATGGAGCACACAGTGAAAGCTCACCTATGTTGGATGCCAGGTCTAGAGTGCTCTGTATGGTGCCAGGTACCATGGGAAAACAGACGGTGGAAGCATTCTGGAGTTGTTTGCTTAAAATAAAACCTTCACGATTGATACCAGCTTATTTTATTCTTTCTCATCCTCTTTCGTCCCCCCAGAAATGGGGTGTGATGAGCCCCAGCTCTCTGCTCTGTGAGCCCCAGCTCTCTGCTCTGTGAGCCTAGAAGGCAGAAAGGGGAAGAAGGCACATCAGTTTTCCTCTTCAGATGCCCCTTCCCACCCTTCCCCTTCATCCACTGTTCAAACCCTCTGTCTTCTAAGCCTTTCTACCCAAATTATGAGACCCAAGGACTACTGTTCTGAGTCCCAGCTATGCCGGGCGAAAGTGATACATGCCCCGAGTGTGCTCATTTTAAACCTCCCTCCTCTTCCTCTTCCCTTCCATTCTCATTTTAATCTGGATTTTCATGGACACACAGTTACGGCATTTAGAATGCCTAGCATTTGGAGTCCGCTATTGTTTCCCACACAGTGATAGGAAGAATGAATGAGCAGGGATTCTATTACCCCATTCCATCCATGTATATACTTACATATCCTCACATGCACTCCCACTTTCCTGACTGGGACTGGGAGGATAATCAATCATGATATTCTTTAGCATTTTGTCAAACTTATTTATTTACTTATTTAGCACTATTTATTTATTTACTTATTTACTTATTTGGTATGAGTGCCAAAGAGTTTGTGTGAGGTCAGGGGAGAGTCTGCTCTTTCCTTCTGCCATGTGGGACCAAGGGATCAAACTCAGCTCATCAGGGTTGGCAGCAAGCATCTTTTCCCCAGTGAGGTACCTCACTGGCTCCAATTTCTGTTTGGGGGTTCCATACATCCTAAAGTACAAGCAGCTTTGGAGGAGGTTTAGCCCTCCCCAGAGCTTCCCGATTCGTGAGTCCCCCAGAGTGTTACTTCGTGCTCATCAAGATTTGTTTACAGGCAGCTGGGGTAGTATATGCCTTGAATCCCAGAACCTGGTAGGCAGCCTTGTCTACACATTGAAATTCAGGGAAGCCAGGGCTACACAGTGGGCAAAAAGAGAAAAGACTTGGTTAGAGTCCAATTCTCCCTTTCAAAGCAAAAATATTTGAAAATAATATTCTGTGTCTTCAAGTTTTCTCTTCTTCAAAATGCCCCATTTTAATTATTTAAGCTAGGTGAGAGAGAAATAAAATAACATTGACATAACGTAAAGTCCAGCGAGTATTTGTTGAGTACCAGCTGTAGGCAGAATGATCACTATGGGTGTAGGCATGGTGGAACCTAATTCAGGGTGGTAGGATTCAGAGTGGTCCCCTTCAAAGCATTTAAGAGTCAGAGAACAAATTATGAATGAACATGAGAAACCCTTAGAAATCCAAAGCCCTTACAAACAGCCGTTCAAGTGGCCGATACAAAAGTCATCTCCAGTTGTCTTTAGTTAATTATTAATTGTGAAATGGACTGGCATGAGAGTAAATGGAGAGTTTGAAGAAGGAAAACAAGAGGATTTGGTGGTGGTGGTGGTGGTGGAAGGAAGAGGAGGAGGAGGAGGAGCGGGGGTGGGGTGGGGGTGAGGGATGAGGACATGGATGTGGGAGATGCTGTGAGTTTGGATGGGACTCAGATAACTGAAGTGATCACTCACTACAGGAAAAAGAAAAAAGAGCCAGAGAGCAGGAGGGCACAGAACCAACACTCAAATTTGAGTTTGCTTGTGTGACTGTTTTGGGACCGTGACACATACATCAGATTTGAGCCAATATATGCGAAATTAATGATTTAGAAACAAGAATGAGGTGAAATATCAAATTTTCTGCTCCTTCTCTTCCGAAACTCTATTGCTTGTCAACGTGACAACTGGGGGAAAGTACAGGGACGAAAATTGCTGATCCCTGGTTCCTGTATAACCTTGGTAGAAACGAGCCAAGGAGAGACTTGGTGGGAGGAAGGCAGGAACATTTCGAGGGTGTTCAACCTTCAGTTGACAGACAGTAAGCGAGGCTTTCCCCAGGTACTGTGCTTGGCAGTGTGCTGACTAATTCCATCCAGCTCTCTGCAGGAAGTCAGAAGTCAGCCAGCAGCTGAGTAAGTGAAAGTCTGCGAAGAACCCTCCCAGAAGCTGCTGGCTCAGTCTGGGACTCAAAACTGCTTCACTTTCCTAGTAGGCTAGCCCCACGCTGGCCAAAGAACCATCCAGAATATAGGAGAAGAGGTATGCTTTTTAGCCATAAAGGTGCACAGGAAGTTAATATTTCTCTTTTCTTATCCAGCAGACTTACAGGGATGTTTGGTTATCAGTTTCCCAGTTTCAGAAACATGTCATGCATTCTGTGATCCCTCTACACTCTTGTTTGTTGATTTCACTGTGTATTCCAGGCTAGCCTATATCCCATGATCCTCTGGTCTCGAAATCACAAGTGCTGGGTTTACTAGAGTTAGAAATCACACTATATTTGTTTGTTTTTCTAATATTCCTTAGTGCAGGGCATCTCAGACTTCCCACATGATGCAGTTACTCCCAGCGAGCTGAGCTGGGTGGGTGGTGGTGGAGACAGATGCCAGTTTGTTTTGGAGTGAGTTCTAGGACAGTCAGAGTTACAACAGAGAAACCATGTCTTGAAAAAAATAAAAAGAAAGAAAGCAAGAAAGAAAAAGGTAAGAAAGAAAGGAAGGAAGGAAGGAAGGAAGGAAGGAAGGAAGGAAGGAAGGAAAGAAGGAAGGAAGGAAGGAAAGAAGGAAGGAAGGAAGGAAGAAGGAAGGAAGGAAGGAAGGAAGGAAGGAAGAAAAAAGAAAGGAAGAAAATGAAATTTCCATATTTCAAAGAAGTTCCCCAGAGCTAATAAATTAGACGAATTTGAGACCTAATGTTGGGTAGCAAGATCCTTCTAGATTGCAGGCTTGAGGTAGTAGTCTTTACTTGTCATAGCAAAGACTGGTGCTTGCTGGCTCCTATCCTGAGGAGATCTGTCTTCTTCGAGTCGCTTTGGTCTGTGTAGATAACGTAAGACTGTTTTGTGTGTCAGAATATTACCTTATATGTAGAAACCTCCAAACCAATTAAAGCACAATGTAGACTTGGGAACAGTCTGTATCCTAGACTTGTGACTTGAAAACTCCTTTGTTAGCTCAGCCACTAGGAATGTCTGATCGACATCTCATTTCCTTCCGGAGCTAACTCAAATTCCTGCCTTTTTTTTTTTTTTTTAAAACACATAATGACTTCACACTGTGCACCTAGCCCAGAAGAGGCTTTTTCTTTGCAGTCCCCAAAAGGCCCCAGGTAAATTGTCTCTAAAGCAGTGGTGCTGTCTGATCTGCCACAAAGTACACAGCTCCCCTGGATTTAGAAGATGTTGTATTCCTCCAGTGTCATACGCAGCTAATCCTCCTGCTGCATCCCAATTTCATCAACCTTTCCGTTAAAGCCAAACTTAACTTAGTGCAGTCAATGTTAGAGCACCATCATGGTGGCTTTCTTGATATCTGTCTATCTATCTATCTATCTATCTATCTATCTATCTATCTATAAATGCTGAGCGTGGTAGCACACAACCTTTTCAATGACTTATTCATTTTATTGTATACGCATGAGTATTTTACCTGCATACATGGGTATGTGCACACATAAATGGGTATGTGCACTGCGTGCATGCCTGGTGCCAGTAGAAGGTATCAGATCCCTTGAAACTGAAGCTATGGTGAGTCATCACGTGGTACTGGGGCTCAAACCTAGGTCCTTTGCAAAAGCAGCCAGGTCTCTTAAACACTGGGCTGTCTCTCCAGCTCTGTCTTGCTTTTTAGGTAGTGCATTTTGTTTTTCTTCTTCTTATCCAGCCCAGAGTGGATGTTTAATTATTTGTTTGTTAACAAGGAAACAAAAGTGTAATGCAAATGCCTCCACAGACCCATAGAATCAGCTCAGATTTGAGAGAGCCCTTGTTCAAACTGGACCTTTCTCTAGTGACTTAACAACCTTTCCACCCAGGACTCTCACACTGTGTCCTAGGGAAACCCTATTCTTGCTTTTCTTCCTTATTTTTCTCACAGAGATTTTCCCTCCTCCCTGCCATCATAAGTACTTCCTTCCTCCTCCTGCCTTCTGTCGTTCTCTCTTTCTTTCTCCCTCCCTTTTTCTTTTCTTTCTTGCTCTCTTCCTTTTTTTCTACTCTCTCCCACCCTCTTTTTCACTCCCGGACTCTAGTTCGGTGTGTCCTCAAGCTCCCTATACAGCCTAGGATAACTTAAAACTTTTGTTCCTCATGTCTCTATGTCCTCAGTGCTGGGATTGTGACACCTCATTTATGCAGTGCTAGGGAACTGAACCCAGAGTTTTGTGTATGCCAGAGGGTCATTCTACTAGCTGAACTACTGCCCCAGCCCACCAACCCCTTTTCAGAGAGGAGGAGACGGAGAATAAAGGTAAGAAAGTCGGGAAGAGAAATCAGAGCCATAAAAGGCAGAGGGAAAGGAAGTCTCCGTAGTTTCATTCTGTTAACTCACACCCAAGTAAT
Source organism: Cricetomys ansorgei (assembly GCA_026225945.1). Taxonomy (NCBI): domain Eukaryota; kingdom Metazoa; phylum Chordata; class Mammalia; order Rodentia; family Nesomyidae; genus Cricetomys; species Cricetomys ansorgei. Next base: position 7,992,876 of record JAMJFZ010003581.1, on the reverse strand, counting down.
TCCTAGTCTCATAAACATCAGCATACGGATATTCACGCACATCACTTTCATTTGACAAACAATTATAACATTTAAAGAGAAGGGCTGGCTGGGCGTGGTGGCACACACAAGGCAGACAGATCTCTGAGTCTGAGGCCAGTCAAATAGAGATCTGAGTTCAAAGCCAGCCCAGGCGACAGAGACAGATGGAGAAACCTTATTCAACAAACAGACAAACAGGAAATGAAAGAGAGAGAGAGGTGTGTGTGTGGGATTAGTTGCTATGGATTGTGACATTGTGTTGCTTCTAAAAAAATACATGATGGGGCTCACTAGATAAGAAAAATTAACAGATTCAAAGCACCTTGAGGGCTGGAAGTTGGCTCAGCTGTTAAGGGCATTCACTGTCTGTTCTTCCAGAGGTCTTGAGTTCAATTCCCACTAACCACATGGTGGCTCATAACCATGTATAATGGGATCTGATGCCCTCTTCTGGCATCCAGGCATTTATGTAGACAAAACACTCCCAAATAAATAAATAAATAAATAAATAAATAAGGCACCTTGAAACTGAAACTATTCTGCTGCATTAAGCTGGGAAAAAGGATTATGTGGATTTGGTAGGGTCTACATACAAATGCCCAATAACTGGAGAGAATGGAGCCTGGATGTTTTAGATGAACTAAAGGGCAAACTATATATTTAATTAGCTCAAACAACCCAAGGAAAAGAAGAATCTTTTGCTTGAGGGAGCAACAAGATACAAAAAGCATGAAGTTAGAGAATAAAATCCAGGATATTTTGATGGCATTCTAGCCTCATATTCTCATATTCTATGAAAGGCCTGACTTCGACATAAATATACAATGTCCAGGAAAATAAACCACTTGGAGATAATGCAGGGTTAAAATATACCATATACTAAGAACTTTTGTTTGTGAACAAAACAGTAAAATTAAAAAAAAAAACCAATGTCAGTTTAAAATTTTAGTTTAATTCTATTTTATAATACTCTTTAACTGTAGTATATGATAAAATCATTTAGCTGTCTTGTTTTATGAGAAATCAGAGTTCAGATAAAAAGTAAAAGTAAACAAAAGGACTGCAAAATCCTGTAATGTCTCCGCCAGTGTGGGGAACCTCCCTGACCTTGAGCTCAAATTCTGCTGTGTGCCTTTGGCTAAATGCTTACATCTCATTTGGGACAGCTGTTGAGCAAGACAAGACAAGCCCAGAGACAACCTGTTTCAGGGAAGTCAAAGATTACTTAAAGAGACCTTCCTTCTTAATCTCATGAATCAGGATGGTGGCTTTATGGTTCACTACAGAACAATAATGTTTTGTATATATTCTGATTTACCCTGTTGATTTGTAACCTAGCGCTTACACATATGCTTTTTCCGTTGTGATCAGTAACCTTGTGATCAAAATGTACGCCTCTCCCCTCGTGATCATTTACCTTGTGCTTGTGTGCGCATCTGGTTGGTCCCTTGTGATCTTTGTGGAAACTGCACATATACCTCTGGTGAGGAAGGGGATAAGAAGCTGAGAACAAACCACCTGGGCAGTTCGGCCCCTGTGAACTCAAGACGCAGTGTGTGTGTGTGTCCGTTCCAGTTCCGGTTTTTGGCCTACCTCCCTATCCAGCACCGACAGATCTGGTAAGCTGGCCTCATCACACCAGGCTGCTTGGATCCGGATACATGACAAATAAAGAATGCCCTGGTCCCAGTGGTTTGCAAGACCAGATGCTCCACTGCGGTGCCCAGGGTGGGTCATCCAACGGGAGACTGTTCCTTGAACTAGCACAGAGATGCAGACTGGTAGAGGCTCTGCCCTCTTACCACATTATTATTTCCCCACACGGTCCCATAATCCCTGAGGCAGGAGGAGAGCAGTCATGGTGGATGACACATGAGTTTTTCATTTCTCTGCCTGGAAGTGACTCACACACATTTCAGGGGCCAGAGCAAGTCAAAGGGAAAGGAGGGGAGAAAAAAAAGCCACACTATGTTCCTGGAAGCAGATAACAGCTTTTTTGATGAATTGATTAGTGCCTTCCAGCATCTGCCTCTCTTTCCATCAAATACTTGGCCTCAATTCTCACAATTTTTTCACATCTTCTCTAAGGAAAGCATTGTATGGTGCCATGGAATCAGCGTATCTAGTGCAAATCTATGGCTCACTTCATAGTGGCTGATTGTCTGTCTGTCTGATATACTGTAGGTGATTGCATGGACAGGTGGAATAGAGGCAGGAAAACAGCAATAACTATTTCTGTTTTGGAAGAAAAAGAGTGGGATCTAAGTAGTTATTTGAGTTTGTAGCATTGATGTTTTGCTCAGGTGGGTTGTGGGTATCTCGTATGCCTGACAGACAGACAGACTCTCCCTCGATTGGAACTTGGTTCTGGTTTGGAAGGAGCTCGTTTGATTTTTACTCTCTGGTCCCTGGCTGTACTTGATGTTTTCTTCCTAGTATGATCTCTTTGATACATATAAAATAGTGTTGGTGAAGAATTCCTTGCCGGGACTTTAATTCCTGCTCCTTGGTGGTTGAGGTACAAGAATCAGTTCCAGGGTAATTCTGAGAGCGCTCTCAAAAGCGGAGTAGCTTCCTTTTATAAGTTAGAATTTCCTTTCGAAGCATGATGCTCAGAAAAACCTATGTCTCTTTTTTCATTCCCTCAACTCTTTCTTCCTCTCTTGACTTATAGAACCATATCCGTACATATTTTGTTTGGAGTCCCTACATCCAGTTTCTTCATGCTTCATTGATTGTTACCCCGGAATATTTGTTTGGATGGAAGGTGTGTCTGGGCATTTCTCTCAGAAGCCTCTTTGATCTTGTCTTTTACTTTGGGTGGGTAGAAACACATGTTTCTTCTTTCCAGTCTTGCAGGACTCTGGAGTTCTGGACTTGATTCTCTCTCTTATTTGCAAACCTTTCAGCCCTGTTCTGAACCCACTTTCTTTTTTTGTGTTACATTTATCATTTCAGAAAATCTAATATCCACAAATAAGGTTCTGTTTTCTCTTTCTCTAAGGCTACAAATTAATTAGGTACAATGTCTACCTTTGATGCTATTGCATTTTTTTTTTGTCAAATGGATTTATTATGTAACATAGATCATCATTTCTTTGACCTGTAATTTAACTGTCCGAAGTACAGTTAAATTGTTTAAGCCTTTGTTACGGTAGTACCTCATTTTCAGACATTAATTTCTGTGTTTTCAGATGTACAGCTGTGCTGTAGCAGTTCTCTCTCTCTCTCTCTCTCTCTCTCTCTCTCTCTGCACACACACACACACACACACACACACTTCTGTGCTTGGATGCATACATGCAGAGGTCAGAGAATGACTTCTGCTGTTAATATTTTTTTCGAAATAGATCTCTCTCTGAGTCGAAACTTTGTGTTTTATCTGGGCTGTCTGGCCAGCAAGCTCCCAGAACCAGTCTGATTCTGTCCCTCGATTCTGGGGTTAAAAGGAAGTCCAGCTTTTATTGGGTGCTGAGGATTTGAACTCAGGTCCTCTTCTTTCCCAGCAAATGTTCTTAACCCACAGAGTCATCTCCCTGTAGCAACATATCTTGGCAAGATTTACCTTCATAGAATGGGAATAAAATCTCTTGAGGCTGGATTTGTAAAATTAAATGTTAATATTAATGCCACCAAGATCACTAACAACTTCATGCCATTATCTTATTGGTTAATATATGCCTGATGACCTTCATCATGTAACCAGATTTTGAACTTCTTAATACAAATTTAAAATAGTACGGGCTGTAATCTGGGACAGTGTCCTGCAAAGGACATGAAGTGTGGCTCCAAGCACATAGTAGAGCATAACACACTGGCTACTCTGGATGTTTTGCCAGTTACAGTGTACTAGCCCACTCGAAGCTGTGTGTAAGCCATTCCCGGGGATTGCTTGTTTTCTGTGCTCTCTGAAGCTGAGTGTGGACTGCGCGTTGGACAAGGGGTCCAGTGCACTTCGGAAACTCCCAAAGCTGGCGATGACATGAGGCCAGTCAGAGAAGTGTGCTCACCAGAGTGGGCTGTCTGCTCATCATATATGCGTTGCTGTCTCCAGAGTATAAACACCTGCTTCCTGTGGGAAGATGCTGAATAAATACAGGCTACATTAACAATCCAGACCTGTTGGTTGTAGGCAGTTATCGATCTGACAACCCAATAAGTTGTTTCCACTCTGAAGGGGACAGTGATTTGACCACAGATGTGAAAGTCAACGCCACTTCCTTCTCACAGAAGGTACTGTTTTACTCTTCCCCTGCAATCCAGAAAACTCTTAGGTGCTGAGTCTGATGCCTTTATTTTTTTTTTCTAGCTCATCCTTTCAGGGTAGCTGTTATATTCTTCTATGTACTGAAGCAGGCCCGTGGGAGAAGAGACTACTGAGGAAAGCGAGCGTGTTAACAAACTTTGTGTTGCTGTGGCAACACACCTGACAATCAACTTAAAGGCATAATGATGTAGTGTGGCTCACGGTTTCAGAGGTTTCAGTGTATGGTCACTTGGTGTCACGTTTCTGGGCCAGGATGAGGCAAGAATATTGTATGGTATCCTTGAGCGTGTGGCAGGGGAAAGCTGTTCACTTCCAAAGGGAGAAGTGAAAAGAGAGAGGAAGAGGAGAGGAGACGGACAGTGCAGACGGAGGAAGGCAGACAATACTTTGGCAGACAATGCAGATCCAGAACAAGTGCCTAAACCTATCGAATTTATTCCAGATTAAGAGACTCACTGGTATACTCATTTGGTAGCATGAGGGATACAAGCAAAGTTGAAATCTAAAAGCACGCTTTGAGACTCGATGAAGCCAGTTTCACTGTATACATGAGCTGTCTTTTGCGGTGAGACCTTAAAATTCTCTGGGAGATAAGCATGGGAATTTCAGTCTGGCTAAAACACTTATATTGAACCTGTGTTTGCATACACACACACACACACACACACACACACACACACAGACACACACTGTGTGATGTCAATTGTATATATGAGGATGTGCATTTGGAGAGGGGATAAAGATACCTGGCATCTGTTAAGACCTTAGAGAACCATCCTGAAACACAAGCAGGCAAAAGACAGATAGAATTTGAGCTTACTGAGAGTGAGAGGAGAGGGTGGTTTGAGAGTCTTCTGGTAGGAGTTGAACTTCTGACAGTTGCAGAGAACAGGGGCGCAGAAACTCCACAGGCGAAGACAGGAGTCAATTCTGGATGCTCTTCAGTTAAGGAAAATGGAGATTTATCCAAACAGGTTGGCCATAGGGGACAAGAGCTTTGAGATCTAGAACGGAAACAAGAAATGTGCACATTTACCCGATCTTTAAAATATATATATTGTTATAGAATTTTATACAGGAATATGTAGTTTTAACCAAATCCACCCCCACTCCCTGCATTTGGGGACGCTTCATTTTGGAGCACATGGTAATTGACACAGAGACTCACAACTAGTCGAAGTGTAAAACCTTTTACTTGATCGTAATAGAGATTTTTCAGAAGTAAGCTACTGATGTTTTTGAGGGAGCAGAATGACTGTGTTTCCCAAGCATAATTGCGTGTGCTTGACAAATGCTTATTACCTGGATCTGAAGGAACGAGTGATTTTCCCTAGAATAGAATGCACGTACTTGACAGATCATTTCTTTTTGTTCTGGATCTGAACAGAGACAAACGAACTTTTTTGCAAGCCTATAAACTGTGCGCCAGAGCATTTAAAGTCTTCTATTGACTAGTTCACTTCAGCTAACAAAAATGGTGCTCAATCAAAGATAAGGGCCAGATGTGTTGTGTGAATGATTATTTGTTAATCTATAGTGTTTAAAACCAAGGCTTGGTAAGGATGACTTCCTCCCATTTCAATCATGGATTCTATTGCATGACCTGAAAGTAGAACCCACAGTGCGTGACAAGAATGTTGACTGACGATCTGTGGAGGAATCAAAGGTCGTGACAGTAATCTATGACTTGGTTCATATCTGTAGTAAATTCAGAATATCACTATAGTTTGAGGGTAAAGGGAGTGGAAAGGGGGGGGTAGAAAGAAAGGAAGGTCTGGTCCATTTTTCGTCATCTCTCTTTAGGGGTCCCCCTTTGATTTCCCTTCAGGAAGTGGAGTAGAAAAAAACCTGCATTCGTCAGTAAGTCTCGGTCAACCACAACTTACAGACAGTAAGGAGGTCAGTGGAAACAGGGACAGTGATTGCTATAAAACTGACAGGTGCTGTCGTTGACATACCCAGGGAGACGTACTCAGAAGAAAGTGCTTCCTGAACAGAGAAGCAGCTGCTGGGAACCAGACATGAAGGGCCCTCGTGAGACAGTTACGGTGAGTGCGCTGATCGGGCAAGTAACTGTGCCTAAGCTCTAAGAAAGTCAGATCTCGAAGGCTTTAGACCTTCTTAGAGTCTTTTGTGAATTAATTCCTTAAGAAAATGAAGTTAAGTTTAATTTTGACTTTTTTTTTTTGGTGGAGGAAAAGACAAAAGACAAAAACAAAACAACAGAAAAGTTATAAGGAATGGAAAGCATATGATCTAATGGACTTTGCTCGGGTGGGTTAGTATGTGTGTCTGGTATCACAGGTGACCATCGGGGTCTCTCTCACCTACTCATTAAGACTTAGATTGGCCTAAAACATGCTTGATGGTATAGAGCCAGGCCAAGATTTTATTTCACACACACACACACACACAAATTCCAAGGAAGGAATGCATATGTGATATCATAATAGATTACATGTGATAATATATAATATACATTAGATATTAATATATAATATATATCCCAAGGAAGCAGCAAAACCATGGTTTGGTTCTTCTGAGACTATTGTATTACTTTGAGTGAAGGAAGTAGAACCGCCCAGGGTTAAGTGTTTGGACAGCTTCTCGTGTCTCTGATAGCTAGGTAATTCATTAATTAATTTCCACTGTCTTTCTCCTTCTCCTAGAATCTAGTGGTATGGTAATGTGGTAAGAGTTCTGTTCCTCACTCTTGAGAACTAGAATCCTGCCTGACACTAATTGGATAAACCTGGGAAGGGCTAATATAGAGGCACATGGACCAGGCTTAGGAGATCACACGCTGTGTTAATTGGTTTTGATAGTCCAATGATTTTCCTTGTGCAACTCTCGCTTGGATTTTATAAATAGCTTTATGCTTTCTAACAACGGTGATATTAATGTAATCGTTAGTATGCTATTTTAGAGATCACAACAAGCCACCAAAGTACAGTATTCAAGGACATAAGGCTTTGAAGTCAGACAGATTTGGTTTTCCTGCTGCCTGGCTAAACATGGGATTCAGTGTTCGTCATTACCCTTTGTGAGCTTTTACTTCCTTGACTGCATAATAATGGTGTCTCCCTTCCAGCATTTTGGGGCAGGGATTAATTGATACACTGAAATGAATATATACTTGTAAGGCATCTGGCTTTCGACTTATTGTCAGTGATCTTTGTACAGCGGGTTGACACCATGACTGTTCTGTTTGTTCTGGGCATTTCTTGCCTCCAGTATGTATAAAATAACATGTGGGTCTTTTAAACCTATATGCATAATCACTTTCCCTACCTGCACAGCATGAACCTGAACAACGAGCCCAGAAATTAAAAGCTCAGCTTCAGTTCTTCTGACTTAATGTGGGCTTGTCCATCCCCTGGGAGGGTCAGCAGAGATGGTGATGTGGGCAAAGGTTGTTTGCAATAAAGGGAAGCTGTTGAGTTTTTAGGTCTTCTTATAGCTAGGTCTTCATTGAATACCTTCCTTGTGTGTTCTTGTAACATCAGATAAGCTGATATTTCAATGTCATTATAGAAAATGTATATTCCAGAGCTAAAAGAAATGGGTTCTACACTCTGCTATCATGCACCGTGTCCCGGCTTCTTTCAATTAGCATGGATAATTGGAAATTTGTTGTGATTGGTTTTGCATAATCTTTTGCTCAATGAGTGGAGCTGACTATATTGCTTAGTTTGACAGTGCTGTCTTCTTCATCCCTTCACTCATCCATTCTTTCATTCATACAGAAAGTTTCTATGGGACACCCTTGCTATGCATATTCTCTTACAGGAAGTTATATCCCAACAGGTATAAGTCTGATATGAACACAGATATCACTTTTTTAGGGGACATTAAAAAACTTTGAGTGATAAATGATAAAGTATTTGTTATTTTTAACGCTGACAAATAGACTTCTAATTGGACTACATACATATGACCTTGCCAGGAGGGTGGGATTTGAGGGGATGTCCTGGAGGAAGGCTTTGTGCAATCTATGGCTTGAGGTAAAGTCAAGAGGGCTTTGGTGACTAGTCTTTCTGGTTTGCACCCTGATAACATTAGGCAGGAGTGTTCTCATTGCCACTGATGACCTGTAATGTAGAGAGAATGGAACCTTGATCGCATAAAGTGACCTACACACAGAGTTCAGTTGCCTTGCACCGCCAAGGCTCTAACTCAGCAATCTTTTCCATTTTCCAGGTCAAGTCCCTGCTACTGTTGATGTTGGGACTTGCCATCCTAAGGGAGGTAGCAGCTCGGAAGAACCCTAAAGCAGGGGTTCCTGCCTCCCAGAAGACTGGGAATTGCCCTCCTCTGGAGGATAATAGTGTGAGAGTTGACATTCGCATCTTCAGTCAAAACCAGGGCGTTTCTATCTCACACGACTTCCAGAACCGCTCCAGCTCTCCATGGGTTTACAAGTAAGTTGAGGAAGACAGATATACATATTCCATTGAAAAATATGCTAAACCAGATACAGTGGTGCACACCTTTAATCTCAGCACTTGAGAGGCAGAGCAGGCAGATCTTTGTGAGTTGGAGGCCAGCCTGGTCTACACAGTGAGTTCCAGGACAGCCATAAATATATAGTGAGACCCTGTCTCAAAGACAAAGCAATAACAAACAGAAAGAAAGCAGTCAGTTTAGGGATCTCCTTCGATTAGATATTACTCTTTAAATAATGAAGGTAAGAGAGGGGCGTGGAAGCAAAGTCAGCTTGGGAAGTAGATGTCAGCTGTATAGGGTGGAGCCTTGTGATTTTGTCTTAAGATATACATCCTGGGAACACTTAGCACCCACCTATACCCTTCAAATACACTTATAAAAGTATATTCCAGGGACAAAGCAGTCCTTTGGAGCTTTGTATAGCTCCCCCCTTGAGAGGTCTGACACTGAGGCAAATTGGCTTTGCTGCCTGCCTCCAGTATCGGGAAGGAAACAGACAGGATTTGGACCGACTTTCCTTTCCAAGCAGTGAGTTTTATGGATGGTACATTGGGAGACCTATGAGTGATGTTCAATCTCTGCTTAAAGCACGAATGATAATTGTAATAATAACACTACAAATGAAATGTAGCCCAAACATTAACCAAAGCTTAACATCATTTAGGGGGAGTACTTTATATGCATTCATACTATGCGATAAACTCAATAATCCTAAGGGGATGATATGTGAGAAGCTCCCTTTTATGGTTGAGCTACCTGCGGTGTAGGAAGTTACTTAACAGCTAGAGCTTGGTCCAAAAATCTAGAGCCTGTGTGGCCCGCTGTGTATCTCAGAACAACCTCCCCACCCCAATGCCTTCCACAACCTCATGCCCCCCCCGCAGCCAGGCGGAACTCCCAGTTCTGCTGGAGCACTCCTCTCCTCCCTGTATCCTGCTCATCATCCTCAGCATCTTGCTTTTCCTTATTTTTTTTCTTCAGCATCACCCGAGACCCTCACCGGTTCCCCTCAGAGATTGCTGAGGCCCAGTGTAGGTACTCGGGCTGCGTCAATGCCCAGGGACAGGAAGACAGCTCCATGAACTCCGTTGCCATCCATCAAGAAATCCTGGTCCTCCGGAGGGAGCCCCAGGGCTGTTCGAATTCCTTTAGGCTGGAGAAGATGCGGGTAAAAGTTGGCTGTACCTGTGTCACTCCCGTTGTCCACCACGTGGCCTGATGAAGCTGCCCATTGACTCGGGTGAAGACGCTGAGGAAATGCCTCTCCGTACTCACCGCTCTGCATAAAGCATGATCCCCGAGTCTTTCTGCTTCCTAGGGCTCTTAATAAGGCGTGCACGGTATTCTCGAAGCTCTCTATTAGATATAGTGTTAACTTTCTAGCATGCTTCAGACTTGGTACCAGTCCTGATGTGTCCTGATGCTCCAGTTCCTAAAATGAAAGAGAATTAGGGGACCCTTGTCCCAATCTCTTTATGTTACGTGATGACCACATTTCTTGTCAAGGCATCACTTTGATGCAATATCATTCTTGTAGAGCTCAACAAAATACTTGTATTTCTGATGGAAATGAGGAAACATAATCAGGATATATGCGAGGGGGCTGTGTGGTGTGAGATGGACTGGCAAGGATGGGGCAAGCATATAATATGTCTGTCCACAGAAAAATTTGCTGAATATAAATCAAGTTGGCTTAAACTATTATATATTTATATTTGTAGGGGAACTATACATATATTTATGACCTATTGATTATATAAAATTTTAGTAGTAGAAAATTAATATATCCATTAATTATGTAATAAAAGTACTATCAATTAAAATATGTTTGAAGTATGTGCTGGTTGGTGTTTCTTAACTTAATATAGACTTGTGTCACCTGGAAAGAGGGAACCTCAGTTGAGAAATTGCCCCCATCAGATTGGTCTGTGAGCAAGTATGGGGGGCATTTTCTTGATCAGTGACTGCTTTGGGAGGACTCAGTCCACTGTGGGCAGTGCCACATCTGGGCAGATGGTCCTGGGTTGTATAAGAAAGCAGGCTGAGCAAGCCATGGAGTGGAACCCAGTGGACAGAGTTCTTTCTGCTTCAGTTCTTGCCTCCAGGTTCCTGCCTTGAGTTCCTGCCGTGACTTCCCTCCATCATGGCCTATATAACTCACTAGCCAAGCAAATCCTTTCTTCTCCAAGTTGCTTCTGGTCACGATGTTTAACATAGAAATATGGAAGCAAACTAAGTCAAGGCATTTTGTTTCTATTGTCAGCTTGGACTCCAAGATTTTATAGCCCTAAAGTTTGTGAAATTCTACATGTGTGTCATTCATTTTTTATATTTCCTTCTCAGAGCTCTGGTGTTAGAGTTAATGTTATTAATGAAATCGAGGCTCAGTTACACTTACACTGAGAGTTAAGGGAAAGGATGCAAATGGAGCTCAATTGTGGGGGCAATATGTTACACTTCCACCTTTCAGTGAACATCTACTTGCCACTGTGCTAACCACTAGAGGTACAAAGTAGAAGAAGATGTACACAGAAGGGCCACAGTGTTGGCAGCAGCCACTCCCAGAATCCTGTCATTAGGGCCACGTTGTCCCTTTGCATCCTTCTTTCTAAGACTTCTATACCCTTTGGGTCACTGCGAGTCTTTTGTCAGCCTCCTATGCTACTTGGAGATACACAGAATTCAGATCTCAGTCTCTGGGGAAACCTGTGTCTCCTATCCTGTTTCTCTTGTCTGGATATAGCATACCACATTGGTCTCTCGGGAGTATGCTAACATACCCCTGGCTTTAAGAACATTGACAATTGCTGCTGCATTCCAGGTGCCAGAGAGGAAGTGGAATGTTAAGGTCTTGCTCCTCTCTGGAACTTGCTTTTGGGTCAGGCAGATAGCAGGAGCTTGGCTCCTGTTTCTAACTTGTACATAATCTAATGACATGCAGGATGCTTGGGCAGGCTCTCTTCACTTATTCCCAAGGAAGCCTGCTGCAGACAACAGTAGGGTTCATTGCCTAATGAGTCACCTGTGGCTAGATCTGTGTGCTGGATTGCTAGAGTGACAGAAGGCTGGCGACATTTCCCAGATAACTCTGGTGATGTCAAAAAGACCTGAATTCTGAGGCTCACTTAAAGGTCAGAGAGAAAGAGATTCCTCCTGATGGTAGTCTCACATTATTAAGGCCAAACAGACTACGAAAAGCCTTGGTTTGCTTCCCTCATTTATGAATGTAGCCTGGAGGAATTAGTTAACTCGCTCAAGGTCACTCAAGCAGTGACCTCTGGAACTCTAAGTTCAAGTTCTTTGCATTTTGCTTTCTCAGCACTGCCATACATAGTGTGTCTGATAAAGATTCATTTCAGTCATTTCTCAGTACAGACTAGCATTGGGCTTGGGAGAGGATGCAGAAGTGCCTCCACACCCTCCATCTCCAAATACACTGCTCACTGAGCCCCCACAGGCTGAGCAAGCATGCCTTCTTGGCAACCCACACATCCTCTTCTCCTCAGGAGGTGGCGCACTACACCCATGTGTTCTGTATACACATGGATTCTCTGTACACATGGTTGGGTACAAACCCCCTTATACGCAGCTTTGTAGTTCATTATAATCTACTCCATGGGTGTAATCTGGAAAAGGAGCTACACATTTCAGGAGTGATATGTGAATCACTGGATACATGTCCATTCTATAGAGATAGAAAAGGAAGAAATGGCTGCTTTATGGGTGCACTTGTTTGCTCAGATGATGTGAGACACCATGGAGCCTAATGAGCATGCCGAGGTCCTTGGGTTTTCCAAGCTGCCTGAAAGGCAGAAGTCCCCCATTCTGCCTGAAGATATAGGTTAAGTTGAATGGCTTAGGTTTTCGAATAGAGGGTTTCCATCATAGTGCGCGGGGAGAGGATATTCCCACATAGACACTTGAAAACACATAGTTTCTTTCCTTTTTTTTCCCCCTTCTCTTTTCTCCCTCCCACCCTTTGCTTGTTTACTGCCCTCCCTCTTCAATGTCTCATATAGACCACGTGGTACTAGAACTTCAACTTCTGATCTTCCTGCATCTGCCTCTGAGGGTTGAGACTGCAGGTCTATACCACCACACTCAATTTTATGGGGCCTCCTACATGCTAGGCATCCTGCAACCCTACCCACACATAGTAATTTATTTTTCTTTTTATATTTAGCTATTTATGAAGGTCTCAGCTAAGGAAAAAAAAAAAACAAACTCCTCTCCCCTAACCTAAAAACAACAAATAACAAAAGCAACCCACCTTGTGCCCAGCATTGTACTTCAGTGTAACTCCACTGGTGTAATCTTGAAAAGGAGCAACACATTGTAGGGGTGATATGTGACCCACTGGATGGCTGTATATTTTATGGATCGTGACGTTCTTACTCATTAATGGGTACCGATTTTGAGTTTTGCTCAGTATTGAGGAAGACTATATTTTGAAACTAAGACTAAAACAGAATGACTTGATCCATGTATTAAAAGTGTTTTCACGTGGAAAATATTTACTTCTTCCCTTAAGATAGGCAACTACCATAGCAATATCAGAGACCAGCCAACGATGGCTGATTGCAAGGATGCAGCTAGAGATTACTCTGGTGATCCACGACTGGTCAGATGGTAAGTGAATTACAGGTAATTGGACATTGATAATGTTTTTCTGCTGTCCAAAGAAAAGTTTGATAGATGTTTGGTTTCACTTAGTCGTGTGCATTAAAAGCCTCATAATTGTTCCTCTTGTAAATGATTTTGCTGATGTAGCGTTAAATTGTGTTATAAAGGTAAAGTATTTTTTTTTATACAGAAAAGGGGAATTATTGTAGAAGTTTATTTTTAGTTGTGTTTTTCATATTGTTTTGTGAACTGTTGAATGAGGGTCTGCCTAGGTCTTGGCAATTTTGCATTGTCTGCAGGTGTTGGATTTCTGTGGGGAGATGTTTGATTGCATATGATCTGCACCCGAGGACTTCTGAATCAATAAAAACACCTGAGCTCAGATGCTCAGGGTTCCACTGTCCAGTATGGTGCTTGCCATGATGGTGGTTCCCTCTGCTGAGGTCTGGCAGAGTTTACAACTATGAAAGTGTCTCCATTTCTTCCTTGCTGAGCCACAGCAATGTAACAACTACACAATAGGTTTTGAGAGGAGAAAGAGAGGGCTGGAAATGATGTAAATGCAGTACCCATGCATGAAATTCCCCCAAAATTAAAATAAAAATTAGATAATGCTTACAGCTATTTTAGTTACCTAAAAAATCAAAAAATATGAACTTTGTAATACAGACAGAAGAGATTCTTCTCTCTTTCTCCTCTCTTATTCTCTCCTGCTCTCTTTTTTCTTGCTCCTCCTCTCATTAACTTGCACATTAAAATTATGTGTACATGTGTTTTCATATCAATACCTTACCTTGCACAAATAACTTCATCTCAGTTTTCTTAACTATGAAATGAGGGGAGAATAAATAGTATCTCCCTTTAAGTTTTGGGAGACAGATTAAAAGAAGTATTGCTGTAAAACATTCAGAGTAGGTCCCAGCTACAACAGGCTGTTACTAGTATTCCAAGGTGTATGGATTGTAATTCTTGTTTTCAAAGTTAACTGAATCAATGCATTAAACAAAGATGTATTTATGAGTTCTCGCCAAATCCATAGACATCGGGGTGTGCTGGCTTACTTCTGTGGTTTCCTTCTGTGCTGTTGTAGTTGGCACATCACAGCCCTTTGGCTTGAAGGAAAGGACCAGAGCTTGTTTGTAGTGGCGACAACACCAGAAGCCCCATAACCATGTCCTACAACCACATTTTCATGGCTGTGGGGCTGGTAATATGGCTCAGTGGGTTAAGGCATTTGCTACTTCAGGACTATGGAGAAAGCTGCCCTGGAGGGCTGCCCTGGACACTGGCATGTACCGAAGGCTAGAGTTCATCCTCAGGGCACTGACTGACCCCTAGGAGGACATGCCATGCTTTATAACATGCTTAATATTTTTAAGATACTAACTCCCCAGGCAGGAGTTCCTCTCAATTCTAGGTCCTGCTGACTTTGCACTCCTGGGTTTCTCATTGCCTAAGAAGACAGAAACCCCAGATGTCACGCAGACCACTTGTCAAATGCCTGATTGCCTTTTGTGGTTGCCTGAAACCCCAAGTGAGATCAAAAAAAAAAAAAGAAAAGAAAAAAAAAAAGAAAAAGAAAAGAAAAGACCAATGCTTGCTTCTGTCTCTTGTTGACTGTGTCCACACAGAGACACCCTTACCTTCTCTTATCTCCCTCCCATCACTATTGCCCATCCCATCCTCCGTACAAATCCCTTTCCCACCATCATGTCCTTTTATTTTATATCCCACTAAGTTTAACCAGGGCTATCTCTGTGGCCACGGGCTTGATCATCTACGGGTATATAACTGAGGACATGCCCGCTCCTCCTCCAGAATATATCAGCCATCTTTATTTCAGTAGGGAGGGCAGGGCCACATGTGCTCCTTTCCTATCTATGGTTTACTGTTGACAGGCCCTGTCTTGTACAGGCCCATTGTAGGAAGCAGCTGCATGGATGCATCATTCCTAAGAGTCCTAAGAGTGAGAACCCAACATAGTCTCACTCAGACATTCTTTCTGTCTGCTCTTACATATCATTCCATGAGCCCTATATTGGGGTGGTAGCTAGAAGTCTGAGCACTCAGCTGTCACTTACTCTCAGTACCTTGAGCTGTGCATTTGCTGACATCATTTGTGAACATTTTCTCCTGACTGAGAGTGAGAGCAGTATTCATCTTTGAGTACAAACATAGATATTTAGAAGGCAGTTTGGTACTGTGTCAATTTTGTCACCCTAGGGCCCTAAGACGTTCCCAACCACAGGTTTTTAACCGGGTTTACAGGACCAGGCATGGATTCTTTCTCTCGGAATAGGCCTCAGAACCAGAGAGTGCTTGGTTGCCCTTTTAACAGTTGTGCCATTGTTGCACCAATGGGGACACATCTTGCCTGACAAGTTGGTATTGTAGTTGTAGGGTTCTCAGCTAGGTCAGGCAATTGATGCCTTTTCTTGCCTGACAGCCTGCGTTTCCTCTTCCAGCACCACGAGAGCTGGAAAGCAGGGAGAAAGCTGCCATCTCAGTTCCAGTGTAATCTCTCCTCAATCGGGTCTCACCAATGGTGGGCAATAAAGACAAATGGAAATGTTTAATTAAATGTAGAGGCACCAAGTGGGAGAAAAATCGTTGCCAGCTATATCTCTGATGGAAGATTCATATTCAGAAGACAGAAAGAAGTAAAAAATTATTAAACATCGAGAAAAAAACATGGATCATGGGTTTGAATAGAGAGTTCTCAATGGAAGAAATACAAATGACTCATAAGCTTTTAAAAATGTGTTCAATAGCCCTAGCCATTAGGGAAATGCAATTTAAACCACTTTGCGATTCCATCTCATCCCAGTCACGGTGGCTGCCATAAAAAAAAAATCAAGTAGTAACAAATGGTGGAGAGAATGTGGGGAAAGAGGAACTCTTATTTACTGTTAGTGAGAATGCGAACTGGTATAGCCACTGCAGAAATCAGGATGGGAGTTCATTAAAAAAACAAAACAAAACCCTAGAAACAAAACCTCCTTAGCTAAGCACTCCAGGGCGCATACCCTAAGGACTCTATCGATACCATACTACAAAGATTTTACTCAACAGTGTCCTCTGTTGCTCTATCCACGATAGCCAAAGAACTAACTCAGTGTATATATCTATCAACTGATGAATGGATAATGAAAACGTAGCGCGCGTGCGCGCGCACACACACACACGCGCAATGGAATTTTCTTCACCTGTAAAGCCAAATGAAATTATTAAACTTACAGGTAAATGAGCAAGGCAACTGAGGCTCAGAAAGACAAACACTGCACATTCTCTCTCGTGTGTCAATCTTAGCGTCTCATCTTTACATTTGTGTGTTTAACTTGGAATACCAATAGAAGATAGGAAACGAGAGCAGAGTGGTTCAAGGGAGGGGGAGTAACACAACATATGTGATATGAAAACAGAGAGGGGAAATACTAGGGCGGAGAGTTTTAGCAGGAATGAGAGGAGAGGGATGGGGATTTGGGAGGGGGCGTTAATCAAAATGAAGGGAGCAGGAGAAAGCCTTATGGAAACATCCTGCTTTGTAAGTCAACTAAAAAAATGGAAGAGCTGAAAGCCTTTATGGGTGAATTAATGCTGCACCTAATAGCTGAGAGTTATTAAGCAAAATCCCAGTGGCAGATATAAGATATCTCTCTATGAGCTATTGGTCAGGGAAGCCACGGAGGCTCTCAGTGAAATATAAAATCTCCCCATTCCTCTTTTGTGCACGCCAGATTTTCTTTTTTGAGTCATGAGCTTGTTTGAGTGGTTAGCAATGGATGTGGATTTGTGATTACAGGATCAGCTGGTTCACAGGCTCCCAAGAACAACTGCCCAGATAAACATTTCCTGATTTTTAAAACCAAAGAAGTGATAGTGATTTTGCGTCAGGAAGTTTCTAGTTGAGTCGACATATGCTAACATGATTCACATCGATAGGGTAGCTATTTTAGAGTATAGCATCTTAGTATTTCTTTTCTTAAGTATTATTTTTATTATTGTTAATTATGTGTCCCTGTGTTAATTACGGGCAGTGCACATGAGTGTAGCTGCCTGTGGAGGTCACGGGCATTGGATCTCCTGTAGCTAGAGTTACAGGTGGCTGTGATTCCCCTGCAATGGGGAATGCTGGGAACTAAACTTTCTTCCTTCGTAAGAGCAGTATGTGCTCTTAAGCACTGATCCAACTCACCTGCCTCTAGCCCAGCATTTTTACTAGTTATTTTCTAAATGTTCAGCCTTGAAATTGTGAGTCTAGACGAATATAAATTAGATTATATTTGTGTGTGTGTGTGTGTGTATGTGTGTGTGTTGCTGGGGAACAAATGTAGAGGTTTACACATTCTGGGCAGGTGCTCTACCACTGGGCTACATCCCCAGCCTCCTTGTGTGCTCTATCATACAGCAGGAATTGATCACATTAAGTTTATATTTTTGTGGATTGGGACACCACAGCTACAATGAGAAGCGCGCAAATGCACACTGGTCCTGTAGTAAGTAACAATGTACATCAGTACGAAAGGTGAAAATGCCTCTTTACAAAGGGGACAGTTTGCAGGGATGCCATTCTGCCCACAGGACAAATGACCTTTAAGAGTACCTTTTACAAAGAACAGTTGAATTCCCATGGTCCCCAGTTACTCAAAATGCTCTACTTTGCATTTGCATGATTAAAAACCCAAATGTGTGCATTTCTTAATACAGAAAAAAAGGTCTCATTTATGCAAGGCAGAAAATGCTTGCCTTTCAGAAATCCTGAAGTCAGACACAGCAAAGCATTGGGCTTTACTTACTAGTACCCCATTAGCCAACATTGCAGTGTCCCGAGAATATGGTGGTAGTTTGACCGTTGTGTTCAGTTTGTTAGAGCACCATGTGCATGAGTTTCTTCTTTGAAAAGCATTTGTGCCTGATGGATTATGATATCCCAGTAAATAGTCCCCAAAGATAGCTACATCCTAACATTTGTAAAAGGGGACTTGCAGATATGATTAAATGAAGGATGTTGATATCCAGCGATTATCCTGGGTTATCTGTGTGGGTTCTACATATGACCACAACTGTCCTTGAGACAGACAAGATGATTGGCAGACAGAAGAAAGTTTGAGGAAAACACAGGATGCAACACTGTTGGCTTTGAAGATGGAGAAGACATCACAAGTCAAGGAACATGAGGGCTAAAGCACTATGCTATTTATTTTATTTTAGTTTAGTTTAGTTTTTCCCTGTTTTTGTTTGCTTTTTAGTGCTGGAAATTGAACTCATGGCCTTACAACTCTTAAACAAGTGCTCTAGCCTGATTACAGCTTCAGAAGCTTACACAGAAAAACGATTGTTTTGGAAAGACTCTGCAGGAACCATGACTGATAAGGAATTTGGTCCAGAGAACTATCTGGGAATAAATGTATGCTGTTTAATCTGTAATAGCACCGATTGGGTTTTATGTGGTGCTAGAGATTGCACCCAGGGTTTTGTACATGAAAGGCAAGCACTCCACCAACTGAGCTATCTCCTCAGGCATCTTCTTTGAAAAGTTTTCTTTATTTCTTTGTTTCTCTCTCTCTTTCTTCTTCTTTCTTTCTTTTATTATTTATTTATTTATTTATTTGAGACAAGGTTTCTCTGTTGTAACTCAGGCTGTCCTGGAATTCACTCTGTGGATCAGGCTGGCCTTGAACTCACAGAGATCCGCCTGCCTCTGCCTTTCAAGTGCTGGGATTAAAGACCTGAGTCAGCACTGCCTGGTTTGAAGTTTTCTTGGTGGAATAATTCTTCCTCAATATGGATTTAGCATTAGCTTAAGCATTCAGTTCCCAGGCTGGAAGATAATCCTCTAACTCTTAGTCACTGTCCACTTATCTGTAACCTCTGTTCTTGGTCCCTTGCTGCAGAATATTAACCAGTCTGCATATGTTTAGGTGGGTATTCCACTCTCTTAGTGTCTTACAGGTGATTTTCTTCATCCAGTGGTCAGTGTAGTTAAATAACATCTATGATGGTAGCAGGCAGTGCAGGCTGGGAAATGTCTCTGACTCACCCATGTGGTAGGTTCTGAAAGGGAGCAACAGGGATGCTGTTTCAGTTTGAGTGCTGCATGCTCTGTGTGGGAGATGATGAAGAGCAGTCTGGGACCCGAAGTTGGCCTCTCACCATCTGCCTGATACAGGCAACTTCTTACAGTAACCTCAGGGGAAGGAAGTTGGTGTTGGTTGAGCACTCCTTCCACGAAGTTAAACCAAGATGCCTGACCTACATTGTAGGCCTCCAAAATGACCTTCATTGTAGTCATAGAAGTTCAAGGTTAAGTACATAAAAAAATAAACATTGCAATCATAGTTATTATATGCAGTGCTTGGAATCCATGGCTTCATCCACTTTTGAATTTTCCAGCAAAAGAGTGATAAGGTAGTAGGGTTGAGTGGGTAGTTATGTGGCTGTAGGGGCAGCTGTTACACATCTTTAGGACAATCTGCTCCTTTTGTTTGCAGGACCTTTCACCCTTCACTTTCTAGCTGGGTCTCAACACCAGCAAAAGAGACCATCTATGAAGCAGTATGACCGTGGGACTATGGGAAGGTTCATCTTTGTGCTCTACTAAAATTCTCTCTTTGAAGCATCTCTTTTGACAACTATTGAAA
Organism: Cricetomys ansorgei; assembly: GCA_026225945.1. Taxonomy (NCBI): domain Eukaryota; kingdom Metazoa; phylum Chordata; class Mammalia; order Rodentia; family Nesomyidae; genus Cricetomys; species Cricetomys ansorgei. The sequence continues at coordinate 7,972,878 of JAMJFZ010003581.1, read as the reverse complement.
AATGTACTTTTCTAGGAAGTAACTCACCACCCAGAAAAAGTGGGTTTAATTATCTAGCCCTTATTTAGAAACTTTTCTCTTGTGGCTGGACAGATAGCTCAGTAGCTAAGAACACTTGCTGCTCTTACAGAGGACCTGGCTTTCACTCTGGAACTCATATTGGGCAGCTCACAGCTGACTGTAACTCCAGCTCCAAGGGAACCAAAGGCTCCTTCAGGCCTCTGAGGGTACCACTGTATCTGTGCACATACATACCTATACATAATTTTAAATATATATCTTTTTTAAAAACCTCTAGCTCATAAGAATCAATCACTGTGACACATAGATCAATAAGGAAAAATTCTTAACACTTATACTCATGGTCTAGAAAGGCAGAAAGACAATCCTAGCACCTGGCAGCTGGGATCACCATATTGAAATCAATACATAACCACTGGATGCATACATAGCAAGTTGCTCTCCCACAACACTATGAGGATTTCTGTGGGAATCTTACATTGTCTTGGAGTTTCTGGTTTCTTCCTTCTTTTCTTATAAACATATGAACATATAAAACCATGTGTTTATTGTATATATATGTGTATTTCTCTCTCTCTCTCTCTTTCTACATGCACACATTATGGCATGCTTATGAAGGCCAGCGGACATTTTTTTCAAGGGCCAGTTCTCTCCTTCAACCACGTAAAATGGGATTGCACTAAGGATGTCAGGCTTGTTAGCAAGTACTTTTACATGCCAAGCCATCTTGCCTGCCTGTCTCACGGTTTCTTAAGACACTGTGAGACAGTTCTACTTTCGTGGCCCACTTCCTATAGGATGCCTCTGTTTTGAACTGACCTGGGTGCTTTGCCTTGTTGAAAACAACATTGGACATTTATGTATGTGGTCGAAGTTCCTGAAGTTGTAGAATGATGGTGGGAGGTACTGAACAACACCATATTACAATGATTTCACCGCCAAATACCAGATATCTTACACATGTGCATGTGTGCGTGCACACACACACACACACACACACACACACACACACACATCAGTGCAGTGCCCATGGAGACCAGAAGATGGTGTCAAATCCCTTAAACTAAAATTACATCCAGTTGTGAGTCACTCAGTATAAGTGCTGGGAACCCAACTTTAGTTCTTTACAAGGAGCTGTCTGTGCTCTTATCTCCAGGGCTTTTGTTCCTAAATACACTTTTCAGCTACTGTTGCTGATGAAGCAGTGCCATAACCGTTTCACTATGTGTTCTTGTCTGTCTGCTAGTTACTCTGCTCTTGCAGCTTTTACAGCTTAAGGCACCTCTGAGATAGAAAGGAGGGTTTATAAATTAGGAAAAGTGTAGATGTTGGAGGCCTTTGGTTGGAAAGGTCTTCTGGGGACAGGAAGAGACTAAGGTTGGTCTTGTGACTCTTAGAAGATTAAAAAAAAAACAAACAAACAAACATTGCCACAGCAGATGTCAGGAGTACTATGGTAGATGTTCCTACATGTACAGAGCACCCAGGAATCATGGCTTCTATGATATAGGAATAGATTTAACCTTGCTTATGAGCACTTCACATATTTGTCTACTTTAAGTTTATATATTTTTTAGCTGTGTCACACTGGGGTAAATTTATATGCTATGAAAAGAATGTCACAAGTACCCATAAACTGGGCATGGTGGTACACACCTGTCATCCCAGCACTTGGGAAGTTAGGCAGGAGGATTGTGATGTTGAGGTCAGCCTGGGACCAATAGCAAGAAACTGTCTCAAAAGTAATGAATGAATAAATAATTAATATTTTGTGAGATGCTGCAAAATTATATGTCTCTGAAGTTTTCCTTTTATGATAGCTCCTAATCTGAACAGAGAGGAGAGAGTTAAAGAGGCATGCTAAAGGGACCTCGGAGTTGGCACAGGACACACCAGATTCTTAGCACCAAGGAGATGTATTTGCTGCAGAGGGACAGAGGGTAGGGGAATGGGGGGTTAGATAAAGAGGGATATTAGCTCCCCCCAGAGGGCAAAGCCTCTGGATAGGCAGATGTGACCCTTAGGCAAATGGTGGGTTACACAGGATCCTAGATGGGAAGGGAAAAAGGGAAGTTATAGTTGGAGATGAGTTGTGATGGCTGTTTCTGATTGGCTGGAAGGAGAAGAGAGGAGAAGACACGTGGACTTTTTTTGGGGAGAGGTGAGGGTGCTGTGGAAGGATTTCTGGGATGGGTCTATATGTGTGAGAGGCTAGAACTTATCTTATGTCTGGCTACATTTTCGTGACCCATTGTCATCTTGGGGACATGTGGGATACATACTAACATGTGCTGGACATTGTGTTCTAGGATGATAGGTGGTTTTAGATCTCTAAGTAGTGCTGCTGACATAAATGTGCCAATTAATCTCATCATCTTTTAACTCAAATCTGAATATCAAGCACATATAAACTGCTGAAAGCTGGTGGCCCAGCATTTAAGAAGTAAACCACTCAAACATTAGAAACATCAGGTGTGTCTTGAGTAGTTTTCCCTACCAAACCCTTCTGCTGTGTAACAGTTTCTTTAGAGACTGAAACATTTCATCCTGCAGGAAGCTCCTTAAGCACCAAGGTAAACAACTCAAAAAGTTTCAGGAAGTTCCTGAAACTGACAAGATTCACAAGGATCCTCCCTTTCAGGGTAAGCAATAAAAGTTGAGAATCCCTCTCAGAAAACCCAAGTGTCTAAGAAGAGTCTCAGACAAGCCATGCTGGAAAGCATGGTCTTAGAGGCAAATGGTGGGTTATATAGAGTCCTAGATGGGAAAGGGAAAAGGGAAGGTACAGTTAGAGAAGGGTTTGGGGTGACTGCTTCTGATTGGCTGGAAGTAGAACAAAAGAGAGGACATATGGACTTTTTGGAGAGAGGTGAGGGTGCTGTGGAGGGATTTCTGTGAGATGTGGGGCTGTATGTGTGACAGCCTAGTCCTCCCATCTAGGACCCTATATAACCCATCATTTGCCTCAAAGAAGACTCCGGAACCAGCTGAGCTGCCTGGAAGAGCTTTAGAGGCACCTGGAAGAGCATTGCCACCTGCTGAGCTGCCTGCAGACTGTACAGTGTGTTCTAGGTTCCCAGCCTTGTGAACTGTCATCCATGCTGGGGTAAGCTTTGGTGATGCAACTGTCTTTAAGTTATTTCTGCTCCTATAAGTAACCCCTCAACCATATACCTGTAAATAAGGCCCCCCCATAAACATGGTTCAGTAAGATGGGCTTTGGTGGAATTTGTACTTTGGTCTGTCTTGGGTTCCCTATGTGGGGTGAGTAGACATGTATGTTGTGTCTCCCAGGAAAAGTTTTGTCACACAACACTCTTCCTCCCTTTCTCTATTCTTCTTATTGATTGATTGAGACAGAGTTTCTCTGTTGTAACTCTGGCTGTCCTGGAACTCATTCTGTAGACCAGGCTGGTCTCAAACTCACAGAGATCTGCCTGCCTCTGCCTCCTGAGTGCTGGGATTAAAGGCATGCACCATCACCACCCAGCCTTCTTTTCTTTCTTATATCAGCGGACCACTTAGATTTCATTGACAGAAACCTGAGGAAACTCAAAAAGACCACAACATCAACAGCTAGGATTTGTATCAGGTCGAGCTATGAATAATTGTGAAGAATTTTTTGCCTGTTGTGAAATTTAAGAAAAGTTTGTGTTAATTTTTTTTTCTGCCCTCACCTTGAATCTGATGCCAAAGCCTGTGAGGAGGAAGGGAAAGCACCTCTGAAGAGACTGGCTCTGGAACTGCTTGTTCAAAGTAGGGTGACCCCATCCGTGGGACTCTCCTTGTTGAGAACATCATCCTCAGTGTAGTACAGAGGACACATGGATTTGTGCTTCGCTTTCATTTCCCTCTGGACACAAGAACAGTTATTATAGTATTGTGGTGAGAAGCACTACCATGAGCCACTGATTCTCCAGGAAGGCTGCAGATAGCTTGGTTAACCACACTGTTTATCAAGAGACAGGGCAGACCGAGGCGAGAGAGGTGGGGTTTGTGGGAGCTGACTTGGATGTGAGTCAGAGACACAGTCCAGGTTATCTGGGGCAGTGAAGAGTTTCATTACTAAAACCATACTGTTGTGCTACATGCAGCTCATGACATTGCAGAAACATGAGAAATAATCTAATAACTCCTTGATGAAGAAATGTTAAACTAATGCTTAAGCCCAGTTGAAGTTATTGTACTTCCTGATAGACAAAAAAAAAAAAAAAGGAAATTGCCGCCTGAAAGCATTCCTCCTCGTCTTCTTCCTTCTTCTTCCTTATTGCTCTTCCTCCCCTCCCTCCCTCCCTCCCTCCCTCCCTTCCTACTCTCCCTCCCTCCCTCCCTCCCTTCCTTCTCTCCCTCCCTCCCCTCCTCCTCCTCCTCCTCCTCCTCCTCCTTTTCCTCCTCCTCCTCCTCCCTCCTCCTCCTTCTCCTCTCCTCCTCCTCCTCCTTCTCTTCTTCTTCCTTCTTCTTTCTTCTTTTCTGGAGCTGACCTTTAAACAAAATTCTATGCTTCTTCCTAACCCAATACAGTGAAATAGTAGTCAGAATGTAGAGTTTAAATATAAATATAAAATTTACAAATAGTAAACCTTTTCCCAAAGTTTCCCAGCAGGCAACTGGCTTGTGTTTTTTTGTTTTTGTTTTTGTTTTTGTTTTTGTTTTTTTACTATAGTATAATGCTTTTAAGATATATTCTAAAGCATCTAGATCACTAAAGATCATTAAGCTTTTTTTTTTTTAAGGTTTATTTTAGATTCTGCATATACAGTGTTTGTGCTCATGTGAATGCATATACTCCTAGAGGCCAGAAGAGGGCATTGGGTCCCCTAAAGCTGGAGTTACAAGTAGGTGTGAGCTGTTCAAAGCACGTGCTGGAATCAAACCCAGGTCCTCTGGAAGAGCAGTAAACACTCTTAAAGGCCAATCATTTTTCCAATCCTTACTTTGTTCTTTTAAGTCGTTGGATGCAATTCCCTTGTTGGAATATACTCATCTGTAATTATTCATACTCTAGTTGATGAACATTTGGGTTGCTTGCAATTTTGTTCCTACATATGGATGTTTGTTTGCCAGAATTTTTTATTTCTTTTGGGTAAAAATTGAGGAGAAGGCCTGCTTAGATTTGTCAGTGTACTCTTAACCGGTAAAGTATTTTCTAAAGTGGCTTGTCCAAAGTAAAAATTGCAGCAAATTAGTTAAAAGGAGTGTGTGTGTGTGTGTGTGTGTGAGTGTGTGTTGTTTTGAGATAAAAGAAGAAATCCATGTCAACGTCACAGAAAATATTTAACAAAATAATAGAAGAAAATTTCTCCAATCTAAAGAAAGAGATACTTATTAAGGTACAAGAAGCATACAGAACACCAAATAGACAGGACCAGACAAGAAAACCCCAACAACACATAGCAATTAAAGCACCAAATATACATAACAAAGAAAGGATATTAAAAACAACAAGGGAAAATGACCAAGTCACATATAAAGGCAGATCTACTAGAGTAACACAACTTTTAAGTAATGAAGGGCTGTAATTAGCATTTACTTATGATTCTGGAATCAGGCAACACCTCATTCTGTAAAATGCAGAAAGTATTCTGAGGAGCTGAACAGAAGAGACTGCCCTTGTGGGTACTGAATAAAACAGAAATAAGATAAAAATGTATTAGAATTTTGAAGTTATTTCTCTTGTATCATTAAAGCAGAGGGATTGTAAATTAGTATTGCTACTAAGAAAATCAGTAGGAGGTTCGTGAAAACATTTAGGAGGAGAACTTCTATATGATCTAGCCAGGCTATTCTATGTATATACCGCCAAACCAAAGTTTGTTTACTATAGAGATACTTGCTATAGAGATACATAAAAGAGAATGATCAGAGAGTCTGCTTAAGAATGCGTCTCCTAGTAATGTCAGAAGCTGCACCCATAAAGTCTCAGTGACGTGACTGCTTAACTAGGAGCTGTGTGGAGGCCACAGGACGATCTCTGGTGGGGTTCTTCAGGCGATAGGCATCTTTTCTTTCCTCCCTCCCTTCTCCTCCCATCTCTTTCTTTCTTTGCCCCTTCTCCCTTCCCCTCTTTCTTTTCCTTTCTCCCTTCCTCCTCCCTCCCTCCCTTCTTTGTCCTTGTCCTCCTGTTCCTTTGTCTTCACGTTCTGATTTTTCTTTGTACGCCTTGAATTGTTCTGTCTTACTCTTTCACTGACCTTCTTTTGATCTTGAGGTATCAAATTTTTCAGGGGTCAGACCCTTCTGTCATGTGACTTCACTATAAGATATCCCAGCAAGCCCTGGCTTCTGAAACTTCCTCCCAAGTCCACAACCATGCTTTAGATAACATCTGCTTTCACTCAGGGGACTTTATTCTCCAAAGATGTTTCAGTGTAGACCTTTGTGAGGCTTCAGGCTTACGTCTTCGTTTTCCCGTTGGACTATCCACAGATATTGCACACCAAATGTGCACAAAGGAGGTTAGCCACTCCTATTGCCTCCTAATCTACTACCCCTCTTCTTTGTCCTACTCAAAAACGTTGTGATCTACCCCAGTGACCAAGTCAGAAATAGTTACGATTCCTTCTGTCCAACTACCCATAAAATTCTGTTGATTTTTATTTTTAATATTTCTCATCCTTTCTAACCACTTCTACCTCTCTCAGAATAATAATCTCATTTTCAACTACTTTATCCGACTTAATTCTTCCAGTATCTTCAGCAGCTATGTGTTACAGGCAAGGTACTCTCAAACCAGAGAATGTCATGCTCTAGTGATGGGTTTATTCTCTCTTGAATACTTTCTCTTGATGTATTTCTACTTTAATAGTACATTATAAAGGAGTATAAACCTTAATGGACCTTCCTCTTTACAGACCCACTGCACACCCTATCCTGGGTGCTCCACCATTACCCAGGCTGGATTTGAGTCAGATATATGGACTAGGAGTAGACTAAATGAATTTAGCTTCACTGAACTATAAGAGGAATGAAGGATTCAGTAGCCACTGGTGACTATGTGTAGAGTTGAGGACACCACTCCAACAGTCTTGGATCCCATCTCTGCTCATTCCTAGAATCAACACATCATCTTATGCTCTCATGCTCTATTTTCTTCCTTGCTCACCTTAGATCCATGGCCAGTTCCTGCAGTCACTCTTTTACATATGTTCTCTGATTTTTGCTTGTTTCATGTGGTCAAATTCAACTGGCCACATCTCAACCACGGTTACATTTTGAGTCTTTTTTTTTTTTTTAAAGTATGTGCTTGTGCTCTCCTCAGTGCTGATTGTGGCCAGAGAAAAGCTAACCTGTAGACTGATTTTTATTTAAATATATGACCACTAACCTCAGGAGGATCCATAATACCATCCAAATATCAATGGCTTTTCTATTCTCCCATCTGCCTTTTGAATATTTATTCCTGTCACTGTATGACAGTTACCGATTTATTTCCTTTCATTTCCAAATTTATCTTTTGTTTTGTTTCATTTGAGACAGGGTTTCTCTGTTGTAACTTTGGCTGTCCTGGAACTTACTCTGTAGACCAGGCTGGCCTTGAACTTAACAGAGATCCTCCAGATTTATCTTGATTGATATGCTCTTCAGTACTCCACTCGCCTCCACCATTTTCCACACTCAGTAGGTAACTTCGCATCTTGTATGATGCAGAAAATAAAAGCAACCAGAACTTTTGGAAACTCTGACCTACCCACATTCCTGCATCAGATAACTCTCCTGTGATAATCTGATGGCACTTCCATATAAAGCCAACTCCCACCCCCATCTCTTTTCTCATATTCATGTTAGTGGCTCCAGAATCCTTTCTTACAAAAGTGTCCTTGTGTTCTTGCTTAATTCACATCACCTTAGATCTTCCGATAATGGTGCTGCTTTACAGTGTGCAATCTATTGAATACAAGTTAGCAAAATTATCCATCTTTACATAGTGCCGTATGACCAACACTGCTATATTCCTGTGCCAGATAGATGTATTTTTTTCCAAATTAAAACATAGAGTATATTACTTCTTTGATGTCTTGTTGCATCTCTCTCAAGATAACACTTAAAATGAATTTTTATATACTGCTCACAATCCAAGATTTCAGTTGAACATTAAGAAGGATTTCTTGTTTTGGAGGACAATGATGGTGAGATTTTTGTGTTTGAAGTTCTTTAGAAATAGATTTGGTAATATTGTTTGGCTTGTGAATGATATCATGTTATCATAAAAATTGCTGTGTTTGTGTATGTATGTATGTTCATACTATGTCAGACATGTGGAGGTGCGAAGACAACTTTGTGGAACTTGTTCTCTTCTTTTGCATAGGTTCCATAAATTAGGTTCAGGTAGTAAGCTTGTGCAGCAAATACATCTACTCAATAAGCCATACTGTTGGCACCAATATCAAGGTTTTTGCTCTTTTGCTAGAGAAGTGGAGTGGAAGACTATTCCAACCATTCCGGCACAATGATTTCCTAACTGTCCTTATAACCATCCAATAAGAGTTAGTTAAGGCCCTACTTCTCCAGAAGAACAATGAATAAGTAAGAATGAATGAGTCAGCCTTCCCAACTTTTGTCTTTCCAGTAACGAACATCGGACCAGAGACATATAAATACATATTAATTTATGAGTGTATCTTCCTGGCTGTTATCACCATTGCAGTTCGTATTAGGCAGGCATATAGGCATGAACAAATCACATGCATAGCTCCTCTTTCCAGGAATTTACGAGAGTAACCTATCTGTGGTAATTCAGCGTGAGATATGTGAAGGGCGAGTCACCTTTGATCTGAGCTTTTTTAAAAGTTTCTTTACTTTTAACCACAGACACATCCACTTCCCCAACATCACTAAGAATGAGATTACTGCTTTGAGAGCCAGTCATTTCACCTGTGCCCTGTATTATACGTCTGACAAGAAATGGTGCTGAGAGTGTGAGGAGGCGTGGGATAAGCAGCCAGCCTTGAAGTCTCAAGGTCTGAGGTCTGTCTTGTCTGTGGTGTGTGCACTGTTCTTCCTATGTGCTCTTCTTGTGACAGGCTCTGTGTTTTGGAATCTGGCTGATAATGGTGGCTTTACAGTTAAACAGGAAAACAAATACCTGTTCTCTCTGCCTCTTTTCTCTCCTTCTTTCCCTTCCCATTCTTCTAAAAGTCTTTGATACTTACATTCCAGAAATGACAAAACCACGTCAGTTATTAAGCCTATGAGCTTCTCTATGACCTTAATTATTTCTTCCTCCCCATCCCCATCTCTCTTTAGTTTTTTCGAGGCAGGGTTTCTCTGTTGTAACTCTGCCTGTCCTGGAACTCACTCTGTAGACTAGACTGGCCTCGAACTCACAGAGATCTGCCTGTCTCTGCTTCCCCAGTGCTGGGATTAAAGGCCTGTACCACCATCACCTGGCAATTATTTCTTTCTTTGAATAATTACTTCACTTTAAATTATGTGTATGTGTCTGTGTGTAGGTATGTGTGTGTGAATGTAGGTACCCTAGGAGGTCAGGAGAGGACTTTGGATCCCCTAGAGAAGAAGTTACAGGTGATGGTGAGCTGCTGGACAGGGGTGCTCTGTAAGAGCAGCAAGTGCTCTTAACCACTGAGTCATCTCTTCAAAACACTTCCAATTCTTCCTTTGTGGTTATTTTCCATCCTACTGCCCCTTATGCCTGTATATCTTTCTTTGAAAATAGGAGTACTGCCACTCATCTTTGAATTTCTTCATGTTTTCTTACTCTAGATAAATGCTTAATGTTAGTTAAAAAATACACGGATTGGTCCCTATCCCATTGGATTGTTCTATGGATAAATGCTATCATAGCTGAGAAAGGCCATAAATTATATTTTGTCATTTTCACTTACTTCACTGGAGAACGACCAAGTTACACAGCTGGTGAAGGCAACTCTTTAATGCCTCTCATCAAACCCTCCTCCATCATGGATACTCTGAGACATGCGCATTAGTAACTATCTTTATTGTCTGGGCCCACCTCTGAGCTTCTCTAACCACTCCCTGTTTCCTCACAGCATCTTGCTCAAGATAGTAGTAAAAGACATGACATATGGATCCTAAGGATGTAAAATCCTCACGAATATGGAAGGAAGGGTTTTGTTGCTGAACACAAAGCATAAAGCTTGAAGTGCATAAGTAAGAATGAACAAAACCAGGTATGCTAGTGTTTGATCAAGAATTCCCTGAAGGTCCACATGTTAGGGGTTTGGTTCCCAGCCTTTAGTGATATTGGGAGGAGGTGGAACCTTTAGGAGATGAGACCTGGTTGAAGGAAGTAAGGCTTTTGTGTGCATGCCCTTGAAGGGGCTGGGACCTCAGACTCTTCCTTTCTCTCATTTTGTTTCCTCTTTCATGTGCTTTCATCATGAAGCATGGCCAAGGCAGGGCAGAGAGGGAGGGCTATGAATAAGAGGAATAGCCCAGGGAAGAGTGGTTAGGGCCTTCAGGCAGAAGGGCCCCAAATGCAGGCATTGAGTTCAACAACAGCATAGGGGCCCCACACGAACCTCATATTAAGAACACAATGATGCAGAAAGTGGCGTGAAATAAACCAGACAATGAGAGTACTTTGTTACCGTTGACTTTGTGTATAGGTAGCGTTGGCAGATGCATTGAGACCATTCGGAGCAATGGTAGTTAGGATGGGTGAGTGAGACAGAGGTAACAGAAGGAAGGCACACACTCTTGGGAAGAGGGAACCTCAACTGAGGAATTACCTCCATCAGATTGGCCCATAGGCGTGTCTGTGGGGTCATTTTCCCACTTAGTAATTAATGGAGGGCCCAGCCCACTGTGGGTGGTGCTATCCCTGGGCAAGTGGGTTCTGGGAGGTAGAAGAAAGGTAGCTGAACATGATCTAGGTAAGCAAGCCAGTAAGCAGTGTCTCTTTGTGGCCTCTGCTTCAGTTCCTGTCTCCAGGTGTCTGCCTTGAGTTCTTGCCTTGACTTCCCTCGGAGATGGCTTGAGACTTGGGAGTTATAAGAAGAGATATCCCCTTTCCTTCCCAAGTTGATTGGTCAGTGCTTTATCAAAGCAGTGGAGAAACAATTGAGGACCCTGGGGATATTGTATTGGTGAGAAGAAATGGGCCCCCAAAACCATTAGAGAATGAAAACACCGAGCCTGATGATGCAGACATGTTAAAGTGTGAGAGAGGGAAAGGAGAAAGAGGCCCCGCAGATTTCTAGCTTGGGCGACTGGGAAAGGGCAGCACTGGCTCAGAAAATGAGGTTAGAATATGAGTGATGTGGATGAGGGAATGAGAGACGCGTTCGGATGTGGATTGTCTCTTTTACGGTTTGTCTGTGAAGCGTCCCCCGCAGGCCCATGTATCTGAGCACTTGGCCCCTAGCTTTTCCCGCACTGTTTTGGGAAGTTGCGGAGCCTGTAGGAGGTGGAGCCTGGCTGGAGCGGGTAGGCCTCTGGGATGCAGGCTCTGGGGTTATATAGCCAAGTCTCACTTCAATCCAAGTTCTCTGCTTCCTGGTCTGTTGAGATGTGAAGAGCCAGCCCCATGCTCCCACTGCCAGGAGTCCCAATACAGCCGCCGGCTAAAACCGAAACTGTGATCCAAAACCAGTGTTTCTGTCAGATATCTTGTCAGTGTCAAGAAAAGTAACTAATAAAGTCTCCAAATATCCATTGCGGGAAACGTGGTCTCCATTATGGTGGTTTTGAGGTGGTGAAACCTTTAAAAGGTTGGGCCTTGGGCAAGGTAGTTCGATCATGGGGGAATCAAACGAAGAGACCAGTTCTATCTCGTGATAGGAGATGGGGTCTCATGGGTCTTTCCTGAAGGGGATGGGTTGTTATAGAAGAGCCTGATACTTTTTCTCTATCTCATTTTAGCACATGTTCCTTTATGTGGATTCCATTTGCATGAAGCCTTCACCAGAAACCACAGGTGCCATATTTGTCAACTCTAGAACTGTCAGCTAAATAAATCTCTTTTCTTAATGAGTCATACAGCCTCAGGAATTTTGTTATAGCAACACTAGATGACCAAAGACAGAAGCCCCCCTTTTTTTTCTATTCCCAAAATCCTAGTAAAACTAATATGAAATAATGGTTCAGGACCACAGACACATGCATGCTACTCTTTAGTTCTGTGCTCCTCAACGTTCCATCTAGTGAAGCCCTCAAAATCAGCAGTGTAGTTTAGTTTTGAATTTTAAAGCATGAGGGCAGCACCTGTGTGTGGGGAGCTTGTGACAGGCTGGCAATGAGAACCGAGAGTGCAAGACGATGGTGACAGGAGGAACTGGACACAAATTGCCCACTGGTTCTGGGATTAGGATGAAATAGACGTAGGCCATAGAGTTCTGGGTGGAAGTGGGACATGCTGGAGAGTGAAGAGTGAAGGCTGGTGAGATGGATCAGCAGGTAAAGATGTCTGATTCCAGAGAGGGGGAGGGAGGGAGAGAGAGAGAGAGAGAGAGAGAGAGAGAGAGAGAGAGAGAGAGAGAGAGAGAGAGCAGGGAGCCTGTGGGAATGGCTGGAGAACTTACAGAGGGCTCCCTAAACTAGGGATGATAATAGATCAGGGTCTGGGGTTGGTGGTGCCTATGATTCAAAGCTTGAAACTGACCTGCAGGTTAATGTGACTCAGTTTTGGTCATGTTAAATATCTCTCATACTTGAAGCTAGCTCTGCACCACCCCTTCCCTTCTGGGTGCTTGGGTGCACTGGATGAGAAGCAGAGCCAGATTTGAGAACTGTAGCTCTGAGATGCCAAGCTGTTCCTTACCACTTTCTGGTGGGCCTTGGTCATCAGAGCAAGGCCGAGTCTGGCAAGACACTGGACTCCTATTTCTTCTTTTATGTCAAGCATAAGGTTATATTTTTAGGAAGATTTTTCCTTTTCCCTTCTGATCTTCAGCCATGATGTGTCGTTTTCTCAGGGCCACTATTACTTTTGCTGAATTTATTGCAGAATGCTTCAGTTCATGGCATTGCCCAACAATAGAAGTGCTTTGTCCTCCATTGTCTTAAAGGAATGTGAAATTGAGGATGTGGAGCTGGGCGATTCAAAGGCACTGCTCTGAGGCACTCTTCCTTTCCAAATAGAGGAGAGCTGACAAGGCTGAAGTTCAAATGTCCTTCAGTGTGCTTGAAGGATGAGTAACGGGACAGCCCCTCCCCATATCAAAATCTGCAGATGCTCAACTCCTTGCGTAAAACAGTGGCATTTGCGTGTAACCTACTTACACCCTTCTACATACTGTGTTATCTCTAGATGACCTGCAGCTTCACACAATGTGAACCCCGTGTCAATGTGTACACCACTGCACTGTTTAGGAAGTAATGGCGTGGACAAAGACTATATGTTCTGTACTGACACCTATCAGAGACCTACCTACATTCTCATTTTTTTTTTTACTCTTATTATTAGTTTTTTTAATTTTATGGACGAAGAGGCAAGAAGCTTAAAAATACTGCTCGTGGCTCGGCAAGAAAGGAAAGCCAGGATCGAAATCTGAATTTGTGTGATTCCAAGTTTCTGTTATTCATTTACAGTTTGGCATGGTGGGAAACATTACAATCTTAAAAATTTATCTTTGATAGAAATAGAATTATTATCACTTTCTACTGTCTTTTTCCCTCCAGGCCCTCCCAGCTACCCTTCTTTAAACCCCTTCCACACACTCCCAGTCTCCAATTGATAGGCTCCCTGTCATTATATTGCTATATATATATATATATATATATACATATATATATATATATATATATGGATATGTATGGATGTGTATATACAAATATGTATAAATGCAACCTGCTGAGTCCATTTTTGTTGGTGGCGTGAATATAGTTTCAGGGCTGACCATTCTGCACTAGACAACAAATAAGGGGCTCATCTCTGGGAGAGGCTAATTCTCCTTCTCCCAGAAGTCAATAGTTGCCTGTAGTTCTTTGTCTAGGGGTGGCACCCCATGAAATTTTGCCCTTTCCATGTTAACATACTGATTGACATTGGCATCGTTCTGGTCTTGTTTATGCAGCCATTCCTAGGAGACTGTTTCACAGAAGACCTTTGATACTCTGGTTCTTACAGTCTTTCCGTTCCTCTTCCATAATAGCCCCTGAGCCATAGATGCAGGAGTTGTGCTGCAGGTATATCTACTGGGGCTGGGCTTCCCATGATCTTCTGATCACCTGTTTCCAGATGTAGTTTTCTGGGACCATCTTCATTTGCTGTAAAGAGAGTCTCATTTGATAAGGAGTGTAGCTACACTTATCTGGGAAAGATGTCTTGCACATTCTAACTACATTCTTGATCCTCCACTGATTAAATCCAAGGAGTAGAACCTGTACAAATGGAGGGCTGATTATACTTTGTGTGTGTGTGTGTGTGTGTGTGTGCACACACACACATGCCTGCCTGTACATTCATGAGAAGCTAGAAGAGGGTATCAGGTGTCCTGCTGTATCATATTCTGTCTTATTCCATTAGGGCAGGCTCCATCTTTGAACCCGGTACTTATATTTTCTCAGCTATGCTGGTGGCAGGGAGCCTCAGCGATCCTCCTGTCTTAATCTTCCTTGAGCTGGGGTTACTGGCTTGTTATTTGGGTTCTAGGACCTGAACTGAGGTCCTCATGATTGCACAAAAGGTGCAATCTCTGATTGCATCTGATCCATCTTTCCATCCCTCACCCATGCACCCACTTTTAATAAGAAAGAATAAGGAAAGAAATTCTCTTCCAAAAATTTATTATTACACAGTAGTATTATTACAATATTGTTAACAGGATAGAGAGTTAAGTTGACCGTTTTTATGAAGCTTCAATAGTTAAAAAACAAAGTTAATAAACAGAAAACTATTTTTTTGTTTTCACTTTATTCAGAGAAAGGAATTTAAAGTATATAAATAGTAAAACCAAATTTTTAATTAATATCTAATCTTATAGAGGACTTCCCTAGGCAGATCTGATGATCATACTATTTCACCTGTATTTAAAAACTTAAGAAAAATAAATAGATCCATAAATAACTCATATAAATATAGTTTTACCTTTTAAATAATAAAATATCTAAGTCTTGAATTTTGTCTTCTTCAGAAAGAAACGTAATAAGGTAGATAATTCATTAAAATAATTTATGTCCCAAAGTTATCTCAGGACATATTAAATACATAAATAATTTAAAGCCCACAGAAAAGCAGACAAAAAGCAAATTGGCACCCCCTTTAAAAACCTTCTCCTCAGGGAGGAGGGCAGACAATTCTGACTCCACCTCTGAGCCAGTATTACTTGTTGAATATAAATCGCATGAACTATTTTAAGAATATAAGTGAGTTTGCTGAGAAACATGAGTCTTGGGAGCCCCCGAGGCTCGTCCTAACTGCTCCAGTCACCCCCTGTTCTGTGCTTAGGCCACGTGGCGGACAATAGAGGAAACGCAGGTGCAGCCCACACCCACCAGCATCTTCTCCATTCGGAAGGAAAGGGGGCAGCTCTCAGCCTCCCTCCTCAGGACCAGGATCTCTTGCTGGATGAGAACAGAATTCATGTGGTGGTCCAGCTTCCCCTCAGCATTGACGCAGCGCTGGTGGCGGCACTGTGCCTCCCAGATCACAGAAGGATATCTGTTAGGGTCCTCATTGCGGCTGCAGGGGAGACAAAGCCAGGAGAAAAGTGAATTTCTGGTTAAGTGCAAGGAAAAGCAGGAATGGGGAAGGGGGGAAGAGCATAGCATGACAAATATGAGCACTGCAAAATTTCTACTCGTTAGTCTGAAGAATTTAGGATTATCTGGAAACTTGAATCCTCTCCCTTCCATCTCTTCTTTCTCTCTCTCCTCATTCTCTCTCACCTCCTCTTTTTTTTTTTTGTAGTGGTAAGGATCAAATCCAGTGTCTCTCACTGACAGGCACCCATTGTAGCACTGGATTGTGCTCCCAGCCTCACAAACTTGGATTTTAAAGTTCATGAAGTTGTTTTAGAGAAACGCCTTTGAAAGATAAAACAGCTAAAGACCACACTGAAGAAGGCTTAGACTTAACCTAAAAGGTAGATTTTATGGATTCATTTGATTGATTGGAAAAGACAAAGGAATGAGTCATCAAGGAATAATCCGGTTGTTTGTCTGACTTGGTGAAATCTGTCTTCGAAAGAAGGAATATGTCAGAATTTTATCTGAGAACACTTCATGAGATGGAACCCAAGGGTTATTTGAAAAGCTGGAAACAAAGACAAAGGTCCCCTAATCTATTTCCCGTCCCCTTATAGCATTGGAATGAATACTTCACTTAGACTTTTGAATTGATTGAATAAACTCTCTTTAGTAGTGGAAAAAGTAGAAATCCTTTTGACAGGTGAATCTATAGGTTCCTTACGACCAAAACTTATTTACATATACTCAGATGATCAAAGTACCTATGCGCTGAGTCCTTTGTGGAGTCTAAACACTGTATGCCAAAGACATGTCAGGGACAGAAGTCCTGGAGATGGAGATCAAGTCTATCCAACTCACAAAGGAGTAGAAAGGCGAACCTGACACTTCCTTACCCAGCATTCGAGTTTTATTTTTCTATGTCATCTTCAGGACAGGCCCAAAAGTACCTAATTAATTATTAATTATTTTCAGCAAGTCCCCTCAATTGTATATTGGGTAGAGAAAACTCAGGCAACAATACACGGTGATAAATGTCCAGATTTCCAAAAGTCAACAATTGGCTTGAGTTTTCATAAATGCTAGGATTACTGTTATTAATTTTCATGATAGAGAAAACTCAGGCATTCATGCTCTGAGATAAGTTTCCAGATTTCCAAAAATTCAGCAATCGACTCAAGTTCTCCTAGATACTAGAATCATAGTTATCATTAACTTTGACTGATTTTTGGCATTAGTGACAACTCTATCAGTAAGACAACATCTGCTCTATCCAAGAAGTCTGCAGAAAGAAATCATGCCCCAGGAAATGTGTGATGTATAAGAGAGTGGGAAAAAGCACAGTCTTTGTCTGGAGTCCTTACTTACTGGAGAGTCCATGGGGAAGTAGATCGGTTGAGGTAGTCTGAGGGCCTTCTGGAACTCGCTTTTGGGCTAAAGGAGTTAAGGACTTTCAGGTTGACCTTCACATTCTGGAGGAAGTTCGTGTCCTCAGTGTTTGGACATAATGAACTTTGTGGGACGATTCCTGCCTTCACTACAGCCTCTAGGCTCAGGAGCAGCAACAGCAGCAGAGACTGAAAGGGGAAAAGAAAGAGATGGGGCAGTAGATTTGTATATGTTTTTTTCTGACAAATTCATTATGATGGAATATATAACTAACTATAGGAACTAGGATCTAGTACTAGGATCTGGAAAGATCTATACTACAACTTAAGACGTTTTAAATTTAAAAACTGCTAAGATGTCCAAAATCATGTCCGAAAGGTAAAAACGTAGAATTTATTTTATTTTTAACTAGTTTCCTACATTCTTCTTGTGACTGAGGACAGACATGCAATGTCTTTGATGGCAGTGGTTTTTAGCAAATATGTCACGTCCTGCCATCTCATCAGCCTGTTAGCTCATGAGTCAAGGAGAGAGTAAGTGACCTTGATTTTCTAGGAGGAAATGTCCTTCTGCACTGATATTCTCCGTTCCTCCATGCTGTAAACCCTGAGCGTAGTCAGTCATGTACCTTGGAGGAGAAGGTTGTAGAAAACCTATGCGTTGTCGACATTCACATTAGAATTAGAAACAGTGCTTATACACAGGCTACCCTTCAGAGGAAAACCAGAGCTGCCTTATGTTTTCTTAGGTATATTCTCTGGTTGTTCTAAATTTAGCGTGAATTGATTCTATAAATAAGAATCAGATTTCAGGACATATTTTTTAAGTTAAGCATTTAAAAAAAATGAAAAGCTTATTTATTCTGAAGGGGAGCTTTACATGTATCTAATTAGAATCAAATGGTTTGAGTGTACTAAGACTTTGGTATAAAACAATGGAAATAAAAGTCGTTTTTGTAGCTTTCAAATCTGTGAGAATAGTAGCTCACATTGCTCTGGATTAAAGAAAAATGACACAAGAAAATTATGTCAAAACCTTTGCACTCAAGAAAATAGACTTCTGATAGACTTTCTTTCTCATCGCATAGCATCACGTGACATTTCTTTTGTGGGTTAGTTCCATCACAGCTACCTTTCAGTTTTAACCTCATCTTTCTGGCTGATCCATATCAGTTCTTGAAAATGCTGTACAACACTTTAGGCCTCTACCAAAGATTTCATTTCCAGTTCTACATCTGCAAGCTCATGAATCTCCACAAGTAGAGTCCCAGGATTTCACACCATGTGTAGCAACACGATCTGGTTGGTCTCAGTCCACAAGAGCCTTGCACATTTGTGCTGTACTTACCACAGATGAAGTTCTCCCGGGTCTCATGGTTGCTTGTCCCGATCGGTTGGTGTGCTGGATGAGCTTGTGCCTGATGTGAGGTGGATGATGAAGTGTAGCGCTCCCGTTTCTCTTTTTATAGGGTTTTGCTCCTTTTGTGGTCACTTACGTTGAGGGTGGATTTGGGGGTGAGTAAAGATTACCATCCTCAAATGAGGTCAGGACAGAACCACCATGTTATGACGTGTGACATCTGTCTTTGAAGGTGGGTGGGAAGGGCAGAAGTTCACTATGCAAAGAAGCATTGCCTATTGGGGAGAAGAGATGCATTGCTATGGTTCAGTATCATGTGTGCACGGACATATATGAAACTGTTGTAGATATTTGTTCTATCTTAATGGTTTGTGGAGAAACAAAAAGCTTGGCGGTCTCTTGGTGTCGTGTGCTTTGAGTTTTGACTTGATTGTTCTCCTTTCCTACCAAATTTCCTGGCCAGAGAACTTCCCAGAAAACACTCAAGGTCTTGCCACATAAACAGACAAAACAAAATAAATCATTTAATAATGATGGAATATATTTGATTTAATTCAGTATACCATCTGCTTTTCTTGACTGTCTACTCTGCACAAGGAACAATCACAAGGTCCAGCTAGTTATTAGGGAGTAGCTAGAGACATGAGGTTTACTAGTGAAGACACGGCGGCTGTAAGTCATCTAGCAACTTGTTAATATTTGCTGTTTTGATGTTCGGTCTCATGGCTTTCTTTAAGGAGAGGAAGCAGAAATGGATGAATAAGGAACTGATTGAAGTGAAGAAGGAATTAAAAATAGAGGTGGATAATGCAGAAAGGTGATGGAGAAACTGAGGCACTGGGGAGTAGAGAGTAAGAACAGAAGGAGAGGAGATGTGAGCAGGAAAGCAGGAAACAGCTCTCTCATGCTCTCTCCTCTTAGTGAGGTGGCCTCTGCCTTCAAGTCTTTGAGAAGAGTTTCTCTTCAAGAATAGAGGATGAGGACAAGATGGTGAATATGGGGGCCAGTGGGTTATCAGAAACAGATGGTCTACATGTCATTTTTCTTTCTTCTACCTCTAGTGAGGTGAGCCATGTCTACTAGCTTCTCAGCTCTTCAGCTCCTGTCTCACGTTCAACACACAAACATGAGTTGAACCAGCAGCACCCGTTCAGTAGATGGAAGGTCTGGCAGGATTTCCAGATTCCATTTATGATCACATCAGTCTCAGAGGTTCTCTTACCTCCTGAATGAGAAATATGAACTGCTTAGCATTTGAATTAGCCTTGCAGTATGAGCAAATGTCGCTTCTAAACCTTGCCCCTACCATGCTCCATTTTGGGGTTCTCCCTGCCATGCCCTACCCGTTCACCTTCCGCAACCTAAACACTTTTGGTTAAAGTACAGCCTCCAAAATGTTCTTTTTCCACTCTGTTTATCAGCATGTTGCTTGTCTTGTAGGATCCAGTTCACATAGTTCTTCTAATTGGGGATAACATCACTGGAATGAACATCCCACCACATTGACTTCTTTACATCCCATCTCTTGCCTTGGGTCTCATTGTATATACTGCACTGAATTTGTCTTTGAAAAGTATGTTGGAGACATGTGTATTTCTATTTTGAGATTGTGCTGTAAGACTTCATTTCTATAAGTTTCATTATGTATGATATATGTATATTATATATGTATATATATGTATAATATAATCTTTTATATAACACAGATCTTCATGTATCACTTTTATGTCACTTGTCTCTTTTTGATAAGTGGCTTTATATTTCTCTTCAACTATATATTATTTGCTTAATGACTTCCTTCCTAGACTGTGAGCTACCTGAACGTGGGTAACTATTTTGTTAATCTGCACCATTTTGCATAGGGTTTAGTAAATAGCAAGTGGGCTTCTTTATTGATTAGCGCTGTGAAAAATCATGTCAGAAATTCATGACCTTGTTTCTTTTTAGAACTAAGCTACATTCTAAGACTTCACAGAGTTTTCTCAGGCCTCCATTCTATATTCTGATCCCTTTGAAAAGAGTGTGACAGTGTCGTAACCTACACTGGAGTCCATAGAGTAGACATTCCTTTTTGTTGCTATCTGGCAAGGATGAGCTGGAGGGGAATGTGCTTGCTGAGTCCATTGATTGATGGTGAAGGAAAAACACTAACAGTCCTCTGAGTCCAGCATCCTGGCTAGTGAGGCTCATCTTCACTTGCGCTGTGGCTCTGCCTTTTGGAGTCTTAGTTCATGGCTTTTTTTTGTTTATAAGCATAGTGTTATGCTTTATAAAATGAGGTTCTGTATCTATTGTTGATTGTGGGTGACATTTTTTTTTCAGAAATAAAATGAATAATCAAAAACAGGGTATTAGAAATGGTGATTTTGCTCAGTAATGGTCTCTATTGCTTCTCTGAAGATTTCAAACAGCAGCTACAATTCTGGGGAGCTGTGAGTTGCAGGATCAGGGCTGTGTGTGGGAGGGCCTGCAACAGATGCCTGCCTGCAGTCAAATGGTGTTTGAAGGGGAGTAACGTTTGTGGGCTTCTCGAAATTATTAGGCTATTAGACAGTATTATTTTCTAGCTACAGTAGAGAAGGATACAAAGGATAGGAAAAATTCTTACTTTTGTAAGCAGAATATAGTATCTTTTGTCTCATTATGGTAAAACATTAAGACATTGCTAGAAATATAAAATAAATAAAAACCAATTTTTGATTCTTACCCAGATGGACCACCATTGAGAAACTGTTGTTTCACTAATTTGTATTCAGTAGCCCTTCTCAGGAAAAAAAGATCAATGGTCTGTATAAAGGAGGCATTTCACAATTGTAGGTGGTTAACATACATCCTAATTTAAAGAGACAATGGCAGTTTGAATAGGTGGGTACTGTTGGTTTAATGCTTTGTTCAGCACTGTGTTATGCTCCTTCTCCATTGATCTTGGTGTAATAGAGAGATAACAGTCCTGGAGAGAATGCTCTTGGGCCCTAAATGTAGGTGCTGCTGCTACGAAAATGCCCAACCTGGACCAGGAACAATCCCAAACAGACACTTAAAAGAAAGATGTGATGTGAAGAAAGGAACATATTTGTAGTAATGACCACCCAGATGACCTTTTGGAATTGATAAAGCCAGAGCTTTATCAAGATCTAGATTTTGATTCAGTTTTAACTATAGTTGTGCTTTTGAGGACCATTCTTAAAAACGCTGTCATGGGAAGCCCCAGGAATGGGTACCAGATTTTTCTGGAATCCCTGGTGGAAGAAGGCTCATTCCTCATGTCATACAGTGAATTGGGCATGATTAATAAAGTGGCTACTTTAGCCAAGGAGGCTAGTGCATGGGCAGTGTTTTGGATGATAGCCTGTGGATGCAGTGTGTGTGTGTACGGATGTGTGTATTGAAAGTCTTCCTAGATTGTTCCCCCCTTTTTCTTTTGAGACAGAAAAAAACTGGTGCCTACAGATTGATTTGATTGGCTTGCCAGAGAGCTTCAGAGACCCCTCTGCCTCCTGCCTCTGTACCCCTATTTCCTCTAGTTAGGGCTGTAAAGACTCAGTTTTATATGGATTCTAGGGCTCCAAACTCAGATACTCATACTTGCATGGCAGGTACTTATTGACAGAGCCATCTCTCCAGCCCAGAATCCCTTCCTCATATTCAGATTCTGTTTTATTTTCAACATTAGTCATTCTTTACCCCAAATAGCTCTTATTCCTGATGGAGACCAGCTGTGAGAGGTGCTTCTGCGTAGTTAACTTTTCCTTCCTTCATTATTGGTCTTATTTCCTTTACTGAATTTTGATCTGGTTATTTTTCTCGATAGAATCCGATCATCTGACTGGATAGCTCTAAAAATCAAACCTAATATATGTGGCTAAAAATCATTAAATGTCCATTACATTATCCATGTGAAGCTAGTACCCTTGGCAAGCTCTAAACAGGACATAATGACTATCATTCCGGTAATGGTTGCTTCCCTCAGCATATCCTCTTTGCCAGCCCCAAAGCCCCGAGAATAATGTCTGGAAGCTGAGTAAGAGAAGGAAGAGGTGTCATGTCGCCTCATCTCAAAATGACCACAATATACCAGTGTTTCCTTAGTCTTTACCTGAAAACCTAATCAAGCAGACCCTCTGGGCTTGTCAGTTTCTCCTCTGAGTAATGAGTATAAACCTCATGGAAACTAAGGCTCCTTTCTCGGTGAATTTCTCCCTGGGCTTTTACTGAAACACTGATTTAAAGTGGGTCAGAAAACTTTCCATTTTTTTTTTTCAACCAAGCACAGTTAGAATTAGATACCTAGGCGTTAGCAGGTGCATGCAAATTTGTTTGACGATGGCCTCCACTTTGGTAATGCTGACTTCATTTGATACTCTAAGAATCAAGGTCAGCAACTGACTGGGTTTCAAGTCTAAACGGATGTCACTGAAAAGTATAGTCTAAAATTAAATAAGTAAACCAAACCACGTACTGCGGTTGGGCTCTCTTTATTTCTTTTCAGCAATCTTGCAGTTAATACGGCTTCGAAAACCACAGAATGTATTTAAAAAAGAAAGATGCATTGGAAAATGTTGCTCTTTAATATTCTGTTCTTTAAATAATATCAAGGATTCTGCGGTGATGGAACAGGTCCACGAACTGGAAAGATGGTGAAGTCAAGACCTTGTGATTTTTATACTTCTGTGTTTCAAAATCTTTCGGAAGATTAAAAATGACATGTTACAAAAAACAAAATCAAGTAATAAAATTGTTGGATGTAGAAACAGAATCAAACATCTGAATCTTGGGATCTGTGAAGAGAAACCAAAAGGCGTGGTCCACAAGGACAGTGAATCCATATATCTTTGAGCTTCCTGAAATCCAAATGAGAGGAGAGATGCACTCGGATAAGTAATTAGAAAGAAGAAGTTGATGATATCCTTAAAAATGATAGATACTTTCCCTAGCAGTGGTTTTGGAATAAAAAGTTTGGCATGTATAAACTGCGGACCCTGGACATTGCATTAGTTAAAGAAATATTTTTGGCTTCAGACGTTCCTAAGATCACTGGATCCAGTTCCACCTTAGCAGCTGTGGACCGCTAAGAACGTCAGCTCACTTGTGATTTGGTTTCCCTACTTCTAAAGTGAGAATAACAAGAGAACTTGCGTGGTGGGTACATAGTTGAGAGAAATAAGCTCATTTCTGTGAACTGACTTGGATTCGGTGCTCAATAGGTATGGATAAGCTATTAATGTTTATTGCTACACCAGGCACACAAATCTGTCAAAGGCCTTTTTGAGGAAAGAGCATTTTGCTGGTCTGAGAAATACTAGGTGTCTGTTTATCTGAATGTGTACTCCCCAGGAAATTTGAAGGCTTTAGGTTTCCATATGACCTAGATGAACTAGACATTCATTGAATTAATGTTTTTTGTTTTTTTTTTTTGGTGAGGCTATTACAGGTGTAGCATGGTGCTGTGTTCTGGGGATACAGCAGGGCACAGCCGACAAGCCTAAGGCCGGCTTTGGAAGAGTAGATATTCAGGGGTACTGTAGGGCCCGTATTCTATTCTGTGCTCACTATTCTGTTTGCTGACCAATTAGTGAAACAGACTTCTTGGGTAGATGACCTGGAAACAAGGCCCTGGATTGCAAACAAGCATTTCTAGTGATGGAAAGGGACAGTCCCCGCTACAAATGATGAAGTTGTTATTTTGGTTTGCATATCATTGCATTTAAATAGAGTCCACAGTTTACTTGCGTTTTACTTAACCCAAAACTGCTATTCTGCATGCGTCTATATTAGTCTGTCTGTCTATCTATCTATCTATCTATCTATCTATCTATCTATCTATGAAGATAGGCACATTCAAGGTGGTATGGCCATAGTCTGTCTTCCTGCCTAGCTACATCTCATCCATACCCACCCACACATATGTACTCACATTGTTACAGATTGCATATGAAGTGTTCCTCATAGGCTCAGGTCTTGAACACTTGGAACCCAGGTGATGGTGCTAGTTTGGGAAGTCCTAGAAACTTTAGTAGGTAGGCTCTTGAGGGGTAGGTTTGGGCTGTCTATCTCGTCCCAGTTTCCTTTCATCCTCTCATTCACTCTGCTTTCTATTCATCATGCAGTGAGAGCAATATGCCACATTTCCCCACTGCCATGATGGCCTCCTTAAGTTCATAGATCCAAGACCCATTATCAGAATGCTGTGAAACCATTCGACGAAATAAGTCTTGCCCACTCCCCCCACCTCTCTCCTCCTCTTTCTTTCTCACGCACACATATAGATTACTCATTCATAATTTTAATTCTTCAAAAAAGTTTTTGAAGTGTATCTCTTGGGATTATTTTTAGTGTCTAGAAACAGTATAAGTATTTATTATAATTCTGCCTGATAACCATTTTCTCTCCTTATAGTACATTCTAACATTTTCACCTAAGAGAATCTGTTTGTCTGCCTGCCTATCTATATCTCCTCTCTCTCTCTGTCTCCCTCTCTCTCTTTGTATCTCTCTCTCTTCTCTTTCTCTCTCTGTCCATCTGTCTGTCTGTCTATCTGACTGCTTAACATCATGAGGAATGGATGGACAATAGATCTGTTAATTAATTATTTACTGTTAAATACCTTTACTCTCTATGTCATCTTCCCACAGCAGAAACAATATTAATATCTTAGTATAAAGTAGAATTATTGTAGCTTCCTGCCTTTATAAAGTGACTCAATTTGGGTGTACAACACTATTGTGAAGACTGAAATGTAAAGAAGGTAAGGAACATACTTGATTTCAGAAATGGAGCAGAATTTGTGAATTTTTAACACTGGAAACTTGTGACTAATTTAGGCTTGGGGAGATGGCTTAGTGGGTGAAGTGCTTGCTGAGAAAGTGTGAAGACCATGTGGATATCCAGCACCCACATAGGAGTTAGGTATGGTGGTGCAAATCTGTAACCCCAGCATGGAGAGTGGAAGATGGAGCCAGGGGACTCTGGGAGCTTGTTGACCAGCCAGTCTATCCAAAATAGCAAGTTCCGGGTTCAGTGAGAGATCCTGCCTGAAAAGACAAGGTGGACATCAATTAAGGAATATACCTGAACTCATTCACTGATCTTCCTAAGTGCTTTCATGGATGAGTTCACACAGACACAGTCACACATGGATACACACACACACACACACACACACACACACACACACACACAATACAAACACCAAAAGGAAATTATGACTAATTTAAATGATGGTTTGACCTCAGAAGTGTTGAATTCCAACTCAAATTAGAACAAAATAAAAAAGAACCTAGTGGCAAAGCCCAACAAATGGGTTGGAGAACATTTGTAGCTAATATGAAATGGTTAATTACATGTTCAATATTTTAATATGCCTGGCATATTTATAGATTATAAAAGAGTTCTTTTAGCTCTTTTAGGGTGCTACTGCTACTGTACTTTCCCATTGTGGAGGAAAGAAGAAATGTTTTGGTTTAAGATATGCCCCTGGGACTGGGGACATAGCTCACTTAGACTAGTGCTTGCCTTGCAAGCTCGAAAATCTGAACTTGACCCCAGCATCCACATACCAAGCTGGTTGTGATGGTGTGTGCTTGTAATCCCAGTGCTCAGGAGGTGGAGATAAGAAGATGCATAGAGCTTTCTGTCTGTGCAGACCAGCCTAATTAGCAAGTGACACTGCCTCAAAAAACAAAGTCAACAATTCCCAAGGAACAACACTGAGGTTGACCTCTGGCCTCTACAGACACATGCACATATGTGGACTCACAGCAGCAAATACAAACGTACATACCCTACACACAAAACGATATATTTCTGCCAGTTTTGCTTGGCAAGAATATAAGTGCTAATGCCAATACTTTCTCTGAAACTACTTTTTTTCTTATTATTCGTATGATAAAGTTTAATAGAATTATATTATTATCTCAAAAAATAAAAAAGTTATTTATAAAAAGTTTACTAGACATATTAATTAACTAATATATATTAGTTAATATATAATAGATATATATTACTAAAAAGTAAAATAGTGTCCATAAACCACTCCCCATCCTCCTTTGCCTAGTTTGGATATTTAGCAAGACAGGCTTGCATTAAGGCACAAGCACTCTGTATATGATGAAAAAAGGAAACTTATTAATTTTTAAATCAGTCTGGTTACAAAGCACCTAGTGGTTAAGACCACTGGCTGCTCTTTTGGGAGACTCTGAATCTATTCTCAGCACTCATGTGCTGGTTCACAAGTTCCAGTTCTAGTGCTCTCTTCTGGCTCCTGAGGGCACCACACATGCACGTGCACAAATGTGCAAAACACAGGCAAAACATTCATACATTTAAAATAAACAAAAAAGAAACTAATTGCCTTTCTTAGTTTTCATTTAACCCGAAAGTGTTTGTACTTTGTGTACTATTCCAAGAGGGTTTGCTAAACGCTTGCAATTCAATTCAAGCAACAAAAGCTTTTTCTTAATGAAGAAAAACATGATCATCCCAGCTACTATGAACAGTGCTTTATACCCAGTAGTGTTAACTTTATAAAATCAAGATCTTCAAAGCCCAGTGCATGGTTGTTTATGATTGTCTGATATTCTTGATGAATTATTTCCTTTATTATTGTGTAATAGTTTTTTATACGATGTAGTCTACTTCATCAGATCTCATAATAGCTATAGCAGTGTGTCTCCGGCTTCTGTTTGCTTGTGTAATTGACTTTTGTTTTTTGACTCTGTTGGTGTTTTTGTCTGTGAATTTTGCTTCTTTGAGACAACAGATAGTTGAATCTCCCTCCTCCTCCTCCTCCTTGCCCTCCTCCTCCTCCTCCTTCTCTTCCTCCTCTTCCTCTTCTTTTAGTTTTTTAAGACAGGGTTTCTCTGTATACCCCTGGCTGTCCTATAACTCTCTTTGTAGAACCAGCTGGTCTCAAACTCATGGAAATCCTCCTGCATCTGCCTCCTGAATGCTGGGATTAAAGGTATGCACCACTATGCCTGGCATATTATTATCATTATTACTTTTGTTATTATTTTAATTCAGTGAGGTACTATAAATATTTTTATTGGTGAGTTGAGGTCATTTATAGTTTTGTTATTATTGAGAGAACTTTGTTAACTTGTGCTATTTTGTTGGTTGTTTTTCTAGTTGGTTGGATTGTTGTTTGCTTGTCTCTTTTTCCCTCCATTGATATGAAGGGTTTTCTGGTTTCAAAATTTTATTCCTTTCATGAATCTTACTCTCTCCTGTGCTCTCATGATCAAGATTGCCTTTCTTCTTCCTATATGCATCATCTTTCCTTTAGGTATCTTTTGTAGTATGGGCTTGTTGCTCATGAATTACTTTAATATGGGTTTGTCTTAAAATGCTGTAATTCCTGTGCCAATTTTAAAAGAAAGCTTTGCTAAACATAACAGTCTTGGTTGGCACTTCTTTACCTTCAGTCTTTGAACACAACTCCATGCTTCTTGATCTGTAGGTTTATTCACGAGACATTCTTGTTCCTTCCGTAGTGAGTTTGTGTTTTGCCTGGAGAGCTTGTAATATTGTTTCTCTGTTTTGCATTTTTCACAGCTTGACTGTAATTTGTTAGGGAGAGGATTTTCTGTGGTTCTTCGCGGGGGGATCTTCTAAATGCATCTTGTCTTTGGGTGTCCTCCTCTTTTTCTCGAATCAGGAAGTTTTCTGCTTCTGTTTCATTGGACAGTTTCTCTGTGCATTTCATTTTGTTGTTGCAGTTGTTTTTGATATGGGGTCTTTTGTAGCGAAGGTTGGCTTGAAACTTTTTAAATAGCTAAGATCTCCTTTGAATACCTGACCTTCTTGCCTCCTCTTTAGTGTTGGGTTTATAAGTGTGCTCTATTACACTGGGCTTATGCCCTGGCTCCTCCCTCTCCCTCTTTCTTGTCTTCTTTTTTTCTGAGTTCCACTTTCCCGTTCCTATCATCTCAGTACTTGGGAGGCTAAAGCAGAAAGATCATCAGCGTTCCTAGCTTGTTTGTGCTACAGACTGGGACTTCGCCTCAATAATCAAACAATCGACAAACCCTAAACAAAACCAACTACTAAATAACAGAAACACTTCAGTTTCTTTGCTGAACTTCTAGTTTCTTGATTTCTTTCTTAAATCCACATTGTAGATTTTCTCTGTGTTTTTCTGGCTCTCCTCTCCGGGTTGTAAATAGATTCCATTATTTCTTCCATCTATTTGTTTAGTTGGGAGATGTCTCCCAAATTCATGGGATTGTGGAAAACAACTGTAGCATGAGATTTGTACAGGTCAAGTGACCTGACTTTTTAGTTAAACAACAGTGTTAACCATGGTTCTGGAGGGTGGCTGCAATGCCAGGTCATCCTTATGGAGCTTGCAGAATTCTTGGGCCTCCCTGAAGATAGCTGGCTTCAGAGACTGCTCAGGGATGTCAAAACTCCAGAGTCCTCAGCTGATGAAGTCCCAAGCCAAGCCTCCTGCTCTTTCTGGTTTGTGGCATCTAGCCCTCACTCTCTCCATGCCTGTGTCCATATAGGGTGTGCCAGGTTGGGTTCAGGCTCCTTGACTTACTGTTTTTCTTAATTATCAGTTCCCCAATTAGCTCAATTTTAAAAATTGATTTGCTTCAACATGGGGTCAGGCCACTACCTTTTGAGCTAGGAGAACTCTTTGTCACTGCAAGACCCATCCCATAGGGGAAATTACTGCCTTAGCAAGACCAACGATTGGTGTTGATTGTTAGAACTTGCTAGTTTGTGTTTTGGTGGACACTTCTGTTTCTTCTTCTTCCATGTGAAGTCACGGGCTGAGCCTGTGTTCAGCCTGCCTTCCTTTTCAAGTCCTCCACCTCCTGTTTCTCTGCATCCTTCAGCTGTGCCTTTGTCAACTTACAAAGTTCTTTTTATCTTTCTTTGACATCCAGTCTGTTTTTTATTATCCCTACACTTCTTCACCGGGTTATAGCATCAGCTTCTAGTCTACCATCTCACCCAGATAACACTAAGTACTCTTTGAAAACTTTGTTTTACGGCTGAGTTTCCAAGTCTCTGGTCACTTTTCAGAGTATCAAGTTTAAAGCATTATCATGGTTCATTTCATCTGTGGGTAAAACTATCTCCTCTCTCTCCCTCTCCCTCTTCCTCTCCCCTCTCATTCTCTCCCTCTTTCCCTCCACAACCTCTCCCAAGGTTTAATATCCTTTGCTGACTTGACAATATTTGTCTAAGGATAATGGTTGGACAAAATTGAATTTAAGTATGAGAATAATTTGGAGAACACTATATGCAGACTGAGAATTAGATTGGTTTCCATCTTTTTTCTGTGGAAATTGAACATTACAGTCATATGAATTTTAGCAATGGGGAAAATTCAGGGTCAGGATTTTGAATAATAGACCAGTATTGATTTAAGCTTAATGAACCTAATTTCATAATTAAGATAAAAGTGGGTGAAGAGAGAATAATTTTGAGAACTTTCAGATATGCAGATATTTTTAATATGGACCTATAAATTTTTTACATACATTCTACTATTTAATCTCCCACTGATGCTTGTATTTAAAATTCATTCTATATTTAATCAGTATACTGATAAAAATATTGTCTGTTAGATCTTTGTTTAAATACTTATTATTCTACAGTACATAGCAGGCTTTTTTATCACTCCCTATGCTTTGTTGAAAAGTTGTAAAGATGTTCTCTGTGATAGAAACTCAATTGAGCTAACTTGTCCAGAAGTCAGGAATCAATGATAAAAAAACAGAGATGTCTCAATGAAACAAGGACAAGACTTAGGGGCAGGGATTCAGGCCAGCAGTGCAATAAGCTAAAAAGGCAATCTCTCATACTCTTTTCCTGAACTAAGCTTTTCCTCTTCAGATCCCATTTCTGTGCTTCTTATGCTTCTTGCAATTCCAGATTGATCTACTGGCTACCCGAGTTGCATGTCTCCCAGCTGTGATTGACCAGAATCATGCATTAATAGTACGAATGAGGCTCTAGAGAAAAACCTAGTCTTGAGGTTGGATAGCCTTGATCTTGAAGAATAAAAGTGTGGTCTGGAGTCTGACGTCTAAATGGTATGTGCGTACTGTAAGTCACTATATTTTTAAAAGAGAAGAAAAGCATGTAGATGCTGCCAAAGCCAAATCTATTTCTTCTCTTCACACCACTAAATCTTGGCCAGCATGCCTATAGATCCTTGAACTGCGTTATTCTTCCTCAGTGTGATGTGATTGCTTTTATTTTGCTCATGGTATTGTGTTTCGATTGTGCATATTATTTATGTATGAATATATACATGCATATGTATGTCACAACATATCTGTGTATATGTATGTTGATTTAGATTTTTTCATGGTGTTTTTTTTTTGTTGTTTCTTTCTGGTTAAGTTTATTAAGTTTTGTTCTAAGCATTGTGCAAAGCACAAACAGTGAATGTTCAATATGTACCTGTTAGCTATCCCTTTAGGATGCTTTCCTTTCTGGAGAAGGTTAGATACAGTTCCATCTCTCACCTTTGCAATTAGTTATGTGCTTTATAAACTGGGTGTGATGGCTCACACCTGTGATCCCAGAAGTAGGCATACATAAAAGAGAACCATTATGTATTTGAGGCCAGACTGGGCTACATAATTTTAGGACAGCTTAGGCTACAGAGTAAAACCTGGTTCTAAAGAATGAGAAATAAACCAAATTAGTTATGTGCTTTGTGTAGGCCTATGCAGATCTCGTAGAATCCTTGTGACTGTTTCATTTGTTAAAATCTGCTACATAAGCCTTTGTAACCAAATGTGGGCAGCTTCATACCCAAGAGTGATATATGGGGAGCCAGGGCCCCATCTAGGCTAAACACAGCCTCTGCTGGAGATGATGAGTAGACAGCAATCAAGGAAGTGGTTGACAAAACATTTGCCACAGGTGGGAAACTCATCTCCAGCCAGAGAGAACCTTAGACAGGTGCTTCGTATAGACACAGATATGCAGTAGAGCTTAATGGACACTTTGGCTAGGGAGGGGAGCCTGGATCTCTGCAGAAATCAATTATTCTCTGGTTGTCACATTCATGGAACATTATCTGCCTGCCTGTCTGTCTGTCTGTCTGTCTCCCTGCCTGGCTATTGATCATCTATCTTTCTGGTATCTATCCTCCTCCTCTACTCTTCCTCCTCCTCATCATCAACATCATCATCTGTCTGTCCATCTCCCGTCCATCCATCCACCCATCCACCCATCAGTCTACTCACCAGTTTTTCCACTTCCTCAGTTGGTGTGACCAGTATAGACAACAGAACAGGGACCTGAAGGCTATAGTTTTCAGTGTGTGTTCCCAGTCATCACACTAATGGATGTGATCTCATGCTGGAAACTGTCTTCTGAGGCTCTGAGAGTATTCTTGGGAAGCTGTATTCCATCCTTCTTAATTTTATGTAGATGAAGATGAGTGAAAAACACTTTAGAACCTGATGCTGAAGGAACCCAAAGTAAGATGGAGACTGGTGAAACCAAGTTCAATTAGTGTTTGGTTTGGGGCTGGGACTAACCAAAGCACAACAGCCTCTTCCTTTTGGGTGTTGTGAAGGACATGACAATACCCCTACCAGGAGCCTATCTATGGCTCTGTAATAGATTCCCCAAGTACTTTGATTTCATAAGAATGGCAGGTGCCAAAATTCTTATTTCCTCAAGGAAGTGTACAAGCACATTTACCAGACTCTAAGGCATAGAGAGTTATACATGGTGGTTTATCCTCCACCAGTATAGTGGGCAAACCTTAACTAAATGTTCCCTTCCTCTCTCACATGTCAAAGTCACACTTTCTCCCCTGGAATATGGAACTGTCTTTTCCCTCCCTGTTACCTAGAATTAGGGACAGCTCAGACTACTCATTAACTAAGTGGCATGAAACTTTCCTGTTC
Source organism: Cricetomys ansorgei (assembly GCA_026225945.1). Classification (NCBI taxonomy): domain Eukaryota; kingdom Metazoa; phylum Chordata; class Mammalia; order Rodentia; family Nesomyidae; genus Cricetomys; species Cricetomys ansorgei. The sequence continues at coordinate 7,940,617 of JAMJFZ010003581.1, read as the reverse complement.
CTCTGAAACCTACAAGAAGGGACCTTCACTCTACATGTGGGCTTGAAGTCTCCTCAGAACTCACATCATGCTGCTGTTTGTCTGTTTGACTGCTCATGATATTAATAATTTATCTTATACTCTATGGTTTGCTGAGACTGAGAATTAAGCCCAAAAGCCCCCACTGTAGTGTCAATATAGAACTTGCCTCACCTGAAATATGTCTCAGCACTCATTTCTTTCAAACAGGGCTTTTCTTTAAGAGATCCATTCTACATTTGAGGTGGTGATATGTTTATTCACTCATATAAATGAGTTTAATTGGGGTTACCTTACACAAGTGGTCTAATACAAAGCCCAGTGACAGGTGTGAGATACGACCCCCAAGCTGGTGGTCAGAGATGTCCAAGAGACTCTTAAAACAATAAAAGCTTTTGCCACTGGTCTTGGTTGTCCATAACAACTTAGTAAGATACTATTGTTGAAGACACCACATACTTTGATCACTGGACATGAAGAAATCAAGTTGATCCTGGCCAGGAAGACTCCTCCCTGTGCTCTAGGTTAGGTAGCATGGGAAAGTGCTATGAATGCTGCTGGGGGCCAGTGTGACAAGATATGTCTATAGAAGCAACAGTGGCAGGAATGTTACAGCGATAACCAACCACTTCCTGATTTAAGGCCCATTCTGCAGGAGGAAATAGATTCCTGGTAATGTAAATCTAATCAAGAATCCATGGTTGGGAGCTCACAGGTCTCAGGAGTGAACCTACTACTAATAAAATACATAATAGATATAGTATCAAACTGCCTTCTAAATTTGTGTCTACATACCCATAGATTAGTCTAGTTCTCAAACTGATATTTTTGTTTTTGTTTTTGTACAGAGGACCATGATTGACAAGAAACTCACAGCTGATCAAAGTTCAGAGAACAAAGGTCACAAATGGGATATTTATATCACACCCCTGCCACCAAGGTTTACAGACCATCCAGGGGTAAGGGTCAGAGGTTGGGAAGAATCAGAGTGAAACAGTTTTCTGGATAGGACAGGATCATTGCACTCATGGACTCAGAGTAGCTGTTGTTGCTAGCACAAGATCAAGTCAACTGGTATTCTGACATGGAGCAGGCAGAGGCTTGTGAGCCCCCATCAGTAAGTGAGGAGCTAGAGACAGTTGATGGCGTCTAGGAAAGGGAGAGTTGGTTTACTTTAAGGATGTGACTCCTCTAAGTTGATCACACTCAAATGGATGGCTTCATGATTATGAATGTATGGGAAGCACAAATTAGACTAAGTGGGTTATTTGAAAAAAGAACATGAAGCTTGTGGGGGCAGCTGCAGATTGGGTCTGGGAGGAATGGAGGGTGAATATGCTCAAAACAAATTATGTGAAAATCATAAAGAATTAGCAAGATATTACATTTAAAAGTGTAAGAGGAACAAGGGCAGTGTTCCTTGTGCATACTGTAAACCCACCACAATGTGTTCATAGGACAGATAAGAGAGAACAGTTCCTGTTTTCTTAAACCTTGGGGTTACAGGCTTGATTAGAGGTTCCATGATCAGCAGCTGTCCTTTAAATGCATGTCCAACTGGAATCCTGGGCATCTAAAGACAGTTACCTGTGCTTAATGTTATTTGTATGGAGGAACTGTAGAGCAAATGCCATTTCTACATGCCTTGTAAAACCAGAACCTCTCGGAAAATATTCTGAAAGAAGCAGCATTGCCACTGTGCTGGCTAGTTTTGTGTCAACTTGATACAAGCTAGAGTCATCTGAAAAGAGGGAACCTCAATTGAGAAAGTGCCTTCTTAAGATTGGGCTGTAGGCAAGTCTGTTAGAACATTTCCTTAATTAATGGTTGGTGGTAGAAGGCTCTGCTCATCATGGGTCCTGGGGTGGTAGTCATGGGTTCTATAAGAAAGTAGGCTGAGATATTCATGAGAAGCAAGTCAGTAAGCAGCACTTCCTCATGGCATCTTCATTAGCTTCTGCTTCCAGGTCCCTGCCCTGTTATAGCTCCTGTTCTGACTTCCTTCAGTGAAGGACTAAGATATGGAGGTGTAAGCCAAATAAACCCTTTTCTTCCCGTCTTGCTTTTGGTCATGGTGTTTCATCACAGCCATAGAAACTCTAACTAGGGCAGCCACCAATCACAACAGATACCTTTATAATTGACACACAACGTATTGGGTCTACCTCTTATAATTTGCTTTTCTTAGAAGAATGATATAGCTGGAAATTTTTCTCTTGTTTATTACCTTGTATGTTTTCTTCTGTGAAATACTAGCTATTTTTCTGGATCTGCAAATGTATGGAAATGTTTCCATGATGATACTTAGTACTATCTGGAAGATTCTTAATATTTATAAGGGGATGGATCCAGAATGCGAGACCATGGCTCTGGCTCTCAAGGCAATCTGATAGCCAGGAGTGGGGAAATTCTCCAAGTCTGGCATTGTGACGACTATCTAGAATCACACTGGGAAGCTGAAACAGAAGGAATGTGAGTTAAGAACCAGCCCAGGCTATATAGCAAGACACTGTTTCAAAAGACAAACAAACACAAAACATCAAACTGAATAATAAAAATAAAATCTCTAAAGTGGATCAACTGAAAATGATTATACCAGAGTGATCTTCATTGTTCACTGGACTCTGATGCTACTGGGTTCTAGGGGGTAGTCCTTGCTACTTGCTAGGTTTTCTAATATGTTGATTGTTGTTCTGTATTAATCGACTTACTCCCTGCAAACTATCTTGGACAAGAGTCTTCTTCATTCTTATACCAACTCTATTTTTAGGTGAGAAAAATGAAGATCATTATGCTCAATGTGCCCCAAGTCACTCTGCCAGTAGGCATTACAGTTGCTTTTTGAACTCAACAGTTTACACTCAGGATCTCATTTCTTCACCTCTAAGCTGCTCTGGCATCTCACACATTACAGACATTTCACTTAGACAGGGCAGGTAGTTCTTCCCTGGGCCCTCTTTACACTTAATATTTTATCTACAGACTTTGTACCAAATTAAGTATTACCTGGACAGCACATTCTTAAGTATCTCTTCTCTGGTTGGAATTTAAGCTCCCTAAGGGCAGGCAGTTTTCCAGTATTGTTCATACCATGCCCCTAGCACTTATCATAGTCTTGTGGGTGCATTAAAGGCTGGTTGAGTGAATGAGTGGGTTTTAGATCTCTGGTGGGTATTTTGCTGCAGTGCAGATCCATGTCGATGCTTGCCGAGATCATGGGATGCAAGTAAGGAATGAGATGCGTGAGCAATAAAGTTGAAGGGCTGATGGCAATGAATGAGTCCCCAGAACTTGTCTTTCTTAGGGTGAGGCTCCTGTCCTGACTCTTCCAATCTTCATCCACAGTCTCTCCCTCTTGTCACTAAGAGCATCTCTGAAGCTATCTTACTAAATCTGCGAGTATGGCCTGCTTTCTTGAGACCTGCAAATGAACAGGCTCTGATAGTTGACTTGATTGTGCAACTACTCTATTAGTGCGTGCCAGGAAGCTTCTAGGCCACTCTTAAGTGACAAAGCACATGCAAAGGATTATAGATCTTGGTCAAGGTTAAGTAGCTTATGATTGACAAGTTTTCTGTTGTTGGACACCTTAGTTATTATTTTTTCACTCTAACACAAGGATGTGGCCATTTGAGCTCTGAAAATATGAGCCACTCTTTCTGTCTTATTGAAGCTCCAATACCTCTATAGCGAAAGCCCAAGGGAGGATGTAGTGTTGAAAAGTATGTGTAAGGGTCTGAATCCTCCATGAGTCTTCTAATGTAACGTTGAGGGCTCCTTTAAATAAGACCTGTGCAGGAGACAGAATGTGAGCTGCATATGTAATTTCGCCTTTTTTTTTTTAAGTGAAAAGAGACAGGTAAAAATGAATTTACATATATAATTTGATATGGTCTCACACTGTAGCTCAGGCTGGCCTGGAACTCGTAACAATACTGTTGTCTCAGCTTCCTGGTGCTTGGATTATAAGTGTGAGTTAAATAATCTATTATCTTTCTCAGCCATAGCTAAAAAGACATATCATGTCAACATTTAATAGTGTAAAATATTATTATAAGACATCAGAAATGGCATTTGGTACTAATTCACTCACTACAATAAATGAAGTAGTGATTAGAGAGAAATGTTTTACTGAAATGGTACATTGCATATAACAAAGGAATATTTTACACTACTTCAATTTAAAGTTAAAATGCCACTAATTAATATTAATTAAATTTGAAATTCAGCTCCTTGGTCCTGTTAGCCACATTTCATGTACTCGTGGGTACACATAGCTAGTAGCTGTCGTGCAGGCAGCTTGCTTTAGAGTGCCTTGATGGACAGAGAGAGGGAGAGAGAGAGAGAGAGAGACCATTGCTGAGACAGACTCTCATGCTGCAGCTGAAGCCTGAGCTTGTCCTGGAATTCGCTGTGTAACCCACATTGGTCTGAAACTTGTGATCCTCCTCTTTCAGCCATCTTAATGCTGGGATTATAGGAGTGTGCCACCATGCCTCTTTGACAAAAGACTGTTCTTAATAACAATTGATTAGCCCTGATTCTATTTGCTGTAGGATTTTTCTATATGGTGTCCTGGGGAATTTTGGGAAACCGCTGAATCATTCCCAGACTCTGAAACTTTGGGGCAAGAACGTTGACTTTAGGTGCCATTTATATCTTTATTGGTACACTTTTTGAGGGATTTCCCAACTTGTATTAGAGAAAGTTTATTTCTAGCAAATAGAGCTAGTAGTTCACAACAATTCTCCTCTGGAAAGTCCACCAACTAGTGGACTGGATGCAGGACTGTGGCGTTTGTTTAATCCCATTGGGCCTCAGTTTGCTTGTTTTAAAATCTATCAGCGGGATAGTCACTGAAGTTCATGGGTGGTATTATGAAGAGTGAACGCCTTATACACTCAATACTTAAAAGTGTTTGACACATACAATGCCCTCGGCACCATCAGCCCCTTTTTTTATAACAGTAGCTACACTCAGTCTCCAATAGCCAAGACACAGTGGGTAATTGTCTATGTGGAAGACATTCCACGTCAACTGTGCTTACCATCTTTTAATTCCAAGCTGAGAGTTTAGTGTTCCAAGGGCAGCCTTTGCTTTCTTCTCACCGCGTTGGGACCCCTCCCATGGAAACCCACGGCCTTTTGGTTGCTCTGTATTCTTCATGCTCATAATACGCCTCTTCCCTTTTCTGTATCTGAGATCTGTGAACTGACTTCTCTAGGCTGTTCTTCACCATATCCTCCGAACCTGACATATTTATGTAGTAGTAAAACTGCTATTAGTGGTGGCTAATGTGTTTGAGCATTCACTGGTTAAAGTTCCCCCTCATTTATGTTTCTCTCTGGAAGGTGCAATTGGTTCCATCTCAGCAGAGTAAGATGAAGAGAGGATAAAGAAATCTAGGGAAAAGAGAGACAAATGGCAGAGACAGAATTTGAATCTATGCTTTGCTATCCTTATTTCTCACTCTCAGTGAACATCTAGCTGGGGCAATCTGCTGCCCTGTAGCAGATCTCAGACCTATGGGGCTAGGGTTCATGAATTTAGGAGGCTGTTGTTTTCCTCCCACTTTTCCGTGGCAGCCTTTCTTCTCATGCTCCCTTGCTCTCATAAGGGCTGCATCCAGCCACTGGCAGCATTACTTAAGATGCAAAGGGTTTATATCAGACTCAGGCAACTCCCTGTTCTATATAAGCCCCTCCATTTACTCTTTAGTGCTTCTCTGGCACTGTTCTCTGGAACAGGGAGGAGGGGAAATGGGAAGCTATTTTTTAATGGGTTAGAATTTCTGCTTTGCAAGATAAGGTCCAGAAGGTCTGCTATAAAGCTGTGCTGAACTGGACAGATAAAGATGATAAAGACAGAAATTCATGCTGTGTTTTCTTTTTTTTAAAATAAAAGATACAGAACTAAAATCAGTGAAAAGTAAGCCAAAGTCATTCAAGACTGTTCTCTGGATTTGTTTATCTTTTTGCAAGTGTATGGGGTCATACTTTGTGGACAGTTGCCTCTTCTGGTGGGCATATCCATGGTGAAAATCTAGTTTTGGGGAAACTTCTATAATCCTAATCTCTCAGTGGCATTATTACCTCAAAGTGCCCAGCAATAACATACATATTAATAGTGTGTTCTTCTGTGTTGAAATCCTCACTGGCAGCATACGTTGTAAAGTGGGAGTTATTGGGACCCTGACATGACTATCCAAATATGGTGCCTTGGCATGCCTAATTGCCAATGAAGGAGATTAGGCTGGCTTAGAAGCAGGGTCTGTAGATGCCCCTACTCCCTTTCTATTTTGCTCTTTCCTCTAAATAGATTATAGAAACTGGAATTTCTCTTTTCTGTCGATCAGTCACAGAAACTATAACTCCTTGCATTTGAAATAAAATGGAAAAACCATAAAGGTCTATGACTTCCTCTTTTCTCTAGAAGGTCTTTAAGTGTCCTGTGCCTGTGGGAAGGACCATAGTACGAAGAAGCAATCAGCACAAAGAGGCCTCTCTGAGTACCATTTTTACCATTAGCTCATATTGCATTTTTTTTTCAGTATGTTTCTTCTCCTGTTGTGCTTCCCTGCATGTATCTATGGGTTTTCACAAGACTTAGCACAAACACGTACAGTTTCCTTGCATATTTGAGTCTTCATTTCTGAAGGCTTTCTTGTCACATAACTTTGTTAAATAAGTATGTTTTCTGATTACCTGTCATTTGTTGCAGAAGTGTTTGCTCAACTTGGTGATAGGTGAAGAAATCTGTTTCTCTCTTTCCACCACGTTCCAGATAGGAAAGTCATTGATTGGGTTGTTGGGGAGGCCCCCACATGCATGTGCTTCACAGATGCTGTGAAAAGACACTCTTGATGCTTCAAATGAAGGAAAGATTCCTCTCTTGGGGCTGCACTGTCTTTCCTGTTGTCAACTGCTGTCATCTGGTGGCAAATTTGAGAAATAGCAGAAGCCACCAGTACAGACACTAATTTGCTTTTGTCATTTTTGGGAACATGAACCTCCAGCATATGAGCTTTAGGTGGCTCTTGACAAAGATGGAATTTAGATGTGTCATCTCACCTGTCCTCAAGTTATGAGACTAATAGCTAGTATTTATTGAACAAGTACTGATGACTAGGATCATTGTAAGTTCTTTACATGGATTGTCTTATTTAATGTTTATGAGACCCCCTGCTGGCTAGTTTTATGTCAACTTAATGCAAGCTGTGACCATCTGAGAGGAGGGAACCTTAATTGAGAAAATGACTCCATAAGATTGGGCTGTAATCTCACAAGCCTGAAGGGCATTTTCTTAATTAGTGATCAATGAGGAGGGCCCAGTCTACTGTGGGTAAGGACACCTCTGCATTGGTGGTCCTGGGTTCTATAAAGTATGCTGAGCAAGTCATGGCGGTTTGAATGAGAATGGCACCCATAGGCTTTTATATTTGAATGCTTGATCACCAAGGAGTGGAACTGTTTGAAAGGTTTAGAAGGATTAAGGGGTGTGGCTTTGCTGAAGTAAGTGTTACTGCCAGACCCAGTGTTGGTCTCTCTGCCTGGTATTATGGATCAGGATGCAAAGCTCTCAACTACTTCTCCAACACCATGCCTGCCTCTCACCAAGCGCCCTGCCATGCTCTCCGCCATGAAAATAATGGACTGAGCCTCTGAAACTGTAAGCAAGCCCCCAATTAAGTCCTTTCTTGTATAAGAATTTCTTGTGTCATAGTGTCTTCTCATAGCAATAGAACATTAAGACACAAGCCCTGAGGAGCAATCCAGTAAGCAGCGTTCCTCCACGGCCTCTGCATCAGCTCTTGCCTCTATTCCTATGTAGAATTTTGAAACAGTTGTTCCTATGGTATATAGAAAATGCACTTAAAATACACTGAAAGGAGTGCAGAGATCTTTGATAATGGAAAACTATTGCTTTTATGTTTGGAATAGAATGTAGATTTAGATTTAGAGTAACACATTTTCTGTATGACCTTCAAACCTTTTTCTCTTTCATCTCTCATTTCTTTGTGGTTAGTCTAACAGAGAATAAAGGAGATCCTACAGAGTTCATTTCAAAATCTGTAACCACACTTTTTATCTACTAAAAGCACATTTAGACATATTTATACATTGTATTGTTTTTTGTCATATTATGTTGTCTGTTCATAGTATATAAAGCCTTTGGAAGCTTTAGTTATAGGTGGCGAGTTTATCCCAAATATTGAAAACTCCACCCATTTCTGTCACTACTGCACAGCAGATGTCCTATAATTGGTGAAGGGCACCATGTGTTCTTTAGGGAGGGGCACACAGGGTGGTAGTGGCACATGCCTTTAATCCCAGCACTTGGGAGGCAGAGGTAGGCAAATCTCTGTGAGTTCGAGGTCAACCTGGTCTACAGAGTGAGTTCTAGGACAGCCAGAGTTACAACAACAAAACCCTGTTTCGAAAAACAAACAAACAAACAGAATATGTTCAAGGCTCAGAGGGATGAGAGATGGCACCAGTTTTCCAGAGGAGCTAGGTTAGATTCCCAGCACCCTACATGGCAGCTCTCAATCATCTGTGACTCCAGTCCTAGAGGATCTAACCCTTCCCCTGGCCTCCAAGGGCACTAAGCAACCAAGCATACACATGGTGTATACACCTAAATGTATGAAAACACACATGCACATAAAATACAAATCTTGAAAATAAACAAAAAATATGTTTAATGTTCTTTAAAAAAAAACCAAGTGTTTATTTGTCTATGGGTGTGCACACACATGAATGTACCTGTCGAGGCCAGAGGTTGATTTTGAGTGTCTTTCTTTATCACTCTCTACCTTAAATTTGAGACCGGGTCTCTTACTGAGCATGGGGCTCACCATTTTGGCTAAACTGGCTGGTCAGTCAGTCCCAGGGATCTGTCAGCCTCCTCCTGCCCTCACTTCCCCTCTTCTCCTGGGATCACAGGTGCATGCTGCTGGGTCAGGCTTTCATGTGGGATGTGGTGATCCAAACTCAGGTCCTCATGTTTGTGCATCACTTACTGTACCCATTGAGCCATCTCACCAGATCCAAGAGTCTTCATGCATCTCCCTTATTCTGGATTGCAGGTTGATCCAGATTCTCAGCATATCAAACACCAACACTGGTTTCTCTGAGGCCTCTCTTTCTCAGGCCCTCTTCCTTTCCCATCTCATCCCAGGTCCTCTTCTCATCTGCCATTGCATCCCGGGCATGCATTAAAATGGACCCGATGTATCTGGTTTCGCTTGTATGACTTCTTGTAAAATGTAGGTTGCTTAATGCATGTCTGTTTTTCTTAAAGCTTACTCAAGTGATGCTGTGCTATAGATTCACTATTTTGACTTACTTCCCCAGGAGGATGCTGTAAGGGAAGCCAAGTGTCTCTGTACACACTATGATCATTGTCTCTTACCCCACAATATTCACCTTCCAGATATCAGCATGTCCTCCTAGTGATAGGTTTCAGGAAAATGCCAACTCCACCTCACACCACTATAAATAACAACTCAATAAATACCTGTGTGCACACTCTTACAGGCCAGAGTGAGAATCTCCTTAAGTTATAGTGAGCGTAGGAGTTCCCAATCTTGACTCATAAAGTTTGGTCCCATCTGTTTGTCAATGCATAGAAAAACTTTAGCCTACAGCTTGGAAAGTCAACCTGAAAACTAAGACTTTTCTTTTGCAAGTTATTAAGACTTACCAAAAAACTATCAGTTAGGTTTGTGTGGTATGGATGCTAAACAGAAATTATTAGTGAACCTAGAGATAGACCTGAATACGTGGGAAAATTAATATATGTTTTTTTTAAAGAGCCCCATAGGTCAATGGGGAAACATGATGTAGATAAAGTTGTTTCTTATCCAAAGAATGGAGCCAGATTTCCATCTACAATTAAATACAAAGGTAGGCTCCACATAGGAACTGATATGTGAGGACAGCTGTGCGGTCTATAGAATAACAACTCCAGCACCATGACACCTACACGGAATAAAATACTTCTTAAAATCTCTAACCAGGAAGGAAAAATATGAGTATGATTACAACAAGATGGTGAATTTCTGTTCAACAGCTACACCAAGGGGAGTATGTAGACATATAGATATGTCTAAAATTATCAATGTGGTTTTAGTCGACAAAAAGATTTGGGGAGAAATTTTGAAAAGAATTCTTCAATATGTTATTTTGTATATATAGCATATTTGTTTCTTTTCTAGCTCTGTTGGATTAACCAAAGAAAGATAAGAGAAGGGAAGAGAGAGAAAGAGAGGAAGGGGGATACTAACAGGACATTTGTTTCCTTTAAATCTTCATTCTCTTCTAAATATAAAAGCAGAGACTTTGACAAAAGGAAAGGGGTTCAGAGACCTCCTAAAGTATGGGATGGTGATTGCAAGTTTGAGCAATGCATTTATAATGTGCAGTGACTCCAACCACTCAGAATAGAGGAAGAAATCCCCAGAGCTAACTAGCCTAAAGAGAGATTTTCAAAATTAGCTGTAATCAGAAAAATCCTCATGAAAACAGCGTCTGGGAACTACACATCCCCTCTCATATGTGGATCTTAGATTTTAATTGTGTGTGTGTGTGTGTGTGTGTGTGTGTGTGTATGAGAGTAAAGGCCATGAAACTGAAAAGGGTACCATAACGGGGGATATAGAAACTTTAAGGAATGGGGTGGGGCATGAGGCTAATAGGACATACGTGAGTGGGGAGGGGACTACTGAGGAGAAGGGTACTAGGAAGTGGGTAGGGAATGGGGATGGACGGTCGATAAAAACAAAGTGTTTACTAAAATGCCATCCGGAAATCCACTACCTAGTGTGTGAATTAAAAACAAAACAAATAAATAAGCAGAAACCAAACACAACCACAGTTCTCTTCAGACAAATCCGCGATAGACAGAGTTGTTTCTTCACATCCAATCCCAAGCTGCAGCTTCTTGCTCCCATCTCAGCAGAGCAGGAAGCAGAGTAGAGTTGCTTCTAAAGCAACAAATGTTGCTAAGATGCTCCAGATGCCTTCTCTGTACCCACTGAAACAACCAATGATGTTACCTTTAATGCTGTTTAACTTTGTTCGGAGGAGGTGCTGGGCTTTGCAAAACATTCTGCAAAACCCAGGGCTTTGCAGAATGTTTTACTCTTCATCAATGGGGTAAATCACATTGACAAGCTGCCATAACCTTGAACCATCTTTATTATTTCTGGAGGAAGTATGTGTGTGGGGGAGATCACACAATATAAAAATAACAAATATTTTGCACATTCATTTATTTATCACATTTCTATTTATAAATTGAAATAAAAATAGAGGGGCTAGAGAGACGGCTCAGTGGTTAAGAGCACTGGCTGTTCTTCCAGAGGACATGGGTTCAATTCCCAGGATCCACATGGTGGCTCATAACTGTCTGTAACTCCAGTTCCAGGGGGGTCTGATACCCTCTTCTGTTGCTGTAGGTATACATGTGGTGCACAGACATAACAGTCATCTATACACGTAAAATAAAATAAAAAAGAAAAAAGAAAAAGAAAGAAAATAGAATCTTACTACTCTACCCCTAGTGCCCTGTTCTATCTGCCACCGATCACCTTCTCCTCCCAAATAGGCTTGCTCTGATAGACTTTTCTCCTTTGAGTGCTCTGTGGTAAATGGTTTTAGGATTAGCATTGTACCCTTATATACTCCTGGTGGTATTTGTTCTCTTTCTGTCTTTAGGACATTCATGAAAGTGAGAATTAACGCATTTGGTATCTTTCACATGTAGAGGCATCTGGGATTTGGGTGATTTTTATGTCTCAACAGATTACCACTTGGGTAACAGACACCATCCAGGAGTCAAACTGCTTCAACTGCTATGAGTCCTGGACTTGCTGAGAGCTGTTGGCCAGCCCAGCTGATGTGACCACCCCTGCCCACGCTGCTGGATCCGCGAACCGGATGTATACCGTTGCTTAACCCGCCTCACTCCAGCTTTTCACTAATACCAACCTTTTTGAGGCCCTTTTTGAGGATGACATCCAGTTTCAGCGGGAAGCAGTCTAAGAGATTACAATGTCCCATTTCCTCAGGTTGGAACATTTAATCAAAAGAAAACTCCTTAGGACTGGGAACATGGCTTGTATAGTGCCAATTGGCACACCAAAACAGTACCTGTTGAGGCCAGATAGACTCAGATTCATTAAGCTGACACTATGATAAAACACTTGCTTTAAAATAAAGAGGGGAGCCTAACATAAAATTAATAACTGGTCTCTTTGTCATTTTTAGGCACCCCTTAGATAATAACTCTAATGTCAGCCAATGAAGAGCCTTTGAACTTTCTGTTTCCACTAATTACTGTGGGCCCTTGCATCATTAATATCTTAAATTAGATACATGAACCTGATGGTTATTAGATCCCAATTAACCATATCTATAGAGTCAAAGATTTGACTCAGGATACAACTAGAGGGGGGAATAAAAAGCCCAGCGCCCCTAGTGGTAAAGGCACTAACCTCTCCTCGGTTTAATGTCAAGTACTCACTTTCCCATAAACCTCTCTGTTTAACAGCGAGTTTTCACTTTCCCAGAAATCCTTGTTTTTTTGTCTTGTAACATTTAACGAGCCAATCCAGTGCCTGGCTTCTGACCAATCAGAGAGATTCCCCTGCTCCCTTTAAAAACCCTTGCAGGAAGCTTCTCAAGGTCCAGACTCCAGCGCACTGGTTTGCTCTGCGGAAGAAAGGCTCCTTGCTTTTGCATCAGAATTGGTGGTCTCCTGCTGGTACTTGGGGAGGAGGAGGATTCAAAAACTGGGCACAACAGAGGCACCAGCTAATACTCAGCTCGTCAATCACTCCCAAGATGCTGCTTTCTTCCCTTGAAGCTGGTATAGAGGGTGTAGAGGGGAGATTTGCTGGCCCAGTTTCTCTACCATCTCAGCCACTGTGAAGTCTGCGATCTCTGCTCGATGGACTCAATGGATGCCTGGAAATGATGGAAGGATATAGGGCTAGGTTGGGAGTCGTGGCACTGACAGAGCCAAGCCTTCTCCCCAGAATGGAGTGCATAGAGTCCGCCCCAATTATGAGCCTGAATACAGCAAGAGAAGAAAATCAGGTAACGGGAACACCAGTCACACATACGGGTTTCTACCATTTTACTCTTCACAGTGGGTTTCCCTTTTATAGAATTTTGCGTCTTGGCCAATTCTTCATATCAATTATCCCCCAGGCTCTGTGGAATCCTCCTTCACTGATAGGCATTTCTGTTCTACTTTATTGGAGACAGATATTGGTGTTTAAGAAGGAGTTAATCTCTTTTCTAGAAATTTCCCTACTAACAGACACTTATTTGGGAGATATGCAGTTTCAAAATACAGTATTTGCTCTCTGCATTTAAAAAAATTTACTTCCTGAGGCTGGAGAGATGACCAGTGGGTAAGAACACTGGCCTTTCTTGCAGAAGACCCAAGTTCAATTCTCAGTACCCACATAGGAGCTCCAAACCATTTATCATTCCAGAACCATGTGTTTCAACATTCTCTTCTGGCCTCCCTGGACAGGAGGCATGCACACATGGTACATAGAAATACATGCAGGCAAAACACCGATACACATAAAATAGAAATAAACAAATCTCAAAAAAAAAATTTTTTTTTTAAAATTCACTTCGTTTTCCTTTCTCTCTGTCTCCATACTGTTGTGTTCTCCTTCATATTCCAGCATGCCCCTGCTCTGTGCACATGTATGGTGTGATGAATAAGGTGCACCGATTAGAGTGTAGAGGAACACTTGGAATTTTTATGTTAAGAAAAGCGTTTTGGTTTAATTGACTAATCACTAGAGGTTCATGCTCTCACCCCAGCTGTGGTATAGTTGTTTACAAGTTGGAATTGGAAGGCTTGATGCAGGTGGCTATAATTTGGTTGGGTGCAGTCCTTCTGGCACCTGTCTTTTGTCTTTGGGATTGTGTGCCCCATGGACTTATGGGAAGTTTTGACTTACAGCAAAAAAGCTCTGAAGCCCTGAGAGTAGGTGGGTGTTTGTTAAGAGTGATGGGTGAGAGCGAGGTGTGTGTTGGTTGGTGGTTTGTTGGTTGTTAGTGTGAGAACAAAGAGTGGAGAGATGGGAGCTTAGGACAGCCTAAAAAGAGGCTGTGAAGATTTCTACCTCTCTCTCTCCATATTAAGGCCACTTGTAAAAGCGGTGAAGATTTCTATCTTTCCTTTCTCCTTCTCTCAATTGAAGGTAAAAGATTGTAGCGTACTGCTACAGGACTGAAAATGCCGTTGGGAAAGCCTGGAAGCAGAAGGAATGTCGGTAATACAAGGAACTTTTATCTACTCACCCCTCCCCCTTCTTTTGGAATTTACTATTCTAACCAAGGAGAGAAGAGAAAGAATAGAGGTTAAACAGTGGGTGAAGGGGGAGGGAGCTCTTCTTCCTGTTGCAGTGTGACTGCTTCTTTTGGGCAGGTGCGCTGTGCTTCTGTGCAACATTCCAGCCTACTGAGTCAAAAGAACCACAGATCGCCCTGGCTAGCATGTTTTATTGAGTGTCCTTGGTTTGGGAGACCAGGAAAAGCCTGGTGACAGGTGGTGGTTTTTCTGAAGTGGCATTTCCCCATTCTCTAAGGTGCTCACAGTTGCTATTCTGGAAGAAGAGATGGAAAGACTCAAGGGGTGGGGGGTGGGGGGCAGAGGCCATGAGGGCTCAGCACACATGCTGAGCAGCTGAGTCATGCAGGGTCAGGCAGTTACACGGACATTACTGTGAGCTGAGGCTACTGGATAGAATTTCTCCACTACTGGGACAGGGGCAGAGTCTAAAGAAAGAAAATATGCACAGTTCCCCATATGATACCATCCGTTGGAATCTGCTATCTAGGGGCCATCAACACATATTTGGGGACCTCTTCCTTTGGTAGCTCTTGGGGTTCTGAGTCACAGCCTAAGATTTTATGTGTGGAACTTGAATGAATTTTTAAATCAAAGAAGTGTTTTGTACAGAATATATAATGCATTGAATATTCTCCCCCAGACCCCCATTTCACAACTCAATACCACTCCTGTTAGTTCCTTTTGTAGTTCTAGATAGTTTCACTTCTACTTTGATGTCATGTATACTTATGTGATTTTATGTATCTCTATACAATTTTGGAACCACAAATGAGAGAAAACATGTATTATTTATCTCTCTGAAGTTGGTTTACTTTGCTTGATATAATTGTCTCCAGGTGGCCCATTGTCCTAAAAGTAACATGACTTTGTTCTTAATGACTGGAAACATTTCCATTGTGTACACATAACCGGTACATCTTCCTGCTCTCCTGTTGTTGGGCAACTGCATTGCTCTATCATTTAGCTATTGTGCATAATGCTGCAAAAAACACTGAGGTATAGATATCTCTGTGTTGTGATGACTTGGAGTCCTTTGGGTGGTTATCCAGGAGTGAGACAGCTAGGCGCTGGGCTATGTGGTAGATACATTCTTTTTTTCTTTCTTTTCTTTCCCTTTTTTTTTTTTTTTTTTTTTGGAGAATCTCTATATTGACTTCCACAGTGTCTAGATTAGTTGATATTCCCAACTTCAGTACATAAAGGTTCTCTCTTGTCCACACCTTCGCCAACATTTATTGCTATTTGTTTTCTTAAAGACATACTTGAAGGTTCTTAGGTAAGTTAACTCAGGTCACTGGATCACTCTAAGATGCAGAGTGTCAGTCTCCACTGTCCTCATCCCACTGGAGCAGTGGTTCTCAACCTTTCTAATGCTGTGACCCATTAACATAGTTCTTCATGTTGTGGGAACTCCCAACTACAAAATCATTTTCATTGCTACTTCATAACTGTAATGTTGCTGCTGTTTTGAATCGTAATGTGAATATCTGATAAGCAGATGGTCTTAGCCAAGCCCTGGGAAGGGGTTATTCGACCCCCAAATAAGTCATGACCCACAGGTTGAGAACTGCTGCTATAATCCCAGCACTTGGGAAGTGTATGTAGGAGGATCTGGAGTACATGGTTATCATCAGTTGCATAGCAAATTAAAGGCTAGCTTAGACTACCGGAGCCCATGCCTCAAAAGAACACAAAATAAAGACAAAAAAATTAGAGAAAATCTCGAAGCCGGGTTTAGTTGTGATGTATGTCTAGAATCTTGATGCTAGGAAGGCTAAGGTAGATAAACAGAGTTTAAGGCCATCCTGGGCAACATAGCAAGTCCTTATCTCAAACAAATTTAAGACATTATTTCTTTAATTACAAGTAGTGTAGGTGAATTGGGCAAAAGTGAGAACAGGTAGAAAGCTGTCCCTAAAAATATCCACTGTCCGGAAGTATTTATTGTTGACCTTTGTCCCTGATTTATCCATATTTTCCTTAACATACAAACTCATTCATTAAAGAACCAACAACAAAATGGATCATGTTAGGTTTCTTTGAAGATTACTGATAAATCTGATCTGTCTTGCTATGAACTCCTAAGTGTCAATGACTATAAATCAGGCGCTCTAGTAATCAGGACTGTGGTTCCTAAGGAGAGTCTAATGTTAAATGCCTTAGGTTATAAAGGATACAAGATGAAAGAATTTGGCTTTGGGAACAACTGAAGGCAGGATTTAAAGACTTCTCTCTTTCATAATTTATAGAGTATTTTATTTCCGTCTTTTACTGAACACTGGTGAGACATACTGGGAATAGTCAGGTCTTCCATGCCTTTTCCTGCTAGTGCTCCAAGGAATATGTTCCCTATTTTACAGACTACAAGCCCAAACCCCTTTTTAGGGACCATTTATATCAGACGGGCCAATGAGCCCTGGAAGATACCTGTGGAAACCTGTTGTGTGGAGAGCTGAAGGGCGATTTCAGTAACAATGGGCATAGCAATGGGAGGCATAGTGTTAATAGAAGAAGGGTGATCAAAGCTCAGAGAAGATGATAACCATGTGGATATGCTTTGGTGAAAAGTGATCTACAGAGCAGACACAAATGCTCAGCTCAGCACCACACCCTGGGAGTGGGAGAGTTGCCTGTTGGTCAGCAGGCTTACTAGCATTGCTAATTACCATGACCTGGCAAGTCAGGTAACATGGATTTGGATTGCCAGAACCTACATAAAAAGCCTGTGCAGTATCACGATTCTGTCATCCTTGGCTCTTATGGGAATATGTGAGGTGTAGACAAGAGAATTCTCAGGAGTTCAGGGGTCAGCTAGTGTGGCTCCTGCAGTGGTAAACCATGAGAGACGTTTTCTCAGATGACGTAGGTTGTCTTCTGACCTCCACATGTGCACAGCAGTGTGCATGCACCCACACTGTTACACAGAAATATGTATCACATCATGTGTACACGACATAATACATACACACAAAATTCCAAAAAAAAAGAACATTTTTTTGTCGGATGAAGTGGTCCACACCTGTAACCTAATACTTGGGAGGTTGAACTCAGGGAACTATGAGTTTGTAGCCTGGGCCACAAAAAGCTAAAAATAAATAAACAAACAAACAAACAAACAGGCAGACAAATAATCAGATTAATGCAATCGTTGATGAATTGCATGTAATGGAATTTTCCTCTTCCTGTGACCATCCTCAGGATATCTACCCCCAAACTCTTCTCATTAATCCCTCCTGGGAAAAAGCCTTGTCAGAATTTTTTATGCAATCATTTTCTCCCTTCTAGAGACTGCTCTTGCCAACTGAGGGGTTACCTGGAGTTGGTGCGGTCTACCAGTGTGACACCATGGTCTGCCGGTTAGAAGGAGTATGGGAATGATGACTGTGCAGGAACACACAGGAAGGGGTGCCCCACAGGGTGGCTTAACCTAGATTTCCGCCCTGAAGATGGGGCTGTGGCAAGATAAGTGGCACAGCTGGGGACAGGATGCCCAATTCTTTGATTTACTGGATTTGATTTTACTAAGTTTGGTCTAATGGCACCTTTAGGCAAACTTACCAGAAAATATACTCTTAGAAGTCCCACCTTCTAAGTGGTAAGTGGTAGTCCTGGTTTTATGGCGATCAAACAGAAACTTGATGCTGCTATCTAGAGAGGGGCCAGTATACTACCTTGGATTTGGGGACAGGTCTACGACTAGAACTATTTCCATCTTTCAGCCCCGGTGATATTTTCACCAAGGGCTGGGGCAGGGGGATATTGAAGGGTAACTTTAGTCCCATTTTCCAATATATGCCAGAAGTCTTTGGCCTGTGAAAAGAATAGATGCACCCCAAGCCACGTAGCAGTAGGTGGAGCCCATGGCTGTCTCCTCCAACTCTAGCTCTGTAGAGGTTGGTTTCTTTCTAACCCAGAGGAAGATATTTAATCTTAGCCTCAGAAGGTCCTGTCTGGATGTATCAAGCACTTTGGCCATAAAACCCCACCTGTGAACATGACCCCCGTTTCTTGACTCTTCAGTTGCCTACCCCAGACACCACTCATCTACTCTTTATGAGGCTGATTTCTTCCCTCCCAGAAGGCAAGATCTCTTCTATTACAGTTCACCTCACACACTTGATCATGCCATGTCTGTTTGCATGTTATTTACCTTTCTGTTCTCTCATGTGCATTCTAGGCTAGAGGAACAGGACTACCTTAAGATCCCCCTGCTTCCACTCTTACTGTCACACATACCCAGCTCTGGAGAAGTTCCATCACAATACAACATTAGGGAAAGAGAGGCCTACCCCCATTCTCTTATGCTGGTTTGAACCAGTGTTGTGTATTGAAGAGTTAAGGAGAAGTCTCATGATTCTACAGTTTATGTTTAGAATGAATAAATGACAAATGCAGTCATTAAAGAAAAGTTTATTAAATACTTATTTGGTTTTAGGAACATTGCCAAAGATAAAAATCTCGTTAGGTACCCAGTAATAGTTTCAGACTTTTTACATTATTTTCATTCCCATAAATTCTCTACAACATAGATGTTATTGGTATTTCCATTCTTCCCACGAGGAAACAGGCTCAGAGTGGAGTGGCAGGCAGCCAGCCAATGGTAGCCATGCTTATTTTTTGCTTGCCTTTAGAATACATGCTCCACAGCTTCCCACACCCAGGAAGCTCTATGGTTATAGACCAAGCTCAACAGCTCTCAAAAACAATGTCTTCCCATATAGAAGAATCTCATGTGTGAAGTAATTTTTAGTAAGACTTACTAACATACTAACAATACACACCAGGGTGAATGCATGTTGCACGTTAGTAGAATCAATAGTAGGAATATAAATATACCATATTTTGGAAATTTTATCTTTTAAAATTTGTTCTTCCTCCTTAAGGCACTATGTCTCTGGGCACAACGTTGTCATTGTATTATTGTCACCCATAATGGCAAGATAAGCATTCCTTGAAAGCTTATAGTTGGCTACTTACAAACAAAATCTTTTTAAAGTCTTAGAGCAATGATGAGATAGGTATCACTATTTCTTTTTACTGATGAAGCAGCTAATGTTTTTACAGTGTTAACTGAGGCAATTTGACCTAATTCATGTCACAGCTACTAGATGAGAGGGGCAGGATTCAAACTGGAAGCTAAGGTTTCACTTTAATTACGGGTAACAGCTACACAAAGTGCTTGGGCTTCATGGAGAATGATGTAGATGTCACGTATAGACTCAGTGAACTATGTAAGAATTACATCTTAGACTAACCATGTTCTGGCCTGCAATTCCATTGAGCTGTGCTGTATTTTCGTGGCCAATGGTCTTATCTATTCATGTCCTGGCAAACCTGTCTCCTGCATACCATGTTCTGTCCCTGGCTGGCCCAAGGTTGGCTGAGGCCCCATCCTCAGCATCATTGTTGCGTGTGTGTGGAATGTGTGTGTCTGGCTCTAGCTGTGGATACAAAGGTATAGGATTCTGTGTGTTGCACATGAGAACTGTGATCTCTTTGGAACCCAGGATTCCTGTTTTCTTCTTCCTTCCTGGAAGCATGAGACTATGATGAAAAAAACCATAATTGCTTTTCATAAAGGAAGGCTGTAGCAGCTAATTTCACCCAGGTTTCTCTTCTCTTTTCTTTCTCCAAGGACTGGGCTTTGCCAGCCCTGCTGTAGCTGGTTGAAGGGGACCAAACCTCTCAGGAAGACGGACTTGGTTCCGTTTGACCAGCCAGAGCAGGGGGCCGCTCCCTTGGGAAGTGACTGCAGCCTCTAGTGTGTGAAGTCCTTGGAGTATCCAACCATCACTTGTCCAAACCTGTAACAGAGAGAACCACATTAGAACGGATACATTCCCAGAGGTTACATTGCCCTGACTGACCTCTCACATGATTTGAAAAAAAATCTCACATAGTCTGTACTTTGCATTCTAGTTTTTATTTATGTATTTATTTATTTATTAGCTCTAATTCTTTTCCTTGAATTTGAAACATGAGGGACAAAATGACATGGAATTATAGAACATGGAAAAATAATAGAGTCTTGTTTCTTTCATCTTCCAAAATAAATTTAACATTGTCAAGTATATTTGTAGGTATGATATAAATGTGCATTATATAGTCCTCTATGAATGTGTCATGTTCACATTGAAACTGAAATGCAAGTAGGTGAGGATAATACAGTAACACCGATACTGAGTTTCTTGTTTTCTTATAATTTAGTTGTTTTCCTCTATAGCTTTTATCATTTAGGCACATGTTCTGAAGCAATATATTTTAATGTATTGTCTAAATACCCATCTATGGCTTAGTATTTTTTACTTTAAATGATATCTGTAATGCTCATGTATTAATATGGTGACTGCAATTCACTAATTGACATTGTTTGGTAGTTTTCTATTATGTGACTATACCATCTTCATTCCTTCACCCAGTAATAGATACCATGGTTGTTTGGTTTGAAAGAATGGCTAGAACTGGCCCTAGTAAAGTCTACTGGGGGAGACTGAGACAACTTTGGTTCTTGTTGATCACAAAAAATCCCTGATTCCAGTATGTAAGAACTTACAGGCTGGCCTTGTAAAGGAATAGTAACATTTACCACCCCAAGATACACAGGAATGGGGCACACAATCTCATGATCTCCCTTACTCTTTGGGCACTTCTGAGACATCTAAACTTTTAGAACCATCGAACTAGAAGGGCTACCCACTGGAAAGTGAAGTTAAATGTAGTTAACCCCCCACCCCTGAAAGATGGCTTGGTTGTCTTTAAAAGATATTGATGCAGGAGACAAAAGAGGTAGGCAGATGAGATAGTTTGAGTGGTTTCAGAAAACCAGCCTTCTCTCCTGGGCTAATTATTAGCTGGCCTTTTGTTTTCTTTTCCTGATAAATAGAAAGTATTAAGAAGAAAGTGCGTGGCCTTGGATCCACATTTATTTGGGTTCAAGTTCCACTGATACCTTTCTTTCTTTCTTTCTTTCTTTCTTTCTTTCTTTCTTTCTTTCTTTCTTTCTTTCTTTCTTTCTTTCTTTCCTTTCTTTCCTTTCTTTCCTTTCTTTCCTTTCTTTCTTTCCTTCCTTCCTTCCTTCCTTCCTTCCTTCCTTCTTTCTTTCTTTGCTATTGAGAAGTTAAGTAACATCTTGAAATGTCAGCATGCCTGTACAGTGGGTAGTGTGCCTAGCTTGCACGCTTCTTGTGGATTTTAATAGCAATGTAGCGTGTACTGAATCCCTGGGGTGGAGACTTGCAAGGCTTGTCTGAGGGACAATTCTGACTGCGTTTGAGACCAAGAACTTTACTTCCAACTCCATCTTTTCTGTTAAGTGTGTTTCACCATCCATCTGCAGGGATTTTCATTCATCCCTGAATGTGTTACTATCACTGATCGGGCCTAGAGGTGAGGTAGCCAGTCGAACATTTTCTTCCAGATGGATTCTAGTTTATAGGCCTGTATAGGATCCACAACGTAACTCCTGCTTTGAAGGACACAACCAGTCACTGCAGAAAGGGCAACTGGATAAAACCATACTCGGATGTAGTGGTGAGAAAAAGAAGGTATCACAAAATATGGGTCACTCTAGAAAGGCCTGTGCAGGATGATAACATGAAGTCTCTTCCTGTCTTGAGTCACACCTCCTTGGTGTGCATCCTCCTGCTCAGCAGTCCCAATCTTACCTTCATCATCTTCCTCTTCCTAATGACAGTGTCGTGTGGCTGCTGCCTATACCATCTTGTCTTGTGTCTGTCTTGCCCAGAGCTCATGTTAGGGAGCAAGGAGACAGGCAACTGTGTGGTGAGAGGCAGCCTGGCAGTCTGAGTTTATTACTGAAAAAGCACATGAAGAATTCTGAACACTGTTTTTCCATATCTCTCTTTTTCTTTACTCATGTTTTTTTTTGACTCAGCCTCAGCAACATAGCCATCTGTATAGCATACCCTGAGTTCAGGACACATGATGTGAAACCAGGTACCAGGGTAGGAAAAAGAAATCTATGGGCATAGCAAGTAAGATTAGAAAAAGTACAGCCTATAATTGGAAAGAAGTACAATTTGAAGCACTCAACTATTTTATATAAAGAAGACAAAAGTCTAAAAGAATAAAAGATAAAGATTTTCTTTGTCAGATACCTGCCTATCAAATGTAGGGTTTCTTGACCTTCAACACGTTGGATTTTGGCCTGGGTACTTCCTTGCTATGGGCATGTTATATGTGTTGTGTATGCTTTACTGTATCCCTGGTCTCCACACCCCAGAGAACAGGAATCCCCTAAGTGTGACAACCCAGTAAATCTGCCAGCACTGCTCAGTGCCCTGGCATTGATCTAACACTAAGAGTCTATTCTCAGTCCTGTAGCTGGCCCAGCTCTAGCAATCCCCAGAAGTATAGGATGGGTATACTCTTGAAGGTAACTGGAGAACTACCTTGTTCTGGAAGGAAGGATGTAGGTGGTCACCAGTATTGCTGAGCCCTTCTTGAGAGCACGAGAGAGCTTCTGCCTAGTGTGTTCTCTGTGCTGAAATCTTTGAGGGTCCAGCTATTTGTCCAGGAAATACGCATATCCCTTTTCTTCCTTTTTTCCTCCCATGTACTCTTCCTGTGCTGCTCAGTTACACTTAACACACCCCTCCTGGGCTTCTGGGCATGCATCTTCAAATGCTGTTAGTGTTTCTTTTTGTTGTTTTGCTTAGAAGCTCTGGCTGTAAGTTTAATGCAGTCCCAGTCCTCATCTGATACATTATTCTAAAACAAGGAGGCAGAGCAATGGAGAGTGTGAAGCTGTCCTAAGACCGGGAGTCAAGTGAGGAACAGAGATCCTTTTACCTTCCTTCTGAATTGACACTGTGCTGGGTGGGGGTACAAGCCCTGGGTGACTACAGTGTCCCCTCAGGGTTTTCCTTTAGTTTATCTACCTCCTTCTTGATGTGAGCTTAGACAGTTGAGAGTCAAAAGCTGGGACCACAGGGGACTGGGTTGAGAACAAAGAAACTTAGGCTATTAAATGAGAACATCACCATTTTAGCACCTGCACCTTTGTGACCCAGATGTAACATGCTGACAGGGGTCGATGGAGTAGAAAGAGCAGCACAGCAGAGCCAGGTGCCCAGTAGTGTCTACTCTCTGTTTTTAACACAAGTCACACACACACACACACACACACACACACACACACACACACACAAACTGCTATATATATCTGGCACATGGAACTGTCATTCGGCTTGCTGGATAGAAAAATCCTTTTTGGGAGCAATATGAGCAGAGGAAGGAGCGTGTGAGAGCTGATTCTTTGCTAAATTTTTGGGGATGGGGATGCGATCTCTCCCAACAGAACAGGTGTGAGGAACAGCCTCAGGAAGGCTGGTGCTCCTGGGGTGAGGAGTCAGTGGCCAGAAACCCAGGTTTAAGGGAGAAGTCTGTAGAGAGGGGCTTCTTGAGAAAGAGGACACCTACAGGTAGGAAACGTGGCGTGTTCTCTGGGCGGAGCCCCGGGCCGCGAAGAAGCACTTGCCCAAACCACACACTTCCTTACATTCCATAGCACAGTGATATCTATGGGGATATAAAGAAGCATGTGGCCTCGGGAAGCAGTGTTGCCGGCAGCAGTTGTCGTCTCCGAAGGCAAAGCCACTTCCCTCCTTTTATAGGTGAGAAACACTAAGGATCTCTGGGTCCCGATGTCATCCGTGTTGCAGTCCCAGAAAACCATCCCGGAGTAAGTCGATTCGAGGACTAACGGTGCTCCTTGGGAACAAACCTCCTCCCATACACTTCAGTCATTGATCACGGACCCCAAACCTCACTAGAGATTTCAGTTCTGTGATGGCCTAGAGTCTCCGCTGTTACTATTATTCACCAGTCTTCTGCTGTTACAGAGTGGATTTTGAAATGATTCTTTTTTGCATATTTGGAGTCTTATAGAACATTAAAACAAGGAGTGACTCGGTACATGCAGAGAACTCAGCGTAGAGGCTGGCCAAGGATCTTTCGTGCTTCCTACTGTACGGGTGCTTGGTATGTGTTGACAGGCTGCAGCTGCCAGCACGGCATTCCAGCACAATTGTTCATTGTGGGAAGGATCTTTTTGTTCAGCCTCTGCTGCCCGTGGCCCATCACCTGCCCCACAATCTGCGAGGCCTGGGCTATAGGAGACGAATGGACGCTGGCAGCTGTTGAGCCATTCAGGGTCTTGACCAGTCACCCCGGATGCGGAAAATTAAGGGTTTAGGCTTTGTGGCATAGAATTCTCTGCCAGGAAATAGAGAAGTAAGTTAAGAGGAGAACTAGGCCCCACAGCAGGCTCATGGTACTGTCAGGGCTGCTTCATGCAACCTGAAGAACAATAATGGTAAGTAGCCGTTTTCAGACACGTTTCCTGTGACAGGATCGTTTTCAATGCTTTCCGTGTGTAAGCTCCTTGAATCCTCACGTCTATGTGTAGTAGCTGTTCTCCCCTACCCCCTTCTTTCTGGTTTTACAGATGAGGAAAATGTGGCTATAGAAATAAATTAATTTATTTATGTGCAAATGGTAATTCCTTTAAAACACTAACCAGATTGTAGGAACAGCCTCGGATCAATACATGTTCTCTTCTTGTGAGCTTGGAAGGTAAGAGGTGTTGAAAAGAAAGGAAGGAAGGAAGGAAGGAAGGAAACCAATATTTTATACTCCATGTTTTTTATCCTTTTGCAGTTTTGAACTTGGGGTACTGGTTCTGCACTGGTTTAGAAATCACGTTTTATTTCCTTAGGTGTGTAGAAAAACCATTCAGGGCATCCTAGTCAAAACCTCTCTGGCTGACATAGGGAATAATCCAGTAATTCAGTTAATCTAATCCAATGGCCGTTTAGGGGTTCTGCTCTGAAAAGACATCATTCTTCTAGGGTCAAGCCCAAGCTTTAGGTGAGTGCATGGCTAAGATTCCTGCACATTTGGGGTGGTGGTCAATCTAGAGCACAGTGTCAGGAACAGACGGCTCTTGGGGTGCTTCTCAGGTCAAAGGATATTTTATAACTTCGCGAAAAGCACGAATGTCTCATATGTTCAGAGAGCCAGAGCACTTAAGAATAGTGCCAATTTTCACTATAACTTGTCACATTTGTCACATCGGAATCTTTTAAATGTTTGGCATGTGTACTGTCAGAAGCAAGGGACTGCAGAGTTGAGAGTGCTCACTGTGTTTTCCTAAGCATAAGGGGCAGTTTAATGAGATTTAACTATCCACTAGCCAGGCTGAACTCGATGAGTTCATGTAGGAACACAAATGAACAAGATTTCCAGGGAAAATAATTTTGAATGATCAGGGAGCGTAAACATCACATACGACGTGTTTACCGTTTGGGTGTGAATTGTTTGGTCTCTGTTAAGCACAAACTCATATGTCATATAAAATGTGGGAGAGGGGAGTTGTGGGGAGCTGAGAAGAATGGAGAGGAGCGGAAGGAGTAGGAGGAGGGGCTTGGAATGTAATATATGGGAGAAGAAAAATAAATAAAAAATTCAGGGGGTTTAAACAAAGAAACATGTCAATGAAATTAAAGAGAGCTTAAGAATAAACACGAAAGTGATGCCCAAAAAAATACAAAAAAATGTTTACTATGAAATCTTCTGTAAAAAAATTAAAAATGTTAACAACCAATAACTGTACAGTTTATAAGTCCAGTCTTGTTAGTTTAGAACACATGTAGAATTCTGAGAGTCAAGAGGAAGTTTGAAGTAGAACTCTACACAATTCTTGTTGCATTTTGTTGGGCATGTAAATTAGGACGCAAGGAAGGAGCTTAATAAAATGGATTTGAGACTATTGTGAGTGGCAGACTGGAAAAGATAAAGAAAGTACAATAAAACCAATACCTGCTAGGTAGGAAAACAGCATGAAAAATTGGGGGATGGGAAGCATGAAGATCCATGCTTCTCTGGGGTTGACCCAGGGCAAAGGTCCTTGAAAAGGAAACTGCATGTTAAGTCTCTCCATATCATTTAATTAGTTCCTATCTGCCTGATTCTTCTGCCTTTGATAGCTGGTGTTGAAGAGAAGTGTGAGATGTGGCATGTTATCCAGATGTTTGTATGCTGTGTGGCTTTGGCAAAATCTCCACCTTTCTCCTCTTGGCCTTGGCCCCAGATCCCAGGACACTTATCTGAAGGTGGAGACTGTGTGACCCCATCTGTTCATCAAAAGGTGGTTGAAGATTAATGAGCTGGCACATGTGAAGGTCCTGAGTTTCTTAAGAGAATAATATAAAATGTCACTCAGCATGTTACTGGAAAAAAAAAGATTTATTCCCCACCACCCCACTCTGCGCCACAATTAGATAATGCTTCTAAAGCCTTAAACTCTAAGCTGCCCTTTCCTTTGCTTCTCAGAAGCAAGTGCCATCGAAAAGCATTAGGACTTAAGTAATAGTGAAAGTAGTGTCAAAGTCACAACAGCCATGGCTCTCGTTCTGCCTCTTTTGATAAGCAGAACTTTTATATAGCTGAAAATAAATAATGCAAACATTTCCTACAGAGACCTGAGAATGGTGGATTTCCAGTGATGGTTCTCGGAACGTCTCTGGGATTTGGGAAGAATTACGGATGGGTTGAGACAGGGAGAAGACCAGATTATAGAGCAACACAGGGCTATAACGGTCAAGGTTATTGGGGGCAGAGGATATGGGGATAAAGAGTATGGGTTGAGTATCTGTGGCCTTGAAAAAGCTATGTAGCCTTTTTGAACCTTAATTTCCTTATTTGAAAAGTAGAAATACTAATACTTACTCAACAAGAAACTTTAATGAGAGACTTTTGGAACGTGTAAAGTGCTGTGAGCATAGCATTAGAAGTCTAATAGATGGTCTTATTTATTAATAACAGTATTATTTAATATGCTACTTAATACTAATGTAGCAACTTAAGTATACACACCATGGGAGAGTCTTTGTGCATGACCTACTTAAACAAATTTCATTATCATAAAATTATTTTTTTCTATGTGGAGTTATTCATAAGTGTTTAAGAAAGCTTAATTTTTATTAGAAGGATGTTCTCCTAAGAATTCTGGTCTGCCTTAAAATTGCCCTTAAAACATTTTCACATGTCTGAAAAGAATTTGAGTGGAAGAGGCTTCATCAGCATCATTTTAAAACTAAAATCGTTTGTCGTGCTGAGTTTCCGGGCATCAGTCTCATGATGGGGACCTTTACTAGTGACTTGTCTGGTAAGATGTCCAGTCTGCCCCTTTATTGACTGTAAGGCATTTGCTCTCTGTTGACTGATCTGACTTTTGACTGTTAGCCATTGTCTGGATGAGGAGAGCAAACTTGGACGATATGGACAGTTACCTGTTGCTCACTTTTGGTATTCTCAGTGAAGGCATCTTTGGGTTTCTTCTCTGATCCCAGGCATGCTTGTAGTCTGTAACTACATGGTGGAAGCAGCTTTCTTTCATAGCCGTTGACTCTGCTCCTGCCTGCAGGAGGAGTGACTTACACAGAGGCCTCACTCCAATGTCTGATGACGTGTGCCTTCCACTCTGGCATCTATTAGTGGTACACTTGGTGGTTGTTCATGAAACACAATCTATTCTAAAGTTTAGCAAGTCATTTGGGACTGTCATTAAGCGGAGAGGACACACATCAGAGTCCTCGCTCTAAGGCAAGGAAAGGGTAGTACGTGGTGATAGGATCCTCTTTTTCCTGGGGCTCAGCCAGGAAGTCTTGCTGTTTTTAGAGCACTGATCAGTTCAGAATGCTGATTCACTCATGGGTATGAATCCCAGTTTAACTGCCAGGGGGCAGTGAAGGGCAGCACCAGCTCCAAGAACACACCTTCTATCCCTCCAGGCATTCTGCCATCCTGCTCAGAACAGGGGACTGTTGGTGGCATGAGGCTACCCTGCTTTCCTTGCCTGCTTCTCACCCAGGAGACTCAGAGCTGGAACTCCAGAGAAGGGTAGGACAAGAAGATGAGAAGAAGCTGACTCCACCTGAAAACTTTGGATTGGGATCTTTATGCTTACACTACTCCCGTGATGTATATCTATGGCACAATACAAAACTTTCTTAAGCAGAGGGTAAATGAACACAAAGTCCCACACCTCCCAAGAAACTGTTTGCAATAGATTCTTGCTGGTAGGGAAAATCTGTTTTCTCCAAAGGGGTGACATTGTGTATATCAGCCACACTCCAGGGCAGCCCCACGCTCAGGAGCAGTTGGCCAACAGGAAACTGATTCTGTGTGTGTGTGTGTGTGTGTGTGTGTGTGTGACAGAGAGAGAGAGAGAGAGAGAGAGAGAGAGAGAGAGAGAGAGATGTGTATGTGTGTATGTTTGCTTTCTTTCTGTTTTTGTTTTTTTTAGAGAAAGAACAGGAAGTTGGGTAGGTAGAGAGGTTGGGAAGATCTGGGAGGAGTAGGAGGAGAGGAAAGAATACAATCAAAATATATTATACTAATTTTTTAAAGCCAGCAAAAAAAAAAAAACAAAAACAAAAAACAAACCTATGTCAAGCAGATCAACGAATTGGGGGGGGGGCAGAAAGTGGTTAAGAAACACACTGAAGTCACACAGCATGTGAGTTGTAGGAATCACTTAATTTTTTTTCTCTCTGACCCAATGCACACACCCATTCTTCTATGCTAACATTTCCCAGTCTTACTAATTGTTGGTGACAGAGAGGCACTTCAGGATCCCGTTCTTTATACTCTGACAGAACCATAGAATCAGAATCTCCTGGCTGGCTGGGGAGCACTTTGTGGAGGGAATTGTGGCAACCATGCCCATCTTATTTTGTTGGAAGTTGTAGGAGGACTTTGAAAAACATTGGTCTGATAACAGGCAAGGAGAGACTGGGTTCTAAAATAGTGAAATTATTACTGTTGCAAGCCACACACTTCATAACAATGTAAGGAAATTTTAGTTTGGGTTAATGAAGAATATTGGTACACATGGTGATAAATGGCTAGACTCTGAAACACAGTGACAGTCTTTACAAGGAGTGTTTAACGTATCTTCCCAGCGTTCCCAGTACTCAGATTTTACTGGGAAATTCCCCTCTATATTTCTGCTCATTGCTAGAGGTAGAATTACTTTTTTTGAGACAGGGTCTCACTATATATACCAAGATGGTCCTGAACTCTCAGCTCTCCCCTTTTAGCTTCCCAAGTGCCTCATTCCACAAAACTTGTTACTTTTTTCTTCTTCGTTAATGTTTGTGATTGGTCACATAATGTATCACATGTGACTTTGGTTGCACTCCAATTCCTAGTGCACCCAAGAAGCACACCTATCTCCCTTCCTAGATTGCTGGCATCCCATGGCTTCATTTGATTTCTTAATCTGTCTTTCAAGACCTACTGCACAGTAAGAATGAAGCAGATAAAACTCCCACTGACCCAGTGAAGCAATATGTGTGCAGATACTGTTCTAATCATTGTAACAAATAACTTCTATTAGAAACACTCCTATTTTATAGATGAAAGAAACAAGCAACCAGAACACAGTGCTGTTCGTTGAAGAGTCTCCTTTAGAACACTTGGCCCTGAAAGCAATCTCAACCTGTAAAGAAATCTGAATACAATGGATCCAGGAAAACAGTTCCTTTAAAAAGCATGACTTTCTAATTCAGTGCATCACAGTCTCCTGCTCATCCAACTTAAATACGAATGGCCAAGTCCCACTTTCAGAGTTCCTGATCTGGGAAGTCTGGAGTAGGATCTAGAAGTAGCAGCTGTAACATGTTTCCAAAGGAATATTGATGTTGCTGGTCTGGGGACCACACTGATGACTATGAGATCAGTGTTTCTGATGCTGTAAAGGGGCTGACCCTACATTCTAACCTCTTGCAAATGAGGTGACAGATAGGAGGAAAAGCCATTAGAAGGCAGGGAAGTGTGGATTGTCTCAAAGATGTGCTTAGAGGTGCCTTTACCAGATATAGTCAGCCAACATGCCAAAGAGAGGGAAATCCCATCTGGGAAGGTTACCAAGTGTTTTGACTTGAGGTGCTGTTGTGTTTTGAAATGAACCCTTTGTGCCAATGTATATCAGTAAGTGTTCAATGGGGTGTAGTGAAGAATAGATTCAGAAAGAGATAATACATTTTCTTGAGAAGATAGCCCAGCAGAAGGCCCACTGGTTCACATGTCCTGTATATTTGTGGAGGGATCATAATGATAATATATAACTCAGCGTAACAATGCAACAATACAGAATAGCAGCAAACATTATTAGCTCTAAATCTCATCTCATCTCTCCTTCTCCCTCTCACTCTCTTTATCACTAAATTGAAGGAAGAGTAACAATTGCTTAAAGTCCAAGGGGCGAATCAGGAACATTGAGTTCTGGCCCAAGTTTTCCAAAGAACTACATGGCACAGGGATTTAGTGTCTTAGTTTTTAAAATGCTGTAACCATCCACATTGTCTTAGTGGGGACATCTATGAGGTCATCCAGAACTCAGCCTTGTGGAGTGATGGACTACTTGAGATACATTCATTACACACATAAAAATCAAATTTCTTTGAATTGTTTGGAAAAATTTGACACACATTTAAAATATTTTCTAAGCCACTCAAAAGGCATGCTGCAAGTTCAAGGTCACATGATGCTCAGTTCTGGTACCTCACACCTAATACCCTAATGCTCTAGCTCTTCCCATGGCATTGTTCCAGCCCCTTGGGTGATCATGAAAGAATCTCCCCCAACAGTTTGATGCAGGAAACAGCACCTTTCATTGTCCCTGGGCATTCCCATGTCCACCCATTTTTGTCTTTGCTTCAAGCCCCTGCATACAGAAGCAAGTCCCACTTCAGTACCAGCCAACAAGTCATCCACATGCACCATCCCTGCAGGTGGGGGCTGCTTCTCTTACCCACTCCCCTCCCCCCCTTGCTTGTTTGAGATGCAGAACCTGGAGCTTCACCTGCTTGCATAGGTCTGCCTTGCTGGCTTCACACAGAAGAAGCGGATCACCCACAGGGCTCCCCAAAAATTCACAAAGAGTGAAAGTCAGCTGGATACAGCAGGAACAGCCAGGGGACAAACAGAGCAGAAAGCAGCATGCAGAAGAAGTTCAGTGACATACCTGGGGAAAAGCTGCAGGCTGGTCCCTCCTCCTCTGTGGGTTTTCTTGCCCTGCAGGCTTCTGCCCCCATAGAGGAGTGTAGAACACAGGTTGTTATTTATTTATTTCCAGAGCTGGCAGGGTTGGCTTGCATTTCTACTCCTTCCTGTCAGAATCCTCTCAAGGAAACAGCAGCTGGTGAGCTCAGAAATGTCAGTCAGAATCTTGGCCTAGTTTGGGGCCTTGAAGATTCTTACAGAAAGTTAAAAAGGTTTCTGGGCCAGTGTCTCCTTTGGGTTTTCCCTCGCCTGCCTCTCACCTTTTCCATCTATTTTTTTTCCTTTCTCCCCCACCCCCACCCCTGAATAGCTAGCTACTTAAATTGCCTGCTCCTGTCTTTCTGATGGTCCCCTCTTGGGTAAAGCTGTGGCTCTTCTTCCAGCCCAGCTGAATAGCCTGGTGACTTTGTGACCGTTACAAGGCTATGGCTGCTCTCAGTGCTCACAGATTCCCTTTCTCTGTCTCCCCATTTCCATTCACTCTTACTTCTGCAATCTCTATCCTTCCAGGCACTTTCAGAGAAACCCTGTTCTTTCCTTTCCTCATGCTTTCTGTCCTTGCCAGTCTATCATTTAACACTCTATGCCCCGTGCCTGTTTCTCTTTCATTCCTTATGTTCTAGCTTTACCTCTGCCTCTGCATTGTGTTCTGTACATATGTGTTCTGGATTCAGGTTTGCCCTCCTCTCCTCTCCTCTCCTCTCCTCTGTTCGCTTCTCCTCATTCTTACCTTCCCTTTCTCCTCTTGCAGGTCTCTTTCCACTTCTCTCTCTCCACTCCTGTCTCCCCCTCCCCTCTCTTCAGTCAGTCTCACCCCCTGCTTCATCTAGTCTCTGCCTTTTCCAGGCCAGCCTCTTCCTTTTTGTACTTTCCACCCCTCTGCCCACCCCCAGTGCTCTTTCCCACCTGTTTGTGTCTTTTAAGGGCCATGGTCATGTCCCTGCCTTCTGTCCACCTCAATCACTCCAGTGACGGGCTTCTGAAAGCTGTTAAATTACACCTCTTCAGCTGTCCCATCGCAAAGAGAAATGTCCTTTGCTAAATCTTTTTTTTTTTTTTAATTTTTTTTCAAACCGGCAAGTCCATATTAACGTTCCTATTTATAGATTGTACTAAAATGATACTTGAATTGTTTCAAAGAGTAAGAATGTACGTTTTAAAAAATAAATGAATCCTCATCTTTTAGGTTATATCAATATATGCCACTTGAAATGCAGATGCTTTTGGCTTCTCTGAAACTTCTTTCGCATCCTTGTCTGATGGAGAGATGGTTATTGTAGAAAACATGAGTCGTTTGGAGACGAGATGCTCAACAGCATATAATTGGTGAAGTGCTTATCAGATTGCTGTGCACCTTGTTAGACAGCAGAATTGGAAAGAAGTATCTATGCCCTTGAGACACATCTTGATTCTTTTGGGGATAGAACCCAATCTAGGGAAATATATGTAATAGAACATAATTGCAGCTGGTGGTCCAGAGTAAGTATTACTGGCATGCAAAGGTGGAGTTGGAAGCCAGGTAGTAAGAACTTCATGGTGAGAGTGGTTTCAGTTGGATGCTGAGGGACAGAGAAGGTTGTAGAGATGGGTAGAGCTGTGAAGGGATCTTTCAGATCAGAGAACAGCCTGGCCAAAGGCACAGAGGCAGAAAATGCTGACAAAACAGCCATTTTAGGAACACAGGTTTATGATAGGAGATGTTAAGGTTTTTTTGTTTTTTGTTTTTTGTTTTTTGAGACAAGGTTTCTCTGTTGTAACTCTGGCTGTTGTCCTGGAGCTCACTCTGTAGTCCAGGCTGGCCTTAAACTCACAGAGATATGCCTGCCTCTTCCTCCTGAGTGCTGGGATTAAAGACATATACCACCACCACCTGGCTGAGATGTTAAATTTTTAAGAATCTTTAGAGAGCAGACATTCATTGGTTAACCTTACTGAAAAATAGCACTACAGGTTGACATGGGTTCTACAGCTTGAACGAATATGAATTTGGATTTTTTGATCATTATTATATGGATTTACATGCTCTAAAATTTGTTGTTAATGAATAATCAGAGAGACGTAGACATTTCTCTCCAATTACCAAAGCACCATAATGATTTAAGACCTGCTGTTAAAAATGTAGAAACTTCTAGTCATACCTATTTCTAGCCTATCAGGGGTCTCTCTCACAGCATATACTCCAGTCAACACAGCTTACCCTTTACTGATAGCTCAGGTTCCAACCTAGCTGGATTGTGCATTTGATATGAGTTTGCCTATATAAAATTTTAACATGCTAAAATACTATCTTAAAAATTCATCTTATTTTATATATTTTTAAGTAAGTCTAGAAGTCACAATACTGAAAATTCCTAGAGGTCACATTTACACTGATTTTGACTTCTTTTTCTTTTTTTTTCTAGCACAATGTACGGTATACGTCAGGCTCCCAATAAACACTTAAGATTAAATTGGATCAAAAACTCTCTAAAACTTTATTACAACATATAATCCCAGTAGGAACTCTACCATTAGGATACTATCCTCTTTCAAATACACCCATATGCTGGTTCTTCTGAGCTTTAGTCAGTGTCAAAAGAGGGAGCTGATATTAATTTAATGGTGTGTCTTTACATAAGGTTACATTTCACATCCGAAGCTACAAGTGAGACTCCAGGACTATTTTAGGTGGATAAGTCAGAGAGATGTTGTTATTGAGATTTGGAAGATGAGTTGTGAAAGCCACTTAGCAGTAAAGGACTTGCTGAGTGCACAGAACCCACTCTAGGGTGAAACCTAGTCTTAGGCCCAATCAACTGTTTGCTTAAAAACAGAACAAAACAAAAAACCCAAAACCAAAGTTGTTTTTTGGGCAGAGACCCCGACTTTTCCAGTTAAAGAACTAAGATTGCTTTTCCCACAGTCTTAAATAAATCAGGTTGTTTTTTTTTAATGATGCAGGTTCTGGAGTGAAAAGATGTGAAAGTCGGGGTGGTGTTCTTCCTGAGAGTTTCCTAAGGAGATTTTCCTAAGAAAAGCCAGGAAACAGTCCAAAATGAGAGCTATCCTCAAAGATATCAGGATAGTCCCACTCAGCTATCTCCTTTAGTGTATGAGGAAACTAAGACTAGATGGGACTTCCCCATGGTCAAAGAACCAGTGTCTTTTGATTCCTGTGTCTCCTGATTGTTGAGGAAAGCTGCTTTGAAGGGCATTCTCCTTCCCCAGGTCATCACTGAGAGACAGTGGCTACTCAGGGAACATTCAGAAGGATATATTCACCCCTTCAAGCTCTTCAGAGTAAGTGGAAACTAGATGAGGAGGGGTGAAGGAGCTACAGCTGTTGGGACAGTGCAGAGAGCGGAGCCTTACATGGTGACACTGTCTTGTTACTTTGCAGCAGGCTCAGCTGCTGAGTTTCATAGGGGTGACAATAATAATCATAATGAAATCATAGGATGATAATGATAAATCCTTTGAGATCCTGCCAGACCTGCACACTGGAGGCTTCAGATGCCAGTGGACAGCTGCTTGGCTAAATGTGGTCCCCAGTTGTCAAGGAGAGACCCACCCCATTAGAGGAGAAACAAATCAACAAGATGTTCAGGACACATGCAGGGGCAGAGCCACATGGAGGTGAAGGGGTCAAGTTAGACATCATTTCTGTCCTTACGAAGTTAGCCATTGAAAATGTGTTCAGAACCTAATTTTGACAGAGGTGTGTGTGATTCCATGCGTTGGTTTGAATAAATTAGGGATCAAAGAAAATATTACGTACTCTGGTTGATTATCCTGTTTCTAGCCAAATGGTTGACAGTTGTAGAACCAGACACCCATAAAGGTAGTGGTAGCAATAAATTTGTGCCCCCCATCCCTGAGATGGCTTAGTTTCCTTAAACCTAGAACAGAGAACTTTGCTATCTACATATGATTGCCAGAAACTGCTGATTTTTACCTTAAATTCTTCTTCTAAAACCTAGAGTTAACAAAATAATTACCTGATGACCTCCCCTCTTAGGTTTCTTTGATGGATTAAGGAAGTACCTTCTTGAGTTTCCAGTTTGTTTGAATTGTCCTTTGCAGGGCAAGCCTGGCATAGTGTGTTGTAGAGAACAGAGCAGCTTTGGTTTGGGAAAGGTGGCTTTAGCAGCGGTGGAGTTTGTCCAAGGGTGTGGTGGTATCATTTGCTGTACCTTTAGTTCACGCTTTTCCTTTTGCAACAAAGACATGGCATCTTGAGAGTCTTCAGTATGTGTGTGTGTGTGTGTATAAATGTGTTTGTGTATCTATGTGTGTGTTACATATATGTGTATGTTTGTCTATATATGTATGTGTATCTGTGTATATGTGTCTGTATGTATTGTAAACAATGTGTAAGTATGTGTATGTGTGTATATATGTGTATGCATATATGTATATGTATGGGTGTATATGTGTGTATGTGTGTGTGTGTACACTTATAATGCACATTTGGAATGAAAGCATATCTGGCATCAAAATCCAGCATATAGTTGCTTCCTAGTTCATGATGTCACCAGGTTTTTTCTTGTGACCACATGAGATAAAATGACATGACTATGAGACATATCTGTTGGTAGTATAGTTGGAGGCAAGGTGTCTCCCAAATCCCATTACTGTAGGAGACCCTGGATGAGGACAGAGCTGTGAAGCCTTTGATACCTGCTGTTCCCAGGAGGTTTCCCCAATTACCACAATGGCCAGCTCTATGGTAGAGCTGCTTAGACCTGAGGTATCCTGAGAGGAGATTTCCAGCAGGAATTAGTTTGGAAGCAGGTTAAAGGCAAATTGAAATTGCTTGAAACGATTTGGGAAATAGATAGAAAGAATGGAAAACTCGTTTTGCTAAATGTGTGCTCAAATCAGCACAAAAGTTATCCCAATTGCTTGGTTCTCCTTTTTCTTTCACCAGCCCCTCCTCTTCCTCTTCTGTTAACATTTGAGGGCTGTTAAGAATTTATAAGACATTGGAAGGTCTTTAGCTTATGAAGCAGTGTTAAAACAAAACTGATTTCCAGCCTCACGATGCACTCCCTTTGTATAACAAAGCACGTGTAATTTCAAAGCAGCAAGAGAGTTTTAGCTAGATATAAGGGGATCTAAGTTCACCAGTCCCTAGCCTGACAGCTCCATGTTTTCACAGTTTGTTCTCGATTAGTCTTTACAAAACTCTCATGTTTCATAGAGGTGCTAAATAAACTCAGTGTGAGGGTTGTCATGTTTCTCATATTGTTTCATTTTTATGTACCCAGATTAATATTTTTTAGGAATGCAGCATATATCTTATTGGTGAACTATTTAAATTGATTTAAAATGATTTTTATGTGTATGGGTTTTAATAATTGTCATTATTCAAATGGCTTAATTTCTCGTATCTTGTGAATATTGACATTTATAGTTCAAATGTTACATCATTCTTCAAAGTATATGCAATGTTAGTCTATAAACAACAATTTGAAACCATCAATCACAAGCTACTCTAAGCAGCTGGAAATTTGCAAACTTTTTGTTTGTGTATGTGTAGGGTGTGTGCATGCATGTATGTATATGAGCATTTACATGTATGTGAGTGCACATGCATGTAGGGATGTACAGGTGTGCCTTTGCAGATAGGGGCTTGAAGTTGATGTTGGGTGTCTTCCTCGATTACTCTGCACTTTATTTACTGAGGCAGAGTCTACTCAGAGCTCACTAATACTGACCAGGGAGGCTACCCACCTCGACTTGGGGAATCTCGTTTCTCTGCCTCCTGAATGCTGAGATTATGGGTAGCATCGTATTATCATACCTGCTAACCTGCGCTCCAGTCTTCATGCTTAGACAGCAAGAGCTTTATCCTCTGTGTACTTGATTTTATTTTGGAGCCAATTATATTTTCCTTATCAAAGTTTACCCTACATTAGTTTATACATTGCTACACTACAGTATAGTAATACATTTGCAAGTATTTTGTTTATCATTCTATCAGACTTTATCTGTGACCAACATATGTATCAATAGTAAAATTAAACTTAAAATTAAGACCCTCCTAATTAAAAATAACTTTAACTTTTCTGTGACTATAGAGATAAGAATTATTATTTTTTCCTTTGGGATTGGGTATCATTATAGTTACTAATAGTGCACAGTTACTCAAAATAGCACAAATGCATCTCTAATAAGAGTTACTGGTGATTAAAATGAACGTTTACTAAAAATAATCTCTCTGAAGTTCATAGGGCTTTATATTTTTCCTCCAGTTCATCCTTGTAGGAATGGGTATGACTAATGATCAGGGTGATGATAGTTCAGAATCTACCCCATCTTTTCAACCACTGAACACTGAGAACAAATCCGAAATAACAATGAAGGTGGAAATGGAAGGCGTTTTGTTATAGTATACCTTTGACAGCATCTGAGGTTTTTAGTTTTTTGTTCAAAATATCACAAAAAAGTCTATTATCAAAATTACTATTACTGTTTGAGACAGGGTCTCTCTATGTATCCCTGGTTGGCCTAGAACTCACTATGTATCCCTGGTGGGCCTAGAACTCAGAGTTCTCTCTGCCTCTGCGTCCCGAGTGCTGGGATTAAAGGCCTGCATTGCCATCAGAATTATTATGAACTCATCACTGATGACTTGATGAGATTTTGTTAGCAGTTAAGAACTGATAAGACTTGGCAGTTGCTTTTGTGACTCAGTCACAACAGTGTTCTGTTGGGAGAGGAAATGGACCCAGCCCTGAGTATCACCTCCCATCCTGGCTTTACACCAAGATGGCACGAGGTTCTTACCTCCTTCTACCAGGACCATTTCTCAAAGTGGTGGGCAGTGTGACAAGAGGCATCAGCTCTCCTAGATGGAGGACAGCTGACGTTTTCTTGATAAGGAAATTCCATGTGTTACAAACCTACATCACACATAGCGTTCTGACACTAGAGTTGGTGAGACATGAAGGAATCATAGTCACATACTGACCAATTTATTAATTCATAGGATAAAATCTCAGACCCTGAGATACGTGGGCTCATTATTTCTGAGACCAGATCATGACGGTGTCCTATAACTCGTTGAATGATGGTTAATGGTGACAGTTCCTCTTCCGTTGTAGGCATCTGTTTACCACAACAAACTCAGCGTGAGAAAAATCTGAATGTTTTAGCTTTGTCTATATGCTACTAAAATTGCATAAAAAAATCTTATTTCCTTTAAATATATATTCACTCAAAGTTTCCATTTGTGAGAACGCTTGCTACTATAAACTGGATGGTTCTTGCTTGTCAAATCAATCAACCAAAATAAATGTACTTAGTGTCAATTATCTGTCTTTATTTTTTTCAATCCAAGTAAATGTGCATGCTTTTCTCGAGCACCCATTTTGTTCCTGAATGAAACAATAGGTAAGTATGAATTTCCTCACATCTCTTTAAAACACATGGGCTCTCATTCTTTTGACTTCATAACCTTTGTCATCTTAAAGGCAACATTCAGTGTTTAGTATAGATCCAGATTCAACATTTTGTCAACCTAATCTTGCTTATACACAAAATAGGTTTCTATAAAGCTTGTGTATGTGTGTGTGCCTATGAGTCTGAGTGTTGCATGTGAGTGGGTGGGTTGTTCATGCTCGTGTGTATATACGTGTATGCGTGTGTGTGTGTGTGTGTGTGTGTGTGTGTGTGTGTGTGTGTGTATTCAACTGCAGAGCCCAAAGGTCAACATTGGGTGTGATTCCTCAGGACCCATAAACTTTCATTTTTAAGACATGGTCTCTTATTGTCCCAGAGCTTGCTAAGTAGGCAAGCGATCCTGGCCAGTGATCCCAGGGAGATACCTGTGACTCCCTCCACAGCACTGACTACTAGCAAACACCTCTACATCAGACATTTTATACCTGGGTTATGGAGGATCAAATCCACGCCTGTGTTTACTGACAGAGCCATCTCCCCAGACCTCATTCATAGTTAAGACATGAACATGAACAGTGAATCTCCCCTTCTCATCGCACCCTCATGTCTGGGTTTTAAAAGACTTCTAAAGACAGATAATCTTATTCACTTTTTGTACAGAAGGCCTGATCAATATATTTTCTCCAACTGTGTATGTAGGAAGCTCTTTGGACACTATATATATTTTTCACATTCATTAAATAATTATTTTTATTAACAGATCTATTTTTAAGTACATATTTACATTTTAACTAAAATATAATTGCATAATTTTATTCACCTTCTTCCATGTCACCTCCCTCCAATCCCTCCCATGATCCCCCAGTCTCAAATTGGTAGCCCCTCTTTTGTTTTGATTTTTATCATAATGCATATGGATAAAGATATAAACACAATCTTTGTGTTCATTTATGTTTATTCATATATGGTTTCAGGGATGACCACTTTGTATTAGAGAGCCAGTCAGGGGACTCATCCCTTGGAGAGGCCAATTCCCCCCCTCTCAGCACTCTTTGGATATCTGTAGTTCTTTGTCTAGGGGTGGGACCCTATAAACTCTCCCCTTTCTACATTAACATGTCTATTGAACTTGTCATTGTTAAGGCCTTGTTTATGTAACCCTTTCTAAGAGATGTAGTTACAAGGCAGATTCCCTGGTATTCAGGCTGTTACAGTCTTCAATCTCCTCTTCATCAATGTTGCCAGATACAGGAGGTATATTGCAGATGTATCCATTGGGGCTGGGCTCCCCACAGTCCATTGCGGTCTATGGATATATCACACTGAATGTGCCCTGTTTTGTATGATCTTGGAAACTAAGCAGGGTTGAGCCTCATCAGTACGTGAATGGAGACATAACGCAATTTCAACAAAAAAATATATTTCCTTTACAGCAGTGTGGACATGGATTATTTATTGGGAGTGAATGTGAAAATCCCTGAATCCATCAATCTGTAAGGGAGACATTTTGTCCATTGTAATTTTTGCCATCATTTTCTGAGTGGTATTTCAATGAAGTAACAGGAGATATGAGAACAGAAGCTGTTTAACTTCAGGAATGGTGTTTCATCAATACTCGAGCCTGCTTGCCGAACATATGCATCCATGTTTCCAACCAGTTTTCAAACTCATCATCTCTAGACCTAATTTTCAATTCTAAAACCACTCCATCTCTAGCCTTCCTACTCTTGTTGGTGGCAA
The DNA here is from genome assembly GCA_026225945.1 of Cricetomys ansorgei. Taxonomy (NCBI): domain Eukaryota; kingdom Metazoa; phylum Chordata; class Mammalia; order Rodentia; family Nesomyidae; genus Cricetomys; species Cricetomys ansorgei. The sequence continues at coordinate 7,899,997 of JAMJFZ010003581.1, read as the reverse complement.
CTTCATCACTGATTGTTCAGTTCAAAGTCTTCCTGACTTCACCTTCACCCCTAATCTAAGTCAACATCAGATCCTGTAGGCTCCCCTTCAAGATAAGTCCAGAATCTGGTCACTTCTCACCATTTCCACCATTTCCACCTTAGCTCCAGGTACGTCTCTGTGTGCTTCTCGAGTTAAACTTCAAGCGATTTTGCTAAAGGTAGCATTGAAAGACGTGAAAAATCATATTCATACTCCGTGTGCCTTGCAATGTGCGCCTTATGCAGAATAAAAGTTGTGGTCTTTGCAATGGCTGGCATCCTACGTGATCTCTGTCCTCCTCCCCAGTTTTCTGCCTACAACCCTTTATTTTATTTTAGTTTTGAGATTATATTATTACCCCAACATTTCTCCCTCTGCTCTGCTCCCTCTAATGCCCCACACACCCCTCCTGTCCTCCATCAAATTCATGGCCTCTTTATTCACCACTTGTTATTGCATGTGTACACACACACACACACACACACACACACACACACACACACACACCTATGTCTGTATTTCTATATTTCTATATATCTATATATATTCCATAAATATAACCCGTTCAGTTTGCCTACATCCCTCACGACACTGACTGGCCTATTTTTTTTTTTTATGACAGATATTTCTGTATTTCCACTTTGAGTTTTTTACTTATTGTGTTCACTGCCTGAAATGCTTCCCACCAAGTGTTCATATTTTGGATACCTTTTCTTCCTTCCAGCTTTTGTTCATTCGTCATTTCCATGAGAGATGCAGTCTGAGGGCGCTAGTACAAATTGTCACTGATACTCACTGGCTCAGCATTATAACCCTTCTCGACAATATCAGCGCTGGCCCCTAGTGACCGTCACCTCCCTCTCATTTGTCATAGCCTGTGTGATCCTTTTTCTGCATGGAATCGGTTTCCACCTAATGGAAGAAGGTGAAGCTGTCATTTCTGTAATTAGGTTGCATAAGAGTTTAATGTCTGTCTTGCTAGCAGCCTCTGTTGACTTTTCAATGGGCATACTTCCTTGAAACAGGAAGTATGCATGGGTTGAGAAACATGGGTTGAGTTGTGTGGCGAGGAACCCGAGGCTTCTGGTAACAACATGGTGGTAACCACATTTCCCCATTCTCCCAAATTGCACGAAATTATATAAAACTCCCGAGAGAAGTAACTCATGACATCCTCAGTAGTAACTTTTAGGTGAGACTGCAAACTCAGGGCCAACAAATTGCAATCCTGTGAAAAGCAGGAGCAAGTGGGAAGCAGAAAATCTAAGCAAGTTGTGCCCGAGTTCCTGAGCCATGGAAACTGAGTTTAAAAAGCATGGGAACAGTTTGTTATTTGTAGATAACGGATATCGCCTTTGTATTTTTTAAATTATCAGATTATAAACTCTAGGGGAGGGACAGAGTTCTTATCGTGTTACAAGGATACTCTAATTATCCTGAAAAGAGCCGGGAACCCGGTTGCTACTCATATTTGCTGGATGAGTAAATCATGTATTTAAGGAATGATACTCTCTTTATATAGCATTATTCTAGCTATTAAAATGCAGTAACATGGTATAGTTAGTCTGCTACAATAATCTTTTTTTTTTTTAAAATAAGGAACATTGCTAATTTATAAAAGATAGAAAGCCATGTGTGGTAACTATATAAGACTTTTTGTTATTTACATTTGTGTCAGTTCCCTTAGTGTTCATCAACAAAATTTTACAATAATTTGTTTTTTAAATAGGATGCTGAGGAGTGAAAATTATTACAGGATACTTTCGTACTAGTGTTTGTATTTAATCGCATGCTTCAGCTCAGGAACAATGCATTATTCAATAAAATGGAGCATGAGAGGTGAAATCAATAATTAAGCTTGTCCTCAATCCTGACAGTTTATTCATCTTTATATATAAATTCAGCAGCTCTTGGACTAAAGTCTCAGCCTAGTGCCAGATTTTGTAGTAGTAGAAATCCCTCCAGGCAGGAAAGTCAGGTAGCCCCGCTGTGGCTTGATGGGGTCTTACATGAAGCAAGTTTGCTGACTACAGAACTCGGAGCTGCCCATCTGTTTAGCACCTGGCACAGGATTCTGTTGTTGTTGTTAGTGGTGTTAGTGGTAGCCTTTTTTCTTACCTCAGAAAACACATTATTTTGATGAACCAGAAGGAATAATAGATATAAACTCATTTGCATAAAGTGGAAGAAACATATCTGTGTAAGGATGAATTTTAGCCATATATGATGAGAGCCAGGGGGTCTGAGGAGTGGTTACCCTAGAACTTTCTACGTCCTGATGCCACATAGAACATACTGCTTACTCCAGTTCTCAGATATCTAGCCTAAACAACTGAAAAGAAATACTTGCTCAGGATTAGGCTGGGTGGAAAAAAGGTTGAGGAATCCAGTAGCTGTTTTTGTGGTACCCTCGGCTACCTTCCCTCATATGAAAAACAAAGTAATGTTCTGCCTTCAGAGACTATGGCACCATAGCTGCTCTTCTTGTGTACAAAGAGGTAAAATAAGTTCCCTTTAGTGGGAACCATCCCAAGGTACGTAAGCAGCAGGATATTGATCCAAACTGTGGTGAGACTCTAGGAGACAGTCTATTATATTATTTAGTTGTAATTAAAAACTTACTTTATATACAACATCAGGATACTCCCCATCATCTGAATTATCCTCTCTTTTAGTAGTAGAGTAAGAGTTTCCAATATCATTAATCCCACATAGGAGGAGTCTTATCCTATAAGGATAAATATGTGTATATTTTGTTAATATTTAACATATGCAAAATATATACAACTATTTATAGAATGATTTGGTTATAGAGTGCATTAATTATATTGTACAGAAAATAGTTTAGCAGCCCTTATCCGGTCAGCAGAACACATGTCAGTAAGATGTGTGAGATGCCATTGGCAGCTGGTGCATTTATCTGTAACGATATGAAAGCCTTCCTCAGTACTCTTAGAAATGTTGGAGGCATTGTCGGGAGCTAAAGTTCTGCTGAGTGTGTAGTTAGGAGCAAGTGTTAGTGACACGGGTTAATGAAACCACATTTGCCACCACATTCCAATGTCTTGGAGGCCCTGTAGAAACTCAGGTTACATATTAAAACCTTAGCTCTTTGTGAGCGACAACTGGTGAAATCTCCCCCACCCCAATCAGCTGCCTCTAGATTTACCACCCTTGGCTTCCCCTCTATAGTAGCCACAGGCTGGGATTTTTATCTTGGCCATGGCTCTGGTAAACCAAATATTTTTTCCTTTTATTGTAAATATTCTTTTTTCTTTTTCATATAGTATATCCTGATTATCGCTTTCCACCTCTCTACTTCTCCCAGATCCCACATCCTCTCCCATCCAGATCCACTCCCTTTCTGTCTCTCCTTAGAAAAGAATAGGCTTCTAAGAGATTGTAACAAAACATAGCAAAATAAAATATAATAAGATAAAACAAAAACTATCACATCAAAGTTGGCCAAGAGAAACCAACAGAAGGAGAAGAGTCCAAGAGAAGATACCGGAATCAGAGTCTCATTCATTCAAACACTCAGGAATCCCATAAGAACACTAAACTGGAATATAACTGCATATAACATATATGCAGAGGAGCTGGTATGGACCCATTCAGGTTCTGCACTTGCTGCCTTGGTCTCTGAATTCACATGAGCTTTGGTCTTGTTGATTTAGAGGACCTTGTTTTCTTGGTGTGTCCATTCCTCCTGGTGCTTCCATTCTTTTTGCCTCCTCTTCCTTGGTGGTGAACCAAGTACTTTTAACCCTTGATTTTCTCCTTCCCTGCAAAGCAAAACCAGGTCTGTTCTTTAGACCATCTGATGGGCTAGTTGAGTCAGACCCCTGATCCACCTCAGGACCACCTGAAGGAGGGGAAGGCTGGCCTTCACAATGGTGGAAGAAACAGGAGAGCGGGAAGCAACTTAGCCTCCTCACATGGACAACAAGTGGCTCTCCCTCCCACCTGTTTCTCTAGCTTAGTCCTGACCTTTAAGATCAAGACTGGAAAATCACTTAGTTAATGTTTAAAACAAAAACCTGTTAACAGAAGGAAATTTCCCCCAAAGCACAGACGGCCTTCATGCTGTGATCCCCTCCTGTGTTTCTCTTGGCAGAGTACCCTAGATGTATTATCTCAAACATCCTTTTTTTTTTTTCCCCCCAGTGAGAGGGAAGTTCTACTTCCAGCTTCAGGAAGGAATGTCATCAGCATTTATATCTTGAAAGAAAACCTTCAGAGAAGAACCAGGTATATAAGGCTAGGAAATACCCCAAGAGACTAGTGGCCCCAAACACCAGTGTGGGTCTTAGGCTTTTCGAACAGGAACCAGCCACAAGGCTGGCCTTGAAGTGGGTCCTCAGAACATGTGGATGTTCACAGTGGACTCCACCACAGTGGTTTTTGAGACAGACTCCCTGTCTGACCTTTGTGATAAGGTGATCGTTAACTTGTATGAACCATACTGAGGGGAATGTTTTGACATTTTGATTAAGTGTGGGCAGCAACAGCAACGAAAGAGCAGAGTAAATGCTTGGTGTCCTGCCTGTGCTCTAGAGGAGAAGCAGTGAGTGGGGCTGGATGGGAATGGAGGAAGATGTCTAAGGGATATCTATAGTTTTAAAAAAACAAAACAAAACAAGCCAGCCTAGAGTATGAGATAGGCTTCATCATCCATCTTTCCTTTTCCCCATTGCTAGGGGGCTGGAGGAAGTCTCTTTCAGGCTGATAAAAACAAAGGCATGACACAGCTTAACCCTACAGACAGACAGATGAATGATCATTAGAGGACTATTACCTATAGGTCATGTCCCTTTATAGACACTATGTAAGATTTCATTGCATCAGAAAGATGATGGAAAGATAGAAATTTATTGTATTACAGATGTAGGCTACAGGGGTTAGAATAGTGATTGTTCAATGAGTGGCTCTTCTCACATGACGCATGCCTGACATTGAGACACCTAGGTGCTTCAGGCAGTGGTGACATAGTCAATATTACTGCTTTAGCCTTGTCCTCAACAGGGTTCAACATTGTCATGATAAAAGAATGTGTCCTAGGTATTCAAGCCAAAGTCTGTTTCTACTCTCCATTGCCACCTCTTATCCTAGTCTGTTTCCCGTTATAATAGACCTCACAGTGAAAAGAATCAACTAAATTTTAATGATGCCCCATTTCCAATTGATACTATTACTTCTTCCTGCCTTAGAATAGCTCTCCCTGCTCCATAACACACCCCTCCAAACGTGAATCACCTTCACAGTTCTAAATGGAGAAAACAAGACATAACTTTATCATTTATCTGGATTTTTGTTAGTGGACACATGAATATCCTTCATATGAAGTCTCTTATGCACCCTGTATTCAATTTGAGGCTTTAGGGAGCTTAGATGCTACTTGTGGGTGTTTTATGGGTTAAGAAGATATGGTAAAGCTTTGTTCCACAAGGGAGAGTAATTGACCCAGCTCGGGCCAAACTGACGTGTAAGGATGGTATAGAATCGAAGAACAGGGAATAGTGGGGAAAGGCTATTTTAGCTGCTTTGTTACTTTTTCATCTGACACAAGTTCATTGCATACTGTCTCTGGGCTAGTCACTGTTGCTAGAAGCTGGGGATGCAGAGGTAACACAAAGACCAGATTCCCATCTTCCTAAAGCTTGCAGTTTCCTAGAGAAATTAAGACAGATCTGTCTTGTACCAGTGGAGCATTGGAGAGGAGTTCTGGATAGCCAGGAGGCTACTGGCAACCTGTGAATTCTTCCAAAATAATCTCTAAATAGAAGGCTGGGTGTGAAATTAGCCTGATGTAATCAAGATCCTGGGAACTCCTGGAGAGTGTTACCTTGACCCCAGGAAAAGAAATAAGAATGAATCTAACAAAGCTTCAAGCCACATATGGAAATCAGAGTGCACTTTGAAAAACCTCACATTTGTGGTTCAGTCTCTAAGCTAAACCTAGGAGGGGAGAAAAGTTCCTTTATATTGGAGGAAAATATAAGGAATACTTTAAAAGACAAAGTATATATTGGGAGGCAGAGTATACATTAGTAAAGAATAATGTATCCACGGTATATTTATACATAGTGTCCTTTCAGTCTGATAAGATATTAAATGGAATTACAGTATAAAAATCAATAAGAGTAACTGTATCAGACAAGTCCCAACAGGATATAAAGGTTTCCTCAGGTGATTTCTAGGGGAGAAGGTTTACTAAAGAGTCTGCAGTGTGATGACTAGGACTGAGAGAACATAGCAAAGGTAGTATTGAGAACAGGAACCCATTATCATTCCTAGGTCTTGAGGTGCAAGGACCATGAATAACTTTTGTGAAGCTTAGAGAACTTGAGGGGACTTCCCTCTTGAAACTGAGCTTGAAAGGGCACAGTGTGTGCAATTCCATACCCACAGCTCAGTGTAGACCATAGAAGAAATAAAAGTGCATCCGTGGAGATGTCAGATGTAAGATGTGGAGAGTAAGCAGGGCAGTTATAAATACAGCCTATAGCACAGTTTAAAAATCAACATCTTATAAAGAATTGATTCATCTAGAAGGAAATACTGGGAAGGACAATTAACACTAAAGATATATTTTTTAAAAAGTCATATAGAAACCTACTTCTGTAGAATTTTCCATATATGTGTGTGTGTGTATATATATATAATACGAAGATTTTTTTGAGAGAAAGTCTCATTAATTAGCCTTAGCTGGCCTAGAAGTGGATATATAGACAAGGCTGGTTTGAAATTCAGAGAGCTACTTGCATCTGCCTCCCAAGTGCTGAGTTTGAAGGTGTGTGCCACTATGGACAATTTAAATGAAGTTAGCCTATAACAGGCAACAATGACCCTACTAGACACAATAAGCAAACAAATCAAAATCCCAGTTCCAGGAATAGTTACCTCTTTTGGAGTTGTTGGCCAGTTGTTCCAGGCTGTTGCCAGTAATCTTAGTTGCCTTCTAGAACTTGACATAAGATCTTATTGATGAAGACACAACAAACTTGGGACATGGAACATACAAAAATCAAGCTGGCACTGACCTGAAACCTTCATTCCTAGTGGTAAGCTCTCATTGTACTGGAAGATACTATGAATGCTACTGGAGGTAAAAGTATTCACATATCATACCCAGCTGTAAATGCTGCAAGCTACAATAACAACCAGTCTGGCAAGACATGACTACAAGGTGCAGGAGTGGCATGAACATCGTGGGAGAAACCAATTACTTTATAATTAGATTTAAGTCCTTTTCTATAAGTTGAAAGTCATACGAGGCACCAATATTGAGACCAAGAATATGTGTTTAGAGGTATCACAGGTACTAGGGAAGAACCTAATACTGTTACTCTGCTAAATGGACATAGAATTAAATCAATTTCTAATGACTCATCATTATACCCATGGATTAATATATCCTTAAATTGTCATTCAGAGAAGCTTCTTTTTTTTTCCAATAGATTGTGATTAACACAAAAATACACAGCAGATCAAGATATGGAGAGTAAGAGACTGCAGAGTGCTCCAAGAGACATCTATATCACGCTCTTCCTCCAAAAGCTCAGGTATTATTGTAGAAGAGGTGGGAGGAAGATTGTAAGAGCCGGAGGCAGTGGATTGGCACAGCCATGACCCATGGATGTAGTAAAAGGCATGAAGCCAGCACATGTGGTCTCTACATGCTGCATTGTTAGGGAAGTTTAAAAAAAAAACTTTTTTTTTTTTGAGACAGAGTTTCTCTGTTGTAACCCTGGCTGTCCTGGAACTCACTCTGTAGATCAGGCTGACCTCAAACTCACAGAGATCCACCTGCCTCTGCCTCCTCAGTGCTGGGATTAAAGGCATGCGCCACCACCACCTGGCTGTTAGGGGACTTTTTTACATTATGATTCATTTATGTCTTTACTTGAGAAAATTATTTCTGAGTCTCATTAGGAAAGTCCTAATTATTATAGCCCCTTCAAGGGAATTAACCTTATCTGACCTTACTCAGAAATCTTCCTTAAGCTTTGGAAATTGTGATAAGCATAAAAACCCAGGAATTTCTTTATGAGGTTATGGCCACAGGATCTTCTTGGTGCAATTACCCCTGAACAGACTCAGAAGCAGGTAATCAGGGCAGTGTAAACTTGAGAGAGGCTGATAAGCCCCAGCAGGCCAGAAGTGACAGTAGATTAGAGGCCCCCTCCTACATAATTCAGAGTTTCCTGGATATGTAGCTTATGAGATGAGGGGCTATATGTGATATGCCCCCAGAGAAAAAGAAACTTAGTAACTAAGTTAGATTGGCTAAAACAACTTTAAACCTACATAGTAGTATGATATAAAAGAAAAAAAACAATTAGACATAAGAATTGCCATTTATAAAAAGACTGGCTTACAGCAAGTTATGGTGAGATAATTTAAGTAGGAAACAAAAGGAATTCTATAAAAACAGATTTTTATAGAGATCATAATTAAGTCAACTGCAGAGGCTTTTAGGCCTGAGGAAACTTTCAGGGTTATACTTTAAACCACCAAAGTTTTATTATTCAAGGCTTGGAGACGCACCTAAATTGATTCAGATATTTACAAAATCATATGATCTATATCCCCTTGGAAACCATGAGTTTGTCTTTGTCTTGTTAAATTTGTATAAACAAGAAGCACCCTGATTGCTAGTTGGTCAGAACTTCAGTCAGAGCTGCAGTCAGGCTGTAAGTTCTTCCAATTGTCAGGCTCTAACTCAATCTCCCTTCACCTATTCCTTATCTCCTCTCTGGACCCCTGTTAACTGCTGGGGATGGCTTCAGCAGTGGATAACTACAGGGAAACAATCTTTTTTTCTGGACCAATAGTGCAGTTGGACAGATGCATCCATAGCAATTGAGACAGCATGCACAAAACCGGTGCAAGCTCAAGCCAAACAAAATCCTGAATGGAGAGGGAGATGGGCATGAGGTTCCACCTCTACCTAAGGAACTATTGGCAATTGATGTCTTCTTGGAGAGGGAGAATCAGTGGTTTTAAGGGTATGTCCCCTGTGGGTTGGGCATGCTCCAGTGGAAGGTCACACATCTAAGATTATATAGACAGTAAGAATTGGACTCTGTTTGTTGGGAGCAGGGCCACAGAGTTGAATGGGTCTTGAAGGGAAGGTGATTAAAGAAGGGTTGGTGGAGGGGTGAATATGAGCAATCTACATTGTATGAAATTCTCAAAGAATAATAAAAATCAACATTTAAGATAGCAAAAGTTTCTCAACCTCAGCCTCATTAATACATAGAGAAACTTAATTTTTAAAAGTATTTTCTCACAATAAACTGGTAAAGCTTGAAAAAATTTATATTAGTAGTGCAGAGAATGAGAAGTTAAAGTTAAATCCTTATCTATAAGTTGAAACTTGTATACCAGACATCAATATTGAGGTCAAGAATCTGTGTCTAGAGATATCACAGCTATCTCAGACATTAGCAGTAGTATAAATTAGATATTCCTAGTATTTATCACCAATTACCCACTTAAAAATAGTCCTCGAAAACCAACTGTTCAGCCCTATATAGGACATCTGTATTAATAGCACCACTATGAAGGTCCAGAGAACACCACAGAAGCAGATGAGGGGGTGAAAAGAATTTAAGGAGAGCAGGAAGATGGAGAGGATTGCTTTGAAACAACATCTTGTGTACATGGCAAGGCTACCTCAATTATAAACTTACAGCAGCTGTGGTTAACTGAGTAAGATCTGAACAAGAGCAAGCCAGCCAGAATCCTTGTATGGAAGGGGTAGATGATTTCCAGGCCCCACCCCATACTGAGGAGACATTGGCGGTGAATAGTTGCTAGGGGGAAGGAGCATCGTTTTGAGGATGTGGCCAGCAGCAGGTTTTCCGGCTTAGTAGATGGTGCCATGTGGATGCACATATGGGCAGCACTAACTGGACTTAGTGGGTTATAAAAAAGTGACATAAAGTTGGGAGAGGGACATATTGGGAGGAATATAGAAGAGGAAAATTGGATATGATTGTATTTCATTGTATACATGTATGTAATTCTCAAAATATAGGAAAAGTTGAAAAATATATTCTCGGAGAGAAGGGGATACGCTCACAAGTGTAGTGCTTGTCTAGCACAGACAAGCCATCTTTTCAAGCCTCAGTACTGAATTAAAAATATTCTTTGGAGCCTGGTGTGGTGGCACACAACTTTAATCAGAGGACTTGGGAGGCAGAGGCAAGCAGATTTCTGTGAGTTCAAGGCCAGCCTGGTCTATATAGCAGGTTCCAGGCTAGGGCAACACAGTAAGATTGCTCCATGTCTCTCTCTCTGCACACACATACACACACACACACACACACACACACACACACACACACAGACATACACATAGATGCACACACATGGACACTCAGACACACAGACACACACACAGATGCACACACACACACACACACACATACGTGTAGACACAAATATGCACACACAGACACATAGATGCGCGCGCACACACACACACACACACACACACACATACGCACACACTTTGACCTAGGTATACCTGTAGAAACTTCTTATTCCACTAAGCAATGGTGGAGTTGAATGAGAAAATTGTTTATTGTTTTCAGAAGGGGCGAAAAACAAAACCCTGCCTACCAATAGGCCATGTGTGTGAGGAAAGAGCCATTGTTGGGACTGTCCCAATTTGTAGGTCGACAAGAGTTTATGAACTGACTGTTGTGTGCTGAGGTCTTCACCAGGCAGTAAGCAATAAATTCTGGGTCTTGTCTTTGAGGATTTATAGTCTAAACAGAAAAATGCAATATAAATAGAAGAGGGGGAAGGCAGAAACATGCAGAGAATGTTGCTGGCTTGGGGTAGAGATGTCCTTAGAGAAGCTAACATTCAAGATGGGCATTGAGAAATAGTCAAGAATCATTGTAGGAAAACATGGAGGAGTATGTACTTCAAATAAATGAAGCTGAACAAAGCTCCAAAGCAGGAAACGGAAAGGATATTGGGGAGAAGTAAAAACCAGCTTAGTCAAGCATGGCTTTTACTGAGATATAGTAACAGGAAACAGATTTACCCTTCAGCCTAAAACAACAGAAAACTCTCAGAGATGGGTGCAAAATGAGGTTTCAGAGACGGCGAAATCAGTGACTGAATAGCAGTCCGGAAGAGACAAAACAGAGACGGGGCTCAAGGATATTTCTACCTTATTGCTTTCATATAGCCTCTAGGCTGTAGTGTGTGTGTGTGTGTGTGTGTGTGTGTGTGTGTGTGTGTGTGTGTGATGGGGGTGGGTAAGGGGAGTCTAGTGGACACCCTACAATGAAGGGACAGATGTAAGAGTTTTGTTTAATTAGATATTCTACTGCGAATTACAAGACACTGCTAAGAGAAACTAAAGATTAAAGAGTGGAGAAATATACCCGGCTTGTGGTTTCAAAGAGTTATATAATTTTTTTTTCCAAATTGTTGTCTTCTTATCTCTACTCTCATCTTATTTCTACATGTTCTCCCTACATGCATGAGTTCATGCATGCACACACATAAATAAAGTATAGTTTAATTTAAAAGGAAAGACAAAGCAACAAAATAGAGTGTAGAGAGTACAGAAATAAACCTTCACAGAGACAAATTTTTTTTTTTTTTAAAAACAAAGGTAGAAACAGATCTGGTGGGCAAAGGAGTCTTCAGCAAGTGGTGTCAGAATAATTGGATATTAAAATACCTTAAAGCAGTAGTTCTCATCCTGTAGGTTGTGACACCTCTGGGGGTTGAACAAACCATTCACAGGGGTCACCTAAGACCATCTGCATATCAGATACTACATTACTAGTCAGAACTGGCAAAATTATAGTTATGAAGTAGCAACAAAAATAATCTTATGGTTGGGGGTCACCACAACATGAAAAACTGTATAGGGGTTGTAGCGTTAGGAAGGTTGAGAACCACTGCCTTTGATTCAAACCTAACCGTATGAATGTGGAACCTTCTGAGAGGGATAGATCCTTTCACTAATGTTATCATAGTGGCATTCTTATGAATGCACATGAATGCCAGAACGTACCAAACAATATGTCTTAATTTAGTCTTTAATATGTCAGTTGTACATCAATAAAGCTATTTAAAATTGGTCTAGCGAACTTTTTTATTAGTTTAAATACTGATTAGTGCTTTTTAAAAAGTGTCTGTTCCTGAGTAACAATTCATTACAAATTTTGTTTTAAAACAATACACATTTATCTTTTTCTAGTTGATTACTTCCCTGATCAAGCACATTGTAATTGGACTCCCTGTTCAGAGTCTCAGGCTACAGTTAAGGTGTCACTACCTCTATATGCTCATCTACAGACCTGACTGGAGAACGATCTGTCTCTAAGTTCATTTAGATTTTTGGTAGTATTCATTTCATTGAGAACCCTGGCTTTCTGACTGTCCTCTGGAGACCTCCCTTACTTTCTAGAGGTTACCCACAGTTCCTTATGGCTCCCACAGGCAGCTCCTAGCATAGCAGTTTACTTTTTTATAGTCAGCAAGAAGCTCCCATTCTAGTCTGCTGGATGGAATATTTTGTAATGGAATGTAATCAAAACAGGGACATGCTAGCACCTTTACCGCAGTCCTTTGGCCAAAAGCAAACACGGATTCCACATGTACCCAAGAAAAAGCATTACAAATTCATGTTTTGAGATCACCCCAGGGTGCATTTCCACTCTATTGTGATATGAGGAGCCTTCCACCCCCTGAGAAGTAAGGCAAATCAGGATATATAGATAGTGATTTAGGCAAATGGTTCTGGAGTTTGAGGAAGAATAATGGCTGTGGAGAGAGGGGAGGGAACAGAGGGAGAGAGATTGAAAGGCAGAAAGAAAGGGAGGGGCATAGGGGGGAGTGTCCTGGATTTGAGAGACAAGAAGAGGACTCCATTGTTCCAGGAGATTGGAGGAGAGAGACTTGCTTAAGAAGATACTCATTTGGTCAGGGACAAGACGAGGGTGGAATGTGTCTGGTTGGGGCATATTTCGATGAGATCCAGGAGGACATAAGACACTGTGATGGAGGTACTTGGTTAAGGTGAAGATTTGAGCATTGGTGACATCTTTTCATCTTTTCTTTACTGAAGACTGGTTTCCCCTTCCAGTTCCTTAAATTTGTACCATGGAATGAGCAAAAGTGTCAAGAGGAGAAGATTCTGTTCCGAGAGACTTAAGTTCATTTTCTCAGCTTGATTTTGACCACATCTGTAGAAAGGTGGAGTGGATTCTCTTTTGCCGTATGGACAGAATGGTGAGGATAGCGCTGCTGTGAGGTATCCCCTTGGAGACAACTATTTGGACACAGGTTCAAGCCAATAGAAAGTCTTTATTAGCCAGCTTAAGGCTACACAGTGTATTTGGGAATCAAGACTGGAGCCTCTGTCAGGATGAGCTTTTGAGCACAAGATCCACACCCTGGGTTGACATATTTCAGTTAACAAGAACAGTTAGCCAGAAGCAGAACTACAGAAGTAAAAGAGCAGAACTCTTCTATCTCTCCCGATGTTTCCTTTCCTCCTTAGTTTTCACCTTACCACAGTCTAAATGGTACCAATTTTACTTCTCTTGTTTATTTTCTGTTTCTACCAGTAGCCTGCAAGTTTCTTGGAGGTAGTGGTTTTCATCCATTTCACCCCTTGCTGAATTTTAGAGCTTGAGCAGTGCTCGGCACATAGTCATTGTGAATGAATGAAATATTAGACAGAGCCATTACCAATTCTTTATTAGGAAGTCATCTAGTCATTCTAAGGAGAAAAAGTATCAACTGGGGTTTTTCCACTTTGGCAAACAATCAATTTAGAAACTTAGTCAAATAGATTGGAAGAGTGAGTGTGGATATGAAGTGACAAGCTGAATCCTAGGGGATTGAGGTTGGTACTCGCTTGCCAAGGGGCATCACAGTGGAGGTGGTAAAGGGCGATGGGTTTGAAACAGTTAGAGGTCGAGTCTGTGATTTGTGACTGATTGGAAGTGGAAAGCTACACTGTCAAGAATGAATCTAAGGTTTCTAGTATGGGTTCCTGTGTGAATGACTGAGCTATTCCTGGAGATAGAGAACACCAAAGGAGTAAGAGATTGCAGACTGAAGATCAAGGGCTCAAAGTCTTTGAGCTTGCTGAGTTTCGGGTGTCTGAGAGCTAGCCGAGTGGAAATACCGTGCTGGCAGTTGGACATTCAGGTCAGGAGCTTAGAATACTTGAGTCACTGGCGCATATATAGTTCATGAAGCCATGGAAATGGATAATAAACAGAAACCTGTATTAGGTTGCAATTGTGAGACCCAAACTCACTAAATGCTTTCACAGTTCCAGTGAGGCTGTTTTTCTCTCAGAAGACTTGACTTGTTTGTTGCATTGAATGTCATGTCTCCAAGAGACTCTTTTAGTGCCAACCTCTGCTTTCTGACCCTCCTCTATGACGCTGTATATAATCAACTCTTCATATTCACCAGACTCAGATACACAGGTTCTGTCGACTCTGTGAGAAAATATTTGGAGAAAAGTTGGGTACCTTCCAAATGTGTATAAATCTTTTTTCATTGACATTATTCTCTAAGTGATGGACTATATTTATCTGGCATTTGCAATGCACTAGGTATTATAAATAATGTAGAGATGATTAAAAGTATGTGGGAGAATGCGCATAGGTTACAAGAAAACACTGTTGTTCTATACTGTTCCAGCGACTCAAACACGGAAGATTGTGGTCGTCTCAGAGGTTCTTGAGATGCATTCCATAAAGATCCGGAGGGATGATTGCAACTTCAGTCCTGTTTTTAAATTCAGTTCTGTTTTAGGTTTCCTTTCCCCATTACCCCAGAATTTGTCCCATCAGCCAACTTACTGTGAAGAAGGGATGAAGGGATGGCGACAGTCACCCAACCCAACTCCAGATGAGAGCATTTTTTTTTTGTTTCTCTTGGGACTTTGGCACATATCTGTGTATAGACCCCTGCCATCCAGTGCTGCCTAGGAGTAGGGGGACTGATGACTCAAGGCACAGGGAGGATAGGACTCTCCAAAGCCCTTAAGTTGAGAGAGATCTTGGAATGAGTCCATGAGCACTTTGGTATATTAGCTTCATCTGGAATCAGTTGTAGGAAAGTATGTGCTTATTTTCACTCGTTTCTATTTAAGCTATACTAAAAATTAACTGTGTACTTATCATAAAAGTTCAGTATATAAATATATATTTGAAAAACAGAACTCCCCCTTTCCTCCTCTCCATTTTTTAGTCTGTCAAAACTGACGTTTAATGCTTAAGTTTTATTTTAAATTCACATTTGTTGGGTTCAGCAACTTTAGCGTGATTCATTTTGGTTCCACTCTGGTTTCTTAGAAGCAGCTGTTTCCCTGAATGAATATCTTGCTTATGCTGGGGTCTTCTGTGTGGCTTCTCCAGGCAGCTTTGAGTCCAGGGCACCTGGGAGTACAGTCAGATCTCTTAATTCTTGGACAGGAGATGGCATGCACTGAGGGAAGGCAGCTGTCTCCCTTCAGGAGGAGAGGGGGCAGGTGGGGCCACCAAATCCCTTGCAAATTTTCCACCTTCCTCAGCAGATACTGCCAATCAGGCTGAATAACACAGGGACATTTTTTCCACTATGAACAACTGTGTCCAGGACAGCAGGACCTCGATTTGGGGATCACATTTCAGGAATCTTGTGTTGCACTTCTGAAGCTGTGCTGATGTCTGTCAAGTGTGTGCAGGGGATTAGAAGGCTCCCCAGAGACAGGATGATCATGAGTCACTGGGTAGAAGGGGACTTTCTATGGAGCTGGTGGGTAGGGTGCATGTCCATCAGATACTCCTATGTTCTGTCATAGAAGCAAATTATTAAGATCATATGCGCACTTTTGAAATTGTTTTATTTAACCTCATGTTTTTTTTTTCCATTGATTTTAATATATTAATTTTACTGAAATCAATTAAACAAATAGTAACTTCAGAATATTTGATTTTCTTACTATCGTTACGGGTCACATGTGTCTTTAAGATGTTCATTCTCGCACTATCCTTCTCCAGTTTTTTAAAGCATGCAGCATGTGATTGCACCAATAGTATTTCAGTAAAAATGTCAAATAACACTAAGCTTTTGCACTTGAATATACCATTTATTTGTAGATCACAGCATTTGCTCACACTTGTTTGTTCATGGAACTCTTCGACAAAGCAGATCAATTATGTTTGTCTGACAGGAAGGGTGTGAAAGGCAGAGAAATTGGGGACTGCAGGAGTCAAACCTTGATCTTTCTCTACTGCCACATGTAGGCAGCAAAGGGGAGTCAGTTCTCAAGAGGGTGCCATCCACAGCGGATTAAGGTGAAAGTAGGTCATTTCTATAGTGTCGTCAGATTATGAACGACCCTGAGAGTGGTGATCCTTTTCTCTTAAAAAAAAAAAAAAGACCTTGGGAAAATATTCCTTGTCTGCAGACTTTTGTAAAACAGTAGCTATGAAGGCAGATGGAAAAGCAGCCTGTGTAGAGGGGACAGTTCAGAAGGTGATTCTGGCTTTGTCCCTAACTACCTGAAATCGCTGCCTACGACATTGTGTGCAGCTCTTGAACTTGGTCCAACCCTTGGTTAAAGTCACTCAGTGAGGGAAGGGATGTGGTGATGGTACATTAATTCAGCGGTCCAGGTGAGAGACAAGAAGGCATTTAAGGAACTAACCAAAGAAACCATACATGACAAATATTCTGTGCTCACATCTCTTTCTCGCTCATATCTCCCAGTTCAGCCCGCGACGCGGTCTGTCCCATTCCACTCCCACCTATTCTCCTTTGAGCACTGTTTTAATGTGTCTTTGCAGTATTTTAGTGCTCATAACCCATTTGGACACTATTTCACCTGTCTAAGTTTGTTGCCGGGGAGACTTTGGGTTTATGACTTGTAACTGTTGTACTCAGTTACAAAGGGGCCCAATCTTTACTTTCCTTCTCCCCACGTTGGGGTATTTGGCTGGTAAGAAGATGAGGATGTCTGCTTCATCACATTCATCTACCTGTCTTTCTTTTAACAATTCCTCCTTCTTCCCCTAACCCTGTGGTGTGTGTGTGTGTGTGTGTGTGTGTGTGTGTGTGTGTGTGTGTGTGTGTGTGTTTCAGGACAGCCTTCTACTTTGAGGGTTTTGCCTGCATATTTTAGGAATATAAAAATCTGTATATTTTAGGAAGCTTCTACTGTATTGAGTTTCCATACTACCCTTCAAATGACACTTAAGTTTAGATTTCTCTCCTCATGTTCCTTAGTCCCCCTCTTCTCTTCCTTTATCCACTTGATTGATCTTCTGGTCTTCCCAGCATCCATCCATAACTATTGATTCTATTTCCTTTCCTAATGAGATCTATCTGCCCCACCTCCAGTCCATTACTCTGTACCTAACCTCTGTGGTTTTATGTATTGTAGCTTGGTTGTCATTGACATAACAGCTAATATTCATATATAAGCAATTATATACCATATTTGTCTTTCTGGTTCTGGGTTACCTCACTCAGTGATTTTTTTTCTAGTCCCATCTACTTACCCACAAATTTCATGATGTCATGTTTTAACACATGAGTAATGTTATCTTTTCATCTACTGAGGGACACTTATGTTGTTTTCAATTTCTAGCTTTTATGACTAGAGCAAATGGATATGGTTGAGCAAGTGTCTCTGTAGGAGTCCGTTAGATATATTCCCAAGAGTGATATAGCTGGAACTTGAGGTAGATCAATTCTCATCTTCCTGAGGAACCACCACACTGATTTCCATAGTGGCTGTACAAGTTTGCACTCTGACAGTAATGGATGAGTATTTCCCCTTACTCTACATCCTCGCCAGTATGAGCTGCCATTTGTTTTACTGATGTTAACCATTCTGATGGTTGTAAGATGAAATCTCAAAGTAGTTTTGATTTGCATTTCCCGATGACTAAGGATGTTGAAAATTTCTCAGCCATTTTGGTTTCCTCTTTTTCTCTGTTTAAATCTGTACCTCACATTTAATTGGGTTATTTGTTTTCTTGGTATTTAGAATTTTGAATTCTTTATGGATTTTCAATATTAGCCTTTTATTGGATGTGTAGTTGGTAAAAAAAAAAAAAAAAAAAAATCTTTCCCCATCCTATACGCTGCTGCTCTGTCTGAATGATGGTGTCCTTTGCTGTGTAGAAGCTCTTCAGTTTTATGGGGTCATATTTACTACTTGTTGATCTTAGTACCTGTGCTAACAGTGTTCTGTTCAAAATGTCTTTTCCTGTGCCAATATGTTCAAGGCTATACCCCACTTTCTCTTCTATCATGTTCAATGTATTTGAGTTTATGTTGAGGTCTTTGATCCATTTAGATTTGACTTTTGTGCAAGGTGATAAATATGAATCTATTTGCGTTCTTCTACATGCAGACATCTAGCGTGACCAGCACCATTTGTTAAAGATTCTTTTTTTCCAATGTGTGTTTCTGGCTTCTTTATAAAAAAATCAAGGGTCTGTGATTGTGTAGGTTTATGTCTGGGTCTTCAGTTCAATTCCACTGATTAACATGTCTGCTTTTGTGTCACTACTATGCTATTTTTATTACTATAGCTCAGGCATAGAAATCAGGGATACCTGGTGGTACCTATGGCAGCTCTTTTCTTAAACAGGATTGTTTTAGCTATCCTGGGCTTTTGTGTTTCTGTATGAAGAAAATTAAGTGTTCCTTTTCTGGAAGCCAATATCTGATGGTCATGGCTTTGTTTGGTAAATATGGAAATTTGTCTCACTGTGGCAGGAAGTCAAGCCCACAGTGTCACCTGCCTTGGCTGACAGCTGCACTTCTGGGATGGACATAAAGGGTTTTGACCATCTACCATGCTGTGGGGGACAAATGGACATTCTTGGCATGGTTTGCAGTTGGGTCTCCAGACCTGTTGTGTACTGTTCTGAATTGAGAATTTAGCACTTCAAAGTGTTCCCTTCACATCTTGGCCTTGGCTATGTGCCCCCTTTGAAGTTCTGTACCAGTTGTTGTCTATAAATAAGGCATGCCCAGAGCCATCAAAGTGATGAGATGAAGGGCATGGCTCATTTTCGGGAATATTGCAAGTGCTGAACCATGTTAGGGAGTGGCCTTGGTTTTATTCTTCTTCTTCAACCTGTCCTCTACTTATCTTACCATCATTTTGGTATAAAACATACATGAGGCTCCAGAGAGAGCAATCTAAGCTGTCACTTGGCAGACTCTGTCTTGCTTCCCTTAAACAAGAAAGAACGGAAAAAAAAAAAAAAAAAGGAAACAGCGTTTGGATCAGAGCCCAGAAGCCTACATTAGTTTAGATTTTGCCTGAGCAGAGGTAATGCCAGGAGTCTTCCCAGGGGACAACGTTAATGATAGCAGCTGCCACTGATTGGGCTTACTCTTGGCTTCTTATCTTAGGCTTTACCATGTTATTTTATCTCATGCCTGTAGCTGAAGAATAAGGAATTTGACTTTGCATATGGAAACTAGAGCTTCTGTGAGTTTAACCAGCGCACTCTGGATGTTTCAGTTCTAGTCACAAACAAAATTGATAATATATGAACTTGTTGACAGAATTACTCAAGGAGGAGGTAACTGGCCTTGGGCTCCAGCTGCTTCAGGTGTCATCTAGAGACAGTATGGAAGACAGAGAGACCTAGGCACACCTGTGACCCACCCATAGTTGCATTATCTTGCCTAAGACTACAAGATGAGGAAGTCGTAGATATAAAGCCACGTTTATCTGATATTTGATTTCACATTAAAAATAAATACTAGTGTTTCTGGAAACATTTCAGGCTGAAATCATTGCCTCAAAGCCATCTTCTCTTCCTAGCTATCTTGCTATCTGCCATAAGTTGGTTTTCTGAGATCTGAGACAGAGCTCTGTGACAGACATTCTTGGGTGTTGCTGAGGATTTTGTACCTGCTGTTGCTGCTTGCTAGACCCAGTTCCAGGACCCTTGGGGGTGGGGAATGGAGGGAAGTTAGCTAGCCCAGAGTCGACAACACAGGCTCTGTGAGTCAGGTAAGAGGCAAAAAGCGTACTTTTTTATTCTAGGAGGAAGGACCCCTTTTAAACCTTCGCCCAGTGGTCCATTGGCTCCTGGATTGTAGACTGCTGTTGTGACTCTATAGTGTTGGCTTGCTTGCAACTCACCATGTCATCTGTCTCTGTGCCCCTCAGCAGGCTTATCCCTGGGGCATGTCCCAGGCTAGCCCTAAGTGGGAGTCCAACTGAGCACGTGAGCCGTGTGTGTGTGTGTGCGCGCTGCGCATGAGCGTGTGTGTGCGCACGCACTGTCTTACCGTGTGTGAGCGATCCACGCGTGCACAGTTTGACAGGCCGTGTATTCATGCTGCTTGTCAAACTGCCAAGCTGCTTGCATGCACTGTTTGGCAGGCCACATACACACGCCGTTCAGCAGCAGACGTTGTTCCTGCCACACTTGGGCAAGGTATTTATTGAGGGAGAGGACTCAGGAGATAGCTTGTAAAGAATCTGAGCAGGAAGGGGAGGCAAGCTGATATCTAGCTTCAGCCTAATCCCAGGTAGCATCAGAGAGTGAGGGGTGCTGGAGGTACCCCTCACTGAGGAGAGGGGCCTGCCTTTTCAGATCCTGCATCAGTCAGTCAGTGAACCTGAGCAGTTGAGGGAAGTATATAGTCTTGGGGGCATTCTGAGGCGAGGTGGCCCCTACAGCTTGAAGCTAATTCTCCAGAGGAAGACTTAGCTATAAAGGAAGCGCACTCACAAAGAATGATGGATGGGTGCACTTGCTTAGTGATAGGGTATGCACTGGGTGCCAACGGGCCCATGCCATGACCTCATTCGCCAATTCCAGTTTTACAGTTACTCAAACTAGAAAGACTTACTTGTCTTTGGATTCTCTTTGTCTATATTAGATGTTCATATAAAGAATTGCTATCTCCTCCATGCTCTGCTGCTGACAGAATTGGACTCATGATTATTATTATTATTATTATTGTTAATGCGAATATAGCCATTACCATTATATTTATTCTCCCTCCCTCTAGGATTGTTAACAAAGCCTCATTTTTATTTTTGTGCAATCCCCCTCTCCACTAATCTATAGCCTCTAGTTTTCTCTCGGTGTCTTAATATCATTGGATGATCTAAAAACATGGATATCCACCTTAAGCCTACATAGTAGAACGCTACTTTGTGACATGGCTGAAATGCTCTTTATGAGATGGCCTGTGCCACATACCATCCAGTGCTTCTCACAGCCAGGCAGAGGCTTTCATCTTTCTCAGAGGCCTACTGTGACAATCAACACGGATTGCCAGCTTCACTGGATCTAGTATCACCGAGGGTACAGAGCTCTGGGCATGTCTGCGAGGGAGTTTCTAAATTCGGTTAATTTAGGTGCGAAGACTTTCTCTAAGATGTGGGCGACTCCATTCCATGGTCTAAGGTCTTGGGCTGTATAAAGAGAAGAGAGGGAGTTGAGGACCAGCAATCATCTCAGTTTTCTGGTTGTGACTACACTGTAAGCAGCTGCATACTGCTCTTGCTGCCGTGCTTTTCCCACCATAATGGATGAGACCCTTAAACCGTGAGTCCAAGTAAACATGATAGACCAGTGGTTCTCAACTTTCCTAATGCTGTGACTCTTTAATTCAGCTCTTCATGTTGTGGCTAAACCCCCCCCCAACATAAAATTATTTTTGTTGCTACTTCATAACTGTAATTTTGCTATGGTTATGAACTGTAATGTAAATATCTGATATGCAGATGTTCTTAGGCAATCCAAAGGGGTCACAACCCACAAGTTGAGAACCACTGTGGTAGAGCCTTTCTTATAAGGAAGTGAAATAATGAAAAAGTTAACAGGGAGTAAAGCTAGTAACAGTAACCGTAAAACTAGTAACAGTAAAGCTAGTAATTATTAACTATTTGTAGCAGACACTTGACATAAGCATACCTGGGGGCATTCATTCACTCATGTGTTCAACAGATATCTGTTGAGGAGCCACGATGTTGAACTTCTACGAACCACATGGATGTTGCTCTAAACTTTTAGAGCCTCTAAACTATTACACTCAACTAACCCTCGGAGACATACAACCCAGTTGGCAGCAGTAGGAGAGCAGAAATCTCTTTGAAAAGCTGAGTTTCTAAAGCTGGGATTAGCAGTACAAATATGTCATCCATCAACTCAGGAGATCAAAGCCTGCTTGGACTACAGAAGGGAGTTCAAGGTCAGCTTCTGCAACTTAGTAAGATATTTGTTCTAAAATAAAAATTAAAAAGAAGTCTGGGGATAAGCTCAATATTAGAGCACTCAGCCAATATCTTTGAGGCACCCAGTTCAGTCTCCCAGTACTGGAAAAATTGCTGAGTATCTGACACAAGCTTGTCTTTGGTTTTTAGTTACCATAGTCAAATGTGGGATTGCCGCTGGCTTCTGGTGTTAAGTGAGCGAGTCACAGATCTATTTAGACTCACAAGGTAAGAAATATAGACCTTTCATTTAAAGATAGAATCAACAAAGAATTTATGAGTAGCTTCTGAAAAGCCTGCTATGCTACTTCTTCTCAAATAAGATATCTGAATAGTTTGTTATGCTACCAATAATTGCCTCCTGAATGATGTGACTAGTTCCTTGATATCTTCATTATTCTAGTGGATTTTTCTCACCTGTATAGCTCATATGATATTGAACGCCATGCTGTTTAACCATGCAACATTTTCCAGAAAAGGACAGCCATTTCGTCCATTTTAGAATTATTTATAATATAAAAACTTGACAATACTGTAACATCCTGCCATGATGGCAAACATTCTATTGGGCTACAGAAATGTTTGACTTCAATGTCACTCACCATTTTAAAGCCAAATGTGAGAGGCATTTCTGAAATCTCAGTTGGGTTTCTGGACCTCAGTAACAAAGTATAAACCAGAAAAATTAATTGCTTTGCTGTTCTTGCTCCCGGCTGGTGTGGCATTTTATATTCTGCTGAACCTGGAGAGGAAGAACTGCATTGTAATTCAGATTCTGACAAGTGATGATGCGCTGTTCACGTCTCTTATAGATGCTCTAAGTTCAAAGAAAAGAATGTTTCTCGGATTTAGAAAACAGTGGCTATTGTAACATCTGTCTTGTCTGACATAGCAGGAATCAAACTGGGAGAGCCATAGAAGTTGACCCATTCTGAATGCCAAATTTTAGAAAGTGTGATTTTTTATCACAGAATAAGATCAGTCTAAAAATACCATGCATCCTGTATTTATTTCTTTAAGTCCCTTAACATTTATTTTTAAAATTTTAGATTTAAGGGGATCAGCCATCCCAGTTGATGTGGGACTTCTTTTGTTTCAAAACTGGGACTCTTATGCACTGAGAAAGCCCCAAAGCACACGCAGATTGCTGGATGTCATGGTTTCCTGATGGCTCTGTGTCAGCGGTGTGAACTTGCTCTGTGGAGTACTGTAAGCTGGTGATGTCCTCAGGATGAATGAGGTAGAGTACCACATGCTCCCAGACACCAGGGTGTAGAACAGCTGGACCGCTTATTGCATCTTCTGTGTTCACAGACTTTATAAGCTAGTTCTGCCTTTGACACCCCATGGCTTTGTTGGACTCTTACTAGGAAGGTGTAAGCCACGACACAAAGTATGTCTTCTAGGTAAGTAGCAGTACTGTTATTATACTAAGTCAAAGAGCAAAAAGGGCTTAGGAGAGAAGCAATAGGGACAGGTTATCTTTGAGAGATTTTGTTTGACAGGAAAGGAAGTTTGTTAAAGAAAGTCTGACATTAATGTTTCACCCATAGGTTAGGCCCTTGATGAAGCAGAATCATATTGCCTCAGAATTTGAGTCCATGGTAATGTGATAGTAACTCAGATTTGATTGCGTTTATTTTGTTTCTTCACGGATACAAGAAGCTTGAAGAAGGAGGAAGCTGGGTCAATCCCAGAGAAGGGAAAGTGGGGTTTTCTTCAGGAGGATTTTGATGGCACAGTGTGAAGTGAAGCTGGGTACCTCACAAGAGGTGACACTGGGAGACGAGAAGAACTTGCTCTGGGGCTTCTATTACCTGATGAGATTCTTCAGGGGGAAGCTATGCTAGTGTCCTGCTCGCTTGATGATCTGCCCTTTTTCCTACCAGAAATAAGCATGTGAATTGGAAGACAACGTAGAAAATTTTTTGAAAAAGTGGAGAAAGGGGGAAGAAATGCACAAAAGGAAATGGCATTGACCATCCTTAGTTTTCAGCTTTTTGCTTTCGTTGCCCGTATCTACTCCCAGAGTGAGTTTCTTCGAATAGATGCCTGATGTATCCTACTTTATGGGGCGAGTCTACTTCATATAAAGCACAGTGCAACCTATGTTGGTTTATGGAGGGATAAACATAGTAATTGTCCCTAAATGATATACACATAGTTTAGGAATAGCTTATATGGTTCCCCTGGTGGGTGGAACCAACCTGTTCAATACTCATGTCCATATTGCCAATACGGGAATTTAGTTTTATCTCTTAGAGTATATGTAACATCAGAGTCCTAGTAGAAAATAGATGGCATATTTGAGATGAAAACTTATTAAAGGGATTATTTCTGGAAGGAAGGGGTAGCCAAGATTTAGAAAAGGCATTAAGGAATGGGATAGATACATGCAAGCTGGCAAGAGTATGAGCTGCTAGTAGCGTTGGCCCAAAGATGTAAAGAAATGAAATGAAAAGTACCCAAACCGGTAGAAAGAGTACAAGAGAGCAATAGTACTCCATGAAGGAAGCTGTCTTATCCCTCTGATCACCTTTGATCCCCTGGCTGGGCCTTATTCGTGAAACCAATTACATACCAAGCTTAGTGGTATAAGCCACAGAGTCCTCTCTCCCAGATATAACAAGGGTAGAGAAGGGTAGTGAGTAGGTGTATTGGTCCAGAGGGAAGATAAGAAGCCTACAAATGTCATAGTTCTTCAGGTAATATCTGGTTGGTCTCTCTTTCCTTCTGACATTCTTATTTCACGTGTATAGCCTCCTTCACATGGCCTTACCTTACCTTACTCGCTGCAGCTCTCCACAGACCCTTTGACTTTCTACTGGTTGCCATACTGTGGGTGCTCAGCAGAGTTACCATGGGTTCTCCCTTTCCAGGGGTGAGTTGCAGGGCTGAGTTGTACGTCTGTGGATTCAGTCTGATCTTGGTGGAATTTCTTCTTCAGATATATAGGTATTCCTTCAGATAGGGACACGGCTACCAAATTTTCTCCAAGTGGGAGCAAGGACAGGTAAATCAAATGTGCAGTAAGTATGAAGTTGATGTTGACTTCCTGTCTTCTGGCTCTCTGATTTTTTTCATCAAGTTACAACAAGCTGGTGACCCAGACTCATATTTGAGTACCATTGGGAAGTGATGGTGGAATGCAGAAGTGAACTGGGCTAGCTAAGCACCCAGTTCCTCTGCATCTTTAGATGTAAGTCCCTATGAAGAATACACTACTGAGAACCTATAGAAGTGAAGTGTGCACCGGAACAGCCAGAGACCAGTCATGGAGCACGTTATCCTTCCCACACTTTCCTGCTGGGCTCTAGTCACTGTCCTCCTGGCACGTTCTTTCAATCATTGAGTGCCTGTTGGCCATACTGGGTGGACTTTTATTTGAAATTCTTGTCTGAGACACAGACAGTAACGGGGGGGGGGGGGGAATGTAAGAAGCCCTTTCTTTGAGTCTCTTAGTAGCTCATGTTAATTATTAAACCTGCCCTATGGTCATTTGTGAACTTTCACTCTGGTGCACATTTGGCCAGGACAGAAACGAGTTGGGTGAGTTATAATCCAACATGAGTGAGCTACCTGCTTGGTAGCTGTGGGCTGGACTATAACCAGAAAACATGGCATCATTTAAAAAGGGAAGATTTCTCCTTTGAATCACAAGACCGAAGCAGGATCAGGTACTGTTTGATTCAGAAAAAATCTTCATTTTCTAACTCTTGTCTCCTGTTGTCATTGCAATAAGAAAGGAAGCTGGAGGTCCATAGTGAGAACACAGGAACTTTGTCTTTCAAGCTCTCAGAGGAGGGGGATCAGAGAGCGGAGGGACAAGGAAATGGAGATCAGAGAGGGGGCAGAAGACAGGAGCAGAAAGAGGACATAACTGAATATACATCGCTCTTCTGAGTGGTCAAAACATTCTACCTAAAAGAAATAGAGAGACGCCAAGTTTATCCATAGGAAGAACGAGTGGACTGATGAATTCACACCCAGAAAAGTGATGCTTACTGTTGATATGACGGTTTGTTTTGGAGGAAGTGTTTCTGAACTTAAAGTTTAATGAAGCCGCACTCAGGGGTGCTTATTTCCATTGTTCTAAGCTTGGGACTAGGCATAAAGATGAAATATTATAAAAACAATGCACCCAGATAGGATTGCGTGCAGTGCAGAGCCAGATCCTCTGCTTTTGGGCCAGGTAGCAGACCTTCCTTAGCGTCATTCTTATGCAGCAGAAGCGTTACTGAAAAGTGGGCATTTGTAAGGTGGATTCAGTTAGAAATAGACTGACGAATAGAGGAAATTTTTGCAACGTATAAGAACACTGGTGATGTTGGAACTCTTTTCATACCTGAAAAGACTCCACCTTTCACTTTTGCTGGATGGCTAAGGACAGGTACACAGACTATTTTCCTGGCTTCCAGCACAATGCTCAACATCTGTGGGGTATGTAGTAAACCTTCCCAGTGCTGAACTAAATGTAAGTTATTGTCTAATTTGGGCTAGCATAACCAGGGCATACCTGTATGATAAATTCACTGCATTTTTTTTTTTTTTTTTTTGTGGGGGAGAGCAAGCATTCTTGTTCTAAGGCTCTTTGGGAGTTCTGTGCTTTCTGAAATGGGGTAATTACGACCATATTGAGTGTTTTCTTAGAAATCTACATTAGTGTGTTTGTAACAACATGGACTTATTCCTTATAGTCTTCAAACTTTCAGAGAATCCCAGAACCAGTGTTTTAAGGAATATTTGTAGAGTCACTTCTGGCTAGTGCCAGGGAGCAGGTTCCAGCCTTCCTGGAGCTGCATAAAAGGCTTCAGCCAGGCTGTGTGAATTCCATTTTCTTTGGCATGGAGAAAGAGCCACTACATTCAGATCTGTAAAATTTGACGTGGGGGTATTTAAAATGTATGAATGAATTAGAAAGCTTTGAGTACTATATGAGGCCCCTGTACTGAAATACTTGTAGAAATGGATGGCTGGTCTCAGGATCTCTTCAAGGTGCCCTCTAGAGCAACAAGGCATGCTGAGGAAAGACTTGCTGGAGGATGAGGCCTTGAGCTAACCCAGGAGCTCATAAAGCCATGAAGGGTTAGCTGCTGAGGCAGAGGCTGACAGATAGAAGCCTTGACTGATGGCTAACAAGAAATACAATGTGGCTATTATTTGGGGTTCAAATCCGACAAGCATGGGAGAGGAAACTGAGAAGCTGGGGTACTAGAAAACCACACGGACTCCTGTCTTGACACTAGTGGTCTGATAGCTAGAAGTTATTTCTGTGATTCATTTTTTTGCACAATGATGAATTAATGAATGGTATCACTATTCTTTACCCAGTTTTAACATGTATTAAATAAGCTATTGAAACAAGATGAGATGAGTGGTGGTTTTCTATAATATTTCTTACATTATCCCTCTTTCCCGAGCTTAGGAAGGTGGTGGGTGCCTCTAAAGATGCTACCACTGCATTGATTACATATTTATTTATTTCCTTATTTTAAGTGGAATGACATCATCTCACCTCCCCCAACTCTCACCATCCCCTCCCATTCTCTTGCTTAAAACCCATAGCTCCTTATTCTTTAATTATTATTGGTACACATATATGTGAATATGCAGTATGATGGGCCCAGCAGTTTTTAATTGCCTGTGGCTCTCCATTTAGGAGTAGGGCCCCATGTGATTTCTTCTACAAATGCTGGCGTGTCAATTGGCACTGCTATTGTTCTGGACTTGTTTAAGCAGCCATATTGTTGAGATTCCATGGGTATAACTTCTCCATTATATCTAGAAGACACTACCTTGTAGCAGGCTTCCTGGTCCTCTGTCTTTTATAATCTTTCTGGCCCCTCCTTTTGTTTGTTCTCAGAGGCTTATAAGTAGGGGTTGTGTCGAAGATACGTCAATTTGGGCTGGGCAACCCATTGCCATTTGTTCTCTGCATTTTGGCCACTGGTGGCTTTCTGCTATGGTCTCCATTCTCTGTGAGAAAAAGAATCTTCTCTGATGAATGAGAATAACACTTGTTGGGCTAGCACTACAGTTATCAAATCTCTAATTTTCTGTTTTAGCATAGATCATTGATAATACATAGGCAAAAGAGGTTTTTTTTTTTCCTTCACTTTATGTTTTATAAGGCACAAAAGCTACGTTGCACCACTCGATACTAAAAATGCTTTTAATACCCAAGCAATCTCAAGAGGGCAGATCTAACCGGAGATGATGCCTGGCTGGCTAATTTTTCTGCTGATTCTGGAAGTACTACTTTTAGCAGGTAAGTAGAAAGTGCTTGAACAGATTACATATCATGCCACTAGGTTACCTTGAGAGCTACTATTAGTAGGGAAACTCCTACCTCATTTATATACTGCAGACACATGTACTTTTTACTTGGTCATTTAAAATGTGAGTTAAAACGCTATTTTGGAAGGAAGTATTGAAGTATTTGCTTCTGGTTTTGAAATAAAGATTGGTTTTTGTTTTGTCTTGTATTTTGTTTTTCTTTCCTGAGAAATACCTGGGGTTAATTGTTAAACTGTTATGAGTAGATATTTCAACTTTTAATGGCCAGTGGAAGTTGCTTTTCCAATTCAAGTATTTAATAACAATATAGCTTCTTCTATAGTCCCTTTTTGGTCTAGTAGATGTAATTATTATTAGATTTTGTTGTTGTATCTTCCCTAAGGGATTGTGTCTTAATGATTAATGGCTGCTTGTATTAAAATCACCTATTTTTTTTCTAATTATGCTTCCAATTTCTCTGTGAATTTGGTAATCCTCTGTATTTTCTTATGTCTTTTTCTTCTTTGCATCAAAATATCTAATCATCTCTGGGGGGGTCTAAGGATGGTGTGATCTAGTTGGGGTTATCATGATAATATGTTGATTTAAATGAATCTCCATCATTCTTAGGTGTATAGTGAGCACCTACATGGGTGTTATATATAATGCCCTGGGCTAGCCCACATGTAGCATGGTCTGGTTTATCCTTGAAATTTTATAACATGGAGACGAAGGCAATTTTGTATAGATAACAATTTGTTTTCTTTCTTTCTTCCTTCCTTCCTTCCTTCCTTTTTTTTTTTTTTTTTTTTTTTTTTTTTTTTTTTTTTTAATTTTGCTAGCTTCCTTGACGTAGCTTTGCCTTGACCAAGACCCATCTGGAAATATCGTCAAAGATGGGAGGAACTTATTAAGGGCAGGCCCAGTGGATGGTTTATACAGGAAAACCCAACATAACCTGGCATCAAAAGTTTATATTCCTTTTCTTTTTTATTTTAAAAGAAGTTCTACAATGTTCTTGCTTTAGTCCCTGTCTGATTGTTCAAGGCAAAATCACAAAAATCTTGGATGCCTTTGAGGAATCATTCTGATTATATATGTTCAGAAGGGCTCAACAGGGAAGACTAGAGGACAGGGTGCCAAGAAGGAGAAGAAGAGAAGAAGTAGGCACATCTTCAAGAAGTTTTCTTTTCCCAGGAAGTGGGAATATAAGAAATATGTGGCGAACTTTATATTTAATATTTAATGTGGCCATCTGAATAGAATGGAAAAGAGAAGACAGTCAATGTGGTTTCAGTTAAGAACCAAGCATATCTCTGAGACTGTTTCTAAGAGAAGCAGAAATTCAGGATTGTCTCGAACACTGGGCTTCTCAATTGCTAAAATTTGAGTGACCAATTTTCCTTAAAAGTAGGACTCTGAAGGTGTGTTCCCTGGGTCATCAATGTCTGACTGCACAATCTGAACCAGAAACTCTGGAAATAGGGCCTGGTGATCCATATTTCATCCAGCCCCTAGATGATACATATATGCTAAGGTCTGCTTTAGAATATTTGGGGTTCTATAGGATTATATGTAACTTTCAAAACCAGTGTTTTCTCTTATTGACAGACCCCTCCCTGAGCTTCCAGATTGAACCTTCAGAAGGTAGCCTTGCTGGGGGAACCTGGATCACAGTTGTTTTTGATGGTAGGTTCGGGGTTTCCTAAATACGAGTACTGGATTTATTAATCCGAAGTCCAAAGAAGTATGAATTCCTGCTTCCTTATCTAAGAACGGCTCTAAAGAACAGCCTGAGCGGGATGAACTGATTGACCCAACTCTGTCTTGGCAGACGCTAATTGGCCAGTGCCACAGCAGAGGCCACTGTTGCATCAGTGTCCTTACGGTGGGATGCTTGGGAAGATAATCAGCTACCATGGAAGTGCACAGCATAGTTCTAAGCACTGCGTAGGCCATTCTTTTCCTTTGGTCATGGTAAGGATTCCACGTTAGGGGCTCCTAAACCCTGCCTTTCCATATCTGTTTCTACCACGGCACAAAGCGACTTGGATGGTTGATAAACTCTTTCCCAGGGGTTAGGCAGACACGAAGAGAGAAAAATAGGCTCATAAATAAGAGAACTTCTGTAAAGCAGTGTAACTGCCTTTGAAAATGAGTATTCATTTTTTCCCCCGGCAAACCCAATGTCTTACACTGCCCTCCGGTGGCCAATATTGGCATTGCCCTGGATGCCTCCTCAGCTTGAGATTCCTCCTTGTGTTTAGGTTTGGAGAGAAGTGTTCTGTACCCCACAAATGGGTCTCAGCTGGAGATAGACCTGGTGAATGTGGCGATGCCTGCCTTGCCAAGGATCCCCTGTGATGTCTCTCCAGTCTTCATGGATTTGCCTGTGGTGACATGCCAGATCAGGTACACTTGTCTGGAATTCAGAACCTGACAGGATTTGCTTTTCTCAGTAGCTTTGGGTGACAATGTAGTCTCCCACTATGGCTGAATGAGGGCCAACATGTGATTTTTGCTGTAGTAGTGTTTCTTTTATGACCTTGGGTACCACCATTGTGTTTGGTGCATAGATATTTAGAGTTGCAATATCCACTTGGTGAATTTTTTCCTTTGATGAGTATGTAATTTCCTTCCCTATGTCTTCTAACTCATTTTGGTTTGAAGTCTACTTTGTCAAATATTAAAATGTCTATAGCTGCTGGCTTCTTGGGTCCATTTGTTTAGAATATCTTTTTCTATCCTTTTATCCTGAGGTGATGGCTAGTCTTGTCGGCAAGGTGTATTTCTTGGGTGGAGGAGAAAGATAGATTCTGTTTTCTGATCAAATCTATTAGTCTGTTTATTTTTATTGGGGAATTGAGACCATTAATACCGAGAGTTATTGATGAGCAATGTTTATGGATTCCTGTTATTTTGTTGTCATTTTGTAAATCCCCCCCGTGTTTTGATTTACCGCTCTGGGATGACTTCCTTGTGTTTTCTTGAGTGCAGTTAACCTCTTCAGACTCAAATTTTCCTCTTAGTGACTTCTGAAGGGGTGGATTGAAAATTTCGTTTTATTATTGAGTGCTTTTCCCCCCTCTGTCTATTGGGATAAGTAGTTTTGCGGGTAAGGTAGTCTGGATTGGCATCTGTTGCCTCTGTCTGGGCCCTTCTAGCTTTCAGAGTCTCCATCAAGAAGTCAGGTGTCATTCTAATGGTTCTGCCTTTATATGTGACTTGGTAATTTTCCCCTTGAAGCTTATAATATCCTTTTTTTCTGCTTGTATGTTTAGTGTTTTGATTACTCTGTGTTGTGAGGAATTTCTTTTCTGGTCCAGTCTATTTGGTGTTCTGTATATTTCTTGTACCTTGATAAGTAACTCTCTTTTTTGGTTTGGGAGAAATTCAATTCTGTGATTTTGTTTAAAATATTTCCTGTGCCTTTGACCTGTGTTTTTTTTTTTTCCCTCCCTCTATTCCCATTATTTATACATTTAATTTTCCACGGTGTTCCGGATTTCCTAGATGTTTTATGCCTGGGTTTTTTAGATATACCATTTTGTTTGACTGAGGTATCTATTCTATCTTGTCTTCAATGCCTGAGGTTCTCTCTTCCATGTCTTGGTCTCTGTTGAAGAAGTTTACCTCTCAAGTTTTTGTTTGACTTCTAACTTTTTCTAGTTTTATTCAGTTTGGGTTTTCTTTAGTGATTCTATTTCTACTTTAGTGCCTTGTTCATCACTTCATTCCACTGTTTCTTTGTGTTTTCCTTGGCTTCATTAAGGGATTTATTCATATCCTCTTTAAGGTTCTTGAATGTATTCATAATTGCTATTTTCAAGTGCTTGACTTGTGCTCTTAAATCAGCCCGTAATGCTGAGAAGCAGGACTTCTTAAATTAAGTTCAAAGGACTTTCAACAACAACAACAAGTATAATTTTTCTTGGTGAGACTCAGTCTTTAGAGTAACTATAGTGAGCAACAGATCATCTAGGCGGTGAAAACTCCATTTTACAAACACAGGAGGAAGTGTGAAGTGGTCAAGGCGGTACTCCTGGTTTTTTATTCATAAAAATCTCCTCTTTCTGTCCTCAGATCTCTGCTGTCTGAAGCGCATGCAGGTCTCTACTCTCTGGAGATACGCTCTGGGGAGCAAGCGCTAGGCAGTCCATGTCCAGGATCACTAGATGGCTGTACTTTCAAGGTGGGTTCTAAGATTAGAGGAATGTGTGTTTGACTGGTCAGATAGTACGCTGTGTTACCAATAACAAGTTATAAATCAACCAGCATGTCTGGTATAATAGGGAAGAAGAAATTTGGAGAGAATGCCAGGCTTTCTCTCACACTATGAAAGATAAATGCTGAGTTTTTTATATCAGGCTCTAGCTTGAGTGTGTATTGTATAAGCATATTGTGCAGTGTATATGTATATTGAATAGTACAATGGCCCCAAATTTATGATAGAGCCATCTATTATGTTTGCCACACTACCCAGGCAGTAAGTGGCAGAACCAGGATTTGAACCCTCACGTGACTGTGAATCCACGCTAAACCTGAAGCTTATAGAGAAGCCACAGACATGGCTTTTGTAGATGAGTATTATGTTTGCATCTGATTCTGAGTGCTAGGATACTGAAGGGACTCAGGGGCCACAGGCTCTTTGGAGGACCTGATCTCCTCACCCCCTGCTTCATGGAACCTTTCTGCTACTCTTTCTGACCCTAGTCTAAAAGCACCTTTGCTGCTGGAGTTCTTCAAGGACAGACAGATCAAGAAGGAGAGATGGAGATAGCAGTTTCCTTTAGGCCAATGTCTGGTCTTATTTAATTTAGACCCTTAATACTTAGGTTGGACTTACTTTTCTGTTTAGTTCAGTGTATGATCCATTTATCTTTATCGTAAAATAAGTTTTAAAAAGGGAAGCCATTTTACTAGACTCTCATGAAAGCGGTACTCCACAGTGTTCCTGGTAGAAAAGACCTCTGTTGAAGTGCTACAGAGAATAGAACTTCGTTATTGATTCATTCTGTTTTGGAGTTAAGATACTACCCTAAACTCAACTATGATACCATATGTAGGCACTAACTTTCTGAAATTTGGAATTTGTTGTCCAATCACAATTAGCAATTTGATCCTCAGCCCAAAAGAACATTTTTGTCTGAAAATTTGTCTCCGTGAGTATGTCGCAAAAGGAAGAAACAAAGTTGCACCATTCTTTCTTGGTAAGAACCATCACCATCTCTACCCTGTCTCAGGGACCATCACAGATGAGAAGTGTCGGAACCCTCCTGAATCACCGAGCTCCCTTCACCGCAGGGAGTAGTTTTCCTAGTTATTATAAAGATCAGCAAGGACAGGGGTGGGGTAGACAGACTTCTTGAAATTGCACATTAAAGAAAACAAGTCCATCAGTGGCTCCACTAACTCGGTGAGTTGAGGAACTATCACCAGGGGATACAGTTAATGAGAGGCTTTTGAATGAAATAAAACGTAGTGTGCCTTTTTGCTTTGGGACTGGGACTAAGGGAACCATGGGTATTAAAAATTAATTCCCTCTTGCCAGCCCAATCCAAAGAGCCTGCTGCGGGCACTGACATGTCTGAAGGACTCACAGAAGGTTTATCAAGCAGCTGGTGGCCGTGACTTTATCATTTTAATTCTGTGTCTTTGCCACCCCTCTCTGGCCCACCTACCTTCCCATCTTGTCGTTGACCTCACCGGGCTCAAGGCTCAGCATGTAGGAAGCTTGCTATGGAAGCTCATTAATTTCTCACCGTTCTGTCTCCAGCCTGGTGGGTGGCCAGAGGAAAAAGTAGCCTCTTAGAAAAAGGACCATTTTATGCTGTATAATACAGAAAGATTCATGAGTGAAGATTCTTGTGTTTTAACCCTGAGTATACGCCAGTGCTCTCTGAGGGGTGGGGAGGAAGCAGTAAATGAGTCTATATATTCTTACTAGCTTCACAAAGGATGGCAGATGGTGCAGTTGATCTTATATTTCAAGTTGCAAACCTAGAGGTATGCTTCATTATTGGCTTTGAAGTCGATTGTTCCATCTGCCTCAATTTTTAATGACTGCAAGTAAGGGCAATAACCACTTCTTCCATTGCAATGGAAGTCACTTTGGTAGGAAGGTTACCCTGCGGGAGATGAACACCGGAGTGCAGTCAGTGGGCTGGAGGCAAGAGCTGGGACCGAACGCTTGACATCACGGGTGGGACTGCATTAATCTTTATCTTCTGTTGCGATCAGAGCTAGTTCTTAATCTGTGAAGTCACCCTAGTCTTATCTGAGGCCCCTGGCTGTGCAAATTTCCTGTGAACTAGTTTCATACATTTTCCTGTAGAGAATGAGGAAAACGGCCCTGATGGCAGACTGTACTGCTGTGTGGATCAATACTTAAAATCCACACTCACCAGGCCACCGCCAGTTTGGTTGAAAAGCCTGTTCATTCCTGATGCCTGATTAGGGCTGTTGATTAACCATGGTTATTCTCCAGTGATAGTCTCCCTGGGAATTTGGACTCCCAGGGAGCTGGATGCGGCCCAAACAAAACAGTTCACTGTAGTCTGTTTTGCAAATGAGAAGCATCACTGTAGATTGTTTAGAAAGGAAAGCAGTCTAGGCATCTAGTGAGAGAAGCAGCCACTGAGTCTCTTCCTCGGGGAGATGTTAACTCATGGGCCATACCTTGGCCTGCTCAGTGCAGCCCATTGTTTATGTGGCTCCGTTTCCTCATGTAGCCTGGTGGCATGTCCCAGTGAAGCAGGAATCTACTCTTAGCCTAACCTAGAGACCCGTAGGTGAGATGGACTTCCCGAATTATCTCGTTTTCTCCTTGCATCTCAAAGGTCTATCAGTCAACCAACAATGGGCTATTAGATGTATCAGCAGGAATTCAAATGTCGCTTACATTTCAGACTAGGCAGAAGAAAGCAAGTACAATGGCAACAGGCACTGTTTCTTCTTTGTGAAGCCTGAAGCTAGCTTCTTATTTTATGGAATTGTTAGCTGATAATAATTTAAATTATGCCTCTTCCAGATTAAAAATGAAATCTTGTTTTTAGTTAAATACAAATCTTTAAGACTCAAATGCATTGAATTATAATAATGAAATCAAAGGACTGACAATCTGGATGGTGCCCTACCCACATTTCCTTCCAGGAAAATATATACCCCTGGGTGTGGCAGGCAGGTAGGTAGAAACAGGCGTACAC
The DNA here is from genome assembly GCA_026225945.1 of Cricetomys ansorgei. Taxonomy (NCBI): domain Eukaryota; kingdom Metazoa; phylum Chordata; class Mammalia; order Rodentia; family Nesomyidae; genus Cricetomys; species Cricetomys ansorgei. The sequence goes on along the minus strand of JAMJFZ010003581.1, from coordinate 7,864,243 downwards.
GATTTGAACAGTATGGTACAGGGTAGAGATATGTATGACTTCAATAAGATCCCTTTATCTCATCTGCAGAGGAATATAATAATGCCTGTCATCCCTGCTCTATGGAAATAGCACAAGGATAAAAAGAAGTAGGTGTCACCAAGAGAAAAGTCCCAAAGAGTCAACCGACCAGCAATCTTAGGGGCTCACAAGACTGAAGAGGCAGACATGGGGCTTACATTGACCCCTAAATATATCTTATGGTTGTCTGGTTAGGTGCTCGTGTAGAACTCCTACAGTTTGAAATGTGTGTGGGTGTCTCTGACCCTTTCCCCCTGCTGTGCTTCCTTTCCAAGCCTTGATGTAGGGGTTCATGACTGGCCTTGTTCCATTTATTATGTCCTGTTTGAGTGGTAACCCTGGGAAGACTGCTCTTTTCTGAGGGGAAGTGTTGGAGGTGGGGTGGATCTGGGGGAGATGGGGAGATGGGGGGCAGAGCAGGGAAGAATGGAGGGAGGAGAGGATGGGCTCAAGATGTATTATATGAGAGAATAAAAAAAAAGAAGTATCTATCAAGTGATTAGGGAAATATATCCTGTTTTCACTAATGCTTCATGAAGAATAGTTTGTGGCTTTGTGGTCGTGTATATTCTAATGAAATGCTCATTTGTGATGACACTTTCCAAACAGTTTTCCAAGGCACAGACACCTGTTGTATATCAAGTTAACCCACCAAGTGGAGTTCCTGGTAAGAAATTTTCTATTAAATATGAATAATCACGAATCCCTTTGCCAACCTTGTTGCAAACTCTTCTACCACGGTGTGTGGTTTCTATAAGCAGTCCAGTTTAGCTTCCTCTATGATGTTGTTTTGAAAATAAGTTTCCCCTTCTGGTTTCTTTTTAAATTGGTTGGTTTCTCCTTTTATTCACCTTCATTCTGTGGTTCTGCTGAGAAACCCCAAAGCATAATTAAAAAAAAAAAAGTCCAACAAAATCCAAAATAGTTGATACAGGAGAGTGGAGGAGATGCACATCAGCACCACTCGACTTTAGCACCTGTAACGGTTCATCCGTACTAGGAAGTCCTTATTGAATCCCTACTGTGTGTCAACTTACATTCTTAACTCTTTCTATGAGTTGTTATCTGAGGATCATAAAAAAACAACGATGCTGCAGGAACTATTATTACTTTCATTTTTTGAGGAGAAAAAAGGAGGTATCAGAGGTTAAATGGTTTGTCTAATGTCATATCAATAATAAAAAGATGCAACTGAAATGTGAACTGAGATAAGCTCGTGTATATAACTACTTTGTGTGTGTCAACTGGTACTGGATACAACTCAGATTGCTGTTAGCCCTGATGTTTATCTAGAGGGTGTGTTCATGAGTTACAGAGAACACAGACAGATGTACTTGATCTTAGTCAGAAGGCTCAGAAAGGATGAAACACAGGTATATTAGAGCCAGGAGGGTGGCAGAAGAGGAAGTTGGGTAAGGAAAGGGGACTTACATAGAAGAGGAGGATATTCTGAGAAAAAAAGTCTATTAACTTTGTAAATCTTCTTTAAAACCCAATAATCGACACAGCTAGGATTTTATGTACTTTCCTATCTTCTTATTGGCAAATTCCTATGTATATGTATGTGTATATGTGAATATGCACACACACACACACACTCTCTCTCTCTCTCTCTCTCTCACACGACATACACACACACACATGTGTCAGATTTTTTTATTTGTTTTATATTTCCAAGATGGTAGATCTATGTGAACATAGTTGCTAATTAAAAAAAAACATTGCATTTATTTATTTATTTATATACTTATTAGCATGTATATGTGTTCTTGTGTATACTGTGTACATGTGCACATGTGCCACAGCTTGTGTATGGAGGTCAGAGGACAACTTTGAGGAGTTTGGTGCTCTCCTTCTGCCATATGGGTCCAGGGATCAAACTCAGGTCTTCATGCTCAATGGGAAGTGCTTTTCTTTACTCATGAGCCATCTTGCCAGGCCAAGTCGCTAGGTTTTTACAAATGAGTAGGTCCGAATGCATAATCTGATCTAACCGTTTTGATGTGGTAGACAGGTTAAGATAATCAGAATGGATATCTATGTCAGACAGTGTTTGTACCTTGTGCGTGTGTGTAGACAAAAAGCATGTGTGCGTATTTAAATTATGTTCTAAAGAACAGGAATTTGGCATTGCTTTACTGCTGTATTCCGTTCCATTGGTTTGAATCACCAAGACGTGATCATGTTTTATGAAAAAGGAGGTGAATTGTGAAAATTGCACACAGACATTTGGGCTCCTGCTGCTTGTGTGTAGAAAGCTCCAGTTCAGGTGGCAGAAATCTTACTCTGATGACAAGTGAACAAGGAGCTGTTAGAGAGGTGAAGTGGGGTGTCAGCTGGTCTCCAGATCTGTCAAACCAGTTTGTCTCGCCTACGTGGCATTCTGCACACTGTCTCTTCCACCTTTTGGGGGAACAACTGGTGGCTGGCCCTGTCAGAGTGGTCCCTCAAGGCACGATCCACATGGCTGCATCTTCGCAATCGCTTTCTAGACAATTGCTCTCATTTCGTTTGGGAAGCGTGCCCAGAGTAGCAGCCTGGGACATGCGGGAGGAGGTAGCTACAGGAGAGCCTGCATTTTATTTTATGGGTAGTTGGATTTTGGTATGTGCTTAACAGTCCTTCACTGTGACGGGGAATCTCCCGACACTGGTTCTGCTTTGCACATTTGTCAGGCTCCCCATGGGCTTTTTGTTTGTTTGTTTGTTTTCTGTTTAGGAACAAACAACCAAAGAGCCCACAGGGTTTTATAAACTCTGCAACCTGCTATTTGTTTGTAGCTGGCACGTAACAAAGTTTGACTTTTTCCCATAAAACTTGGAAGCCAATCATACAGCTTTATTAACAGTAAAGAGAGAGAATCTTTCTGCCAATTTTTAGCAGCAGCAGAGAATTTGAGGCTCCAGTCTTCTGAAAACTCTGCAACTTTTTTCTCAGTCATTAAGATTGCACACTTTCTCTTCATCCACCTGAAAAGTTCAGTCATAGCCATGCAATGACTGCAGATGAAAGCCCTCTCTTACTAGTGACACACAGCACAGCATGAAGAGAATACACAGATAATAATGTTTGTAGTAGAATGCTACTGTAACAATTTCCTAACTTGTAACTGATTCGCACTCTGCCGTTTACCCTTAAGCTCAGGAAAGACAGAAAGAAAGAAACCTTCACTGCTCTTGCAGGCAGCCTTGAAAGAGAGAGAGAAAGAAAAAGAAATCTTCACTACTCTTTTTGACTGTCCTTAGTTTGGATAACAGGAGCTGCAGAGAGAACTAGCATCTATCTGAGAGCACTGGGCTAGCATCTCACAAACCAACCCACAACTGCCAACTGCTAACTGCCCTAACTCTCTTTTAAATTCTAAGCAAAGTTCCCAGAAGTCCAAGCAGCATGTAACCATAAGGAAAGCTGCATAGGACAAAAAACTTATTCACAATGTTCTGCAACAAATGTTCAGGAGCTTTAAGTACTTATGGAGATACCCAAAATTTTCCACTTTTGAGGCTTTACTAGACTGAAAACACGAACAAACCTTGTTCATCTGTGAAGCGAGTTTATAATAATATTACTACCCGAACATCAAGAGCAGCTGGGGTTATAGGAATATGACCTCTTATATGGCTTACCCTGTCTTTGAACAGAGTATTTGTTGCGTGAACAATATATGCCCATTATCCAAACTTTAGCGCTAACTCCCTTGCTGTGTTGAGCTTGTCTTTAGTTCCTGTCCATTTGGCTCATGAGGAACGTTTATCTTTTGTAGTTTGAGATATGGAAAATAATTAGGGTTCCAGAAGACTAATCACATTGTATGATATAGCCTCTTAATATGGTTTTTATTTTGTTTGCTCCTTTTTTATTATTTCCTTGAGAATTCCACACAATATATTTTGATCATATATACCCTTTCTTCCTGCTCTTCCCAGACCCACTTCCCCCTTCCCTACCTATTCAACATTGTGTTCACTTTTATTTTTCTTAAAACAAACAAACAAACAAACAAACAAACAAGCAACAAGTATAATTTGTGCCGCTCTTGGGTATGTGGCCTTCCACTGGAGCATGGTTGACTTAACAGAGCCTACACTGAAAGAAAATTGATTCTCTCTCCCCGAGCATCTATCAATTGCTAACAGCTCTGTGTCTAGGGACAGTGTCATGCTAGGCACCCCCCCGGCCTTATTTCATGCTGGGATTTTGTCTGCTTTGAGCTTATACAGGTTTTGTGCATGTTGGCTCCACAAGCACTGTGAGTTCATGAAATTGCCCTGATGTGTCTGGAAAATGCTGCTTCCTGCTATCATCCCTGTCTCTAGCTCTTACAATCCTTTGACCCCCCTCTTCCACAATGATCCTTAAGTCCTGGTTGGTGGGGAGTGTTATATGGATATCCCCAAATAGAGCTAAGTACTCCACAACTCTAACCCTTTAAAAGTTGAGCAGTTGTGAGACTCTGTCAATCACCATCTACTGCCCAGAGATGCTTCTCTGATGAGGGTTGGGAGGTATGACGTCACACACGTACACCCCACACACATAGAGGATGCCATCTGATGTTTAATGTGTACATACATTGTATAACATTCACATCAAAATATGCTTACCTATCTCTTCAACAATGTCTTTTATTTTTGAAGATATCAAAATCCTTTCTACTAAACACAGTGCATTGACTTTATTTAAAGTCACCTAATTGTGCAATGGACTATCAGGACTTTCTTTTTTTAACCTATCTAACTGGAATTTTGCTGTCATTGGTCAACTTTATCTTACCTCCTCCTCCTAACTGATTCTTTTCAACCTATGGTAACTATTATTCTACTCTCAACTTCGGTATAATCAATGCTTTTACATTATTTTAGCCTTTCTAGTGTAACGTGATCACTGGATTCTAGCACTCATGTTATGATTAAAAATGTTAATTTTATACACCTGTGTCCTGTTGGCTACATGTTACAAAACAAAACAAAACCGAACAGAATTTAGCTTGTACATTTGGAGTTTGAGCTAAGCACATTACATTTTGGACTTTTCTTAAAACAGGAGAAATAGTACACGTGTATGGCTGGATCATGACTGATCGGTTAGAAACGTTTGATCCTGATGCAGACTATATAGATGGGTAAGCATATATTTGATTCTGTGTTCATCTGATTACATATGTGCTAGATAGCTTCCTAGGGCCAGCTTCCTCTGCAGCAGTAAACTGCAAGCAAATGGCACAGAGATGCTATTTTTCTCATATATGCAGTTTACAGACTCTGGTGTACCAGAATTCAGCTTTTACTTTGTTAATGTGATTGTAACCAGCATATTAAGTTGGTCTATTTATTTACTGATAAGTAGTAACTTATCAGCTCCCTGTGAACTGCACTGTAACAGCATATGTGGGTTTTCCTTGTTTGATTCTTACCCTTTCTTTGCTCCTTTCTTAGGCTAAAGCAAATTCTTTATAAAATGACACATAAACACGAAAGCCTATTATAACTTCTTTGTTTAGTCATTGCCCATCTGTGCATGCAGAGTCCTGTTGGTAGGATGAGAGAGAAGTGTGGGCCCGTGTAGCTTGTAATGTTTTCTGGGAGTGATTAGATGTGAACATGACTTTCCTCAATGGAACTGTATGTTAGAAGTATAAAATATTACTATGAAACTGTCTGTGCTAGGGGAAGAAGAAAATCAGAGTTCATGGGAAGCTCAAGGCAACTTCTGTCATTTAACAAGCCCAGCAATTACAGTGAAGATTTATAAGGCAGAAGAAATGTCATCTTTCTATTTACCCAACTACATCGTGTCTATACACTGTGTCTTAATTTTTTCCTTCACCCTTAAATGGCTTAGAGGCATTTCCTATTGCTTCTCCATCTTTTTCGTTCCGCCTTCCGTTTCTAGCATTAATAAGGGGTCAACTTCTCCTCCTCTTCCTCCTCCTCTTCTATAAAAAATTACTTCTGCTGGGGACAGAAAGTCTAAGTTCATCCTTAACCAATGTGCCATCTTCACTACTTGGACCTATCTCAACCTCAATCTGGGATTCAGCTTTTAAACGGGCTAGAGGAGAAGGTTCATGACATTCTTACTTTGGGCAAATACGTTCACTGGGAACACTGCACTATTGTTTTTCTCTTACCCCCTCTAATCTAGCCCATTGATTCTGGAAGCTGAAGGAGACAAATGGCTTACTTCTTGTTCTCTTATCAACAGGCAGACAGGAAGCTGGTGAGTCTGTTTGTTGCTGTTATTTTCTTGTAAATGTATGGGCTTTTATGTTCTCTCATGTGACAACCGCATAAACGTACACTCACCTTTAAAAAATAGAAGTCACTTGCAATACTTAACTGTCTATCTTTAGACTTATTGGAAGAGACAAAAGAATCAGTTGAAAATCAAAAACAGGCACTGCTTATTAAAGGCTTTCCCCACACCAAGGCTTTCCCAATGCTCTACATTGCATTTTGCCAGTAATCTTGTGATATACATGGTTATTAGTCTCTCTTTGCAGATGAGGCAGGGTTTCACAGACAGCAAGTGGCAAAGCTGAGCCTGTAACCTTGTATGACTAACCAGCCTCCAGAATCCACAACCCAACCACTGTAACTCTAACGACTAGGAAAGCAAATGACACCTGAAGCATGGTTTTCTTTTCCATTTTTAATATATGTGTGGTGTGCACATTTGTGTATGCATGTTTACTTGTGGGGGAGCATGTATGTGTGAGGACGTGCAGGCATGTTGGCTCAAGGTTGATGTGTGGAATTATACTAGATATTTTCCCCATCTTAATCAATCCTAGAGCTAGATATGACTGGTCTTATGCACTCTAAGTCCCACCCTGAAACATTTTAAAATGATTGTCTACATGCTCTAGGTCATATAGCCATAATTTGGCTGGGTTTTTACTTTGCTTTTAACTGGATGAAATAATTATCCTTTGAGGCTATTATATGAATTATATACTATGGCCCGGCTTCTCTGGATGAGTATGGAGCCAAATTCTATACTATAGTTTCTTTCTCGTGTCTTCAATTTGTTTGCCCAGTATTGTCTCTTTTCAGTTCATATCCTTTGATAGGTTTTATTGCGCTTGAAATAAAATAGATTTTGAAAAGAAAAAGCTAAACAGAAACTCTAAGTAAGTTAAATTTTCTCTCTCACACTGTGCGTCCGGCATGCAGCCTATATATTAACAACTACAGTCAGCATCATCCTAGGGATTTGACCACAACCTTACTATACCTTCTGTACATATCAGTTTTCTCTGACTCGTTTGACTTCTATCTATTGCTTTCCTTAAACAGTTGGGAATTCTAAACATCTGTCTGGTTGTTCTTACCTCAGTTTGTTTTTTTTTTTCCCCCCTCAGTTTTCCCATTCAGGAGGAACACGGCCTTGGGACCCTGCAGTGCCGTGTGGAAGGCAACTACATTGGTGTGTTTTAGAACTACCACTTATAAGACTCACCCATTTCTTTCTTGGTATCCAAAAACAAAACCGTATTCACCAGATGGCATCATGGGAATAATACTAATGGCAACCAAAGCACCTTCTAAAACCACTACACAAAACAACTTCCATGTCAACTAATTTAATTATCACAATAAATAATCTTACTTTACAAGTGATCATACCGACACTGTCAATCAATGTGTTAGGATTTCAATTATGCTTCTTCTAAATCTAAACCCAGGGTTTTATTTGCCATAGAGATTACATCTGTCCATTTCTTAGTACAAGCCCATGGTGCTAAGCCTATAGAATATTTACTTGGGCAATATGAAAGAAATTCCAGGCTTGGGCAGTAATGCTGATACTCGAGCTTTGGCCTAGGCTAGCAAGGTCCTCCTGGCCCAGGAGATTCATGCATAGTCCTGTGTTCATTTCTGTTTCTCTGTGTTTCAGGTTCCCAGAACGTTAGTTTCTCAGTATTTAATAAAGGGAGGTAAGTAACTAGGGCACACAAATCTGTCTGTGTCTTGTACACTCTGTCACAGTTTATGTACTCCCCCCACCCCCGGCCTCAAGACAAGGTTTCTCTGTTGTAACTCTAACTGTCCTGGAACTCATCCTGTAAACCAGGCTGGCCTCAAACTCACAAAGATCTGGCTGTCTGTGCCTCCCGAGTGCTGGGATTAAAGGTGTTTGCTACCATTGCCCAGCATGTACTTTTTTTTTAGACTTTAAAATGTCATAACTTCAGCACAATCAGGGCATGGCATAGGAACCCTGGGGGAACAGTTCTCTCCCTCTAGGGGAAGTGGGGAAATGTTTGTAGGTGGTGATCGAGGGGGTATATCTTGGGGAACTGGGGGGAGCTGGGGAATTTGGAGGGAGGGGAAGAGGGGGCCCAGGATGTATTCTATAAGTTATATAAGAGAAGAAAAATTAAAAAAAATTAAAAATAAAATAAAATTTCATAATTTCAACCATCCACAGTATGATATAGCAAACTTCCCATACCTCTCTGATTTCTTTCACTGGAATGAGTACTGTGTTTTGTCTCATCTCCGGGCATTGTGGATGTTTCAATGTAGGGGTGGTACAGAATTTTACGAACTAGCCCTTAAGTCAAAAAGTGCAGTGACTCTGCAGCTGTCATGTGTGCGTTGTGGGATATAGTTTCCTGAGACGCCTTGTGTCATTATAGGGATTACCTGCTTCAGGATGGAAAGAGTTCACGTTTCATCATGCTTTGGAGATACAGACAGCTTAGGACTCTGGGTTTCTATATGCACTGTACTTCCTGTCCTGCTAGATGTTTTTGTTCTTAGAAGTGAACTGTTTGATATGAATTTCACAGTGATTATATCAACACATTACATATGGGTGTATGGCTCAAAGTATGGGTTTATTTTCTTCTCGAGAACAAAACTGATCTACTCTATTGTAGGAATCTACTGTGTCTACTGGTGTATGTCAGCACAATATTGGGCCCTTTTGTATTTATAAATGTTATGTTCAATGCCTCTGACATCATATGAAATAGAGATTGTTCCTGTACAATAATTTTACCTATGAGAAAACAAACTTGGATCCATTGGTATTGCTTTCTGGTTATCAAAAGGAGCTGGTATCCAAATTGCTATTCAGTTTACTAGAGGTTTTTCTGTGAGCTTCCTTTCAAGCAGCTATTTAACAAATGCAGTTGTAGCTCAGTGGTACTTTTAGTCTCAGCACTCGGGAGGCAGAGGCGGGCAGATTTCTTTGAGTTCTAGGCCAGCCTGGTCTACAGAGTGAGGGGCAGCTAGAGTTACAACAGAGAAACCCTGTCTCAAACAAAACAAAACAAAACAAACAAAAAACCACCCAAAAGCCCAAACCAAACAAAAAATCAAAAAACAAAAACAAAAACAAAAACTCCCCCAAAACAAAATAACAACAAAAAATGCAATTGTAGCTGACATTTTACCAAAGCCTTTGTTTTCCATTGTAGGTCGATGGTGCGTAAGGAAGCATGGCTGGTCAGTGCTAAACAGAACCTGTTTCTGTATCAGACACACGCAGGTACTCTTTCCCTGCATCCTGTCTTGTTTATCCCTTCCCTCAGAATGCACTTGAATTCTGTTACGTTAGACAGACTCTTCCTTGTCTTTCTTCTGGCAGATTTCTACGGCCATTCGCACGACCTCTTGGTTCTGGTTGAAATTTTAAGTTGCTTGTATCTGTGTCAACTCTGGCATCTGTAGTCCTGCATTGCTTGCTGATGTTCTGAGAGACATATCTTTAGATGCTTTAGTTCTTGCTCTTTTCTCACAGCTTACGTGCACACACATGTAGATGCTGCTTCATCTCAGCCATGCATTGAGGCTCCTTGATGCAAGCAAGAGATGAGGTGCAAACGACATGAACGAAGCTTGTGTCAGTGCAACACAGCATATTGCTTTGCAGTGAACTTCTTATTGTATAAGCCAAGAATACAGCACTATTAAAATAACAGAAAAAGCATAGAAATGATATAGTCAGTGGATAAAGGCCATTAGACTATCAGATATAGATTGTACACGCTTGTGTTATACTTTTTATTAAATTCAAATGCTTTCTTATTGTTTGACAGTTGAATAATTTATGTAATGAATTGTAGTCATTCTACTTCCCATTCCCTTCTTTCATCCCCACTAATGGTAGTATAGTATGTTTATATACAGCAGCATCGCCACAAATACCTGGAGTGTGCATTGTGATATGTGCTTACAGTAGGCTTGCTGATGTCACTACAGGACAGGGAGTCAAATATCTTTTGACTGAGAGGCTTGATTGTAGATTTCTATACAAAGTCTACAGATATGGACTGAATAAAGAGGAGTCATGTCTTCCTCTATGCTCTGAAAAGTAACAGCAGGAAGGCGGCACTTAAAAAATATAATAGGACTTCTTTCTGGTTATTTTGCCACTCCATCTCTCCATTCATGCACTCCTTCGTGGTTTATGACTTGTCACTTCTGATGCTAAGCTCTAGCGCTGCCCTCTGATGGGCGAACTCTGATTCTAAAATACGAACACTGAAGATTGGAAACTTTCGTGAAATTGTGAACTCAGTTCATTAATAGGCAGTTGGCTATTCAAAGAGAGCACCCAGTGTCTAGGTTTTAATACAACCACAAAGCCATTGGAGACATGTCTGTGAGGTAAGTTCGGATTTCAGAAGCAACAAAAAAATCTACCTTTCTAAAAGAGAAAGCTATCATTTCAAAGATCATGGGACAAATGGCATTCATTTTCTAGATAGCCCATCTTGCTGGAGCTGAATTCTGACCCTTGCCTTTCTCGTCTTTAAACAGTTACCTAGTGTGTTTGATAGTAGATTTGAAGAAGCGCTCATACTGATGAGTATGACAGGAACAACAAGACAGTCGAACCGTTGTTTGAGTATTTGGCATATAATCTGAATATTTATTTCCTTGAACTAACAGATAGGAAGTATTGCCCTTATATTACTGTTGAGAAAACTGATTAAGAGAGGATGCACCTTGCCCAAAGGTTCTTGTAAACTAATTAAAGAACTCGGACACATAACCAATACCCTTCAGGAAGCATGCTGTCTCTGGTACCCTAGCTCAGGCTTCCACTATTCTACTGTGATTGTGGAACTCTGACATGCTTTATGGGTAGACTGGCAGAATCTGTTATCATGTATGTCTTGAGATGAAGAGTCACAGTCACGAGCATTTTAATAGCAGAAGGATCCCTGGGGATATGGAAAATCTATAAGAGTCTGGGGCTGAGCCTCTTCTGGCTGACACTCAGTAACTAGTCCAATGTGGTTAAGCTCTTAAGCCTTTCTGAGCCTGGATTCAGCATATATGAAATGAATAATGTAGTTCTTGTCATTTTAACTCTAAAGATTGTCTAAAGTAGTTGGTGAGGAAGAACACATCCAAAATTCTTCTGGCCCTTTTATGACGATGGCCACTAATTTCTATATTTTGTTCCCCATGTATTTCTTTAAAATGATACATCTTTTTTTGAGTCAGGGTTTCTCTGTGTAGCACTGTCTGCTTTGGAGCTCACACTGTAGACCAGGCTGTCCTGGAACTCAGAGATTTACCTGCCTCTGCTTCCCAAGGATTAAAGGAGTGTGCCACCATGCTCAGATGACAAAACAATTTTATCTGTCTAACAGTGTGCAATTCTGAGCCCCCTAATCTCCTACTTAGCTTGCTTTAGTAGTTTCTAAGGGTTTCTGATGTGACATTTATTCCCTACAGATCCATGTTCTGCGCAGCTACTAGCAATTTCAACATCAAGAGCATACCCAATGCTTCTTCACTGTGCACATCCCTAAAGGATTCTCATTTCTGTGAGAAATAGCCCAATGGTCTCTCTCCTCATGTGGTTCTTCCTCTTTTTCCCTCTTCTCCCTCTCTCTCCTTTCTCCATGTTCCTCCCCCAGGTCTGCATATTCTAGCAACACTGATTTGCATCATGCAACCTTTCCCTACTTTGGCTATTACTTGCTGTAAATGTTCTCTCTCCCTTTTTCATGGTCAGTTATTTTATTTTCTCCCTGAAACAGAGTCTTGCTATATAACCTAAGCTAGTCTTGAATTTGTTGTGCCCTTCACCCAGTCCTCCCAGTGCTGGGACTATACATAGGTATACACCTTCATGCTTAGTTTTCCTTGGTCAGAGTAAACTCATCCTTTAAAACTAAGTTCAGATATCATTTCCAGGAAGCTGTTTTTTTTTTTTTATTCCCACCCATTCCGAAGCCTTCCTATATTTCATAGCTTCTCTAATTTTTGTTGCCTGAGGTATTGAAATTATATTCCCTTATACATGCACTTCCTTACCATACTCACTTCCTTGAAGACTGGAGCTACTCTGAATTCATCTCTATCTTCCTAGTGCAATAGAGTAGGTGTTCTGTAAATGTTGAAAAGATTGTACTACCTACAGCTGCTCTAAACATCTAGCAAGGCTCTCTTGCTAGTGAACAATAGTGAATGCAGAGACTCACAGCTGCTCAAGATGCTGAGGATCTGTGATGGTTGAGTGCTCACCTCTAAATAAGTCACTTCTACTACTTCCTCTAAGGCTTAGGGAACACCATGAAAGAGAGAGCAGAAGGAAGGTAAGAATCAGAGGTAGGGAGAGGTGGTCTAAAATGTCATTTTCCAGGTATAGCATAGTTATTACAATGGCGAACTCACAGCAGCTAGAGTTGTCTGCACTGGACCTGCACAAGACTCACCCTGTTAACCATCAGTTGTGGTGAAGGAAGTTTCATGTGACTTTGTCCCTCTCTGTTTAACGATTGGATCCTCAAAGATTCTGGGAGAAGGGGAGTCATTGTCTTCAGTTCTAGACCTATTGATGAGCAGACAAAGTTTCAGTGGATAGTGCTAAATTTATGGTCAAACAGATGATCTTGGTTAAACTCAGTGGGTCACTAAACAAAACAAAAATCTTGAGTGTGGAAAGAGGATTTGTAGGGAGGGAAGGGTGTTGAGAGGATGGGAAGTGAAAGTAATTAGAATGCATTTTACTAATGTATGAAGATGTCAAAGAGCAAAGCAACTAAAAAAAAAGGCTCATATTTTGAAGTTGTGACCATTCTTGACCAGCCACTGTGTAAATACATTTAGTTATATCATGTCTGTATATTTAATGTCCACTATACATTATAGTACAAACACGTATAAGCTTACACTAAGTTTATCAAAGAGTACAACTCTTCTTTCCCCTGAAAGGAACCAAACCTTAAAACTGTCAGTATTTAAAGAACTGATTGGGGGGCTGGAGAGTGCTTGGTAGGTAACAGCGCTTACTGATCTTTCAGAAGGCCCAGGTTCAGTTCCCGATACTCACAAAGGGCAGCTCAGAGCAATCTATAACTTGAGCTACAAGATGATATGACGCTCCCTCTGGCCTCTTCAAGTCCTCACTCACTGCTTCCCATATACACATAGTTAAAAAACTCTTTAAAGAAAAGATAGCATGAAATCCCTGTGAGCCTGTATCACATTGTTACAGAGGATGCTGTTTGGAAGAAGTGTGCTTAAGACCCTGCCTGTGCCTGGGGAAGGAGCCTGTGGCATTGGGAAGGACGGAGCACCGGGAAATGAAAGTCCCACCCCGTGCATCCGCTGTTGATTCTTCCATGTGGTGTGCTCCACTCTTTCCTAGTGTTAAATTAAACCCTTGGTGTGGAGAGACGTATTTCATAAGAAAGCAAAAGGGATGCAAAGGCTTTTGCAGATACCATGAGTGACATTTCCTATAAATAATGATCCTATATAATGTATATTTATAGTCCTTTTGTTATTATGGGCATTTCAAATGACTGTTAGAAAAACTTTCAACTGTTGCTGGAGTTGCAGTGTAAGAATTAAGTTATAGTGATTTTTCTTATTATCTGGGGTGCATTACATTATATATTTAGAGGGTTATATTTTTGTAAACTCTTGCAGAAATCCTATCTGTGTTTCCAAAAGTTGGGAGCCTTGGGGGAAGAACAGACATTACCATTACAGGAGATTTTTTTGACTCTTCTGCCCAGGTTACTGTTGCAGGTAATTATGTTAAAATGGCTTAAAATGGTTCAGATTGAAATGCTGTGGGATTTTATATCTCTTATGGCTCAGGGTTGTAAGGGAAAGCTTTCTTACATTTTAAACATTCATCTATCTATCTATCTATCTATCTATCTATCTATCTATCTATCTATCTTTCATCATCTATCAATCATCTATCTATCTATCAATCATCTATCTATCATCTATCTATCTATCTATCAATCATCTCTCTATCTATCTATCAATCATCTATCTATCTATCAATCATCTATCTATCTATCTATTATCTATCTATCTATCAATCTAGTCTGTATGTGTGTACATGTGTGCATGTACCATGCGTGGCACATGGCAGCGTGTGCCACAGTGCTTGTGTGGAGGTCAGAGGACAGCTTGTAGGAGTGGATTCTCTTCTCCTCATAGGGATCAAATAGGCTATCAGGCCTGGCAGAGGCACCCTCCCCCGTTGAGCCATCTCACTGGCCTTGCATTTGCCTTTGCTGGTATCCGATGCCTCTAAAGTCTTTCACTTATGTGTGTTGGTGACCAGGTGGGCTTCTTTTTTTTTTTTTTTTTTTTGTCCTACTACCTTGCAAATAGGCCCCAGTGACCGCATGGCCTTCAAAAAGACTCATACATGCAGATTTCCTATCCTAGGGATGAAGAGAAGGGGAGACATGGCTGCCTTGTCCCAAAGGTCTACTTTTATTAAAAGCAGCTCTTCTCTTCACTCCTTCTTTGGGAGGAGTAGGTGGACATTTCCTATCCAGACTCCTCTGACATGTTCTCTTGGAAAACCATATGGTGGTATGTTTCTAGAGCCTTCTGTCCTGAAACAGAGGTGCTCCTGACACACTTAGACTGAGCTTACCCTTCCCTCTCAGCAAGAGGGTCAGCACCTCCTCAGTGAATAATATTGCTTTGTGTGATTTGCTTCTTCATGGCCATGAGCTGTCCCACATCGCAGTCCCTTTCCTGACCTCCCTCTGTCGGGGTGACAACTGTGACTCCTACTAGACCCAACCCTTTACCTTAATAGGTGCCTGCAAGTCAATTCTCTTCGTGTGTGTGTGTGTGTGTTTATTCACATTATATTATTATAATTTATATTATATTATTATAATATATAGTATATTATAGTAAATTATATTCAGTATATTATTTACAAACTTTAAAAATTCTCTTTAGGCATACCATGTGACATTAGACGTGTATCTCCGAGGAAGATTGAGTGCACCACAAGGGCTCCAGGAAAAAGAACAAGGCTCACTGCTCCCCAGGCCGGTAAGAAGTCACTGGGGCTGTTCAGTGAATTCAAGAAACATGTTTGAATTCTGTCTCTGCAGTGTGATGGAAGATTGGATCCCCAATGCCATGGTCGAGCCTTTCCTATCAGGGGAATATCTTAGATAAATTCAGTTGCAGAGAGGCAAGACATTCCTATCCCCAGTCATATGTCTAAACGACAGATTTCAGGCAGGGTACAACTGCCACCAAGGACACTGTGGCTACTGAGTGGAATCCCCAAACTGCCTCTCTGCATTTGGCAGGACAGTCATATGTGTATTGGTTGAGGAGACAGGAGCAGTGGAGCATGCCCTTTTGTGTTCATAGCAGCAGCAGTAGGTAGGTCAGAGCATAAGGCATGATGGGTATATTTAAACGCTGTTTATTTCCCCTGTGGGCTTTTCCCTTCTGATAACAAAAAAGGGGATGTGCTGTGACATGGCCACCAGCATCTGCCTCCAGTAGACAGAAATGGAGGAAGCCAGGCAGCAGGTTCCACCTGCCCTTCTTTGTTCGAAGCGCCCACGTTTCCTGCTACGCATTAGCACTGGAGGCTTCAGTGTGGTTAAGGGTTAGGGAGGGTTGGCATGTTGCTCTGTCGAGAACCACAGGCTGCTGATCTGTGCATGAGGAACTGACCTAAAGCTTAAAGATGTAGGGAGTCAATTTGAAAGGCTCAGCGCATGAAAGCAGAATTGCCCCTCAGGAGTGAAACTTTTCTAAATATGGGCCGTTGTTGTGTGGAGACAAATGCAAATCTGTGGCTGGACAATTCTGCAGCTCCCGGATCCCCAGTGTTTACCTAAGGAGAGCTGCCATCCAAGGAGACAAAAGTACTGAAATAAGCAGTGCAGAGAAAGCGCATTTCCTGTATCAGGAAACAGAAGCCGGTTCCCTTGTTGAGCGATTCCTGCTTTAGCTGCCCCAGTCGTAGTAGGATCATTTCCGGAAAGCAGCAGCTGTTTGAGTTAATGAAGCCCTTTATGGAAAGCTTTTTGAGGTTTGTCCTGTGGAAGTAGGGCAAAACAGCACACAAAGCAGTACTTCCTCAACACGGCTGATCTTTGTCCTCAGAGGACACGATGCTATGAGCATCTAGTGAGTAGAATCAGGGATGAGGCCCGTCCTGCAGTGTACAGCACAGTCCAACAACAGAGCTGCCCAGATTAAAATATCAGCAGTGTAGAAGAGGTCGAGGATCCCAGAGTTAAAATATTCTTAACATGCTCTTAATTCTCTGCCTATCCCTTACTTGCTATCCATATTAGAGGTCTATGGGGAGCAATTTTAGTAGTTTATAATAAGAGTTCTCATAGATATCCTTCATTGAATACTCTATTGCCAGTTCCCTTTAGTCTTTGGATATTGTTTCTAGTTATGATTGGCCCTGTTTTAGTGTACGAATGAATGGAAACACAGGACGGCGAGGAATTGCCCCAAACTTCACATCTAGTTGTTGGACCCCAAGGGGGGGCCAAACCGGAACGCTGCATCCCCACAGAGAATCACAGATGGGATATCGATGCAAACAGCAAGATTTGCTCCAACACACAGGATAGAGGCGGCCCCAAGGGGCAGAAAGCAAGCCTTTTTATTTACAGTTGAAACAGTTGCTAGGGGGCTGTACAGTTGCTAGGCACAGACCAAGTTGGTACAAGTTGATTGGTCCCCAAATTGCTTTTCCCATTTTGATAGGTAGGGGCCAGTTAACCTGTAAACTGATTGGTGTTAGCATATAGCAAGGTCCTGGGCTCCTAAAAAGAATACATGTTCAAGGTTCCGGGCAACTGGGAGGAGGAAACTCCTTAGCCCAAGGTTGTGGGCCACCTGCAGGAGGGGGAAGCACACTCTCTAGCCCAAGGCTGTCTGGCTGTCTTGTTTGTCTAAGAAAAGTTTTTCTTACAGAAATTGTTATTAAGCTTCTGCCTGCAACTTGGGCCTAGTGTCAGAGGTCTTAAACCAGTCAGGGGTCTCAAACCCCACATAGTAAAGCGGAACTAGAATCTGAATACACAGCTACATACACCTAGAGCTTTAATGCCCAACCAAGATGACTATCCAATATTGATCAAGATTAGTATCCAATATCAATGCACATGTGCCCTTTTGCCTCAAGACTTGCTTAATATTAAGTATAAATCAGTAGCTACAACATCTTTTAAAATGCCACATGATAAAATTATGCCACTGGTTGGCTTTGTGTGCCGGTCCACAAATTGGGGTCATGATACTTGAAAATGTAAGGGCTGATGATTTTTCTGGAAAAGGGAAATTTTATGGAATAGAGGTTGCAGGCTGAACCAGGCCTTCAAGGATACTGATTTTTCTGGAAAAGGGGAATTTTATGGAATACAGCTTGCAAGCTGAACCAGGCCTCCAAGGATACTGAAATGTACTCCCATCTTCACAAGTCACAAAGTCAGGCTGTACCACAGCTGACCATCACACAGGCGACCTGTTCTCAACAGCAGCCTTTGCCCCTTCCTGTCCTCTCCAAGACTTGGCCTTTCTTCTTCTGTGATATGACTGCTGACAAGTCTTTCTAGTCTCCTCTATCATCTGAGAACATCCCTCTTAAATGTTTCTCAAGTCACTGCTTTCCAAGAGGCTAATTTCTACCCAGGGAATATTTCTTTTTGCTTTCTAGAAAGTTCCTAGTATCTACAGAGTCTCTTATAGGACTATCCCATTTTGGTCTCCGGTGACTCACCTTCACAGAAAACATCTGCAGTGCCTTTCACTGTGTAATTTGAATGTGATCTTTGTTGGGAGGAGGAACGCTGCCTGGTTATGGGATACATGTCTTACAGGCAACCGAGGACTCCTTTTTGAAGTTGGAGAAGCTCCTGACAGTGTAGAGCTGACTGAAGCCACCCCAGGGTACAAGTGGCAGATAGTCCCTAATGCCAGTTCTCCATCTGGATTTTGGTCAAAGGAAGGTCAGCCTTTCAGGTATGTTGTAGATAAATTGGGAATCTATATCAAAAGTATATTGACTAACTCAGGCAAACTAGAACACAGGGAAGAGAGCGGTGATGGTTCTAAGGGATCACTTATCACATAAGCCAGACCAAAAACAGTAGTGTTTGATAGTGTTTGTAATCAGTGTTTGTCGTTCTGCTGATCCTATGACCTTTTGTAGCTGCACAACCAAACACTGACCCACATGTAAAACCCAAATTTCCTGTAACTCTAAATCTGCTTTGGAGTCAAGTGCTCATTTCAGCCACGCTTCCACATTGTCCTGTGCTATGGCCACGATCTTCTGAGAGATTATATAACTGCAAAGGGATTTGTGGATGTGTTAAGACTGAGGTACTGAGATCATGCAGATGTTACTGCTTTTTTCTAGAATCCTCAAAATAATCCTGTGGTATAAAAGTCATCTTTTAAAATTGTAATGAAGAATACAAAGAACGAGCAAGGGCTCTGTCAGCAATGTTGGCTCAGTGATGCAGGCTTTTATTTAGCCTCATCTGACTCTGTGTTCCTCTGTGTTACAGAGCACGGCTCAGCGGGTTCTTTGTGGCTCCAGAGACAAACAATTACACATTCTGGATTCAGGCAGACAGCCAAGCTTTCTTGCATTTCAGTTGTTCAGAGGAGCCACAAACTAAGGTATTCATCTTCCTCTGGATTGTCTTTTCTTTGTTCACAGTCCTTTGCCCTTGAAAGAAGAAAGGATCAAATATAACGCTTTCCTGGTCTATGGTTATAAAATACACTGGTTGGCCGTGAGCATTAATTGCTGAAAGACAAATTAGATGACTACAATGGTACCTGTGATATTAAAAAATTTATTGTAACTTTATAATCTTCATCTCTGTGAATATGCGTATCTCCACTTTCTAGGTGAGAAAACTGGGGCTTTGAAGGATTATACATCGAGTTCAGTACCACTTGAATAGTAAGAGAAGTATTTACAATTCAAAACCAGGCTGATCTGACTCTAAAACTTGTACCTTTTCCACTAAGCCTTGGTTAGCATTGTGTAGGAATCTTCTTTCAGCCTTGAAAGATAAATCCCCTGGTGCCTTTGGTAGACACCCACAATGTTCTTAGTATGCTCTCTGAAATCAATCTGATTGCTGGAGAAAGTCACTGGTTTTTGATGAGCTAGTGCCATTCTAGGTCTCACAAGGGTTTATGCTATTGTTTCACAGCATCACGTGGACATAGGGTATCAGGGCAGGGGCTGCTCCTGCTCTAAATATAACCTATAGATTCTCACACAAATATCATACAATTGAGAGATAGAAAGGAAGAGGAATGGAGAAGCAAACATATACAGAAGACCAAAGTGAGTGGGCTAAGTTTTTGGAAAAGTGCTAACTATTTAAAAATGTCATGTTAGTAGCTTTTCAAATGCTTGTTACTTGAGAGCAGAATGCAAGGAAGATTCATAGTGAGCATTGACCCTAATTGACTTATTTGGGCACAGGTAGAAGTGGCCTCTCTTGGGGTTGGCACTGCTGACTGGTTTGACTTCTGGGAGCAGAACGGGGATGAAGGGAGCTGGCAACAGAAGACTACTAAGCTAGAACTTCTAGGCGGAACCAAGTACTACTTGGAAGCAGAGCAGCGTGGTATAACGCCCAGCAGGGGGATGAGAATTGCTGTCCAGATCCACAACACCTGGCTGAATCCTGATGTGGTCAACACTTACCTTCTGGAAAAACACCAGATCCGAGCCCGAGCCCAGAGACTTCCAGAAATCCAGGTCTGTGTGTCTTCCCAGTCCCATGAAAGTCAGCGATAGAAGAGTGGATTCTTCTTCAGTAGGACAGCTGGCTGAGGGTCAGGAAACCTGAGATTCTGCTATACATGTAGGATATAGGGTCATAAAGATTAAAATTCTTTTATTTATTTTTAAACATTATTTATTATCTGTGTGTGGGTGTGTGGTTTCCAAGGCTTATGTGCGGAGGCCAGAGGACAACTGATAGGAGTTGATTCTCTCCTTCTACCATGTGGGTTCCTAATAGCCAACACAGGTGGTCAGCCTCAACAGCAAGCACTTTAACTCACTGAGCCTTCTTGCTGGCCCCATGGATATATTTTTCAACGCATTCTTATTATTGAAAGTATCTTTCTCACTGATTTGCTTTTGAAACATTTGAATTCTAGGTAAGTCTTTAAATTTACTTTTAGATTTTTTTTTATGTGTGATTATTTTTGCCTGAGGATATATGTATATACCAGGTGTGTGTATGATGCCCGTGGAGGTTAGAAGAGTGTGTGGGATTTTTTGGAACTGGAGACTGGAGTTACAGACAGTAGTGGCCCACTGTGTAGGTACTGGGAATTGAATCTAGGTCCTCTGGATGAGTAACTAGTGCTTAACTTTTGAACCTCAGGTCTTTCTTTAAAAAACATATTCCTCTAAATACAGTTAAGGTCATTTACACACACACGCACGTACACACGCACACACCCTCACACATATGCACACGTATGTATACAAACCAGTTTACAATTCATGAAACATCATTGGTGTTTCATCCATTCTGGGCTTATTTCCCTGGGTGATACATTTATATGTATGTCTAATATATACATTATATACGTCTAATCTGTCAAGGTTGTACTTTGGGTCTTGTAGTTGTATTCTGTGTCTTTGTTGAGCAACTTTAATATCCTTTCTGTTGTTCGCTTTTTCTATGCAGAAGTGAATTAATGTGGACACTACCTTCTACAGTCTCTAGTTGAACAGTAATATGGGCATAAAGAGCTACTAAGAAAAGTAGAATAGGGCAAGTGATTCAAGAGTCCTATCTCAGGACAAAAGCATAATGTGCCCGAGAGAGCATCTGCTGGGATAAGCCCCTGTGAGAAAGTGGCATGCCGTGTGCCGGCTTCCACCTCTCAGGTCACTCCTTCAAGGAAGGATTTGATAAGAAGGACCAAAAGGGAGGTGTGCAGTGGCTGTCTTTACGTAACGTACTCTCAGAAGTGTGGCCTGCTGTGCTGCCTTTACATCACGTCCTCTCAGAAAAGCAACGTGGACAAATAGGGAAGCAATCATTCATGGCATTCCAGGAGAGGTTTCCTTCAATGGTGACACTGTTTTTCCAGAGATCGCTAGACCACGTGTATTTAGAAAACTGAGACTGTAATAAATGGGAACAGCACGGCAGGGGACTGTTGTCTGCCTCTAGACGGACTCTCTGACTTCAGTCCCTGAACATCAGTGAATTTTGTCTCCCTTGACTTTTTTAGATGTTGAATGTGTCAGACAGAGGAAACTTCTTTCTTACATGGGACAATGTCTCTAGCCAGCCAGTTTCTGCCAATGCCACAGCCCAAGAGGTGAGAGTGTCCTCCCAATAATGAAGATATCGTGGGAGTTTTAGGGGTGACCTTTAAGCCTGACTTCTAAATGGCTGCATTTTTATTCATTTGAATAGATCCAAACAACCATTGAGGAGTTGCTTGCGGTCAAATGCGATCTGGAACCTGTCTCAGCTCATGTCCTACTCCGGCTTGGATTTGAGCAAGGTGTCTCCTGCATTGGCCAGTTCTGGTTTTCTTTCCTGTCATTTTCTCTCTTATCACGTAGGCGCAATGCCCATTTATTGACTGAAGCGGTAACAGAGTCAGCTAAAAGCATGAGCATTGAATCTGGATGGAGTGGTCACGAGAGTAGCTGTGTATGCCGGGGGGGAGATGTTTGGGGTTCGTGTTGACCAAAGAAGTATCCTCTTAATAGCTCAGTGGAGAGAAATACTGTCCAGAGAGTTTATTCTAAACAGGGAGAGGAAACAGAGTATGTATGGCAACGGCAGCCTGTTTTAAGAATCTCATTTAGTTCAAAATCGAAATGCGTATCCATGATTCTTTCACGTGCTGGTGAAGGCCAAACGCTAAGGCTTTGAGGATGCTCTGCATGAGCTCTTCGATTGAACCATATTAACACCCCTTTAGTTAGAAAAAGGTTTTGAAACAAGTTCTCACTAAGTTGTTCTGATCAGCCTTGAATGTGTGACCCTCCTGTCCCAGCTTCCTGATTATCTGGGACTGCAAGCATGTACCACCATGTCTAGCTCATAAAAGAGAATTATTATATAAGAGTGTAGCAAGAAATTCTTAAATGTGATGACGTGCTCTATTGCTTTTTCCCATCACTGGTACATTTAAATGCATTTGTATTTAAATACATTGGTTTTTTTAAAAAAAAAAAACTTTTCTTAAAGTGAGCTAAATTTTTATTGAGGGGCAAGAGAAATGGCTCAATGCTTTAGAATGTTTACTACTCTTGCAGAGATCCCCTCTTTTTGACTGACATCCATTGGCTCCTACACACACATGGTACACATACATATATTCAGGCACAGATACACATAAATAAATAAATAGATAATTTTCCTTATTTATGTCCCTTTCTCTTGCTTCTTAATAGTTTTTCACATCTTGGTACACAGAGAAAATAATATTAACCTTCCACATTCTGTGGCAGCCAGGAAGGGTTTCTCTTAGTTAGAATCTTCCAACTGGAGAGTGCTAGGCCTCTGAACTCTTCCCATCTCTCCCTAGGCTGAGGGGCTGATGTTACTGTTCATTTCCTGCACGCATGCTGTCTTATTTCATGGCTATGCCTGTGTTCCCATTCATTTGTATTATATGCAGGCCTAGAAGGTTCCAGCTCTGATGGGGTTCTCACCAGTTCAGCTGAGCCCTTCTGTGGCAGATTCAGCCTTGGTCAACTTCGATACCTCACACTAAACGTCACAGCTTCCGAGAAGGGCTATCAGCTGGATCAGTACCCGTATGTGAGTGTTCATCCTCATTCTGCTGGGCTAGGCAGATTGGGAGGAGCGGGAATCATTCTGCAGGCTTGAAACTGAAGCACAGGGGAATAATTGCTGTGGTTTGTCCAGTGCATTTTGAGCCAACATTTTACATTTCTTAGCTCTGTTTCTGGGCCTCTGCGTTGCTACCTGAGAACGTTACTGTTAGCTAGGTCTATGGAAGTTTTTGTTTGCATAGATAAATTATTTGTTCTCTAAGCATGAGAAAGAGTACAGATCTTGCAAACTTACTTTGGTTTTGAACCCCGATTCTACATTCTGTGTGTTTTTACTATCTTAAGTACAACATGGCTTAATTTACTTATCTCTAAAATGGGTACTGTTGTGAGCCAGCTCTCAGGAATGTGTTGAAGATGAATATAATAATAAAGTATTTGCAGCAGTAAGAACTTAGTGGAGGGTACTCATCATCACTATTGTTATTAATATAAGTAACTAATGGATCAGCTGATAGACTTGCCCCCTTTTTCATTTATTTAATTTTTTAGACTTTCATACATGAGTACTCTATTTACATAAATTTCACCCTACCTTCTCCTCCTAATTTCTCTTGTGTTCCCCACTCCCTCTCAAATTCATAACCTGCTTTTTTAATTATTACACACACACACACACACACACACCTCTGTACCCATTTAGAATTTCCCATGTATTTATGTGTTTGGGGTTGAACACTTGGGATCGGATAACTAGTCCCTGGAGAAGATTCTCCCTCTCTCAGCAGCCTTTTTTCGCCTGCAGTTCTTCATCTAGGGGTAGGGTCTTGAGGTTTTCCTCATCTACATGGAAACGTATGACCTGACATTGTCATTGTGCTGATTTTTGTCAGGCAACCGTACTGTTGGGAGTTCACGGGCTCAACTTCCCTGTCCTATATAAACAACACTATCTCACATCAGATATTTTGGTCCTCCGGCTCTTATTCTGCCCCTCTTTCCAAAATGTTTCTTGAGCCTCACGTGTAGGGTTGTGCTGTAGATGTATTGGCACAGGTTGGGCACCCCATGATTAGTTGTTCTCTGAATGCTGACTAGCTGTTGCTTTCTGTAGGGGTCTCTGTCTGCTGCAGGAAGAAGTTTCTTTAATGAGGGGTGAGATCCACACTTATCTGTGGTAGAAGGACAAGTAGTTAGAATGCATTTAGGAATTATACTGGTTTAGGAAATTTGACCCAATTCTTGAACTCTTACTTTTTTTCAATTATTTTATTTTATTAGATGAGTATGGGTATTTTTTTCTGTATGTATGTCTGTGTGCCACATGTGTGTACAGGTAAATGTGGAGGCCAGAAGAAGGCTTCAGATTCCCTGGGACTGGATTTATAGATGATTGTGAGCCTCCATGTGGGTTCTGGGAATCAAACCCAGGACCACTGGAAGAGCAGATGGTGCTCTGAACTGTTGACTCGTCTCTCCAGCCCATCTTGAATACTTCTTATATCCTTGATTTGGTAGTTTTTCTGTCTTCATAAAGAGATGCAGTTTATTGGTCCTGGAAACCAAAGTGAGTGTTTAATGCGTGACAGAGCTCATGATAATTTGTATTCTCTCTAGCTGAGGTATAGAGAGAAGGACTAACTGGCTCAGAGCGGGGCCCCATCAATCTTCAACCTCTTTTCTACTGCAGGGGCATTCTGATGGGTACATTTGCCCTTTAGTGGAGAGTTGGAAAAGCAGAGAAATAGTTTGCTTGTCATATGGGAGAACTGCCATTGTCATTGAGCAAGCAGAGTCCAGGGATGCTGTTAAACACCTGTACTGTGTAAGACAGCTCCTTCAACAGTTACCCTGCTCCCTCAAAGGCAAGAATGTGTAGGTTGAAAATTCCTCTTTGAAAGCCCCCTTATGCCAAATAACTTTGAGTTTAATAATAAAGTATGCTGGGAATTAGAGTAGAAGAAAGGATAGAACAGTATAAGTGACTTGCTGAAGGCCTATAGGCACCTGGGTTAAAACAGGGATTTTATTTTATTTTTTATTATTATCTTTTAAAATAATCTATTTATTTTTATTTTATGTGCTTGGCTGTTTTGCCTGCACGTATGTCTGTATGAGGGTGTCAGATCCCCTGGAACTGTAGTTACAGGCAGTTGTGAGCTGTCATGTGGGTACTGGGAATTGAACACAGGTCTTCTGGAAGAGCAGCCAATGCTTTAACCACTGAACCATCTCTCCAGCCCCCAAACTGGGATTTTATACTTGGCAGTCTTTAAAATAGCCATTGCTGAGCATAGTGCTAAACTTTGAAAAAGCTCTCCATTGAGTACCATTTTCTTTTAGCCTCAAAGAAAGTAGTTCTGTGTGTTATTTTCTGCCTTTGTTGAGGAACTAAAGAGTAGTTATAAATGCTCTGTGCTCCCCGCTAGACTGGAAGCCCAAGTAAGACCTCCCTAGACTCTTGAGTATTATGAAGCGAGATCTGCTTCCGGCAGTGATGAACTGAAGGGCATATTTGTTATCTGCAGCTGTGCATTGCATACAGAGGTCACATGAACAGGACCCTGAAGATGATTATTTCTTCCATATTTGGCTTCCAAAAGATCATGAAGAATACTACCTGCTACTGGAGTCTCATGGAACCTCGCCCTGAGAGGTAGCTATGGTGGGAAGGTAGGGGTGGATTCTGCCTGCTAGGGGTGGGGATTGGCTGGCTTGGAGACAGTGATCCACTTGAGATACTGAGTATTCCATTTAGGTCTCAGATACTAACTTGGGGCTTTGCAATTATTCTGCCTGACAAAGCAGTTTGACTTAAGAGAAACTTATGAATAGAGGAGTCTAACAGAATCCTAGCATCACATTCGGACAGAACCTTTAAGACACTCTTCGACATGATAGATAAGGAGAATTGAGGCCCTGGGAATCTGTGCTTCACTGGAATGCATTCAGCTAGTGGTTCCATGATAAAATGAAGGCATCCTGGTCCGTTGATTCTGTTATCTTTCCAGACATTTCTTGTAGCTCTTGTGACTTGTTTGAAACTTCAGTGAGTCAGCGATACCCAGGATGGCTCACACTTCCTGTGGTTAGAGCCTGGCATGTAATCTTTTTAAGATGCACAATTACATTGTTATTTGAAAGTGCCATTGATGCTTTGTGTCATGAATGACTGACCGAACTGAAATGTGACTCACCAGCATCATAGATGAAGGTGGACTGAACCCAGGGCAGAAGGGGATGTCTGGCTCCAGACTTGATGAGGCTTGAAGGCCTTACCCAGAGCCCCCTTCCGCTCTGCTTTGGCAGCTGGCAGTTCACTTGCATTAACCTCTGGGACACATGTGTGCATCACTCTGAGGATCTACAGTTTTCTCTGGCAAACACCCCATTGCTGCTTCATCGGATTGACATCCTTCCTGTGGCCCCGGAGGCAGGCCTGCTCTATGTGGATGAAATTATCCTTGCAGATACAAACGTAACAGGTGATCACCACATCTGCTCTTCCTGTGGGCCTGACTGTCAGATGCCTCAAATGTGCACACTAGAGATTGCTGTTCTTTTACCAAGGAGAAGATGGGTGATCCTCCAACCTGTCAGATGGGGTTGAGTATGTGTGCTGTGTGCCATTACTTCTATGTCTCTCTAGCCAGTCTCTCTCTCTCTCTCTCTCTCTCTCTCTCTCTCTCTCTCTCTCTGTCTTTCTTTGTCTGTCTCTCTCTGTATCTGTCTGTCTTTGTCTATCTGTCTCTTCCTCTTGCTTTTTGTGCTTGTATCTTATGCCCCCACTTTATTACCTTATGACACAGAAGATTTGTTCTATAAAATGGGTTCAGTTGCATAAAATGTTCTTGTTCTATAAAATGGGTATAGTAATGAGCTGACATCAAGATTAGCCAATGATTAATATAAAGTTACCTCTTATGCCTCCTGACCAAAGAAGTACTTAAAAAACATAAAAAATTGTGATTATTACTATGTGAGGCCAGCAGGGTCTCTCCTTGTCCCTGAGCTACAGTATCTGTATACACAGGGAGAAGCAATGCACGATATTTGCTCTTATATATGGACTGAAGGTCTGTGACTTTCCAGATAGACAGCAGGTGCTTCTGGGACCAACTTGTTTCTATCCTCCTGGACTCCTGCCACTCAATCAGAGTTCCATTCTGATTCCTTTTCCCACACAGTGTCCTTTGACCTCTCTTGGGGATAGTGCTCTCATCTGGCTGTGCTGGCTGCTGGTCCCCAGGGGTCATCATCCTGATGATTCCCACTGAGGCACCAATGGTGAGCACTGAAGGCCAAAGCTGATGGCACAGTTCCCCCAGGGCCTCCAGACTCTCAATTTTTGCTCCCGTTTCTGTTCTGTCCAATTTGTTTCTTGTGACTTTGGGCTCAGTTCTCCTGTCTCCATGGCTTTTCACTCCAGAGAAAGGGAGAGGGCATAGTCATTTACACTTTTATTTATAAAATGTGTGGATTGTTGAGCCTTTCCCTTAAAAACTGCAGACCCAAGGGCAAGAGAGCTTGCAAACGACGCATGAGAAAGCTATCAGCTTTGAAATCACACCATCTTTTTCAATTTGAAATTTATTGTATTTATCATTTAGGTGTCTGTGTACACATACATGTGTGCATGCCACAGTGTACATGTGGAGACAAGAGGACACCTTTGTGGCGTTTCTTTCGTCTTTGAATGGGTTCTGGGGTTTGAACTCTGGTTACCAGGCTTGCATGGCAAGTGACTTCCCTGCTGAGTCATACTGGGCCTCCTCCTTAAAAAAAAAGAAAGAAAGAAAGAAAGAAAGAAAGAAAGAAAGAAAGAAAGAAAGAAAGAAAGAAAGAAAGAAAGAAAGAAAGAAAGAAAAAAACACACATCATCTTTGATACGCATTGATATTCCATCTGTTTTTTTTCTGTTGGTGTAAGTGTAAGTGTTCTTTGAATATTTGGGTCACACTGAGCCACCAATGGTTGTCCAAACTTTGCTCTGGCACACTTAGAAAATGATGCTATTCAGACGGCATGCTGAGACCATCGGTCAGTTGTGCTGGTGAATAAGACAACTAGCTGGGGACTTTTGTAATTCCAAGTACTGCCCAGATTTGCAGAGGGCCAAAGCAATCAATAGTTCACATATTTAAACACATCCTTTGGGAAACTCTTGACTGGAGAGCAGGTGCCATTTCATTGTCTCCTCTCTCCACTTCCTGTCATTTGGTCACCCTCTGAACCCTTGAAGCCAGGACCCAGTGCCCTTTCTCACTGACCCCCCTCCTGCCCTCACCTCTTTACCATCAAAGCTCTGTAGATCTAGAACCATGCAGGGGAGAGGTAAGGAGGACAGGGGGCAGGGAGGGGTGGTACCGAGAAAGAAGGCTGGGATTGGTGAAGCAGTTTGCTTCCTTCCTTGTCACATTCTGCTGACACTACCTCTCCCCACCCTGAGTTTTAATTAATGGCAATATGCACTATATAATTGAGCTAAATCATCATGATTAGCAACATACTGCTTGCCTGATTAGCATAATATGTACTTATATTCCTCTGCTTACTAGCCTGTAAGGAACTCTTCCATAGTTCCTATATGGAACTCTATGGAACACGGGTAGCCCTTGTTATTGTTATTATTATTATTAATTATTATTTCATGTAGTTCTTAGAAGCACTTGAGGTGGTCCTATCACCTCTATTCTATGCATAAGGAAATCAGGCTAATTCTCAAAGCCTTTCATGGTCTCCTTTCTCTCTGCCAGTGCACACAGCTGGGGTGACGGAACCTAAAGTTTCCCAGCACTGTCTCCTCAGCAGAGCCCACAATCATATTGAACACCTACTCTGCACCAGTATTGCAGTAAGAATTGGGCATGCAGGACCAGCACTGGAGAGGCTGAGACAGGCAGATCTCTATGAGTTCAAGGCTAGCCTGGTCTGCATAGTAAGTTACAGGATATCCAGGTCTACATAGTGAGACCCTGTCTCAAAAAATTAAAATGAACAAGAAAAGAAGTGGACACGTACAAAATGAATAGGACAAGGATATTACTGCCCTTGATCTCTCTGTAATCCGAACTGTTAGCAATGTTGGGAAAGGCCAAGGATATTGAAATGTTCTGTTGTCATTGAGGTCTGCAGTCCTACTGGACTACCCGGCACAAAGATTTCTATGTCACACTTGCCATGATCCTTGCTTTAGAAATGAGAAAGCTGAGCATTGGCCAGCTTATGGTGATTAGCAGAGTGGATGTCCAGTGGAAGTGGGAAAGGCAGGATTTGAACTTGCACGTTTCTGCACCCACATCATTCCACACTATGAATAAATACCTGTGTAGCCCTAGTACACTCCTCAGATGCATGGCATTCCCAGGGAGGTCCGCCTCTGCATCACTGAAGTTTCCGGAAACTGTGGGAAGGATAGCAGTGACCTGCATGATAGAATATTGGGGTGTTCCAAGAGGTGTTTGGCTTATTGACTTTTGCTATGAAATTGATCTTAATCTCACACCACTGTGTTTCCCTCTTGGTAATAAGCAGAATGTAGGCCCTTTCCCCCAAATCCCCATGTTTCTCTGATGGCAGCCTATCAGTAGGGATGTAGGTCTTACGTGTGTGTGTGTGTGTGTGTGTATGTGTGTGTGTGTGTGTGTGTAGAGCTGAGTGACTCACCATCTCCAGCCAGATTTTTCCACTTTACAAGTCTCTATCTTGAGTTATTTGGTACTAATTGGATCGTTGGTCTCTAGTTTCTCAAGCTGATTCTGGAACAACGCGCCCAGGTGGGAATCTGGTGGAGTCAGTCTCCGTGGTGGGAATCTCTCCAGTCTACAGCATAACCTTCTGGTTGGCAGGATGTGGTTCAGAGCTCCCCCTCATCACTGCGTGGTAAGGAGTGGTTTTCCTACATGGATCCCTCCTCAGTACCCACAGTTGGCTGTGATGCACACTGGTGCAGCTTTTATTAGGGTGGGAAAGCTCCCTAGCTTACTGTCCACAGCAACAGTCTCATTTTCGGTATGTTGCACCCAACTTAGCTGGAGATTTTGTGTAAGGACTAATTTCTGGAACCTTGTAAGTTTGGCGTAGGTTCTGAAAATTTGCATTTTCAATTACCTAGTGGTGCTGGCCCAGAGCTTCATTCATTTAGGAACCTATTTTTTATTGAATTTGTTTTTAAGATAGTTTAATTTTTATTCTGATCAGAATGAGCACTGTTTTCTGTTACTCCCCTAACTGCAGTATATTGATCTTGTTGGAATTCTTTCAAGCTGTCAAAGGAACAAAAATAGGCATTTCTGAGAACTTACCAGCAGATGGCACCACAGCATCACAAGCATGGGTTCTTAGTAGTGAATTGTTTACAAAGCTGTGAATAAGGTTCAGCTTCCTTGAAGTCCTGGGATCACATGTGTGTTATTCTTTTTAATTTTCACTTAAGCTCAGCAGGAACAACAGAATCTAAAAGCTCTATTAACTATGAAATGATAAAAGTTCATTTGGGTTACTGTGTACTGATTCACACTCAGAGTGTTCCTGATGACCTTGCTGTCTAAGTTTTCTTCAGGTCCCTGGGCTCCTCTGGAAGCCTGTGACCATGACAGAAAAGAGGATGCTCTATCTGGAGCCCATCTTACAAAGGACATCAATCTCTTTCATGACCTAAAAACCTCCTCAAAGGTCTAAAGCTGTGTCCCCAGGAACTAGGATTTCAATATAATGACTTTTGTGTTTGTGAAGGGGCACAGCTCATCAGCTCAGGGCAGTTTCTAGACAGTTACGTGGATCCATTTGTTTATCAAAAACAGGGCTGTGCTGGCAGTGTGTTTGTATATAGGAAGTCAGCAAGATGGAGTAGATGTTTCAGCAGGGGCTGCTGGAGGAATATCGATGGGCCAGGTACACTGACTCTTTGAGTGTGCAAATGAGGCTATAGAAAGCATGTTCTTTTTGAACGAGAGGTGGGGGGTGGCAGGTGGGTGAAAGCATTGCTTGTTGCTCTGCATCCCTGTGCTCATAGAATCAGTGCTGGTGGTATGTTCTTAAAGAACCTGATATTTATACCACACTGTTCCAACTGTGGAGGGAAAGGAACATCCAATGTTAGCCTAGAATCAGGTATGATTCAGTATGAAGCAGCCTTTGTAAAGAGCTAGATTTTGTCTGCATTGCGCATACTAATGACTCGAGGCTAATGCTTTTTCTTTTATATGCCACAGCTATGTGCCTGCTGTGGAAACAGGAGGAGGGTCTGAACCGATCCAGGTGACAGCACAGAGACTCCAGAGGACAAGTCCACCTTTGGGAGGACACTTCATCCTTCAGCTTTCTGATACAGTGATAGCGGGTAAAGGGGAAATCAGGGGGCTATGCTCTCATTTGCATACTGGGGACACATAAGGTATACAACAGCCTGTGAGTTTAGTAGTTAGGTGACGAATCTGAGTGGCTATTTTAAGATGAAAGACCTGGGAAGGGATGAACTATGCAATCACAACCTTTTAATTTTGTAAATGAGGAAAGTTAATGAATCGGCTTCCTGAGGCATGGTAATAAATTGTCAGAAACTTGGAGACTTGGAGCTTTAGAAGTTTGTTCTTAGTTCTGCAGTTCAAAGCCCCACATGAAGGTGTGAGTAGGCCCCACCTGCCCCTGATCCAGGGGATGTTGTGTTGGCTCCCTTTCATCCCTGGTGGATTCATCAGCTGAAGCTGAGTTGCTTTAACCTCTCTGCCTGTGGTCAAAGCCTGCTTCCTTGGTCTCAAAACTCTCTCTGCTTTGGTCTTGAAGGACACACTAGATTTTTTTTCAGGATAAACTCCTCCTTTCAAACCCTTAACTTGACCATGTTACCTGCCACATGAGATAATATTTATTCTTTGGCTTTGCACATGATTAGGACCCTGTCATGTCTCCTTTTTGGTATAAGGGTGGAATTCATCCAGCCACACTGAAGTTTCCCTGAAGATCTTAAAAATAATTGATGATGGGATCCAGATATGAACCTGGGTATTTTAGGCTTAAATTTATCTTCTTTCTAGAATTCCCTAGGCCAAAGGCCATTGTACCCATATACTTCAGAGTTAAGTATAGTGGCAATGTCTTGTGCTATTGAGAAATTTAGTGGTCACTCAAATTTGAAAGATTATGGTCACGATGCACAGTGTTTTAAGATCTTCAATAATATACACTTTTCACGAAGCACGGTATATTAGAACTGGTAACAATATTGTTCAGTAATGTTATTGATACATGTTGGTAGAAATGTGGGACTTCAGAAGGGAGCCCCAGGGGCATTTTGGAAAGCTGTATGGATAGCTGGTACAGGCCCCTCCAAAACCCTTTTTTCCTGAGAAAGAATCTTCCTGGGTGGGAGATTCGCAGGAGCATTTTTACTATAATGGGAGAACTTAGGAAAAACCTAAGTACCTTGAAGTACTTGAAAGTACCTTGGCTATTGGAGTCTGATCAGTGGGCCAGTGTCCACAGTGCCTTTGTCTCTGTGGTACAAATTACCAGGCTATGTTTCTTTCAAATGAGAGATATCTGCAGTGATACTTCTCTGCTATCAGATTATAACATGGATATTCATTATGGTCCCGCCTGCAGAATCACTGAGAAAAGCCAACCTTAGCCCAACATGCTGAAATGAGTATAGACCTGAAATTATTCGCAAATGTAGAGAAATGCTTCTTAATGATGGAACTGTTGTTGGTCTTGTGGAAACACAGTGGGACTTTATTAACCCTTCGGGGCAGTGTGGCGTTCAAGAGGAAGGCTCTTGAGCAGGTGAAAAGCAGCCTGAATGTTAATCTAAACCTGCCTCACTGGTTTGGCAAGCTTTTGAATATTGTTAGAGTTCATTTTCTTCATCCCTCAGGTAGGCATGGAGGTGCCCAAATGGCCCACCTCACAGGGCTGTTGGGACTAGCTAATGAAATGGAAACTTTTGGTAAAGTATGAAGCACTGAGATTCGTTATTTCTCTGTGGGGATGCGGAACGGGAAAGCAGGTGGTTGGGCTTAGAGGAGATTCTAATAGAGAAAGCAAAGTGAAGTGCCAACATTCCTCAGCTGGGTTGGCTGAGTTTTATGGGTGTCAGCTGCTGTATGCCTCCCTTATTCCCTGTGAAAAGTGGCCAAGTTTTCTCTGTTCACAAGAGCAGCTAAAATTTTCCAAGGAAAAGCCAATATTTAATTAGACTTTCAGCCCTTACAAAGGTGTCTGGAGCTTATGTTTTGAGTTGACGGTTGAGACAGTTTTGTCCAGCATTGTGTGCTCACTCTCTGCCACATGATGTAACACTGATGAAAGTATACAGTGTAAAAAGCGGGCATCTACTTCTGGGGACAAAAGTGATTTTAACTAAGATAGAAGGTTCTCTTGTGTTATATTTTCCCTCTGAGGTCTCTTACAGATTGAGCACACATCCTGGCATTTATTTTCTTTTATCCTTGATGCCTGACACCTGCAGTGTGTATTCGTTAGTATCAAGTTTTCTGCGTGAAATTCTTGCCTAACAGATGTTCCAGTGCACACATCTGCCAGACAGCTTCACAAACTATTGCAGGATAACGCTGACGAGTCCACATCTGGATACCTCAATGTCAGTGACATCACTGTGACGAAGATGTTGGATTCCTGCTATGAACACGTATGGACTCTTTCTTGGACGACCCAGATTGGGGATTTGCCCAATTTTATCAGGGTAGGCATACCCAACCTTTTTTTTTTGTTTGTGGTATAGATTTGGTACCCTGGAGACATTTTTTAAAAAAGAAGAAATTCAGAATTATGTGAATGAAAATGGTTGTTGGATTATTATTATTTGTTGGCGTGGTCTAGGGAAGAGGTTCCACATCTGTCTTTGGAAGGTTTTGACACACATTTTATGTCGCAGATTTCATCTCATTAAACCCAGTGCCTCCTTTCCTAACTTCAGTGCAGGGAGAAGAGCTGTTGGTCAGTGTCCACCACAAAGAGTTCCACATGTGTCATTGGATCATTTAAGCAGATGTGATCGATTTGGATTATCATGAGGCAGATGGCCTGGCAGAAGGGAGTTTAGCAAAGGATTTGCTGTCTTTGGATAATGACAAAACCAGATGTTCCTGCATATTTAACATTAAAAAAATAATCTAGTGATCATCTAGTACTTGCTCATTATAAAAATGAAGTTCAAGATGAAGTTTTCTAGGTTATACGATCTCAAAGCACTATTTTCTTATGTTTTATTTTAATATTTTTAGATTACAAGCTAACAAAACAGAGAAGCATATGGAAGCAAAGTATCTCAAGACTTTACGTGTTTGATTTTCTCGGTGTGTGTGTGTGTACCTCTTTTGAAAACTGGTCTCACAAACAAACATCCCTGTGTTTTACTGTGGCATTCCTTAGCCACTATTTGATTATTTATAACATTCAGGTTTACAGACTGAAACATTTATTCATTTATTTTGACCGATTAGGTTTCTAGACTAAAATCTTTATAAATTCGAGCTGTGGAATTATTTCAAACAGATTGTGGAATAAAAAGTCATCATCTGTTTTCATCGAGATAAGATTCCTCTTCCGTGTCATAATTGCTCAGAAATGTAACTATCTCAGGTCTCTGATCAAAATCTTACTGGGGTGAATCCTGCTGTGACTGTCCGTGTGGTATATGATGGTGGAATTTTCCTTGGACCCATCTTTGGAGACATGTTGGCTACTGCCAACAAGGAAACTCAGGTAGGAATGGTGGGCCAGTAGCGCCAAGTGTATTTCAAGTTCTTCAGTTGTTTGCAGTGTGAGCCGTTCTATTTGGTTTGTTTCCATAGCATTTATAAAGAACTATGAAAACATAATAGTTTCGTAAGCACCATATCACTTATAAATATTTATCCTCTCATCGTGCTGCGAAAGATAGAGGACCTCTATAGCTAAATACATAAAACCAACTTACTAAGTATCCAACTAAGAACGGACAATTATAATTACTATTTTTCTACATTTATCAATAATAATAATAATAATAATAATAATAATAATCAGTATTGCATGTGTGTGCATGTATGATACACACGTGCCTTGGTACACATGTGGAGGCCAGAGCACAACTTTGCAGAGTTGGCTCTTTCCCTTCATCTTTAAATATGTTCCAACGATTCAACTCAGGTCATTAGGCTTGGGCAGTGAGTGTCTTCATCTACTGAGCCATCTTGCTGGCCCCATTATCATTATTTTTATTCATTTATATATCTTTATCCATTGAGAATGAAGCATTACTGATGAAGCCAAAGGGTTCTTCGTTATCTGTGACATTCTTGCATCCCTTTCCTTCTTAAAGAAGAACGATTATAGACCACGGATGTGCAATTAGCCCATTTTTAAAATTGTACAGAATCAATCAAGTTATATCTTTTGCCTCCCTCACTTCTAAATAGCGTTTGAGTTAGTGTTGTTTCTACTGAAAAGGAGAGATGTAGAGTCTTCTAGTCAAATGTGTACATATACCTTGGTCTCCAATGAAGGTGGAAAAACGATGCTTATTTTAATAGTCTGTCCTAATGAAGGAAAAAAAAATGCAGTTCTCATGAAGTAAGGGACAAGTGGTAAAAAGTCCTTGTGTTGCCAGAGTTTATGAAATTAACTTCCAGATGACAGGCAGAACACTTTTAAAAAATGGTTTACTATATTCAGTCACATACAATGAATGTGTCTGGAAGAATCACAGAGCCCAAGAGTTCAAGGTCAGACTGGGAATCACAGAAAGGACTCCATTTCAGAAAGCCACCTATTTAGCATATTTATTTGCACAAATGGGTCTCAGCATTTCACTACTTTGAGAAGATTTAATGTGTTTTGAACCATTTATTTTTGTATAAGAACTTTCACTGGGAATGTAGGAAAGAAAAAGAAATAAGAATATATGAATCATGAAGACATTTTAGGAAGTGTGCACAAATACTTTAGGACTGCACTTGTGTACATAGAGCCCATACATTTACCTTTAATTATCTTCCCTCCTTTCCCCAGATGGCTGTACAAGTGAATGATATACCAGCCCATTGCTCAGGCTCCTGTTCTTTCCAATACCTGCAAGAGTCAACTCCCAAAGTGGATCATGTGTGGCATTCCCCTGGTATGCTTTAGACGTCAATCTTAGGCTCGGTGATTTTATTAGAGGCCATGAAGTGGGTAGAAGCATCAGTATTTTCCATAGAGATGGATGCAACAGAGGATGCATTTGTGGTCTATTTTAAGAGATATTGTT
Source organism: Cricetomys ansorgei (assembly GCA_026225945.1). NCBI lineage: Eukaryota > Metazoa > Chordata > Mammalia > Rodentia > Nesomyidae > Cricetomys > Cricetomys ansorgei. The sequence goes on along the minus strand of JAMJFZ010003581.1, from coordinate 7,827,891 downwards.
GCTTGTTTGAAATATGTGTGTGGAGTTATTATTTGTCCTTCATTTTGAACTTCCTTTATATTTATATATATTGGCTGATTTTTGTTAAGTGATGGTGTTTCATTGCTAGTTTGGGGAAACTGAAGGTGGGGGCTGTGTGCCAGAATAATGAATGCACTTGTCTGACTCAGCAGTAGACGCCTTCAGGTGAGGAAGGTGAAAGAGAACAAGCATTTGATGTTGAAGTGAGATGTCTTAAATGGATAGTTAATTGTTTTTTGTGATTTGACATTTCTTTTCCTAATTTTAGGTAATGATGTCAACCTACTGGTTTATTTTACCGGAACTGGTTTCCCTAGAGACTTCCAGCTCATCCAGGTTATGGTGAACAAAACAAGTTGTGAGGTTATTTTCTCAAATGAAACAAACGTGGCCTGTGAGATGAACCTGCTACCTGTTGGCGTGCATCAGATTCTGATGCTGGTGAGACCTTCAGGTCTTGCTGTCAACGCCAGTGGAGAAGACCTTTTCCTATATGTGGATCCGAGGCTGGATGCCGTGGAGCCTTCTACAGCTGCAGAGATCGGTAATGTGGGCAGGGTCCACTGTGTACCTGACTCTGTGAAGCTGGTGTTTTGTTGGTATACAGAAATCTAGGCCTGTAGCAGGATACATTACATATGCATATCCATATGATGCCTCATGTGCAGCTTACCTAGCTTTCTGTGAGAAGAAATGCATCAACAGATGACAACACTCCTTTAAAAGTAAAAGCATTTGGCAAGTGGAGAGTAGAGACCATGCTTACCCACTAGGAACTTTGTACATAGTTTTTATTGCTCCAGCCTCTTCAGCATTCTTGGATACTTGGCTAGCATGCAAAGCCAATTACTGTTTGCATAGTGTGAGTCGAGAGAATGGCAGGTCTTGTCAATATCAGATCCATGGATTGTATCTTAGGCCCATGAGAAAGCAGAGATCTTTCGATATCTTGTTACTTTCTGAAGAACTCTACCAGTTAGAAAAAAATCCCAGCTCAGTTATTAGAGTCTCAAAAATACCCAGGCTCCTGTTTGCTAATGTATATCAACTTTGTAGAATATAATGCATAATTCCTTTTCTTAATGATTGGGATTTTTGTGACCGTTGATTCTGGTGGCCAGGAGCCTGTAGCTCAGAATGCAATTTAAAGTTGTATGTTCCAGCCAGAGTCACTGTTCATAGGACAAGTTTTATTTTGGTTCTATTTTGCCTTGAGGGAGTGAATCAGCAGATCCACTGCTCCTCCTTTCCACACAGCATAGCAAGCTCTTTTCAATGATATCAGGAAGAAGCAAGGAGGTGGTGTTTTGCACAGAGAGAAGGACAAATATTCTTCATTATCTGGTGAATTATTGGCTTGAGTTTACAGCTTATTGCAGCTTTCTGACTAGATTTCTTAGACACTTTGATCTTACAGAGTGACTTTTCCAGTTCAGGCCACACTGCTGAGTGGTAGTCATCTTTAGGTAAAGGGATGATTCATCAGCTGCTGCATGCCCTACATAGATTGATTTGCACAGGTTGGGTAACTCCACTGCCCCAGTTTGTCTGGGATTGACAGTCCTCTCAAGATGCAAGACTTACAGTTTTAAAATTGGAATGAAGAACTCTGAGTGCAGTCTCTGGAGCTGTCAGTCCCAGGAGAATTGGAATGTTATGAACATCCCTATTAGGAAATGCATCTGCGGTAAACAATGAAAAGACTTGAAGTGCTTGGAGAATCAGCCATCATCTTCTCACATTTTAGCAAAAGGTTTGGGACTCTAATTTCAGGTGCATATGAAGTAACTTTTATTAAGAATTGGGGCCAGAGATCTGGGAGAGAGGCTCTTGGCTTGGTGTTGCTTTCATTTAATTGCATTTGGACTTGCTCAGTGAACCCATCTCCTGCCCTGTCAATCAATGCTCTTCCCACCCTGTACACAGCACCATGTTGGGTGCTAGTGATCTTAGTATGTCAAATGAGGTTCCAGAATAGTTGTATCTATATCACCTGGGAGCTTGATAAAAGTGTTGTCTTCCTGAGTTCATCTGTTCTTTAACAGAATCCGTACAAAGTCAATAAATAGGCTAGTGTGTGAAACCCTGCTTTGGGGATTTCAAGAGAACCAGGCAAGTCCTGTCAAAAAGAAATTTAAATAAGAGCAGAATACAGAATGAATACATACAAAAGTGAAATCTACTATGCCCAAAGTCACCACTTATCTTTTTCCTTAAACATCCTTAGAAGAAATTTTGGAGAACAATCTTGGCTTTTCCTTATCGACTATCAGTTCACTTTTGGGCTAAGATAGAGCTGCCTTCTCCTTAGGCGTTGGCCCTTGTGAGGCACGCAGTTTCAAGTGGGAATGGTAGAGTCTCACCACCTCTTTGATTTTTTCACAATCATCATTGGCAAAATCATATCAACGATAACTTACTTAGCTTTCATTATGCATCAGACATTCTTAATGCTGTGGTCTAGTAAATAAAAATAAAGTTATGCTCTTGGATAGGTAGTAGTAAGGGTGTAGAACAAAACTAATAAGAGGGCATGAAAAGAGAAGAAGGACATTGGTATAGTTTGCTCGTTGGCATCCACTGGAAGAATGACATAAATGGCACTGGAAAATAGAGGCCAGGATGAAGTGAAGGAACAAGCCCAAGGGAGATCTTGTGGAAGAGAACAGGAGGCAGAAGAATATCATGGCACCTTGACTCAGAATCAGCTTGGCTTGTTCTAAAACAGCCAGGATGTTGCTGTAGCTAGGGGAATCTCAGTATACCTTTGATTTATACGAAAGATGTTGAATGTATTTTTCATGTACTTATTGACGATTTCAATTTCTTTATTTGAAAATTGGTTGACAGTCAATTTTCATGCACCCATTTGATGATTTGATTACTTCTTCTTTCTGTGATCTTTCTTTTTGAGTTCTTTATATATGTCTGGTATTACTCCATTGTCACTCTTTATTCCATCTTGTAGCCTATCTTTATATTGTTTTTCCTGTTGTTACGGAGCTTTTTAGTTTATGCAACCCCTCTTCTATTTTCACTATTGTTTCCCAAGCTTTGGAAATCCTAGTTAGAAAGCCATCACTAAGCTTATACATATTTTTTATCATTTATTTTTGAGATCATTATATAAATACATCTTTCCCCCTTCCCATACACCAAACCTTCCCATGTACCCCTCCTTCTCTCTTTTAAATTCATGGCCTCTTTTTTTCATTAATTGTTGTCAAATTCTTGTATTTTGAAGAGTTTTTCCTTAGTAGTTTCACAGTATTAGGTCTTACATTAAGGCCTTTATTTTGAATTAGTTTTGTACTGTGTGAGACACAGGGACAGATACCATTAATGCTGGGGGTAAAGTAAGTAAAAACAAAGGCTATGTTCTTAGGTGGGTGACAGCAAGTGTATAGGACAAATATAAAGATGTGAGGGGCACAAAAAGGCATAGAGGAGTTTCATTCTTATATATGTGAATATATGATTTTCCAATCAATACTTGTTAAAGAAGCATTTGTTTACAGTGTGTGTTATTGACATCTTCATCATGAGTCAGATGACTATAGCTATGTGTGTTTATTTCTGGATTTTCTGTTCTGTTCTACTGGTCTGCCTGTTTGGTTTTCTGTCAATACCATGCTATTGTTGTTACTATGGCAATCTCAGTCTCGTATTTGGATATTCAGTTAACATTTTATATATGTGTGAAAATACTAGTAGCATACCTCATTAGAAGTGGAATTTCTTGATCAGGAGTTTATATACACTTAAATTGGACTTAAATAAGGACTGGAGTCCTTAAGTTTAAGTCCTTATATAAGGACTGGAGAGATTCCTTAGTGATTAAAGTACTTGCTATTTAGAGTTTGTATACCACGAAACCCTTGTAAGTACTAGATGAGCACGTGTTCTATCCATAATTCCAACCCTGAAGGCAGAGACTGAATTCCTAGAGCAGGCTAAGTAATACAGCTATCCATATCAATGAGCTCTGAGTTTGACTGGGAGACTGCCTTGTGTATAAGGTGAAAGAGCTATGGAGGATGATGACTGACATCAACCTCTGGACTCCAGATGCCTGGAGTCCCAGACATATATATGGAACCCACTCCAGATATGCACAAACATATATGTGTATCCACACACATAAACATATGTACTCATACATGCAAAACCATATGTATGGACACCAGCATAGCACACACACATACATAAAAAATTGGAAAATAAAATAAAATAGAATATTGATAAGTATAAGAAATGTTCTCCCTAACATTTGTATAATTTTTTCCATATATGTATGGGTATCTATTGCCTACATCGGACTAATACATTTTTTGCCAACATTTTTGATGTTGAACATCTTACAGACGAAGAATATTTCAATGTAACTTTAACTAATATTTAAGAGATATTGAATTTCCATATGCTCAGGAGGAATTATATTTTCCTTTCTGTGCTGTTCATTAATCTCAGTTGTTCTTTCCAAATTTGATGGTTGTTCTCTCTTATTGACTGTAAGAACCTTTAAACATTTTTATTATATTTATGTTTTATATTTTTTTTAATTTATACCTACTTTTATGGAATATCGTGTGTCTGGCTTTTATAGCTTTAGAGGTTGTAAAATATTCAGAGTCTCTGAAATTGCGTGAAAATAAAATGATTCTGTTTTCTTTTCTTTTCCCATGTAATCTCTTTATGTCCAAATATTTTATTTGAAATTTGCTCTGGATGAAGGATGGGAGCCAGAAGTTCAGGTTTAATCTCCTCTCCTGTTGTTCACCTATTTTACTTACTCAATAAACAACCTCTCTGTGTGCGAGGGTGAAGCCGCATACTCTTCGTGCCCTGTGGCTCGCTTATGGAGCTGCCTTCTGGGCTGCCTGTTCTCTATGCTCTGTCTGTGTATGTTCTATAATCACATTCTTACTACATTTAGTTTTTAGGGCTTTTCTTAATTTTCAGAATACCTCTTTACTCTCATTTCTCAATTTTTATTTTCTGGTTTTTCTTGCTGTTCGCTTTTCACTGAACTTTAGCATCATCTTATCGAATTTATATAAAAATTCCAACATGTTTTATTGGAGTCATAACTTTGCTTTTGTTTACTTCGAAAAAATTATGGTGCTTATTTTTTTTTTATCCAGTTATGTCCATTTTTTCTTTTCGGTTTTAATCTTACCAGTTAAGGTCAGCAGCAGCATTTAAAAATTTCTTTCAATGTTTTCCTGCCACATTTACTTACAGATGTGTCCTTATTGTGTTGCTATTGTGTGTCAATCTTTCTTCATGTTCTCCTCTCACATAGTCTTGCTCCGACTCTTCTGGGTAAGCTGCACACTGAACTTCATATATTATTTCTCTCACTCACATCCTTGGCTAGAGATATTGGTTACGTTGTGTATGTTCCCCTTCTCTGTCTAGCCTGCCACTAGCTTTTGCAACCCCATATACTCTCAAGACAGAAGTCTCTATCAGTGGCCTTTACTGCTCTATTACTGTAAAGCAGATTTATTTATAAAGCTGGGCTATGGTGGTGCTCACCTTTAATCCCAGCACTTGGGAGGCAGATGCCGGTGGATCTCTGTGAGTTTGAGGCCAGCCTGGTCTACAGAGTGAGTTCCAGGGCAGCCAGAGTTACAAAAGAGAAATCCTGTCTCAAAAACAACAAAATAAAACAACAGCATCAGCAACAAAATGCACTTCTAGCCATGTATGATAGTGTAGGTCTATAGTCCTAGCTATTTGGAAGAATGACACAAGGAGACTATTTGAGTCCACAAAAGACCAGTAGATGCAATGTAGGAGGACTCTATTTCAAAGCAAAGAAAAATGAAACAAGCCTCCCCCACCAAAGGAGAAAAGACAAATAAACGAGTTTTAGCCTAGTGCCACCAGCTGGACTAGGAGAGCGTGATGCGTTGTCTTGGGCATCACCTCTGTTCTTGCCTACAGTGACTCCTGGTGGCTCCTGGGTTAATTGTTAGATTTGAGCAGAGACCTAGTCACCATGTACTGTTACAGGTAACTAGAATTGTGTGGTCTTGGATCTCCAAGTTGGAAGGGCTACCATTTAAGGAAAAAGAAAATGAGGGCAGGTGATCTTGGGGTCAATCCTAAGAATGAGCTGCCTTAGGCAGCAGCACGGCCTGAGGCCCCGGCTCCATTACCCTTCTCACCATCGTGTGTTCTCTCTCATTTGTTTTTTTCTTTCTTGGAAAACACATTTTCTAGAATAGGCAAGGATGATATTTAGAATCCAGGGAAGGAACTGTTTTCAGATACTACCCACTCCTTTGACTCCTGGCTGCAGCTTTATGTTTTCTTCATAAAGGTCTCCAGGATGCTTCACTGCTCTCAGTGCCCTCCCCTTGCCCTCTCTTCCTCTGAGTGGATCACTCCATCATTCCAATTCAGTCTTTTCCTGAAGTTTGGGCAATGCCTTGCACTTTGACTAAAGAGTTTCTTATTTCAATTCCATTTTATTTTTTATGGAATCAACATGTATCTGCTTATGTGGCTGTTTACCTGTGGGAATACTACTTCTGTTATAGGAGGACTGTGGGTTACCATCCGAGGCTCCTGTTTGGAAGGTGTTAGCCTGGTGTTTTTTGGAACGCAGTCCTGTGTCATTGATGTTGGTAGAAGCAATTCACAACAAATTCAATGCAAAGTCCCACCCAGGGTAAGAAGACTCTTTGCTATATCCTGTGTCTGGTTGGTGATTGTCATTATGGATTTTTAACGCATCCTTTCTCTGAGAACTAACATAGCTAATTGGAACTCATAGTAACAATGCCCTTGTTATTTCTATTGTTTGTTTTGCTATCAAAAAACTGAGTCCATATTGTAATTAACTTTAGTTAATTCCTTAAAAAAACAAGGCAAATCAAGCATCCTACTCTGTGCTTTTAATATCTGTACTACAAAATAAGCAAAAGTAGCAAGACATATATTGTTTTTCTTTTTTATTGAGCAAACAAGTCACATAATTTAGTGATTTTCTTTTCTGGCATACTTGTAGAACATAGGAAATTCTAGAATAGTTGGTTCCTACAAAATATCTTTCTACTTACCCCCTTCTGTTTTCTGTGTTTTGCAAAAGCAGATCCCCTGGGCTGAAGACATAGTTCGGTTGTTGAAGTGCTTGCTTTGAGAATAGAAGGACTTAATTTTGATCCCCACCACTTAAGATCAGAGTGCTGGCATGTGCCTGTAATTCCAGAGCTGGGGGGGGGGCAGAAACAGGAAGATCCTTGGGGGCTATCTCGCCAGCCAGAATCCTAATCAGGAAGTTCCAGTTCCCAGTGAAAAACCCTGTCTCAAAAAAGAAGATGGTTAGCTCATGAGGAACGATACCCATGCTGATCCCTGGCTTCCACATGGACACATACACATTTCATACGCATCTCTACACACATGTGAACCTCTACACACACTCCTGCATACAAGCCCCTGCTCACAAGACACTAATACACAAAGCAAACAAACAAGTAAACAAACAATAAAAATAAGATCCCCAAGTTTCCTTTCCTTCTTATCAGTGCTAGCTATTGTCCATTGAGACACTTAGTGTATCCCTCTTCCTTCCCCCCTCCCCCTCCCCGGAGTGAATGGCATAAGCCACGCCTACTGCTACAGTCAGACTAGTTAGAGCTGTTAGTGTCCTTGTCATTCTTAGCATATCTATGGCCCAGAGGATGACCCACTCTGCAGCAAAGGATCAGAATACTAATCGATCACAGCTTTATTCATCCAGTTCCTCAAATACTACGAAAAGCCAGCTTTTACATGAGAAAGACTTGGGATTCTAGTATGTACCTGTGCTGTAATTATTTGACTGGTCCCTCTTATTAGGCATTTGGATTTTTTTTTTGATATATAATCTTTTTTTAAAAAAAAGAATATCTCGAGTTTTATACAGTGTATCGCCATTAAACCCTCTTTGCATTCCTCCCCGGTCCACTCTCCCACCCCTGTGCCCTCAAAATAAAAAGCAAAAACAAATGAAAGAAAATCAAGTCCAGCGTGTGTGGTGGGAGCATGGGTCACAGGCATCGCCATGGTCTTTGGAGGCAGCAGGCTGCTCTGATCATGGACATTCACTTGGCCTACATTAGTCTGGGACTAAGTATGGTGAAGTTTGATCTGAAGTTGGGCTTCACTGCCCAAACCTGCAGGCACATGGGTCTCCAGGAGGCACCCAGACATCACACAGGCACCTGGACATCTTATTCGGCATTTGTGTAATTTTTAATCTGTTCAATTATAGGCAAAGGCTTTAGACCATCCTAACAATTATATTTTGAACACATATTTTTCTGGACCCATTAATCTGAATTTTAGAGCTATAGATATAGTCTTATCATCTACAGTTCTTTTCTAGTTTATATGCACAGTATCACTGTGTGTTTGATTTCTGGCACTTTGGTCAACCATGCGAGTTAACACTTTAGTATAGTACCCATTTAATGAGTAAAATTTGAACTCTGGATTCTTTTACTACAAGGAATCAATATCGGAAAGCAAACTTCAAATTTTGAACCAAGCTAGTATATGGAAAGTTGAAAAGAAAAATAGAACAATCATGTTCTTTTTCTCTGCTTTTCCTCCTTCTATCCCCTGGTTGGAACACTTTTATTCTTTGGATTCAAATTACAATACTATTTCTTTTGTTAAATCATTAAAGTGTGTTTATGCTATTCGAGTTTTTAAATGATGCTGGTAGAAGCAAGGGGTATAATTTTTCTTTTAGAGTTCTCTGATTTCTTCCCCCTGTTTTTTTTTCCCCTGTGGGTATTCCTTATAATAGAAGCCCATCATATTTTATGTGAATGTCTTACGCCATCACTCTTTTTACTGAAGCTCTATGTCTTGCTTTGATCTAGGTTGGTATGTAGGCTTTTATTCTGTACATTTTATTTTGTTAGCTCCTTGTTTTCTCTTCCTAGTAGACTGTTCCTTGGAGTTCACATTTCTCTCTTTAGACTTTTAAGAATTCTTTGACAATTTGATGCCCGGTTATAATGTATTTTGATGATGTCCACCCCCTACCTCCTTCCTTTGGCTCTGTTCCATTTCCTCTGGATTCCTTCTTTTCAAGTCCCTCCCGCTTCCTTTAAGACCCACCAAGTTTAATTAGGGTTTCTTGAATTAACAGAGGACGGGAAGTTATTTGCTAGAGCACTAGAAACTTCATCAGTGACTACAGCCCAGAAAAAAGTAACTACCGCATTCCCCAGCAGCCATTTAACGCCAGTAGTTTCCTAGCTGGGATAAAGTCCTTCTGTACCCCTTGCCCGCTCCGCGCCGGGATGCTGAGGGACCCTGTCTTATACACATCTTGCGCTGATGACTGCAGCTGCTGAGAGTTCATGAGTGTAAGGATCATGTCGTGTCTAGAAGGCAGCATTTCATAGCGCACCTCTGCATCCTTTGAGTCTTACGTTCTTTCTACCACACTTTCTTCTGCGACTCTGGAGCCTTGAGGGTTCACAGTGGTGTCCCCTTGATTTGATTATTATTTATCAGTGAGACAAAAAGCCTTAAGAAACATCTTACAAAAGACAACATAGGAGGAGATTTTCCGGGTATTTGTATGTCTGAATCTACTCTGACACGTGATGCGTAGTTTAGCTAAGTATAGACATTCCCTAAAGCACCTCACTGCCCAGAAACAATTATTGAGTTAAGTGCAGATGACTCTTATTTACCTTTCAGGACACAGTCAGGACTAGCCAATACTGCATTTGTCTAAGTTCTTGACTCTCTCTGATAGGTGAGGAAGTAGATTCGAAAATATACTCCAAATGTACTCCACGATCAGCAACTTTCTTTTTTTTTGACTGATTCTGGTTAGGTTTCTCCTTTACCCTCAAATCCAACTGAAATGTAAATTCTGAAAATTATTTTCAGGGGAAAGATGGATGCACTGTGAATGTGACTGTGATCAGTGATGACCACTCTGCAGTTCTTCCCAGAGCATTTACTTATGTCTCCTCTTTAAATCCAGTGATTGTGTCTTTGAGCAGAAACAGAAGCAACATAGCAGGTAAGATGTGTGCTTCTTCAAGCCCTTTTTCTCTTTAGAGCTTTAATGCTATTAAAAGTTAATCGATGGAATTTTTTACTATTTTATTTATGTATTTAAGACAGGGTCTCATTATTTAGTCACACTAGCCTGATGCTCTATTTGATAGTGAGCTCACTTGAGCTCATTATACTGGTTTCACCCTTCTGGGTGTTAGGGTTATAGGCGTGCATACTGGATTCAGCTTGCTATATCATAGTTAAAAGGTTTTCCAGGTTACTTGTCAAAAAACTAATTTTAAGTCTGATTTCTCCTCTCTAAAAATGAGACTATTTCCTCATGAAAATGATGTTTATTATTGAATTAGTATTCAATAAATACTTATCGATCAATTAATTTGTACTGCTACTGCTAATTATATAGATGCGTAATGGACTTCAATCCTTAACGTGAATTTATGACTTCATTTTACAGACAAGGGAACTCAGGAATAGAGTGTACGTAACCTGTCATAGCACCTTTAGTAAGCAATGAAGCTGAGATTTAAACACCAACATTCTGCAGATCCCAAGCACTCAGCCACTTACAGTTGAATATAGATAGGTCTTAGTAGTGGGTTCTACTGTGGTGGTTTAATAGAGTTATAGAATAGGTACTCTGAATAACCAAGGATTTCTTGCTTTTTGATACTTACTGTGAACACAAAGAATTTTTAAAAGCATTATACACGTGAAATAGTTTAACCTTTATTCAAGACTGAAATGGTGCAATAGGATTACAATGATTTTCTGCTGTGTCATTCCAGTGTAGACTAGGTATAGTAGCTGGCAATAGCCTTTTCTGGTTAATTGAATGCCAGATTGCAGAGTTAATGGTTTATTATAAAAATATCATTGTATTTCTTAATGGAACTTATTGATTTCAGTTTTTATGGTACTGTTTTTATTTTCCAAAGCTCAAGAACACACAAATGGAGTGATATGTCCTTTAACTTCTCAATGTTATTCAGCTTAGATCACACAAAAGAAGAGTTTTCCCACCTCAAGTGACCAAAGTGTCTAAATTTCTCACATGGTACAGATTTTTCCCTACGAGGTACAAAAATGAGGGGAGAGCTTATGGGAGAGTCATGTTTCAGTGATTTTGCCTTTTAAGAAAAAATGTCCTCACTCTAATGGTAATAACAAATGCATAGCATCTTGAAAGTATCTAGAGTTGTCTCGAGTATAACCAAGCTGTGAAGTTTGTGATCCCTACATACTCTGCAAGGCATTATTTCAGAGTTTACACTTGCTTTAGGACCTGCCTGTGGACAGATTAAAGGACATGCTATAACATCTACACAGTGTGGCAGCACGGCGAGAACAATGCCTCTTTTAAGTTGGGGTGCTCCACACTTCCTTTCGAGCGATGATACTGATGATTGTGAAGCCAAGATGAAATGAAAAAGAAGAAAAAAAAGGAAACACAGGGAGAGGGGGAGGGGGAGTCTGGTGTTTAGGAGCAGACATGTGGCTTTTGTAGTCAGGAAAGGTTGAGTATGAATGAATATCAACTTAACCATTTGTGAAAGAAAAATCTGACAAATTCATAGGTTGCTTTGAAAAAAAAAAAAAGGATCTGTGAATTTGGCAGCGTTCTGAACCAGGGGGTGTTCTCAATGGTCACCCTGTCATGGGCTGATAACATCTGTAGACAGAAAATGGAACGAAGTCTAGAAACAGCCTAATTGATCACAGCGCCATGTATCTGGAATTTGATATGATTTGATTACTTGGCAGTCTGTGACTGGCTGAAGCTAATCTGTTGGTTGGTTGGTGAGGCTCAGCTAGTTGTTACACACATGTACTCATAACTTAGGATGTCAGCATGTTACTCAGGCCCTTGTTTGCTGTAGGGCTCAAGGTTTGGAGGCAGCTTCAGGTGAAATTTAACTACACACAGCGAGCCTTCTGTTTCCACAGATTCTACACGTGTGGATTCGGCCAACTATGAACTGAAAATATTTTTAAAAATTGTGTCTGCCCTGAACATATACAAATATTTTTCCTAAATCATGTGACAGGTATTATATATTACTTCCATTGTATGGGGCATTATGAATAATGCGGAGAACTTATAGTGTATGTGAAGATTGTGTAGGTTCTATACAGATACTTTATTTTATACAAAGGACTTGAGCATCCTTGGAGGTTGCTATCATGGAATAGGGATGTCCTGAGACGGGTCCTCCATGGATACCAAAGGATGGCTACATATCTTTTATTTTTCTTAAAGTAATTTATTTTGTGTATGCTTAAAACATTAGCGCATAAAGCAATATTTTTCATTAAGACATTTTCATACATACTTTGCTTTTGCTGCTCTTCTCCCCTGAAGAACTTGTCACAGCACCATGCAAATAAAGCTTGTTTTGTGCTCGTGTTACATTGTCATCTTTTTCTCGCTCCATCTCGACATCTATTGAAGTGACTGAACTTCAAAATAGAAGGGGGGAAAGGGGAGGGGGAGGGGGATGTGTGATTCTGTATAAGCTGTCTCAGGATATCCAAGGTAATTCTTCTAACACATAATATGGGAAAGAATTTGGTATCACTTTATTAATGAAACCTCAAGAATTTAGCACCAAATGAGGTAGGGACATCCAAGGACATCCAAGGATTTGAATAAAGAATCACTGTGTGATTTTCATCTTTTTTGGCAGTATGCTGGTTGGTTTTTTTTTTTTGGTCAACTTGTTACAAACCTAGACATATCTGGGAAGAAGGAATCGTAAGTGAGAAAGTGCCTTCGTAAGATTGTTCTATAGGATAGTCTGTGGGATTTGATTAAAGATCTGCGTCAGACAAACCAGCTTACTGTGGGAAATACCAGTCCTGGGCAGGTGGTTCTTGGTTGTATAAGAAAGCAAGCTGAGTAAGCCATGAGAAGCAAAACAACAAGCGACGCCCCTCCAAAGTTTCTGCTTCAGTTCCTGCTCCCAGGTTCCTGCGTGAGTTTGCTCGGTGGTGGACTATGATCTGGGAGTTGTAAGAAGAAAGAAACCCTTTCCTCCTGAGCTGTTTTTGTCATGTGGTTTTATCACAGGGATGGAAACCTAACTGAGACAGGAAGTCTCATTCCGCCTCATCTAATTAGCTGTTGTGTCCTCTACTTGGGAGCGTTACAGTGGCTCTAAGACACGTGTAGCTAATGAAGTTTTAGGGCGCTGTGTTCCAAACTATGGGTGCACTGAAGCATGGAGGGCAAGGGCCTCTACTTCTGCTGTTGGGTGCTTAACTTCTGGCCATCATTGCGGGTTCTGATTGTCTGCAGGTTGAATGTGTCCTTTCTGCATCTCCATTTTATCCTGTAGGGGTGAACAGTCGCTTCAGTCCTATCCTTCCGTTACTTGGAAACCTACGGATATCTCCATAGAAAGTAGAGATTCCCTGAAGGTTAGCTTTTCTAATGTTCAGTCACAGAGGCAGCAGCATCTTGCTCCATTTCCTAGATACCAACCTGTGTCGGAACATACCCTTCTTCTTAAAAGCCAGCCAGTTGCTGTCATTTCTCTCAAGCCACTGGATGACTAAGTAATAATGTGCTACACAAGACTTTAGACCAAGTTGCGAAATTTTAAGAGAATTTTAAGTCACCTCTTCCTTCACTCACTTTCAGATTTTATTTCTCAAATCGAATCTAAAGTACCATATTGTATAATAACTTAGCCTTTCCTGATGTTTAGAACACACTTATTTGAATAATCCTGCTGGTTAATTAGCTCTTATAGTGTGTCTTCTACCTAAAATTATAAAATATTATTATGGATATAAATATATAAACCATATATTAATTAATTATTATATACAAATATATACTTATTTGTTAATTTACTATTAATAATAATGTGTGTGTGTGTGTGTGTGTGTGTGTGTGTGTGTGTGTGTGGTGTGTCCGAGGACAACTTATGGGAGTAAGTTCTCTCCTTCTACCATGTGGATCCCAGGAATCACACTCAGGACTAGTTTGGAGGCAAGTGCCTTCACCCCCTTAGCCATCTGACCCACCACTACTGATGTGATTTTGTCAGCTTATTTACTACCTTTGACAATTCTTTGAGGACGAGTTCTGTTTAACCTGTTTGTGACCATTGTAGCATCTCCATCATAGACTTGTAACTATTTCAGTTACAAAGCATCGAGGTGAAGTGTTTATGATATGCACAATGCTTTTAGCACAGTTGCTGATTATAGCAAAAGACCACTGAAATACAAAGCAGAGATGGGAGCATAAGGCTTGATTTTCCTACTACCTTGATAGCTGAGGTTTCCTCAATTGCAAAATGCAAGTTATATTTCACCAGGACAGTGGATAAGAATTAGCTTCAGCTGTATACTTGACAGACCTAAAAATCACCTAGAATCTGGAGCTTCAGTCAAAGAATTGCCTGTGCGCATGAGACAATTTATTTTCTTTAAAATAGATTTATTATTTTTTGTATGAGTATTGTGGCTGCATGTATGTATGAGTACCACATGTGTACCTGATATCCATGGAAGTCACGAAAGGGTATCAGATTTCCTGGAACTGGAGTTATGGATAGTTGTAAACCACCATATAGGTGCTAAGAACCAAACCCAGGTCCTCTATAAGAGCAGTAAGTGCTCTTCACCACTGAGCCATCTCTCTCCTCTCCCGTCGGGCATTTTTTGGATAGACAATTAATATAAGAAGCCTCAGTCAGTTGTGAGTGGTGGCATCCATAGGGTGGGTCTGGGGTATATGGGAAAGGAATAAGGCAAGGAGAGCAGATAAATCAGCAGTGTTCCATGGTCTCTGCTTCAGTTCCTGTTCCAGGTTCCTGTCTTGAGGTCCTGCTTTAGCTTCTCTTGATGGTGGACTGTGGCCCATAAGCCCAAGAAACCCTTTCGTCCCCAAGTTGGTTTTGGTCAGTATTTTATCTCAGGAACATAAATCAAACCAGGATCCAGTGGGGGGACTAAATGAGGTGAGTGCGCAAAGGTGCACTGTAGATGATAAACTCTTGGAATCATACAGTACATCCTGGAGACGGAGATCTTTGCTTTTGTCAGCACAAAAGTGGAGGCTTAAGAAAAGGACACAGGACACGATTTGCAGGTTAGGAAGACAATTAAACCCTCCAAACTACTTAATTTGCTTTAGAATAATAAAAATTAGCATAAATGTCTCACCAATTTTGCATCGTTGCCCTTGAGGTTTTAGGCTGTATGACTGTTAAAAGAATTCTTAGAAATTTCATGAAAAAAAGACCTGTTAAGATTCTGAGAACCATGTGTCGGTCTGACTTGAATCATAATTGTTGTAGTGGTTAAGGCCACAATTCCAGAAGTAAATATATTCTTCTTGGCACAGGCGGTGAGATCCTGTTCCTTGGGATGGCGCTGCTGGTGAACTACACAGATCTGGATGTGCAAGTCTATGTGCAGGACACTTCTGCTCAGGTCCTTGCACAGACGGCTCAGGGCCTGGAGGTAGTACTGCCCCCACTGCCGGCTGGCATCCACACGATTTCAGCTTTCATTAATGGAGTTAGGATTCGTTCACAACGGTAAGGTCACTGCTGTTGAATTTGGGTCTGTATGACGGACAATTCATGTGGGAAACCCTACTTTGAGTTGGGTGTCTTATTTTTTCATGTAAAATGAGGTGACATAGATTTGAGAATTATAACATATGAATCTTGAAGCCTTGTGGACAGGTCACTGCTTAGACTAACGAAAGAAGAAATATTGGCTAGCTTGTGTGGAAAAGGGAGATCTCTGGAAGTTGGTAGAGGTGGGGATGAGGTGGGCCTCTGTACCTAAAAAAGATAAGCCTGTGGTGTAATGCTTTAATAAGATTATGTCTGAGGCTTTGAATAAATGGTTTACAATAATTGCATACGCCATGCCTCTCACCTCCCCTTCATCCCCCTCTGTACTGGAAATCACTTTAGATTCTTTTCTAGAAATTCTCACTCCCTAATCTAGAAAGTATCTAATCCGTGTGGGACTGATGTTGCCTCAGGAGACTGGCCCAAGACCACGCCCCACCCGTCTCTCCACTGTTTCCCCTCTATGGGTAGGATCGTTGGTACTTGCTGTCCTTCATGGCTCCTCCCTTTACAGATCTCTCTCCATTCTCTTTTCCTCACCTCTATGATATTTCCTCACACTGCCTGTCTTCTCTAGGGTTGATCTCCACATCCAATACCTTACTGAAGTTTTCAGCATGGAGCCATGCTCTGGCTCTCTTCTGGGTGAGTAGTTCTGACGTCACACACCATTTATCCAGCAAGTTGGTTGACTGAGTATTCAGGTTTCATGCCTGGACCAATAAGGTGGTGAGGTCAGGGCTACAGGCATCAGGGAGAGAAATTTTCCTTGGTTCTCAGATGAACCGTGCTCACTTAGGAGTGTGAAGAGCTCTGAACTCCAGAAATTAGAGAGTATTTATTAAAAGGAGAGGTAGCTGGCTTTTTTTCCCCCTAATGGAAATTATGAAACATCTAATGGATGCCTCCTGCAATAATCTTTTAGACATTTTATGTGCAAGGATCGTAGGGAGGAACCTTCAGTGTCTTCACTTCCTTCTAAGGATTAAAGACAAAGTAAAAAAAAAAGAAACACAAATACAATATAAGAAATGTAAGAAGCGTGTAGAATCTTATGTCAGATAGTATAACAGATGGCAAGAAAATGAAAGAATTTGATTTTTTATTCATATATAAGTTGACAATAGAATAGCCTTCTAAGAAGTACGGAGGCATACTAAATTTTATCTCAAACATTGAAAAATATCATTCTTGGGGTTTGAAGAGATGGTCAATGGTTAAGATCACTTGTTCTTGCAGAAGACTGGGGTCAGTTTCCAGCACCCACATGGTGGCTCACTGTGGTCTGTAACTCCAGTTTCAGAGGATCTGTCATTCTCTTCTGGCTCCATGGACATAGAACTCAGTGACACACAGGCACAGGTGTAGGCAAAGTACCCATATACATAGAATAAAAATAAATAAATCTAAAAAAATGTATTCTTAAAAAAACAGTTTGAATGACTTTGCTGCTATGTGGATGTTGTCGTGTCTGAGAACTGGCCAAATGATCGCTCTTTTACATGTATGTGTGTGTGTGCCTGTGCATGTGCTTGTGTGTGTGTGTCTATATAAGCACATCCCGGTAGGTATGTAGAGGCCAGAGGTCAGTTTCTTTTCATTATGTGGGTCCTCTGGTTGTTAGACTTGGCAGCAGAGGCCTTTAGCCTTTCTGCTGGCCAGAGTATTAGCTTTTAATTCTTGTCTTCCATGTTTATACTTCAGGTGGAACTATCCTCACCCTCTCAGGAATAGGACTTGGCAGAGACCCAGCTCTGATTTGGGTACTTGTGGACAATCACCCTTGTGATATTGTGAACCTAACAGAAGAGAACATTTGGTGTGAGACTCCTCCAGCTGTGCTACCACCTAGGGCAGATGTTCTCACTGTCCCAGCCTCTGTGGAGATCTGGGCTGGCAACGCTTCCTTCCTTCATGGACCGAGCTTGGTGGGAAAGGACCTTACCTTCACGTATGAAGCAGCAACAACACCAGTGGTCACTGCTATGTGGGGAGAACTCATAGACAACATTCTGGAGTTCTGTGTAGAAGGAAATAACCTCTCTGACTCGGCCATTCTTTTGGGGACCTTCAAATGTAACCTTGACGTACAGTGTTTCAATGATAACATGAACCTGTCTGGGTGCTCCTTTCCTCTCCACAGTCTGGAAGCAGGGGTCTATCCTCTCCAAGTTCATCACAAGTGGATGGGGTTTGCCAATATGTCTACAGTTCCTCAGGAATTTGAGTTGTCACCTAGGATAACAGCCATCTTCCCAACATACGGTTCTCTGTGTGGTGGGACAGTACTTACTGTGAAGGGCGTGGCCTTGAGTTCTAGAAGGAGATCAGTTCATGTTAACCTTTCAGGTCCTTTTGCTTGTGTGATTTTGAGTTTGGGGGACCACACAGTCCTATGCCAGACCAGTCCTATGTCCACCAACTTGGTGGACAACCACTATTCTGAAGCATCATTCGCTCTAAACGTCACAGTTCTGGTCAATGGACTGGCCAGCAAGTGTGAGGGGAACTGTACACTCTTCATGCAGAAGAAAACAACTCCTGTTGTGGATGCCTTGACTATAAGCATCAGTGGGTCTCTAACCACAGTGCTTATGAGAGGGCAGAGGTTAGGTACCACTACTGATGAGCCAACAGCGTTTGTGGACAACCAACTTCCATGTCACACAACTTTCTTCAATGGTAGCCATGTGGAATGCCAGATAAGTGGTTTGGCCCCAGGGTCCCACTACCTGTCAGTTGTTCATACGAGCACTGGGTCTGCTTGTCTGGATAGTGTTTACAGAGACTTCTTCATTGTGCCTCAGGTGTTTGATTACTTTCCTAAGAATTTCAGCATCCATGGAGGAAGTCTGTTGACCATAAAAGGCACAGCCCTGAGAGGATGGGATGCTCCATTAGTCTATGTTGGCCAGCAGCCTTGTCTAACAGTGAACTCCAGTTCTGAGCTCATCCAGTGCATTCTCCCTGCTGGAAATGGTTCTGTTGCTCTGGAAATAGAGGTGGATGGAGTTTTGTACCACATGGGGCTTGTTGGTTACAGCAACGTCTTTACCCCGGAATTGCTTTCTGTTTCACAGAGTCATAACCTATTAACCTTTGTGGTGGCTCAGATCTCAGGGGCTGCAAATGTTGACATTTTCATTGGGGTATCACCGTGTGTAGGTGTCTCCGGTAACCGTACGTTTCTCCAGTGCATGGTCCCTTTGCTTCCGGCTGGGACGTATCCCGTCACAGGTTATGATCACAGCAGAGGATGGGGCTCATCGGCTCTCAGTCTCACGGTGAGGGCTACTGTGACCTCAGTGACTGAGAACTTTGGTAAGTAGAGAAGATGAGACAGGAATTGTCTCTAGAAAGTGAATTAATTGTTACTCTCCGTTTTAGGAATAAGGGTACCAACCTCACTGTAGGAAAAAAATAGCCTGGGTGATCTCTTATAGTCAGCTTGTTCCTCGGTTCTCTCTCTGTGATGCTTCACTCAGGTATCTTCATTTTTCATCGAGGAAATTCTGTACTTTCCATCAGCATTTTATTGTATTTTAATTCGCATGCATCAACTTCATCAGGCATGTATTTTCAGTTTAATGACACCATGTGCTAAAGCTCATTATTTGATTATATCTGAATATCAATGCATTCACCTATTTGGACATATGCTGATGTGTATCATTTAAAACATATTCAATATGATTAATTTCTGTCATTTTGCAATGGCTCACAGATGAATTCATACTCTACAGAAAACAGGCCAGTGCCATAGTACAGGTGTGCTGGTTAAACTTAAAAAATGTTTATTTTCTACTTTATGTATATGTATGAGTGCCTATATATACAGTTGTATATACCTGTATGTATGCATATATGTGCATCACATGCACTTTCTGACCATGGAGGCCAGAAAAGAACATCATATCACCAGGAACTGGAGTTGCAGGCAGTTGTGAGCTGCCCACTGTGGGTGCTACAACCAAACCCAGGTCCTCTGGAAGAGCACTGAGTACTCTTAACTGCCGAGCCGTCTCTATGGCCTCATACTTGATTTTTCCTTTCAGATACACTGCCATTTGTCTAGCTTTTAAATGAAGGTCTCTGTTGACTTACTTTGCTGAAATAGCTCAAGTCTGATTGTGACTTAAAAGACATGGAGGAGACCATTCAATTCAGATTGGCAGGGTATAATACCCATACTGTTTCATAGATACCTAGTTTCAGCTGAGTGAGATGCTATTGGGGCTAGAATTTGCATTTGGAGGCAGTGGTTAAGGTTGCTAATGTAGCCTTGTTTTTTTCTAAGATTTGATATAGGAATTTGGGCTGGATAGTCCATAAATTCCTTTCCCTACTTTCTAAGACATCATAGTTTTTATGTACCATTAAATGTATCTACAGCAGGAAATATCACCCTTGAGTGGTCAGGTGTCTATGGAAGGACCACCATCCCTCTAGTGAAGCAATTCTCAACCTGTGGGTCACACCCCCTTTCACAGGGGTCGCCTAAGACTATCTGTATATCAGATGTTTACATTATGATTCATAACCAAGGCAAAATTATAGTTATGAAGTAGCAACAAAAATAATTTTATGGTTGGGGGGTCACCACAACATGAGGAACTGTATTAAAGGGTTACAGCATCAGGGAGGTTGAGAACCACTGTTCTAGTGGGATGAGGACAGTGGGGACTGAAGCTTTGCATTTCAGAGTGACCCAGCAGTCTGGACTACTTTTTATTACCTTGGAACCTTAAAGTTTGTCTTTACTGTAGTACTTGTTGATAGTGGCAAAGGTGGAGAAATAATTGAAGGTGTTACATATTAAATTCTTACATTTAGGAAAACCATATTATGAAATTCTAAGTATCTATCAAAATGAAACTGAATCTATGAAGGTTTGGAAAAATATCTGTGTTGTAATTTTAAGTAAATAAAAGTTTCAGGATAATGTATGCATAATTATCCCTTTGTATATAATATGTTACACACACACACACACACACACACACACACACACACACACACACCATGTACAGAAGCTCCATGTGGTGGTTCAGGGAACTTTAACTTTTGTTTCCATTTTATGTTTTTTTTTTTTTTTGGTATAGAAATAAATTATGGTATGGAAAATTTGAAATCTGTAAATCATCATTAGTTATTTAAACAAAGGGACTGCATTTTTTGCTAGCTTCCCAACACTGCAGAGAGCTGCTGGTCAGAGCTAAGCAGAGAAGGACCTGGAGAGGCTGGGATCGGTTGTACACATTCTGTGGGGTTGAGAAGGCTGCACAGCAAGAGAATGAAAATTGAGATCTGTGTTCAGTAAACCAAGATTTGCCTCCAGAATGATGATCTTGGGATTTTCTCTCTGAAGGCTGCCTAGGTGGAAGGCTTTTGCATGTGCTTGGAGCAGGATTTTCTCCAGGAAACATCTCAGCTGCTGTGTGTGGTGCCCCATGCGAAGTCTTGGCTAATGCAACAGTGTCTGCATTCAGCTGCTTGGTTCTGCCTATGGATGGTGAGCAAAAAAGTAACAATTACACATTTATGTGAGGATTATATTCTTTGGCTTTTTCTACTTCTGTTTTGCTACTATACTGACTACTATTGGGAGTAGAATTTTTCTCTTTTCCAGCAAAAAATAGTAGACCCTGAGACCTGGGGAGATGGCTCAGTGAGTAAATTGATGGCTTTGCAAGAATGAGAATTTGAGTTCAGAAACTTTACATCTATGTTAAAGCTGGGGAATAATGGTGCATGATTGTAACCTAGGAGTGTGCTGAGATGCAGAATGAGCTGGGTCCCAAGAGCTTGCTGGATAGGCCCTAAGTTACCCATTCATGTAACACACACATAGACAAAAAGAAATCCTAGACAATGCCCCTTCTACTGGGCATCACTTGGATACTGGTTTTGTCCACTCATCTTCTTGATTCTTTTAGGCAAGACTTGAAGTTGAGTAAAAGCCATGATAGCTCACTGCTTTAAGATATGGCCATCATGTAAATTGTGGAACGTGAAGCCCTGTCTTTATTCAGGGAAGAGCTTTCAAAGCTTGGTGCCTCACAACACATGGTACTGCCTATTGAGTTTCAAGGGGAAATGTCCCAATGGGAGGATATGACTTTATTATCACAGGTCCTTGTTGCTTTTGAGAGAACCCCAATTAATCCTTTTGAGTATTCTGTTTGCATAGCCCCAGATGCTGAACTTTTGTACTTATGAAATTATATTCTGCACCTAAGCATTTACAGATATGCTTTCTGTGTATTGGTTTAAATCATGTTCCCCCTCTCCTATTTTCTCCCCTGAAATTAGAATGTGGGCAAAGGGTTTACAAAGTGATGGATGTATCAATCACCCTGAACTTGGGCAATAATTCTATGTGATGTAGTTCTGTTGTGATGGTGGGTTACACTGTGTAGTCTTAGGCAGGAAGAAAGAGAGGGGGAAGAACAGGAGGAGAAGTAGGAGAGGGATGGAGAAGAGTGAGAAGAGCACAGAAGAGACTAAGAAGAAAATCCTAGTTTAACATACCAGAGAGAGTTTTCTGTTATCATTAGGTGTATAAGCCCAACATAAGGAAGGGGAGACCAACTCCACAGTGAGAAACATAAGATGCAATAGAGATTTTAATATGCCTTCTGATTTGTTGTGCCTCTTCCTATGTACAAAACAGTGTCCACCAAGAGTATGTGCAAAATTAGTATAATGTAAAATCGAAGAGCTAGGAAAACGGTGTAAATGAAACAAACACTGCATTTGTAGGTTCTAATTTTGTTTGAAAGTTTTACTTATTTTTATTTTCTGGCAATGAGTGTTTTGTCTGACTATCTGTCTGTCTGTATATGTATGTATATGCCTCGTATATGTGTTTGGTAGTCGTGGACGCCAGAAGAGGGCGTCAGATTCCTAAAACTGAAGTTAGAGGCAATTGTGTGCCATCACAGAGATACTGGAAACCAAGCTCAGATCCCCTGCAAGCAAATATTCTTACCTGTTGAGCCATTTCCCCAAATCAGGTTCTAATATTCAATGAATGCTGCTTCAGTTTAAGAAAAGAACTTTCTCATATACATTGCATGAATTGATAAACTATAAAAACTCCTTGGTGTTATTTTAAAACATTAAATCTTAACCAGAAGTACAAAGAAAAAAATCAGTGAAGTGTTCAGGTTCAGGTAAATTCTGGTATTGTAAGTTTGAATTAAATTAGTGTATTAAAAAAAGATTTGTCTGAGTTTTAGAAATTGAGAATTAACTGAATTTTTAAAGGGACAAAGCTGGAATTAAAAGCTGTAACTCTTACCACGACCACTGGGTGTCACCAAACACTCATCCATTGTACGAGCACACATTTCTCTTTCCAAAAAAAAAAAGCCTTTGACAAGACCCTTATTCTCATGGCCTTGTGAGCTTCTGCTCTAAGGGTTTCTTACATAGGTCGAAGGTGAGGCTTGGGGATTCTTTGAGCCCTCTGAAGCTGGCTGAAATAAATGCTGAGCACATTGAGTACATGACTGTCTTTTCATTTCGTCCTTTGGCTGTACATCCGTTAAGAGACACCAAATGGTTAAGAGGCTACACATGAGGAATTTTTAGAAATCACTAGTAAGTCTCCTGCTTCATAGGATTGAGTATAACCAGCATCACTGAGATTCGGTTTATTTCAGAAGCATCGTCAGAGGAGAATGGGCAGCCATCCTCACACCTGTATCCTCGTCGTCATCCTCAGAGAACCCGTCTTTCTCTGTCACCAATACTGCCCTCCCAAAACATTTCAGTGTTAATCAGCCAATGGCCTTTGGAAACTGGAATATATCGGTCTGTTAAGGCAGAGTAGTGTGCATGTGTCCTGGGGCTATTTCTGCAGCATTACCTGGGAGTTTGTTGGAAATGTTATCTTCTCAGGATTCATGGAATCTGAAACTTCCCACACAAACATTTTGATATTTCTTCTCTGATTTCCTACATCGTTGCCTAATTTGAAGCTCCAAACCAGGTAGCTTGCCCTATTAAACAAGTTCTAGACATGCTGGGGAGCATCACAGATGTCTGCCTATAATTTGGTCCCAGACTTGTTATTAATACTGTAGTGCTGTTTTTCTGATTTATAATCTTCTGTCTCTGTCTCTCTCTGTGCGTACATGCGGTGTGCATACATGTTTATGGAATGTGTGCATGCCCTCTGTGACATTATTCCTAGAAAGACATGAGCAAATGTTTCCTCATACCAGATGTGGAGTCTGTGACACACCAAAGTAAGGATTCCATCAGATTCGAGTTTGATGAATCAAGGAGTTTTATTGGGGTTACTCAAGGTAGTGTAGGTGAGGGGTTACTTTCAGGAGCAGAGCCTCTTCAGGTAGCTCAGCTGGTCTCTGCTTCTTTCATACAGCTTAGCTGATAGGCTTCTTCTAGGCAGCTCAGCTTATCTCAAAGTGTCTCTCAGCAGACCTGCTACTTATACATGCTCAGGGAAGGAGGGACCTAGTAAATCAGGTAAGTTTCAGGGACTTCCTATGTTTTTGAATTGTTTGCTCTCTGAGTTAATGAGCTTGCCTGCAGGATGGAATGTTTTATCCCAGAGAAAACTGCTATACAATAGCATGTATAATCTCATTTATGCAAAGCAGGTCCTGTGTGTGTGAATGCATATGAGTGCACATAAGTGTGTATGCATGCATTAGTATGTGCACATTGGTATCTTTATGTACATGCAAGTGTGGCATTCTGTATTTCTAAAATGACTGCATGGCTAGACTCTCTTTCTATTTATATGGCATCTTTCTCTTTTGGCAGTTCACTGACTTGCTTTTTTTAATTTGGTCTTTTTGTTTGTTTATTTTTTTGCTAACTTCTCAAATTTAGCAAGGTCACTTTGAATTATGACCCTTGGTTTGAAATATTTTCATTTTGATTTTGCATGATAGAGGGATGTTTCCTATCCGAGATTGTAGATAAATGTCTTAGGATACAAACTTTCCTAATTACAGTTTGCTTGTTCTGATGCCACTGCACTAATGTGTTTCCATTTTAGAGAGTTATGGGGAATTAAAGATGGAGATGAGAAAAGGATTTTTTTTTTTCTGTTTTGGGGAATCATCTATCTCTACCCTCCAAATTACACTTCTAGCCAAAGAATATTTTTCCATATTTTAGGTGCTAAAACACTGAGTTAGGAGATATTCATATTTCGCTTTTGTTTAAAAATTCTCAAGATCTTTGATCTTCAGGTTTTTTGCATTTACTTGGATTATGCCAAATGACTTTTTCATGGAAACTTTAACTTTTCCATGAGGCATGGAGAGCTAAAGCGATTAAGGTCACAGAGCTATTTAGTGGCAGAACTTTGAATAAAACCCATGGATTTTGATCCCCAGCCTTGGGTGCTATTCATAATCCACCTTGTCAATTTGCATCCACTTAATCACCTATAATGAATTCATTACTTTATAGGTGTTGAGCCTGTTTTTATTTGCCTTGGGGCTTTATGAACTAGAAAGTTCGTATGTTTTGTCTACCCACAGGAGAATCCTACTGTCAGTCATTTTTATTGCGAATATTCATTCAAAACATATTCCCAGAGAACCTCCTAGGTGTCAGGTGCTTCGGAATGCAACAGCAGCAATAATAGCATTTGGCGTGATTGTGTAACTGTGAATCCTTGTACTTACCTTGTACGGCCCTTTAAGCCAGCCCTGTGGTGAGGCAGACAATCAAAGATTCAAACTGAAGACCTTCATCATGTTCGTTGAGTACCTGCGAGGACAGGCCAGCTGCAGATGTAGGTTAGGGAGACTTTTCTTTCTTGTCCACTTCGGGATTTTCAGACTGTTCCTATTTAAATACCTCACCAGACATTTGTGATTCTTCCAATAAAGGTTACCGTGATATTGCATGATTTTTGTCCTTTTGTTGGAGCTGGAGTCTGGCTATGTGATTCTGGTTGGCCTGCAACTAACTCACTGTGCAGACCAGGCTGGCCTCAAAGTTACAGATCAAAGTTACTTGATACCTCTCTTTCTTGAACGCTGGGATCATGTCTGCCTTATTGTTGCTTTTACATCTCTTCCTTGTCCCAGAGAGAAATGGGGAAAACGCTCACTTTTCTTTATGAAATATTACTGGTATTATAGTATACAGAGAAGTTCTGCCAATCAAGGAGCTTCATAAAGAGTGAGAAGTCTAGTTGCAAACTTGGAAGAGGTAATAGTAACTTCTAGAGGACCTAGCATAACAGACCAAATTAGAAAATGATAAATATTCCAAATAGAAAAATAGTTACATGACAAGAACAGGAACTTCACAGGAAAGACAGATGTGAATTATAATTAAACAAACATTTCTCAAACTAAAAAGTAATAATAAAAATGTAAATTCACTCTACACCTAATGATAAAGATGTAAATTAAAGCAACAAGCTGACACTATGTTCTTCATCATAAGCAAGAGTCAGAGTCTGATAACATCCGTGCCAACAATTGTGTGGAATACCGGGACGCAAATATAGACAGTAAGAATATAAATAATTCCTGTGGATAATAAGATGATCATTTCTTTTCAAGTTGACCTTGTACCTAATTCTTCATAGACATTCATCCTTGGGAAAATTTTGCTCATATCTGTAGCAGCAAATATTTAGAAATACCCAAAAGTCCTCTGTTGAAACATTAGACTCAGTGCATTCATTTCAGGCAGTACATGTGCGACATCAGAGGGAACCTATCCACAGCAGGTACCCGCAGTGATATCAGTCACAAGCATTGGGAACAGGACGTTAGATGGAAAGGGCAGATCCAAGAATATTTTGTCATGTGTTATATTTATTAATGTTCAAAGATAAAATGTAATAGCCTCTCATTTAGAAATATAAATCTGTTTAATAACATGGTACTTTTATTTTTTAAATATGTTTATATATTTTACCGTACATATGTCAGTGCACCAAGCATGTCTCTGGTACTCATGGAGGCCAGAAGAGGGTGGCTATAGTCCCAGATGGTTGCGAGCCATCATGTCGGTGCTGGGAATCGAACCCAGGTCCTCTGGGAGAACAGCTAGTGCTATCTCTCCAGCCCCAACATGATTTTTTTTAAATGCCCAGTGGATATTTATGAGGGTGAGGAAGGGAATGAATCCAGAGAAGCAAATAAGTTCAGAAGTATTATAACTATTCTATTCTCTTGTTGTCTGAATGGTCACATGCATTTGATTTATGAGGATTGTTTATGTTTTACAAAACTGCTTTCTATATTCTTTCTGCCTTATAATATGCATGTACATAATACTTTAAAAATTATGTGTGTATACAAATGAATGTATGTCTCCATATATGAAGGACAAGAGACAATTTCAGGTGTCATTTATGAAGAATACCATCTACTTTATTTTGAGAGAAGGTCTCATATTGGCTGATAATGCTTTTTTTTTAAAAAATGAACTAATAATTTCATTTTTCTTGGTCAAAGAAAACATCATTCCTTAAATGACAGGAGACTCTTGAGTTTTTCCCGCAGGTTTACCTAAACTCTTGGTGACTTTTCCAGTGTCCTTGGCTTTCTTGTGTGACCTGAGGCATGCAGATGACAGCTGTGAAATTACCAGCCACACCTACTTGCAGTGTGATTTGACTGTCACCATAGGGACGGAGAGATTGCTTGGATCCTGGTCTTACCTCTACCTTTGTGAAGAGAGTTCCCAGTGTCTCCTTGTACCAGATCGTTGGGCAGAGCCAGCCTTCCTATCCTTCTCGGGACTCTTCCTCAGGTAGCTCCATCTTCCCAGTCCTCTTTGACTTTCTCACCAGCACACAGCAACTGGGATCCACAGAGCCGGCAGAAAGCACAGGCAGGGTGGATATAGCCTACGGGCCTCCAATTCTTTCAGAGGGGCCATTCCATCATGGATTCTAGCCAGCCTACATATCAAAGCATCTGTGTCTTTTTCAAGTGTTCAAGAGAACATCTGAAAAATATGCCCAGTAAACAGCTCACTTTGTTCTTGCTTAGATTTTAATATTTATCTTCCGATCCAAAGCAGCATCTGGTGAATGCCAATGGGGAGAAAGATTAGACATTATGAAAAACAGAAGGCTCCCCCCCCATTTCCTTTTTTCTTTCCTTTCCAAACAGATTCACAAGTATGAAAAATAAAAGTCATAGAGAAATCTAGCAGATTGCACAATGTTTATTCAAAAGAAGGGAGAGTTATACCCTAGAATTACTGTAGAGCTGGGGTTTAGATGCCATAAGCTCATAAGGACTCTTTGAGTTTTTGAGTTTTAAAAAGAAAAGAAAATCTAACAAGTAAATACCACGACTTTCTAGATTCACCCCCTTTTCTAAGACAATTTTTAAAAAGGGTGAGCATGTTAGTAACTTTGCATGGCCTTAATTCCTGGTGCAGTTCAGTTCCTATACAGGCTGATGTCTCAGCGCTGAACATTGCCTTGTATCTTCATTGTTCATCTGAGTAGAATGGTGGCAACTGACTTCTTTAATGAAGACCAATGTCCTCATTAAGATATAAAACCAAACAAGACCAAGTTTCCTGCAATGGAGGAAGTAATTAGCTTATGGCTGTCTGACTTTGTGATGTCCTGAGTAGTGTGTCTCAGTAGGAACTTGCTACCAGAGATTTGCGGTCAGCCAGAGGAAAAGAAGCAATGCCTTGGCTGCTGCTGCCTTGAAAGGTCTGCTGTGCCTTGGAAAGGTATCATGGGAAATGAGGGCCTGGAGGTTGTACTCAAGCAAAGCAGCGTCTCAGAGCTCACTACTGTGTCAACAGATCCTGTTAGACTGATTCCAGGGACTTTACTTGGATATCCTAAATGGTGCTCTTGGATCCTTCTATGTCCTTTCTCTTCATTATCAGAGGTGGCTGAAGCAACTGCCTCAGATCCCACTAAAAGTTGTACCTTTAACTATAAGAATATTTTCAGTATACTGAGAATCTTGCTCAGTATTCTGGCTATTGAAGCAAGCCAGAGTGGGTATGCTTTATTGAATTAGAATTCACAGAGCTTTGATTTAAACACAGTTTACATTTCATGTTCAAGAGAAGAGGGGAAACACACATGGCTCTCAGTGGCTAGTGGGAAGCATGTATGATCTTTGGAGGCTAGTTTGGTAAGGCATTAATAAAAACCATAGAATTCTACCTACTCAATGTCCAAGAAGTTTCATGTCTAGGACTTTATTTTAAGAAAGCAGATAGAAGTGTGTGATATTTACAAAGAGTGACATTCTTTGATGTTAATATTTGAAATAATTCTAATAATACATCCAAGTGGCATGGCACCATGAGACTTAAGAATCATGCTGCTCATTGTTTAATACAAAGTGCTTATAGTATACTGAGAATTAAAAATCCCAGATCCCAAAGCAATGCTTAGTTGACTTATTCTACTGTGTGCATTGTGTGTTTGAATGCAAGTAGATGATTGGCTAGAAAAGCAAAGCTAGAAGGATGTATTCTGAAAGGTCCATAGTGTCTACCTCTAGGTGGCTAGACTGTTGATTGCATTTATCTTTTCATTTAGTTTTTACATATTTCTTTGCTGAACATGTGCTGATTTAACAAGTAGAAAATACACAGAAAACTCTGCAAGGGGCATTCAGGAATCATGAGCATATAGCTTGACCACTTCTTGAAAGGTTCTGTTTGTGAACATAGAGTACTATTTTCCAGGGTCTTTTCTCAGAACCTACTTCCACTAGAGACTGTATCTCCTTGATAGAGCTAATATTTGACCAAATGTCATTTGGCAGATATATCTGTGGCAAAACTGCAGCCTGTGCATCTACCCATCCACTCCCCTACCTGACCACCACCTGCCATTCATCTTTTAGTGAGTACTACTGTGGTCTAGGTCTAGGTGTTGTGCTAGGTCTGATGACTCAATGGTGATAAGTCATAAATGTCAACAACCTTAAGGAGATAAAATAAGACAGCAGACAGTCATAAAGTGTTCAGACTCTTTAGACATCCTGCTTAGAGGAACATTTCTGAGAAGGTGTAACTCTGGAAATCCAGGTAGTGGATCCAGCAAGAACAAAGTTACCATAGAGTTTTATGACCAGCTAAGAGCAGAGTGAGAAGACAGGAAAGTGACCCTAGGGAGGGAATCTTTGGGAGATATTGGAAGGCCTTGAAGGACTCCAGATTTTCTGTTAAGTGAAGATAAAGTCCCTTTCCAAAGTCTACAGTGAACCCATGGCAGAATTGGGAGTAGAACCTGGACTCTTGGCTCATAATGCCCTTAAAATAATGTTATCTGTTAGCATCTATGATGAAAGCCATGGCAGAGATGCCTGTGAGAAGAGAAGGCAGAGTTATGAAAGCAAATTCTGCCTAAGTGGGGAAAGAGAATTCCTCAATGAGCTTATGCCAAAGAGCATAGTACTTTATTACCTGTTGTTTTCTTTAGGATCTGATGGTATCAACTGAAAGAGCAATAGTTTGAGAGTCTAGAATCTTAAGTTCTAGAACTATTATTACCACTGTTTGAATGACACTTTTCACCACATCCTCTTACGTAGGCATATGTGTCTGTATCTACAGTCATATCAATATCTATGTATGTGTTGACATCTCAGTTTATTTATGTATTTCAATTTCTTTTCATATCTGATCATCTCTACCACCTCATTCATAAAATTCCCATGAAAGAAAACATAGAATAATGGTATTTGCCAAACTTTGAAATTTCTAAGTGTAAGTATAATTTTGTTTTTGTTTCTTTGATACCGGGACTCACTTTGTAGCACTGGGTAGCCTCGTGATCCGCCTGCCTTGAAGGTCTGTTTCAGATATTACGGATTCTCAACCAATTTTAGCAATGGCCTTTATATGGCAAACATTTCTAGTGAGGTAATCAGAGACAAGTTTGAGGAAAAAAAAAAATATAAGACACCAGAAATTGGGTTAACCTTCCAGAACAGAAGAACCTAAAAAGAGAAGACAATATATTGGTAACAAGCAAATTCAAAGAGGTCAGAACAGCTTGCATCACTTAACTTGATAAGTGATCGCTTACTCATAACTTTGCCATAGAGGCCAATGACAGAAAGGGATGATGGGAAAACATTTTCCAAATTAACTATGGGAAAAATGAGGAATTCTGGGAATTTAGACAACTCAACTTGACATTATCCCTGAAAAAAATTGCAGGAGGGATTATTAATCAGATGGTTTATGAGCCTTCAGAAAGAAAAGGAACTCTCTGGGAGCCAACTCACATGGAATGTGGTTGTGTTGTAAACCAATATTTTCAAATATTATATAGCATTTTAATTTTCTCCATTTTATTTTTAATAATTTTAAATTGATTCTTCAGAATTTTTATAAACATGCACACTGTATTTTGGTCATATCTACCTCAACTAACTCTCTATGCTCTCCCTGTAACTCTCCAACACATCTCCATTCCCAGTTCATGTAGTCTTTTTCTTTTAGAAATAAACCACTAAGTCCAATTGGTGCTGCCCATACATGGTTTGGGCTCATCCATAGAAACATAGGCAGCTACACTTTCAGCAGTGAGCAATTGCCAACGGCTGCTCAACTAGGGGTGGGGCCTTAGGAGCCCTTACTCTATCCCTGCTGGAATTTTGACTGGCTTTATCTTGTGCAGATGACCACATTTTGATTAGTTCTTTTGTGCAATAGCCCTGTCAAGTCCAGAAGACAGCTTTTCACAGCTCCCATCCTCATACTCTGGTTCCTACAGTGTTTTAACTTCCTCTTCTGAGGTGTGTTCTGAACCTTGGATGGAGGAAAGTTGGTATAAATGACCCACTTATCGTTCAGTACCTGGGTTCATTTATTCTCAGGACTTGGCCAGTTATGAATCTCTGAGTTAACCACTCACTCACTACCTTCCGCAAGAAGAAGCTTCTCTGACCAATGTTGAGAGCAGCACAAATCAGCGTAAAAATAAATATTCGGAAAGTAGTTTGACAATTTAACCATTTTTGAAATAACAGTGTGTTCCCTAGTAAGACCTATGACCTCCCCAGGCATGGGCTTTTGACCAGGTTTACTTTTTGTTATTTTAGAAATGATGCTACTTTACTTTTCTTCTCTGAATATTCCAATGTGATTGTCATTCCAGGAGCAAATGCATTATATTTATCCCATGACTCCCTCTGTCAGATGATGGCATCTGACTTAAGATGTATTTGAATCATGGGTTCAAACAAGTAAGATGAAATATTTAGAGTTGAATGTAGATTCCAACATTTCAACAATAACATGACTAACGCCACTGCTCCTCAAACAGGAACAAGGACTGCATTTTTTGGGCACTTCTTGTATATTAGGTTCTATTCCAGCCATTTTATATGCTTCATTGTTGCCAATTCACCACTACAAAGACACATACTAGATAATTAGTATAAGTATAAAATTGTAATTTTATAAAAGGGAACAACAAGGGGGAAAATCTGTACTGGCATTCCATTATAACTCACCTGCCTCGACACCTAACCTTTGAATGAAAATGCTTCCCCAAGCCTCCACTAAATATATTCAGTACAGTGGAACTTTCAGACATTGGAGTGCTGACACTTTGAGATCCTTGCCATCTTCAAGTGAACATCAGGCATGCAAAAGAACGTAGCGTTATGTGCCATGGGAGAACAGAGTCTCAATAGTTACCCTAAACTGTGTGTTAGCTCTGGGTGGGGGTGACGTTGAAATACTGATGAGACTTTGTGGGTCTAGACCACAGTGGTTATGGAAGCCATGTCATTGCTAGAAACGACTGAGGATATTTTAACAAGAAGAAATGAAGATGAAATGCTGAGATGTGATAGTAAATACAGTCATTATTCCTAGCAAATTGTCTGAGAAACAATTTCGACATTGATTTCAAGAAAGATGCTACAGTTTGACATGATTTATAGTCTCTCTGTCAGTGACCTTTGTCCTCTCTGCTGCTTCTTCTGATCTTCCTGTGGGATCTGCCATCTTCCTGGCTGATGTTCAGTCAGCACCTGCAAACCTGAGGGCCCAGCTTAGGAAGCAGGACACTTCAGCTCTGATCTTGACGCTGAATAAATTGTGTTTGGCTCTATGCAAATCCCCCTGATCTCTTCAGGTTACGTACTCCATACCTAATTTACAGGCTGAAATGAGACCTTGCATATAAAATTGTAGGAAGGTATGAAACATCATGCATTATTATTACTAATAATCTTTGAGTTAGTTGCAACAATGCCTAAAGCCAGGATTACTCTTGAATAAATATCACACCTGTTGGGGACACTACTCTTTAATACCCATACTTTTTGCCTCCTCTAGACTGCATATTTTTAGACTCTCTGTAATTCTATGCAGCTGTTTTTCTTTTGAAATTCAGTCTGCCCCCTCTCCTTAAAGCAAAAGGACTTCTTAAAGTGAGTACGATATAACTGGTACATATATCGAATCTCCTTAGTCTGGGCTGTTAAGTAAGTTTAATTAATTTACTAAGTTAATGTTCTACTGCTAGCAACAGAGCCTCATTGCCATCAGCCGGGGAGAGGGAATTGAAGCCTAAATGAGCTCATTTTTTCACAGTTGGAATTAGGGACCAGTTAGCCAGTTGTGAGGGTTTTCCAATTTCTCCATCTGCCCTGGAGGGATTCAGGCAATTCTCTCCCCCAAACACTAAGTGTGAGTAAGATCAGGAAGAGGTACAGGAAAAAGGAAAAAAAAAAAAAGAAAGCCCCAAACAAAATAAAGAAACTCAGCTTAGGTTTTGCTGCCGTTTTTAGAACTGAAAGTGCTGTCTGGGAGCTGCTTGTTAGGTGGGCTTGGGGAGCCTCTGCTCATGTGCCTAATTTGGAAAAGAAGAAAGGCCTCAGTGAAGGATATTTAACTGTGTGCGTTTTCATTGCTGGGTGAGCAGATAAAGGAAAAACAAATAAACAATAAAAGAATGGAAACAAAATTACAGAAATTTGCAAAATTTGACAAATGGTGGCCTGTAGTTGCCACAAGCTAATGGCTTGCAATGATTAATAAGAGTAAAAATAATTGCATTTCATTAAGATTGATGACACCCCATTTAACCTCCCCTCTTGTTTCAGCCCTAAAGTGGAAAGAGATGAAGTTCTCATCTATAATAGCTCCTGTAACATTGCCATGGAGACTGAGGCAGAGATGGAGTGTGAGATGCCTAATCAGCCAATTACCGCCAAGATTACCGAAATACAGAAAAGCTGGGGCCAGAACACTCAGGTATAATCAAATCTTTTTTACAGACTGATTCAAACAGCTCAAATTAAATTTGTAATATTGTGTACATTAAAAAAACAATTTAGTCCAAATGGCAGCGATATATAATATTAAATGCTCTCAAACTTTGGGGAGCTGATCCAGAGCTCAGCATCTGAATTCATAGTTAACTATGGTTAATCATATATTTTCTCAAAAATAAATGAGTACTGCCTGGTCTCAGTGAGGGTAAGTTCTGAACAGATAATCTCCACAGCATTTTGTCCTGATTTCTGCATGCATGTTAGAAAGGAGCTCTCTGTGCTTTATTTCTTGATAAAAATAAATAGCCTACAATTTAGCCAGACCCTTCTGGAAGGCCTCCAAATCACTCAGCCATCTTCAGCTTATAGGACAGCAGTGTCACCGGTCTATCTGGTTCATTTCTGTTCCTTGGGGAAGAACTGCGAACATCAACCTCAGAGGAGATTCCTGGGAAGTCCAAGGGCCAGAGGCCATTTGGTCCAGCCTCTCAAGATCAATGCATCCATCCCATTTAAAGCATCTGAACAACTCCCTCCTAGTGGCTCTCTTAATACTGTGTTCTTTAAATCCCTAGTGAGTGATTCTACTGCTTCCCTAGGGAATTTGTGAGAATTGAAATCAGAGGCTAACCGTTCTTTGGAAATGTATCAGATAATCTCTTACAATTCCCCAGGCTTCTAACTGTACACAGACTAAAAATAATATTTATGGAGCACCTACTCCCTTAGGTGCCATTCTTTTTATGAAAAGCAATTCTTAGGTCATCTTGTCTTTGTCTCTTTTATGTTGTACAAACATTTATTAAGTGCCTACTATATGCCATGAAGTAGTCCAGATCCTTTCTGTGTATGCTGCTTGACTCAATCCATCCCAATCCAAACCTAGATGTCTTTGGCTTGTGGTAAATATTTTTGTGTAAGTTTTGCATTTCCACTGAAAATGTGAGTAGTTTCAAAGAGTCTGCCTTCTTTCCTCTTTAAAGTGTTTTCCTGTCAGTCTCCCTGACCAGAGGTCTCTTTGTTCATTTCGTCCTGTCCCCAGCCTCCTCACTCCTGGAACCTTCAGGAGATTTCCAGTGTCTCCTCCTAAGTGCCTCTTCCTTTCAATCCACAGCTCACAATGACTTCTCATTTCCAGTCCACTGTCCTGTAATTTCAAGTCCTTCTTCTCTCTGTTTCTTACTCAGCTGTTAGGTGGGACTTGGGGTGGGGGAGACTGAGCATTGTTAAGACTTTCCTAGTCTCACTTTTCCAATTATTTTTCACAGTTTCATATGTGGATATATGCACTGAAGTTGTTCTCACGCCTTTTGCCCTCCCTCATGTCTCCTTCCCTCCTGATGAAAACTTTCCTCTTTCCAACAAGTCCCCCTCCACTATCATGCCTCTTTTGGCATGTGACCGTCGCAGTTTGTGCATGACCCTGGGTAGAATGTTATTTATTGGAGCATGGACAACTAGTCATTGGCTACACCACTGAAGAAAATGACTCCCTCCCCCAAACCATTAACTGCCAGTAGGTCCTTTATGGAGGAAAGGCGCCTCATGAGACCTCTCTCACCCATCATGAGATGTCAAGGGGCTAAATCTTGTGCTGAACCATAGCTTCAATGAGTTCATCAGTACAACAGGCGTGTCATGTCCAGAAGGCATCTTTTTGTGATGCCTCCTTCTCCTCTTAACATTTCGTTTGCCTTCTGCAAGGTCTCTGAGCCTTGATAAAGAGGTCTTGTTTAGTGCCAAACACTATACCAACTCTTCTTCTCATTACCAGTCATGAGTCTCTGCTTTATCCACCCTGGCCTCACTTTCTGTCTGAATGGGTAACAGGCTAGTGTTCTTGGAATATCAATACAAGGTTATCACATTGGTTAAGTGTCTAAGCTTTGGAGCTCTACTACCAGATTTGAATACACTACTCACTTCAAGGAAATTATTTAACCTACCTGTGCCTCAGGTTTTTCATCTGTAAAGTGGGGATAACAATAGTAGCTATCTGATCAAAGCTTTCATGAGTCTTAACTATATATAAGCCACTGCAAACTGCACTACACACACAGAAAATGTCTGGTGTTAGCCACTGGCAATGCAAGAAAATGGTATCAAATTATTTATCACAGTGCTTGCTGCTTTGACCACATACTTTTTACTTCATATTTCAGTAAAAAAATTTTTTTTAATATATCAGAATCCAATTTTGAGATTTGAGGGATCTTTTGATGCTTCACTTATTTTAAAATCCTTAAGCAATGCACATGTACTGAGTTCTAAACATGTTCAAGTTTTCTCTTATCTTAAAAAGACAAGAAAACAATGTGGAACAGTGGGAGAGTATAGCAGAATCATCAGAATTTGAGACTTGTGTTAGTCTTAACAGGTTCCTAACTAATCAAACAAGGGTCTGGGACACAATTTTACTTGTTGACTGTGTTTATAGGGAGGTGGGGGAAAATCTATGTGCCTTAAGTGGGTACACTGCTGTTCAAGGCACAGGAAATACAGTTCTAGGTAATGGGAAAATGGTTAATCCTAGATTCTAGTCTCTGATGATGAAGTGGTTTAGTTTATTTTAGGAAGTGAATATCATGAAGTCCATAATTGACAAAGTGGACATAGAATTGATTTATAACCCAGGCCAGTATGAACTGAGGGTAAAAGGTCCCCAGTGATTTTCCTATCTGTGTTTGAATGTGTAGTTTCTCTACTTTGACCTTGGGGTATTTGTTAGGATGCAAGGTAACTTTGAGCCTAGATTTGAAGAACAACAGATCTGGCAGGCACTTAACTGAGACAAGTAAAATAGACAGTTAACAATAGAAAGACCCTAAAGTCAGATCAATTCATGAATGTTGATTGTAGAGGAACATTTAACCCTTTAATCCAGCAGCACAGCTGCCCTATCAAGGTATCACCTTCAGAGACCTGTGTGATCCAGCTGGAATGCAGAAAGAATGTTATTCAGGCTAATCTTGTCCTCTGTTTGTGCTAATGCTAGGTGAAGGGGATTTTTGTGGTTAAGGCAATGTAGCACACACCTTTAATCCCAACTCAGAAGGGAGTGGTGGCACACTCCTTTAATCTAAACTCTCTGGATTTAGAAGGGGCAATCTGTAGAGAGACAAGCAGCAGAACTCAGAGAGGAGAAGCAGAGTGTAGAGGCAGATTGCAGAGAAAAGCAAGGAGAAGAGAAGTGGAAGCAGATGGGAAGCAGACAAGAGGAGAGCTCAGAGAGAGAAGTGGAGAGTTAGTTCAGTCAGGTAGTTTGAGTGCAGTCATCTCACAGACAGGAGAAATCGAGAAGAGAGGAGTCATTCCAGAATACATAGAGAGAAAACAGAGTCAAGAGCAGACTATTTACGATTTACAGTTTGGAGTTCACAGTACAGCTCAGAGTAAAAACAGTTCAGAAAGTAGCTAATTAGAGTGAGCTCAGTCAGTAGTGAATCTTGGAGGCTGAAACATTTTAGGTTTGCAGATTACATTGTATGGAGGCTGAAGCCGTCTAGGCTCAGGCTTGGATCTTGAAGATTAGATTGTACGGAGACTGAAGCCTTTTAGGTCTAGGCTTAAGATTAGATTGTAGGGAAACTGAGACCTGCTAGGACTGGGGATTGAATTAGCAAAGAATAAACTGCCTTTTGCCACCAACCCACAAGAACAATGAATAAAATCAGTGCTTACAGTTTTTTTCTCTCATTTCCTTTCTCTGTAGTTATGAAAATATGTTTATGAATATACCCCTTTTTCAAGGATATTAGATGCAAGATTCATAATGTGAATTTTATGATGACCTGTGACATTAGCGTAATTTATCTCTGGAATATTTTAGTTTCATACTTTCTGAAGGGGCTGATACCACTCCTCATACCCTCGTTCTGGAACAAGTTGTTTGCGTGACTATATATACCAAGTTAGTTCTGTGGTTGTCAAGATGAGATCTTAAGAGAGGAATATAAACCGAAGAGGAGTTATTTGTCCGGGGACAGCAGATGGATTTGGTCCATTGTAGCAGGGCTGATGTTCAACTTGAGCAAGCCTGAGGCAACTGAGCTCTCTATGACAAGTGCAGAGAAAGGAAGGATGTGGAAAACAACTTTCTCTTCATCTGTGCCTCCAGGAAATTCTGCCACGTTCACCCTACTCATTCAGTTGTTTGTCCCAGTAATTTTAGGAGTGGCTACTTGAAAAAGCTTCCTTAAGAAGTGATTGTTTCTAATATTTCATATAAATAGTCAAATAATCTGAAGCAATGCTTTTAAACTTCGCTGGGAAATGCCTTTGAATCTAGAAGCTTGCATCTCCTAAAATAACATTTTACTAAATATTATATTTTACTAAATATTATTAAGATAATATTTAGGATTATTTATAATCCTAATTATTTGGAATAAATAATGATATATAATTTGGTATGAGAATAAAATATAACTATACAAAATCCAGAAAGTAACTGCCCCGTGTCTTCTCTGAAAGATGACGAGATTTGAGAAACTGTAAAATGAATCTAAGAAAATGTGACATGAGATACAAAAACAATGGTGAACAGAAAACCAGAGTCAGGTCAAAGGCAACACAAAAGTTACTGACAGTGTGTCTCTGAACGTAATATAATTTTTTTGTTGTACATGTGTAAGTGTTTGTATGTATGTATGTATGCACGTGTACATATATGTACATGTATGTACATGTATGTATATGTATGTGAATGTATGTATGTACATGTGCACATGCATGTGAAAGTCAGAGGTCAAATTCAGGTTCCTTCTCTCAGACACTTTCTACCTTGCCTTTTCAAACGTGGTCTCTCTCAATGGCCTGAAGCTCACTAAGAGGGCTCTACTGACTGCCCCAAAAGTCCCAAGGTTACACTTGTCTTTTTCTCCCCATGGCTTGCATTTCAAGCCCTTGTTACCATGCCCACTTTTGTTTGTAAACATGGATTTTGGTGAACAAACCCAGACCCGTCTGGTTGCATGGCAAGAACTATATTTGCTGAGCAATTTCTTCATTCCCTCATCATAGCTTTCAAGAATGGGTTTCTTACCCAAAGAAACAGTGACATCTCTCAAATGGATATAATGAGAAAAAGAAAAAAAGAAGTGTAAACCCTTTCTTTGAATAAATGAAAAGACAAACCTCAGTATATGAAAATGAAAAGTAAGTGGGAGAATGGCACATGATATAACACAGTGGAGAAAACATTCACAAAGGAGGATTCAGACAAAAAGGGAAACGACACATCACCCCTTAGAACCATAAAACTTTGAATTCAGAGGCAGGTGGATTCTAGAGTGTGAGCACAATATAGGGCTTTTTAGTTACTTTGCTCAATGCTGTGACCAAATCCTCGAAGCAAGTTGAAGAAGGGAGTATTCATTTTGGGCTTACAGTCTTAGGGGCTGGAGTCCATCGTAGAAGGAAGTGGTGGTAACAGGAGTGTGAGGCCGCTGTGCTCATTGTGTTAGAAAGCAGAATGCACAGAAGTACGGTGAGGCTATAAAACCTCAAAGCCTACACCTAGTGATCATTTCCCTACAATCTACCTTCTAAAGGTTCCACAAGATTCCAAAATGGCATCACTGTCTGTGCACCAAGTGTTTGAACATGAGCTGCAGGGAAATTTCACACTAATCACAACATAAGGGGTTGCCTGACGTCTATAGAGGGAAGTACCATCCCTGAGAAGTACTATCCCATCTAAGATTTTCTTTTAAAATGTGTATTTAGCTGTTTTTCGCTGCTTGGGTCTAGGCTCCAAGCCTTCTTTGTTTAGGGGCCAAAAGGTAAATATTTTCTTAAAAGATAACTGTTTTCTTAAAGGCTGAAGTCATTTCTAAATGCTGTATCCAAGCTTTGAAGCCTTTTGTAATTATTAATTTTTCACTCATAACTGGACTCTGCCCCCTATTCCTTTCCATGTTTGATGTTACTAAGAAAGATTCCTAATGTAACTTTTTAACCCCCATGCCCCCCAACTCCACTTTATCTGAGCCTTGTTTCGGCCTGCCTTCCCTATCATCAGCCTCTGGAGCTCACTGTCTCCCCTGACACCAGCTGTGTGCTCACTCTTCCCCTGACACCACCCAACTCTGATGCTCACTCTTTCCCTGAAATCACCCAACTGTCTCTTCCAATGGACACTCTCTCTTAAATAGCTTCTGGTCACAGGAGTCTAAGCAATGTGTAATCATAGGAAGTCTGCACAGTACAAAAAAACTTCTTGGCAAAGCATCCCCTTACATATCCCTAGTCCTACTTAACTGGTATAACAGCTATTCATACCTCACCCTCCAAGAAGCAGGAACATGATTTTAGCAGGAAATATACCAGTAAAGCACTGTGTTTTTGAACATAATGAAATGTGAGTGAATAGGTTATATGTTTTCTCTTTAAGGAAAAAGCCAGTACTGCCACTCCCCATGAAAATCAGTCCTCCAGCCAACCCTAGAATTTTTGCAAATCATATTTTGCTTCTCCTGGAAAGGATATTGGGTGATGCTTCTGTGGAGAGATTAAAACAGAGTGAAGACCCACAGATACCACATTTGGAAGCCTAACACTAATTGTTCTCTTAGATTTTTCTTTTCTTAAGGATTTATTTTTATTATTTCATGTATGTGAATGTTTTCCCTGCATGCACATCTGTGCATTACACTTGTGCCTAGTGCCTGAGAAGGTGGTGAGCCTCCATGTAGGGGTTGGGAATTAAATTTAGGTCATTTGCAACAACAAGTGCTCTTAACCACTGAACCAATTAATGTGTCATCATTAAATATGATTTGGTAGACTTACAGTTTGGGCCAAAAGACCCAAATTTATCCCATGCTAGGTACAAGTATAAAGCTAGCCAAAATGTATTTGAGGAATAGGATAAGAGATGGCAGAAGTGTGTGTTTCTGATGAGAAAGGCAACTCATAAGGACAATGTCTTCCTTGTCAGAAAGCACGGCTCAAAATACAGCACAGGGTATGGGTATCCTCAGAGATACAGTGTCCCTGGGTGGAGCATAAAGAAATTGGAGTCCATGGCTGCAGATCGTGGTGGGGATTCAAGGGGAGGGTACCCGAGAGGAGGGGCAGTGCCAAAATCGAGCTGCAGAAATCCAGATGGGACTTTGAGTCTTCGGCACTCATGTATTGAGATCTGGCAAAACACGGCTCCTGAGATGTTTGGCATGAGTCTAGGATGCAAAGTACTGGAGCAGGAAAATGTTGGGTGATTTCAAATGGTGACCAGGAAGATTGGAGAGCCATCGTTCAGTTTTCTTTCAGTGACTGCAAAATGCCTCATAAACTAATGGGTGGCTGGTTAAGTCACTATCATATTTTTCCCAGATTGTGTGTGTTTGAGGGGGGGTTGCTTGTTTGTGTGTATGGATATATGGGTCTGGATGCACGTGGACATGTGTACGTGTATAGTGGAGGCCTGAAGTTAATGTCATTGTCTACCTTAGTGACTCTCCACTTTATTTACTGAGCATCTGTCTCTAACCGACTCTGGAGCTCAGTAATTCTAGCTAGTCCCACTAGCCAGGATCCAAAGACAGGTTTCCCTGTCTTTGTTTCCTGAGTGCCAGGACTACAGGTGGCCACGACACCTGCCCAGCTCTTCTGTAGGTTCTGGGGATTGGAGCTCTGATCCTCATATACGGGGGCTTGACCCACTGAGTCATCTGCTAGCCCCAGACTTTACATGTGTAATTCATTTGGGCTTTGCAGTATAGTTCTGTCTCACTCAGGATATTTATTTCCTTAAAAATGGAAGGATTTTTTTTCCCTCTTGTGATATCCCATGGTACTTATCATACTTGTCTTGTGGGATCTGTCTCTCTTGTATATTTAAATTGTGGCTACTAGGGTTACATTACGTGTTAGAGTTACACGTAACATCCATCAACAGTGACTGAAGCAGCAGTTTCAATGGCCATTTGTTATGCTGTAGCCACAAAAGACCGTATCAGTTCTGGTTATTGTACATCACTGAATAATCACTATATGGGAGTTTGCATCATCCCAGATAATGTGCTCTTACTCTTTACCTTGACATTAAGTTTCTGCCCTCAGTGGAAAAGAAAGCTTAAAGAGGCCTATGAAGATGACCCTATTAATGACGGGCAGGGGAAGTCTCCCTGATAGAGAAGGAGCAGTAGTGAGTAGAATTAGGAATATTGAATTCTTTTCTGTAAAAACTGTTAAACAGATATCCTGTCTCCTAGCTAGACAATAAAACTCACTGAATGTGAGATCCGTTTAAGATTCCTCTTTGAGGAATGGATACATGAAGGCAAATACCTGGTTTGGACTACTGACCAAAAAGCAAACTACAGGGATCAATCTAAACCTACTTGTTTAAGGAAAATATCCTAGGAAATTCTCAGAATTTAGTGATGGCATCACTCAGCTTTTTCCTTACAGCATGTATAGCTCTCCAGGAACAGAACTGAAAAGTTCCTAATCAATTTTGTTTCTCCTATTACAGAAATCCAAAACCAGATTTCCCCTTTCTTTTGTTTTATGCCCTATTTTCCTTTGATTTCCTTTTTACCCACCTCTATTCTCTCCTTCCCCTCTTTTCTTTTTCTCCCCTTCCCCTCTTCTTCCTTGGTCTCCCTCCCCCCAGTTTCCTACCTCTTCTTCCACTCCAGTTTGCCATCTCCTTTCCTCTCCTCCTCTTTTTTTCCTCCCTTCTCTCCTCTCTTCTCTCCTCCTTTTGGATCTACTTCTTTTACATGGGTGTTATTCACTTGCAGACAGAAAGTGTGGGGTACAGAGTTGAACTAGTTCTTAGGGGATAGGGGCTTGAAGGTTCCCTAGCTGACCTGGAGGAAACCTGAGTCCCTTGTGTCTGCATTTTCTCTCTGAAATGAGGGTCCTAATGTGTGACAGCTATCTACTGTCAGGAGAGAAGTAGACATTTCACTTCAGAAAGGGCTTATCTCCTTAGGATAATTAGGCAGGCAGCAGAGTCAAGTAAGCTGCATCGCGAACAGGACTCCTGGGACCTGACTTCTAATTCTAGCACTGTCTGTCTGTGACTGCGAGGCAGTTCACTTAACCTTTCAATCAATTAGCACTACCTGACACCCAGGTTTGGAGGAAGACAGTACGTATAAATTCCAACAGTCGGAGAATCCTAAAAGTCCAACAGTTTCATTGTGATGCTGTGCCTATGACCTTGGGCTCCAGGGAAAAAACTAGATTTGTTTTTTTATATAGCTTTGGGCACATTTTCTTAACTTTACCAAGTCTGTTAATTCCTGTTTCCCCAGGTTTTCAAAATTAAATAATGCACTAGAGCATTTAACAATGTCTCATTCATAGGTAGCCTTCGAATATGCCATTATTATTATTGCCTGTTAAACACATAATGAGATACACAATCAACAAAGAATAGATTTGTGTATGCTTTGCAAAATGTTGTGCAGGGTTAGAATGTTGTTTTTACTGACTCTAGTAACATCACACCTATAACCCATTGCACTAAAGGCATTTTGTTTTGTTATTGGCTCAAATCTAAGGTCTTATATGCATCTTTATTATGCCATGCATCTTGAAAGAACAAATCCAGGGAATATTTAGCCTGATTTCAAGCTAGCTCACCTTTATAAGATTATTGCACCTCTCTCCTTGCTCGTAGAACTTTAGCTTTGACTGAGTTTGTAGCATCAGCCTGTTATAGCTACTAGGGTTATATTACATGTTAGAGTTACACGTAACGTACATCAACAGGGATGAAGCAGAGTTTTAATGGCCATTTGTTTATGCTGTAGCCACAAAAGACTGTATCAGTTCTGGTTATTGTATATCATTGAGTAATTATTACATCACTATATGGGAGTTTGCATCATCCCAGTTAATGTGCTCTTAATCTTTAAGTCTCTGCTCTCAGTGAAAAAGAAAGCTTAATGAGGCTTATGAAGATTGACCCTATTAATGACAGGCAGGGGAAGTCTTCCTGGTAGAGAAGGAGCAGTAGTGAGTAGAATTAGGAATCTCAAATTATTTTCTGTAAAAAATGTTAAACAGAGGTTAGCAGGAAGATATCAGCAGTTGATTGATTTTTGGACTTTCTAATTCTTTTGCTATAAGCCAACATCAAGGGAACTGGACTAATCTAAATTATGATCCTATCCCATTGTAGGCTCATGTAGTTACT
Source organism: Cricetomys ansorgei (assembly GCA_026225945.1). Classification (NCBI taxonomy): domain Eukaryota; kingdom Metazoa; phylum Chordata; class Mammalia; order Rodentia; family Nesomyidae; genus Cricetomys; species Cricetomys ansorgei. The sequence goes on along the minus strand of JAMJFZ010003581.1, from coordinate 7,783,828 downwards.
GTCCTCCTGGTATCCTCTCAGACTCTGTTGACTACATGTAGAGGGTCAGACAGGAACTCTTCTGGCCTTCAGCTGCATTCGGCCACAGCCAGCTGGTAGCAAGCTCCTAGCAGTGAAGCTGGTGGCAAAATATCTGACTCAACAAGAACATCCCTCTGGAAGCCTTTCTCTATGCAGTCAACACAGGTGTGAATTTGAGGAGGAGAGTATGCGTCAGACAAAGTGTTCATAGTGTGCTTTCCAAGGGAGGAAACAGAACAGTATGTAGAATCAGCCATTCGATAAGGAAATAAAATATTTATTTTGTATACTAAAAAAAAAAGAACAGAAACTAAACAAAATATGAAATGAACCAAGAAAAGTGTGCCTTGGCCCTGTTGGTTTTTTCAAGGGGACATCTGAGGTATGGTGATCTACTCAGCTGGTTTCCTGAGATTTTTGGTCGAATACACATGAAAACAAACAACCAACCAAACCATAAAGTTCCCTTGCTTCCACTTAAGCTTCCTCAAATTATTGGATGTTTTCCTGACTTTCCTGGCTCCTCTCTTTACAAGAGAATGCATAGCTACTTTCAGTTACCTCATCTGTGGTAGTCATCTCCAAATTCCATTTCTGTTTCAAGAGAAGGGAGAAATGTTGTAATTCTATTGTAATCTCAAACATTAAAAAGTGTATTACTGTGAAGGACTGGGGAGATGGCTTAGTAAAGTGCTTGTCCTGCAAGTCCAAGTGTTAAATACAATGTGAGAACCAATGTAAAGCAGTGGGTGAGGGAGTGAGTGCTTGTAATCCCAGTACCAGGGAGTGGAAGACTGATAGATCCCTCAGGGAATCACTGGCTAGCCAGCCTAGCCTACTTGTTGAGCTCCATGCCAGTGAAACTCTGTCTCAAAAAAATAAGGTGGAAAGTGTTTCCAAAGAACGACACTGTAGTTTTCTTCTGACAACTACATGAACATTCACACATATGCATGTGCCTTGCCACACAGGTGTGCCTGCACATATGAACAAGAACACACACACACACACACACACACACACACACACACACACAGAGTTATAGTTATAGTTCCCAGGACTACTTGCTTTCCTACTCAGATTACAAGGGAGTTAAAGGGTCTTTCCTGGCACAGTTATAGAAGAGAGGAGATTCTTTCTCATATCTACTATACCGATGTGTCTACTGAAGATTGCACCACACATTATTTGATCACAGTGCTCTGTGCTTAGGTTTTTGGCTTTGTTGTTTGGTTTTAGCCAGTGTGTGCTCGCTATGAATGTTGACCTGAGTCTAATCCCATCTCAAATGTCTAAGAAAATGGAATCGCTGATGCCTGGAGGGAAATATTGAGGGTGTTGTTGAATGAGAAGTTTGAACGTGGAAGCTGAATAGTCCAAAGATGCTTGTAGTCAGTGACCATGCATCTCTCTTACAAGGATTCGTCCTCTGGTCCTTCTTACCGACAGCTCTTGGGAACTAAGGCATTGTAGCTGAATGGGCTTTTAATAGGGGTGGGAACCAGAATCTGTTCTATACAAATGGAAGAGTTTGGTAAACCTCCCTTAGCACTCAGTAGGGGCTTTTGCTCTCAACAAACAAACAAGGAAATAACTGAGAAAGTGTAATGACTGTATAATAACATGCCTATCTCCAGTAGCCGGCAGGACCTCAAAATCAGTTGAATGTTTCTTTGTTGATATACACCTTCGTGATTCAAAATGACAGGGTTTATTTTATTTTTTATGACATGCCAGCTCCCAATGGGATGGCTCATTATTCAGTCTTATGCAAGGCAACTTTCCTTTGATAATAAAGATAGGACCAATCTGGGGAAAGAAATGCCCTGTTATAGTGTTTGCTTACAAATGATGTCTTCCTCAAACATGTCACAAATATTAATTAAATCCCCCATTCTTCCTATGTAGTGAGCAGGGTAGAGTAGACCCAAGGCCTTCCATAGTTTAATGTCAAAAGCAATGGCCTCTAGTGTTGAGGCCCACAGCTACAGTACCAGCCACCTGAAAACATTGCCATTTAACTTCTTTTCCTTCCCAGAGGGGACAGTATGCACAGCCAAGCAGAAGCAAATATATTTTGTTTGGTTTCTGCCTGGCATTGGCTCTTAGGAGTCTGAGGGATAGTATCTGGTGGCTTTGTTAGCACGTGGGACATGCAGACACCATGGCTAGCAGGCGGGGCCTGGCATCTGTGTGCAGGGAAAATGAAACTTTAATTTTAACCCTAAAACAAAGGAGGATTTGGAGGATGTGTTAGCCATCCTAGAGTACTCTTTAGGATTAGTTATAAGAGAGAAGCAAAGACTAGAAATGATGTAAGTGTTGGGTACAATGGTGCATAAGGAATGGGATGGCTAGCCCAGCCTTCTGGACTTTAAAAGGGTTTTGGTGACTCTACAGAGGAAAATAGAAAAAACTTGCTCACCATCTAAGTCACAAGCACAGTTTCATAAAGTAGCAAAGCTACATATCCTTCAATTTTTAAAAATAAACGAAGACAAAGAAATCTTCTAGCTGAAAAGAAGTCACCTGGAAATTCCCTAAGGCTCATAAGGATGACCTGGATTTGGATGAGGGACAGAAGAAACTGAATACTTTAAGGACTAGTCTTACAGTGTCTGCAGCATGGGAGAAATGACATCTATAAATAATTAGACTGGAAGGTAAGTTTTGAAAGATAGCCATCAGCAATGGCTGTTCCAGGAAGAACTGAGACTACCTTGAGCTGTTTTGAGCACCTACCCAAGGAACGTGTCTTTAATCCAGGAGGAAGTCTAAGAATCTCAGGAGATTTATTTTGTAGCCATTGCTGTTTCTCTCATAAAACACCCCTTAGAGCTCATCGTATTAGAGGCAGAGACTGGTCATGTTGAACTGGGCTGGAATACAGGTTAGTTCTGACCTGTATAGCTGTTGTTCCCTGAAGCTCAGATACATGTCCCTGAAGAGGAATACTGGCCACCAGGCTCAATGTTAGGCAGCCAGGCATCTTAAGATGCCTGAGAGAAAACGACACTCGGGTATTCTGGAAGTGACCTGGAGGAAGCTGGAATCCTGGAATGACTTTCTGAATGACGGCAGAAGTGGTTGAATTAGAAAGACAGTGTGGTATAGTACTCTGATAGTGACCTGGGTCCTGCTCCTAGGCTCCAGCATTATCTACCTGTATGGCTGTAGGCTAGTCTTGGAAAGCCCTCCCTCTCTGTGATGAGGAATTGGACTAAATCATGGTTTCCAGTGTGACTCCTGTGTGCAGTTAATAACACAGAGTTTTCCATTGAAAAGTAAGTACTCTATGGTCGAATAAGTTCAGGGAGTAGGATGCTACTCTGAGAGCCACATTCAGAAAGACAGTCAGTAGGAAGGAATGAGCTTCCCTCTGTTGAAGCCAGCCTTCCTCAGCTAGGTCATTCATCCTTTTTATTTCTCCCCTGTGGGACAGCTTTTGGCTTTCTGTGAGGAATTTTGAGACATCTGGGACCATATCCTCTGAAGGTCCCTCTCTATGCTACCTTCAAAGACATTTAACCACGTTTTTAAAATATAAAAACTTTTTATTATCTTCTGCTGCCCATCTATTATCAGTTTTTCATGTTCTTTACCCTCTTCCAGCTCCTCCAAGACCCTCCCCTCTTGCCTAATCACTCAGCTTCTTGTTCTCTCGCTCTCTCAAAAATGAAATTCAAACAAAGAAAGAAACAAACTCCAATAGGTAAAACATTACCAAACCGAACCAAACCAAAAAACTGGACAAAAACTCAGAGCTCAAAACAGATAAACTGAGAAGGACTGAGCTCCAGGAGCAGCATTAGAGACAGAGGTAGACCTGGGGTCATCAGCACCATGGTATTACCTGGGAGCAGCTCAAGGTGCTGAAGAATCATTTCAAGATGACCCCAGACCTCAGCCAGGAACCTGGGAGGTTCTGGTTGTCAGAGTCAACCTGAAGGAGGAGAAAATTGAGACACGGTTCTATTGGTGCTGGAACAAGCATCCCCAGCAGCAGCAGCAGGAGCAGCAGCAGCAGCAGCAGCAGCAGGATCAGCAGCAGCAACAGGAGCAGCAGGAGCAGTAGCAGGAGCAGCAGCAGCAACAGGAGCAGCAGGAGCAGTAGCAGGAGCAGCAGCAGGAGCAGCAGGAGCAGCAGGAGCAGCAGCAGCAGCAGCAGCAGCAGGAGCAGCAGGAGCAGCAGCAGCAGCAGCAGAAGCAGAAGCAGCAGGAGGCCAGGGCAGGAACAAGAGAATGCCACTCTCCTTTATCCTTTATTTCCCTTCACAACACAAGCAGAAGTGCAGAGCGTAGGTGCAAAGAACTTAGTGTCTACCCTGCCGACTCAGTCTCCTGTTATAACCAATTTAAGAGGTTTTACCACCATGGTCTGATACAAGGATGGGTACAAGTCCCTGCTGAAGAGTCCTCCAGGGACAATGGTGCACAGGGACTGGCTTTAGATCTGGAAGGCTCGAGGAGGCTCATGCTCTCTTCCTGGACAGTTAGGTACCAAAACAGAGAAGGAATGGCTCAGGATTCCTGACTTTATAGTGAGGGTGTCCTGTAGACCCCCAGGGACCACATCTGACTCCGTAATTGGCAGGTGCTGGGTTGCAGCTTTCATTTCTCTTTTCTGAAGAAGATCGGGTGGCCCAGGCTGGCTTTCAGTTCAGTGTAGCTTAGGATAAAGACCTAATCCCTCTGCAGCTACCATGTCCACCTTGGGTTATGGTTTTAGTTGTAGTTGTTTTCTTTCTGGCCTAAATTTGGAGCCTCCTAACCTCCTAAGTGATGGGCTGTTTAACTAGTATTGTGGGATACTTGATTGTTTTGTATTATATTTCTATGTGAGATTTTTTTACTTTACATTCGTTTTATTTGGGGTTTTTGTTTGAGGCAGTTTCATGCACTATCTTGCCCTAAAGTTAGCTGCTTTTGTTAATGTTTTTGAACTTGTTTGTCAGAGACCTGTTGGACTTTTATTTCTATCAATGGCATATTGATAATAAAATTATTCGCAGAAACTAAAAATCCAAAGCACATGCATGGGTGTACATACACCACACACACACACACACACACACACACACACACACACACGCATACACACAGCCACGGACTTCATCAACTACCCCTGGCATGGGGCTTGCCCTGGTGTGTGCTTGATATTTCCAGACACTCTATTGGAGAAACTGGATTTTCCTTCTCCTGGCAGATATAAACTGCAAATAGCTTCTTTTATGGGTGGTACTTTGTGACCACTTCCCCCTTTCCCTCTGGGATTAAATCTGGTTTGAACTTGTGTGAAGACAAAGGAAGTTGCTTCTCCAGCACCTTGAGGGAACTTTCCTATCTATAAGACAGGATTGATCATTGCCCCACCCCCAGTCTATGCTGTCTCAGAGTTGGGGCATGGAGTTCTTTAAAAGTGTTTTCTTTTTAAAAGAGCTTGGAGATCCTCTGAGGTCCCCGTCCCTGGTGGATTTGTCATATGACTTCATTAGACACCTTATAGGCTCAGGAGCTATCAACTTCACCTTCCAGTTTGGAATCATCATTTTTCGAACTTACTCTATTAACCAGGAAAGAGCTGGGGATTTTTTTTTTCTTTGCATCTGTATATAATGTAATTTAACCTAGCCAAAAAAGACACTGATTGTCCCACAGGACTTAATTAACTCCCAGCTTCATGGTGCTTTATGGAAATAATAAGAAAAGTAAAAGTTCGGGTGTTTCGTACCTGTCCACTTCCACCTCTGCTGTATAATGAGATGCCAGGAACACTGACACTGATGAGGTGTGGAGAAGATACTGATTACAAGAGGCGGAGAGCTGCCTGCTCAGCTCAGGGGAAATCTGGCTGGGCTGCAAGAACTGCAGACCCAGTGAACAGCGCCTTTGCCTTCACATTCTAATTCTCAACCTCTTCCCCATTCACCTTGCTGCCACCGGAGCGGTGCCTTTGTTAACCTTTAGCTCTGCCTTCTGCACCCGGGGTGGATGTGATGTCAATTGTCACAGGGCAGATGCCATGTTTATTGCTCTGCCTGTAGCAAATCCGGCCCTGAGGAGCAGGATTCTCCCAGCTAGCCCTCAGGGGAGCCCATTAAGAAATTGCAAGGCTAATAAAAATCATGGTGGATGAAATTGCAATCCTCTGGTGCCATTCTGTGATGGGTTGACTCTGGTTTTACATTTTAATGGGGGCAGGGACTGAAGGTTTGAAAGAGGACCCTTGTTCCAGCAATCCTGAGAGTTATACCTTCCTGACTCAGATGGAGTGGGCAGCTAGGAGATAGGCTTCCTTCTTTCTTTGTGTGAGGCTTCTGCATATTTGAGATTGGGATTTATTAATGTGTCCGATGTGCTAACAATCTCTTGCTCCTGGAGGAAATCCTCACCCAGACATAGGGCATGAAATTTGGGGCACAGTTAGAGATTTCCTGCCTTTCAGTGAAATACAGTGCCCATTCTTAGGGGAGTCTGGAGAACGCATGAGGTCTACTTCTCTGTCTCTTGGTAAAAGTGTCTAAAACATTTTTATACTAGTGCCCTTTCTGAAAGGAAACTGTATGAAAATAGAGTCACTACAGTCTCGGCTTTACAGCATGTCCTATCTTACCCAAGGACTAGTAGGTCAGGAGATTTTCTTTCTTCTTCCTTCTTTCCAATGAATTTATAACTTTCCTTCCACAGATGGATAGTTTTAAACGTTAAAATGAGACAACCAGCAGCTGATGCGATGGCTCAGTGGGTAAAGGCACTTGCCAGTAGGTACCGAACCTGACATCAGTGCCCAGGACCTACATTGTGACAGGAAAAGACTAACTAACTAACCAAGTCATTTTCTGACCTCTACGTGAGCATCATGAAACATGTACTTTTGTGTATGTGAGTGTCTGTGTGTGTGTGTGAGTGTGTGTGTGTGAATGTGTATGTACACATTAAATGAGTAAATAAATAAATGAAAATTAAAAAAATATAAAAAGAAAATAAAAAGATCAAACAACTAAATATATAATTTCTGTGCGGGAAAGAATGAGGAAAATAGAAATAGGAGAATTTAGTAGTACATAGCGGTGTCTTCTATATGATTATATATTATATTATATTGTAAAGAAATGCTGTCAGTAGGAACAAAATGAAAGAGCAGTATCTGAATTGAATGCGGAAGCTCTTCGTTTGTGCTTCTCAGCTGACCCTTAAAAGGAGACTTAAAAGTGATTGCTACGACCGTCTTCAATTTACGGATTGATATCTGCCCAGAGATGCTTAGAAACTTGTTTCTGGCAGAGCAAGGTCTCAGATTGAAGTAAATGATTCCTAAGTCTGTACCGTTACGGCAGATTATCTCCTGGGAAAAAGTTCAAGTATGTAGAACGTTGGCTCTCTTTTGTAACCGTTTCCTGGGATAAATCTGTGAGATCGATAATTGGTGGAAGCTGATTAGAAAGTGGATTTGAAAGTTTTAGTATGGCCGGGTGGTGGCGGTGGTGGTACACAGCTTTAGACCCAGCACTTGAGAGGCAGAGTTAGGCCGATCTCTCTGAGTTTGAGGCCAGCCTGGTCTATGGAATGAGTTCATCATCTTGAGCATAGATCTGTGCTGTCATCTACCACAGCCCCTGTCTGTTCCTGCTTCCATATGCCTACTGTCTGTGCTCTAGCACCTGCCAGTGAGATGCTCTTCTTCTATTCTGCTCTAAGGCTTAGATGTTTGAGTGGAGATCTCTCTCTCTCTCCCTCTCTCCCCTCTCTTGTGTGTATGTGAGAGACAGACAGAGACAGAAAAAGACAAATACAGAGACTGAAAGAGGGTTGGTGGAGTCTGTTTCTATTTTATATATTATCTGCAACTACTATAACAGTAGAAATAATTTTATTGAATAAGAGCCTGAATGAACATGATTAAAATTAATGTTCTTTATGTGTACATGTAGTACAGTCACTCAGAAGGCTAAAGCAGGATGATCATTTGAAAGTGAGCCTGGACAACCTATTGAGCCATCTCAGTAAAACAAAACAAATTCATGTTCCCCCAGACCAAAATGACTTCTTAAAACAGTTACCATGAAAATTTAGAAACCTTTTTTGAGACTGAGGATGGCAAGAAATGCAAAGGAGTTATCTGCTGTCCAGTGAAAGGGGTTATACTCAGGGTGGCTTCCTTGTGAAACACTTCCCCATTCCGGACGAAAACACTTGGCTTCCAAAGCCATAATAGTCTTGCCATCTGCTGCCATGAGGAGATTTCTATAGATGGCAGATACAGAGATACAATTGACACACATAGTTGTTTGCTTTTGAACTTTTTTAATCTTGATAATGTAAGGAACGTTTAACACAAAATTTTTTACCTTGTAGGCAGAACCTCATCTTTTGTACTTTAAACTTTAATTAATTTATTTTTCCTGGCTGCTTTCTTGAAGGAGTAGATGATCAGATCTGTTATTCCAGGGCATTTGCTTTATTTCGCCTTTTCCAGTTTTCAGGTTATTGAGGCAATACACCTTGAAAGATACAGATGAGGGGTACTTGTTTTGAAGATACAGAAATTGCATCATTTTTAAAGGTGCATATTAATGATCAGAATTCTGAGTTATTATAAAACAAGATTTTAACCATGTTGTTATTCTCCAGAACATCACTGTAATGCTTTAACACACAATGAAATGAAACACAACTTTATCTTATTTTATTACATTCTTAGTAAAAACTTGGGGCTCAAAGTCAGCCAACCTGGCCTAATCATTGAGTTCTAGACCAGAGAGAGAGCCTGTCTCAGAAATCAACAGCAGACAGCATCTAAGAAACAACACTGGGGTTGATCTTTGGCCTCCACACACATGCACTTACTCCATGCACTCCTGCATGTACGCACCTACACATACACACCTGCACGTTCACACACACACACACACACACACACACACACACACACTCACACACAGACACATTCACACACACACACACACACACACACACACACACACACGAGGTTATTTTCAAAGGGTAATTTACCAATCAGAATTTAAGGATGAAGACAGACGTGTTTTCATCTAGAGATCTCTTATTATTTAGTCTGAGAAGATAGGATGCATTTTATATGTATTATATGCACTAACCACTTGGCATTTAGATTTTAAAAAATTAGAGGAAAAATAATGCAGAACCAGTTTTTCCATGAGCCGCTTGGATTTCTTTTCTCTAAATTTTTCTTTTTCTTATACTTCTTTATTCCATTCTGCTCCTAGTTAAGGTTTAAATTCAGAAAGCCTAAAATTTCCCTGGTGCATTTGCATTTTAAAACAGATTTCTTGGGGACTCAAATAAATGAAGTTAAAGTGAAAGAAAAATTAGCGACGGATATGTTTTTTGCGCGTGGGATACCGTGTGTGGAACTCCCTCAAGTTCCCGTGTCCGACCAACAAACTCTTCGTTAGCTTTATGGGAATAAACCATGTTGCTATGCCTTAGACATTATTCTGTAACAAGTACATAGAATCATTTTTCTATGTTATTTTTACAGCACTATAGAGAAGATATTGTTAGTTCTGTTTTACAGGTACAGAGATGAATGCTTCAAAATGTTGAGGCTTGTTCAAGGCCCCAGGGCTTACTGTGTTGGAGTTGAGACTTTGAAGAGCAGTGTGCTCTTCAAACTTTAAACTTTAAACTTCCTCTTACCATAGCGTTATCTGCTGACTAAATGGAGGGTATTTTTGGAAAAGTAGGGTACAGGAAGCAAAATGAATTCGTGACAATCAAAAGAAAACTTTCGATAAAAAAAAAAAAAAAAGCAAGTGGGAAAAGCAATGCTACAGTAGTTCAGTTGGATCTGAGGTACGTGATTACATTTACTAACTGGCAGTAGAATTCGCTGTTATTTTGAAAAGTTTGGCCCATAGGACAAGATTATGTTTAGAGCCCCTGACAGTATACTTGGCCTTGGATGTGGAGGGCTCTGAAGATGGGAGGGGCTTCACTTCTTTCTGTCTTTAGTAAGAAAATGATGTTCACGGAAATGAAACAAAGAAATATGCCAAACGAGGGAAGTGAAGGGAAACAGAGCAGATTTTTATCAGGGCTTCGAGAAGCCACCTGTGCACAGAGTTGTTAGGGCGTAGCAAGGCAAGAAAGAAGGTCTCGGCAGTAACCACAGGCTATGCAGAGAGATAAATGGTTGACCCTGGCCTGTGTCAGGATACGATTGATGCCACTGTCAGCCCTAGTGCCTTCCCAATGATTTTTTTTTTTTAAATCTTTGATAGAGTGTGTTATCTAGTTACTGGCACGAGGGCAGTAGCCTGGAGGGGTGAAGGAAAAGGAAAGAATAAAAGGTCACTCCAGGAGGACATTCTCTGTCCCACTAAATGAGAAAAAAGGGTCTGGCTTAAAAGGGAGGAAATAAATAAATAACAATAAAAGCAACTGCCAGGTTCATGGATGGGATAAGCAACCCCCTCCCTCTCTCTCTCCTCTGGGTGTATCCCCTTCCCTCCCTTCTCCCATTTCTCTGTCCTCCTTTTTCTTCTCTCTCTCTTTTCTTTTCTTCTTGCCTTCTTTTTCTCCTTCCCTTCACAATTCCTCTTTGTAAAACGACAAATGAAGACAGATCTCGAGCTATTGAGCTACTGTGCAGGGCAGTGTGTGTGTGTGTGTGTGTGCGTGTGTGTGTGTGTATGTGAGTGTGTAAATGTGAATGTGAATGTATGTGAGTGTGTTTGTGTGTGAATGTGTGTGTGTTGTAGTAGCAGATATAACTATAGATTCTTCATTTTTGTCTCGAACTTTTACAATGCCATTTTGAAGAACTGAAAAATTTGGAAGGAATTTGAAAGGAATATGCTTTTATCTTGTTGAATTTTTCTTTTCCATGACACTCCTTTGTAGTGTAGCATCTCTTCCATGGATCTTTTTGCATAAGGTAAAAATGTTGGTATAGGATAAGGGGCCTTATAGCTGGAGGAGATCTATAGGACGGAGGTTCCCTCTGGAGAAGATTCACACTGGATATGACCCCTGGGTCCTCACAAACAACTTTGTAATGAGTAGAGAAATTTTAGTGGGTGAAGTTCATCACTTCAAAAGCCACAGAGCCTTAGCAGTGTGATTTCTTGACTCTATACCATTGGTTCTTGCCAGCAGGTGCTGCACAAGGTCCCCTTGACACAAGTTCAGCTCTTTGACTTGCAACTTTCCTCTGCAAAAGACATCAGAGTAGTAGAGAAAGAACAGGAGCTCTGCTGCTCAGACATTTGCATTCACATCCCACAGCCGTTGGGTCCTCAACCTAGAGCCGTACTTCTCCCTGGTGAGGGACTAATATGCTTTACAATATCTTCCTATGCAGTTTCTCAAGCTTAAATAGGTTGACAGGTATAAAAATCTTAGAAAGCACTCAAACCTTATTCAAGTCATGATTCTTGTACCAGCAACATGTGACTGACAGCGCTGTGGCCAAAATGTCTGCATAGAAAGCTACAAAGTGGCCACATGGAGTAGAGCAATGAAGCAGTGGTTCCTGGAAATTTCCTTAAGATCATTTAAATGGAGACCAAGGTAGGGGAATGATGTCAGGGCTAGACAAAGAATATATTGTATGTACTTTCTTGTTCCTTTACTGGTTTCTAGTTCACAACATAAAATATATGCTGCATAACTTACTTTACTCGGACAATTAAAATATCTGAGATACTAAACTTAAAATTCAAGTGTATGTTGTCAAGACTTTGTCTCAGAGCTGGGATATAGCTTAGGCAGAAAAGTGTGTATCATGGAAACATGAGTTCTATTTCTATCATGTATGAAATAACCTGGCCACAGTGTCCTGAGTCTGTAATCCTGACTCTAGGGAATGAGAGGGTGGTGGTGGTGGAGAATATCCTTGGGCTCACTGACCGGTCAGCTTAGTCTAAAAATAGCAAGCTCAAGGTCCCAGCAAGAGCCTCTGTATCAGAATATTAGTGAGTGGCTCCTAACGTTGATTGCTGGCTTCCAAACACAGGTGCACACAGGTGCACCTGCCCCTATGGGAAAGAACACACACACACACACACACACACACACACACACACACACACACACACACCTCTCTTTTATGAAGTATAAGTTAGACATAGCAAGCTGTCCTGATCTTAAGTGCACACAGTTCATTAACATGTATGTGGTATGGAGCCCAGGACAAAATCAAGATATAAGGCATTTATTTAATCTAACCAAAGACACTCAATTTACTTTGTCTGTTTCATTTTCACATAAATGGTGATGCTAACAACCAAATCTTCAGAAAGTATTTTTTTTCCCTTGTTTTTGTTTTTGGAAAATGCATGGGAGGTGGGGAATGAACTCTAATATTAAGCACACATTATATGCTCGACATTGAGGAAATTACATACATTAACTCAACATGAGAGCCCTTTAGGGGGGTAAAAAACCCTGCAATTCATTGTCGAAGAGTTGAGCTTCAAAGAGCTTAAGCGATGACCAATGGTCACCCAGCCAGCATAGGATGGGATGTGAACTTATGTTGTTGCCTCTAGGGGCTGATTTCTACAATTCAAATAAAACTGTTATTATGATTTGGGGACTTCCGTGGAAGCAGTGAGATACTAAATGTTTATATTTTCAGCTCAAAAGACCCCAGGGAAAAAGAACATCTCTCCCCCAAGACGAGAAAGCTGGCTGTCCTCTGATCAAGATTCAGGCTGATTTGATCATCTGTCCATTTTGTGAGGCTGTATTTGTCATATCACGTCAGATTTATGGATACTTTCCCATTATTGACACTTGTTTCTTCAGTGCTCAGAAGCAGATCCTTGCAAGTCTGGCAGCAGATTCCCTGGCTACACTGCTGGTCAAAGTTTTGCTGGGGAGTGTGCTACATGGCTTTTGTAGGTCTCAGTGTTGTCATTTTGTAAAGAAGGCTAATAACGGAGAGCCTCAGAGCATTGTGGAATCTAAGTGGGTTATGGAAGTGAATGTGTCAGTGCAGTGGCTGAAGTCTACCAAGTTCTCAATGAATGCTAATCGCCATTGTTTTTATTATAATCTCTCCTTTCAGCTTCCACCCTCAGCATTGGCTAGTACTATCATTGTTGCTCTGATTTTCATTTTAATAGTTTCTCAGCCCAGACACATTTACTTAATGTGCTACCAAAAATAGGGTTGTGTGGTTAGACTCAGCCTGTATCACAAGCATATCTTGCCTCAAACTGGAACACTTACTGAGACTTGCTGGCTGTCGATCAAGCTTGGTGCCCTCATTTCTTCTACGTTGACTGGTACTCTTGTGGCTGTCATCATACGTGCTTCCTGCTGGGTTATGTGTGTCTCCTGTTGGAGGCCAAAGTACCTAGCTCAGGGCTGGGCGTTTAAGAGAAGCTGCACCACCTTTTGTTTGATGAATACATTTTCAAATTTCATTCCTGGACCACACTTCTGATGGTGTCATATGTCTTGACAGCTTTACACTTTCCTAATGCCTCAGTCTTATATTTTTCTAAAGGAATGAGAAATATGAGATGAATGAATTTTCTTCACAGAAATTATTTTTTAACTGAAAAATTCCCTTAACATTCCAAATGCTGTTTATTTTGAATATTATTTTCTAAAACATGTTAAACGTCTATATGTCCTTTTTGCCTAATTAGAGACAAATATTCTCTTGATGCATCATCATCAGCAAAACATTAAAAAAAAATAAATTTCAAAAAAATAGCCCAGGACGGGAATTTAATACAATGGTTAACCACTTGGTTGGTGTATTCGAAGCCCTTGAGTCATACCTAATACTGAAAAAAAAAGGGGGGGTGGAGGATAAAGATAGCTACACTTGTTTATTACTTTGTTCATGTAATGACAAAATATCTGATCAAAACAAGTTAAGGAACAATCTATTTTTGCGGTCCATCATGGTGAGGAAGGGTCTGTAGCAGGAGCAGGAAGCAGCTGCTTACAGGATATTGCCACCAAGATGCACAGAGTGACGGAGGCTGGTGCTTAGCAAAGTATCTCCTTTTCAGTCAGTTCAGGACTCAGTCCAGTCACTGAGCGCAACCCACAAGTGGGGCTGTGGGCTTCCCACCTCAATTAACCTAATCTAGGAAATCATGGCAGAAATACCTGGAGGCTTGCGTTCCTGGGCCATTCTAGAGCCTGTTGAAGTGACAATGACTCTTAACCACCACATCCAGGGGTGGCACTGAAGCCTCACGAGGGTGCCTGCTTCTCACTGAGTGGCCTCTGACTAGACCAACAGATGTCATCCACTCTTCCGCTCCAAGACTGTAAATTCCACATCTGGATGCTGTTATCGGTCCCCTGATGCCCTATTTTCACAAACAACAGACAAAACAACAACAACAGCAGCAAAAAACAAAACAAAACCCTGTAGCTGTGTAAGCAAAATCATAATAAAAATGACTCTGAGCATCTTTGAAGAAGTCCACAAAGCTTGGTGTGCAGATATTGAGACATATTTCTCTGTTTCCATTTCCCACGAGTCATCCTGACCAGGACTGCAAGAAATCAGCTGTGTGCCTCTCTGCCATCAAGACCTCGAAGAGTGCTCACGCTATTTATTACTTACATTTCTGCTGCCTTTTCTCACTTAGATACGTATATCCCTAGAGATTCCAATTCCTATTTATTGCATTATATCTTTATTCCAGTGTTTTTTGTTTTTATAGCTCAAGTATGAGATTAAAAGTGAGTTGTTTACATGACCCATGACATTAGTTGATTAAAAACTACCAAACAAGAAGTTCTATAAGTTCATTGTGGAGCTGTATGAACGTTGGCAAAAAAAAAAAAAAAAAAAAATCAAAAGTGTACTATGATTCATTAATGAGTACTGCCAATTATTTGAACTACTATTTATATATTTTATAAATAATATAAAAGTCACATGGCATGTGGAAATACAGGAATATATAAGTTTTTATTTAATATTTTAAAAGAGATTCTTGATTTTTCTATGGGACAAATATGTATTAATAACAATATTTTTGGACAGAGTCCAACTTCTTTGCTCTCTTCTCTTTCCTCTAGGTATTCCAAATCTTCTTAACTGACCTGCACACAGTTTTGGGCACTTTGTTCTTCTCACTGGAAGTATAGCCAGTCCTTGGTTTGGTGAATGCAAACTTGAAATGATATGTTATTTGGAGTTCACAGATTGTGAATTTCCTTTTCTTTGTAACTGAGATTTCCTCCCCATTCCTCAGAGGCATTCCTGATTAGGTTATAATTTCTGCTTTTACTTTACTTGGTCCAAAATTGCCTCTGGCGAAGGAAACTCCTACATTCCCCAGTACAAGTCTGGCTTCAGGGAAAGGTTGGTGGTTCTGAATTTCATACTGATAGTGGCATGCAGATAAGTCCAAGGTCAAGAGTCTGTTTAGGGTCACAACACACAGGACACTGCTTGTAGGACATCCACAAGGGTGAGAATAATACTTCCAAATGCAGAGGCGCACACCGCCACTGTGCAGTTCCGTGCAAGCTGGGTACATGTGGGCATCCTTTCATTCCAGGCTCATTCCCTCCTTTTCATCTTATGCCTTTCTCAAGGTAGACTGCCTTAAGCCTTTTACTTAAGGAGTGAAGAGCTTCCTCCTAGGACTTCCTCTTGAGGAATCAACTTAATTAATAATGGATTCACTTTCATTGAGAGGACTCAAATTTTAGCCCAGAAGAACTCACTCGATGGTCAACATCTTCATTGATTCTAGTCACGACACTCTATCCTGGAAAGGACCATTTTAATGGCATTACTAATAACATGTACTTATTTTCATGTCTTCTTAATGAGCAATGGCTGGATTAAGGTTCCTCAAAGACTTGCTGTGTTTTCACCTTGTGGTTTCCTTTTTTATTTATTTTTTTGTCACATATTAAAGATTAGCAAATTTGGCCGTGTAATTCAGGTTGCTACAGAGCAATAAACTCCATTAATGTTTTCTAGCTAGACTTGAAAAGAATTAGAACAGTGACTAGCAAGAGTTAAAGTGGTTACCCCCTCGTACCCTGAGCAGGCAGACTTCACAGCACAGGGATAACAGCCGAAGTGGTCGCTGTAAACACTTTCTCTTGAAAGCTGCGTCTTTTCAATAAACGCAGTTAGGTGCTAACAAAATATTTCCAGTTGCCTTCCTGGGTGGTGCAGCGCTGGAAGCCGTTAGCTCATGTTCAGTTACATTTCAAATGTCAGAGCTCATTAGTAGTGAGTATAGACAAAGACAGCTTGTAATGAACTGTGCAAACTTAACTTCCTCACATAAAAAGAGACGAAAGATGACCATTTAACATCGCCGTTCCTGCTGGCTTTCTTCACCTCCACTTCAATTTGGTTTGGGGTTTTATTGACAGTAGGTTTCAAGTTTATATTCAACATCTCCCTTAATTTGCCTTGTCCTTTTATTCTCTCCTTCCCCCTCCCCTGGGACACAGACCTATTACAAAGGTGTTGGATGTTTCTTTGAGTTTTAGAGGAGTGTTCTGTGTGTTTGAAGCAGCCCTGGAGGAGTCTGGGAAAATGTTAAGGCTGAAGGTTCAGCTTTTGAGAGAGAAACACACTGTGATATGATGCTCCTCTCAGCTGCTGCTTCTAGCCTGAGCTGAATACAAATGTACAGGGAGAGTCTGCTTATGCAATAATAAAGTCTCAAGCTAAACTATCAGTACAGTAGACACCCCTACTATTTGTAATGTATGCAGTTCCTATCACTGTGGTAACTGAAGTAAGTGAAAAACAACAACAGTAAATGATTTTTTTTCCTGCCTAGTCTAAATTTTACTTGAGCAGTTACCACTATGGCCACGATGGGTTGATTGACTGCTTTGTTAAACTCTCTGACAAGCTAATAAAAAAAAAAAATTGAATTACTGATTATAAACTCTGCAGCAACCTGGCCTCCCTTATAATTCTGAGTTTTATTGGCAGCACCCTTTTCTGTGCTCCCTGGATTTGCAAAGGCGTTCTATGCACAAGGAAGCAATGCCCATCTTCTGCATTTGGTGTGGGAGGCTCAAGGAGCCAGGGCAAACCTTCAGGGTGGTTCCTGAGGATATGTCTTGGAATCCTTCTAAAAGAGCTCTATAGCCACAATGTTTTTGATGAATGTGAGCTTAGGTTACACTGAGTATGTTTCGAGTCTAATAAAGAGGAGAGGCAGAGTACAAGGGGAAGAGGTTGAAAGTGAACGTGTGGTCCTGTGCATCATAGGTCTCTTCTGAGAGTTACAATTCACTTTTGGGAGCACATAGAGGTCCCAATAGAGGTATGAACCCTGTGACTTTCTCTGCCCTTTAGACTCAAATAAGGCAATCTTGTTCCATCACCAGTGGTTTGGGTAGACTCAGAAGACTCAAATCAGAAGTTGGCTGATTTGGGTACATATTGTTATACTACTGAAAGTTATTTATTGTGAAGACTTCTATACCTTGAAATCTAAAGGAATCCAGTTATCTTAATTAGACCATATTTAGTTATTGCCTGTGGGTTTCAATGGTGTTTGGCTACAGGTAAAGCTTTTAATGTTATGAGGCCGTATTGAGTGGGCTGTAAACGTTCAGGGAATTAAATGTTTGTGTAATTTCTTTTAAAGGCTGTAGTATCGCTGAGATGTTTCTGTATGTGTGATTATAGTCCAGTAGGTGTTTTTTGCTTTTTATTGTTTTTTTTTTAAATACTAGCTTACAGTTTTTTTTCTTCTCTCCTTCATCTGTCACCACTGAGGTTTTGACCTTTGAGAAGAAGATACAAACCTCCCCTATTGTCTTGATGTGGTTGCTCATTCTTTGTTTTGGACACTGAGCTTCCTGAGAGAGGGTGTTCTATTTATCACCTTGTCCTCAGGGTCTCCATGGGACCCGTATCTGTAAATATTTATTAGTTAGATTTAGTAAAACTTCATTAATTGATACCCTAACACCATTGCACTTGAAATATTTAACTTAAGTGAAAAATCAATTTTATGGACTCTCACACATTAATTATCTGCATGCAAATAGGGGCTGCAAATTACGAATAACTGCTACCAAGTTACTGAAGCAGGTCTAGAGGTGTTCTGGTGGAAGATACAGGGCAACAATATGAGTTGCTTTTGGGTGAATATTTATTTTCTGTAATCTTAAAAGACTATTAATTTTTAGAGAGGACAGAGAAACTGTAAAATTTCAGGTCACTATAATTCACTGTGTTCTTTTTGGTCATCTATTTTTTTTTTTTTTAAAAGACAGAGTTTGTGTGTTGTAACTCTGGCTGGCCTCGAACTCACAGATCTGCCTGCCTCTGCCTCCTGAGTGCTAGGATTAAAGGCGTGTGCCACCACCACCCGGCTTTGGTCACCTAATCCATCAGTTCCTAAACTTGTATAGTTATTAGTTTAGTAAAACTATATGGTAAGTGTACTCTGTGCACCAAGTATGTATTACAGGGGTCTACCTTGAAGCCCTCAGAGTCTAGCAAGATAAAGCTTTGATGAGATATGGAGGACAAACACAATAGGAGCCCAGTGCAGGGCAGCACAGGTGAAAAGGGAGGCTCTCAAGGGCCCCAATAAATCATAACAGGCAAATCAGAACTTGAGCAGGCCTTGCAAGATTCTCTTAGGAGAGATGGGGCCCTGTTATGCATGAGTACAGTCGTGATTCATTAAGAGACTGTGTGTCTCTTGGTACTGTCTGATGATTTGCAAGATACAGTGGAAGCCAATGGAAGAGGAATTGGAAGGAGTAGGGGATGAGGCTGGAGTACCAAATTTGGGGTTGAGGTTATATTATTTGAATTTGGAGTCTTCTAGCATTGGGAATCAGTTCTCAAAGACTCCACATCAATAGTTTCCCAGTGTGGAGGGTAGGAGTGCAGGTCAGTTATGTGGCTTGTATGTGTGTGTGTGTGTGAACCCATGCACATATGTGCCTCTCTGTTTCTTGTAGGCAATAGGAACCAAGAGGCAGCAGGTTGATAGTGGTGCCATTAAGCACCAGGGACTGATGAGAGTGTAAGTTTGTGGAAGGAGAAAATAATTGATAGGCAGCTTATATGCAAAGGTAAAGGCCATCTGCATGGAACTTGGATAGTTGTTGGCCCTCAAGGGTGGGAGGACCCTTCTATGGTCTGATTTGCAGCTTTGACTGGCTGACTTACTGGTTTTGAGTTGAGAACTTCCCTTCTCTTCCAACAACCCAACCTGTTCTTTGGAAAAGATCCCTTTAAACCAGTGGTTCTCCATCTTCCTAATGCTGCAACCCCTTAATACAGTTCCTCATGTTGCAGTGATCTCCAGCCGTAAAATTATTTCATTACTACTTCGTGACTATAATTTTGCTACTGTTGTGAATTGTAATGTAAATATCTGATATGCAGATGGTCTTAGGTGATTCCTGTGAGAGGGTCATTCAACCCCCCAAAAGGTTGTGACCTACAGGTTGAGAACCACTGCTTAAACCATACCAGATCTGTGCCCTTTGGTGTGACCTCTCCACTCTACCTCTAGCAGTAACAAGAAACTTGTTGTCAAGGTTGTGTGTGTGTTTTTTCTTCTGTTCCCTGACAGCAACAGCTTCAGCTAGGGTTTGGCCCCCAGACTTTGCTAGTACGAGTCACAAACTGTGCTTTCCCCAGTAGTCGGATCTCTTGAAGCTCCTCTCCTGCCTTAGCTGCAGAGGTAGCAGTGATGGACAGCACCACCATCCATCAAATACGGTACAGAAGTGTGGGTTAACTACCTTATTTTTTGTGTGCAAACTCTGGGAAGCCCAGGGCAGGTGGGAACAGCCCTGCTTTGGGGTGATAGATGCTAGGAAAAGATTTATAAAGGGCCAAAGAGTCAATATGCATGGCAGAAAGAGTTGAAAGCCTTCAGGAGCTGATGTAATAGAGATGATGCACATGAATGAAGGTGTAGGAAATGAGATTGAAGAATGCAGGTACTTCCTGTACACTTTCACACAGGGAATCAGGCAGGCTTTCTGTGTACGATGTATGTTTGTAGGTACATACGATATATATAAAAGTTATATATATATATTTATAAAAGTTCCAGATTTTTGTATTCTTGACAACCTTCTCGTTTTCTCTTATTGTTTTAGTAATTTTATATGGTTTTAAGTGGTATTTCATTGTAGGTTTTTTTGTTGGTGGTGGGTTTTTTTTTTTTTTTTTCGAGACAGGGTTTCTCTGTTGTAACTCTGGCTGTCCTCTGATCACTCTGTAGACCAGGCTGGCCTCGAACTCACATAGATCCACCTGACTCTGCCTCCCCAGTGCTGGCATTAAAGGTGTGCACAACCACCACCTGGCTTTATTGTAGTTTTGATTAGACTTTTCATGTTCTTATTTCCATTTTCATATTTTCTTCTTTGGACAGATGTCATTCAAGTCTTCTGTTAGCTTTGAAAACTGGACTATTTCATTAGTGGTATGTGAAAAAGTCTATATTTTGGATATTGTTCCTGCTTCAGATACAGAATTCACTAATATTTTTCCTTTTCCCTGTATTTCCTTTTCACTCTATTGATAGTTTATTTGGGTAGACAAAGGTTTTTAATTTTGATAGAATCTAATTGATCTATGTCTTGTTTGTTGCTCTGCTTCTGGCATCATATTAAATAAGCCACGATTAGATACAGTGTCATAGAGTTTCTCTCATGTAAAAACGAAACCCAAAATTTTCTGTATAAATTGTGCTAGCCAAAATTCTGTTTTTGAACCTCAAACTTGCTGATACAACTAAGCTTCATTTGTTTTCCCATTTTAGCCTCTATCTTAGAAACTTATTTTGGCTGCCTCTTTATTACCATCTCTTAGAGCATCAGATGGGCTTTCCATGTTGCCTTCATTGTACTGCTTTCAAATATTCTCAAGTCCTTAAAAATGCAAAAACACCATTTAAAGATAAATAAGGCTTAATTTTGATTTGATCAGTCCGCCTGAGAAATTTAAAGATTTGACAGTTGAACATCACAGGAAGAGAATAATTATTTTTGGTTTACGTGATTAATGATGTAACTAAGTAGTTACTCTTCCTACCTGTGATCAGTTTTCTGAAGCAAAAGCAAGGAGCGCTTTGTGCAGTGGTCAGTCAAGGGAGATATCAGAGAGTTGTCGCTCATTTGGAATTAGGGAATGAGAGAAGTATCGGGGTAGGCTTGGCAAGTTTGCTGTGTGATCTGTTGAAGTAAAGTTTATCTCGGGGACATAAGGACGTACCACCAAGAAAAAAATTTAAAAAGCAACATTTATTTTGATTTGGCTTTTACCCTGGATCTACTCATACTCAATAAATTGAGCAGCCCATAGCAACGACTTAGTTTTGACTTTATAAAATGAGATATTGATACAGATAGCTAAACTTTCATTAAGCCCTGCAGGAATACAGGAAGGTACTAAAAGCATTGGTTTTTTTTTTTTTTTTTTTGTTTTGTTTTGTTTTTTTTTCTCATGGGGGGAAAAAAAGAAAGAAGTTTCTGTTTTCTACAGCCAAGATGGAGCCACATGAATAATTAATTCCCAACAAGTTGAGTAACTGATTTTTAGCAAAGGGATAATTCCCTAAAGTTGTAAGGATTCAGGCCAAAAGTATTTTGTACTTATTTCTGAGGGGTGTTGTGGCTTCTGATAGCACTCATATACGGTTTATTGAACAAGTTCCAGGATCTCCTTCAATCCCTAGGTAGCTGTTTTTAGCCCCCCTCTTTTTTGTTGGGGGGGTCTCTGGCTTTTAACTTGTTCAGTGTTAGCGGAGGGTTCTGAGTTTTTGATTTTCAAAGATGCATAATAGGAAAAGGTTTTCAAGTGTTTGTATAAACTTACTGTGAGTATGTTGTATGTCCATGTATTTATGTTATGTGAATTGCATTCAATGAATTCCAGGTGGCTGTAAAGCAAATGATTAAAGTGTGTGTCTATATGGAATTTATATTATGAACTTTTGGAAGGGCTCTAGAAATGATTTTTTTCTATATGATTTTTCTCTGAAGATGAGTTTATTAAAAAGAAAAGTACATGTATTCCATTCATCTTGTTTATCTGTAGCCTAAATGTATTATCTGTAGCAGTGAATTAGAAATATACATATAAAAACAACTTTAAATACAAGATTTTGATGTACTACATATATGACCATTGAATTTTGAGATATTTTCATCACTGGAACATATAAATAATGTCACCACCTGATTCTTTCAGCATTGATCACTCGCATATGAAAACTTTAAAAAATAAAAAGCAGACCATTTCCCTATCCTGTCAGATGACATGTGTTTTTGATCCTGAGAATGGAGGGTTTCCATCAGACTCCTCTATCTGAAATCTCTGGATCTATTTCCTCCTTTGCCTGGACTGCTGTTACTGGTAGTTGGTATTATTTAATTATCTCTACATTTTAACTGTGGTGTTTACCTCTAATATCACTCCAGTCAGTAAGTGATTCATTGCATCTGAAACTAAACAACAAGGTTTGGCAGGAAAGGGACAACGTGTGGCAGATGCATTTGGACTTAGCAGGACAATGGCTTTGAAAGTGGTCTCTAAGAGCTCAGAAATGCAATTATGTATTTATGACTGTAGGAATAGGTACCGAAATGGCTGGATCATGATGAATTTCATGAAAGATGCTGGGGATTTGGAACAACATGACTGGTAGATACTAGCAAAGCATCTATCACATAGGGAACAGGCAAGCTTTCAAACTCCAGATATTTGAGATTTCATCCCAGTTAGAAAATTCAACTGTCTGGGTTTATGCATTTCTGAAATAAGGCTAGTAAACTTTTGGAGTCCGCTTTGACTGGAAAAATCATGTGCCTTCTGTCTTACCGGAAACCCAGCAATATCCACATGAATGCTTAATAAAACACAATGCTGCTGACAAGCGATCTGCAGCACTCTTCTTCCCCTTTTCCTTCCCTCCAACTTCTTCTATGCCTCCTTTCCTTTCCAAATGAATGATCTCTTCTTTATCTGTTAGTGTTACACACATACGAATATGCACGTATGTATCTGCAACCTATCGATTCTATTTATTGTTGCTCATATGGACACGCGTCCTGGGCTGATCACTTGGGGTTAGACAACCTATGTGGGAGCACTTCTTCTATGGGGTGGGGCCGTGTGTGATTTATCCTTTTTGTACTGACATGTCTGATGTTATGTGGATCTTGACCAGGCCACCATATTGCTGAGATTTCGTGGATCTATTTCCATGTCACGTCGAAGCAGCAGGTCCCCTGGGCTTCTGGCTATTATTACCTTTCAGCCACTGAACTTTAAGTGTAAGGGTTGTGTTACAGATTTATCAGTCAGAGTAGACACTCCACAGTCGCTTATCCTTTATATTTTGTCTGGTTTATTTAATCCCTTCAGGAAACAATACTCAAAAAAGAATGGTGCTATTATCACCTACAATCAAATAGTGTCACAAATAATATCATATGTGAGTTTTGATACATTCTCCTTTTCTTGAAGGGCACATATTATGGCTGTACTTGGCATCAGGAGGATTTTGACTTTCTTAACATCAGCTCGAGAGAGGTTGTAAAACTTTTGAAATCCTTGTCACTTACTGTGTAGCATTTGTAGTCCTAACTGTGCCTGAACAAATGAAAGGCCCGTGTCAGCTCTTAATTTGCACTTCTTGGCACCATAGATTCAGAAGTTTTATGTTTTATTTTCTGTGTGTGTGGAGTCATTTAAGATGTAAGAACAACCTGGCCTTCTGCCTGATATCCTGGCTTCCAACATGACCTTGTTATAAACCATTTTTTGGAGTAACTTCCGGAAAGAGGGAGCAAAGCAAATGTCTTTTATTTTTCTTTATTTTATTTTACTTTTGTGTGTGAAAATTATTCTCCAAAAGAGGCCTTTATGGCAGCAGAATAAGGTTTTACTGATTCTTAGCCAATGGCTAAGTATGTCCCAGTTTGATAGGTCAGAATTCTGGACAGAGTAGCTGAGCTCTGGCCTCTAGGTCTCCTAAGACTGAAGTCATGGTGATAGCTCAGCTACATCCCCATCTAGAGCTCTAGTCATCTTCTAGGTGCATGTAGGCTGTCTGCTGAGGACAGTTATTTGAGTCTGGAGGAGTTGGGTCCTTATTGTCTTGCTGACTTTTGGCTAGGGACTATGCACAGCTCCTACAGGCTTCTTTTGGGTCCCAGCCACATGGTCCCAGATGATAGTAGTCCCTGCTTTTGGGTCCCAGCCACATGGTCCCAGATGATAGTAGTCCCTTTCAGGGCCTATGGGAAAAGGCCCTCTTGCAGACTTCCCTGAATAGATCAAAATTCATCTCACTGTTTAAAAAAATATTTTTAAGTTAGCATATGTGAAATTGGCTCATTTTATGGCATTTCAATCCATGTAAATAATTACACATAGGTATCCATGGATATTGTATCACTTTCCCTTTATCCCTCTTGTACTCTCCATATATGCTCCTTTCCTTCCATTGCCCTAAAGAATCTCTTGTCTGCTTTCATATCATACATACATATATACATACATACATACATAATAGTCTGCTTTTGAGAGAAAGCATGTGATGTTTGTCAGTTTCCTCCTCATTATCCTCTCATTTTTTCCTTCCACCATCTTGACTCCCCTTCAGAACGATCTCTCTCTCTCTCTCTCTCTCTGTCTCACACACACACACACAAACACACTCAGACACTCTATATAATATATATTATTTATATATATTATATAATTATATATTATGTATACTAACCCTATAATGTGTGTGTTCATAAATATGTACAGATAAACACACACACATGACATAGATTCCATATGTGAGAAAAAATGTGGTATTTGTCTTTCTGAGTTTGATTTATTTTACTTAACATATTGGTCTTCAGTTCCACCCATTATCACCAAAATGAACATCTTTTTTTTTTTCTCTCTTTCTCTCTTTCTTTCTGTTTCACTTTCCCTCCCTCCCTCCCTCCCTCCCTCCTTCCTTTCCTTCCATCTTTCCTTCCTTCCTTCACTCTCTCTCTTTCTCTCTTTCTCTCTTTCTCTCTTTCTCTCTTTCTCTCTTTCTCTCTTTCTCTCTTTCTCTCTTTCTTTCTTTCTTTCTTTCTTTCTTTCTTTCTTTCTTTCTTTCTTTCTTTCTTTCTTTCTCTTCTATCTTTCCATTGTATATACCCACATTTTATCTGTTTATCTGTTAACTGACACAAAGCTTGGCTGTTGTGGACAGTGTTGTGATAAACATGAGTGTACATGCATCTCTAATGAATGCTGACTTAGATTTCTTTCTTGTACACCCGCTAGTATGGTATCATTGGATCATATGGTAATTCTCCTTCTAGTTTGTAGAGGAACCATCCACGTTGATTTCTGTAATTGCTGCATGATTTTGCATCATGCCCCTGAGTTGCATACAGGTGTTCCTGTTTCCCAAGATTCTTGCCACTGTTTGTTGCTATTGTTTTTGTTCTCTATGAAAGCAATGCTGATTGGGATGAAATAGAATGTCAGTGTAGTTAGAATAGTGTGTGTGTGATGTCTATGTGTATAATATCCACATGTGTATGTGTGTGTGGAGGCTAGAGGTGAAACTTGGATGCCTTCCTCTATTGGTCTCCACCTTATTTTTTGAGTCAGAGTCTGACTCTGAACCCAGAGCTTGCCAATACAATTAAACTGGCTGGCCAATAAAGCCTTGGTATGCTCCTGTCTCTGCCATCATAGCCCTGGAATTACAGCTGCGAGATACCATGCCTAGATTTTTATGTTGGTTCTGGGGATCAAACTCAGGTAGGTCCTCATGCTTGAATAGCAAGCCTTTTACCAATAAAACCATCTCCCAGCCCCTCAAAGCAGTTTTAATTTACACATTCCTTGATGGCTAAGGTCTAGGTAGTGGGGTGTGTGTGTGTGTGTGTGTGTGTGTGTGTGTGTGTGTGTGTGTTGGGGTGGGTCCTGGGGCATGTTGAACTTCTGCTAATATAGATGTTATGTTTGAGTTTGAGTAGATTACTAGACTCAGCCTTTGTGGAATCATCTCTCTCCTGCTGGTGTGGCTGGCATTTGTTAATATTTTCTTATGTCCACATTTTTCACTGTGTCCAGGAAATGGGCCCAGTCTGGGTTAGTGTTGATCCTGGAGACTTTTCTGAGACTTTCTTTGCTCTATTTTCCTTTAAGAGACTCAGGACTGGGATATTCCTTAATGACTTCATCCCATGAAGTCATCTGAAATTTGGATGAATGCCCAGCTTTGTGATCAGTATTTCTCCAAGCTGGGGGTCATTCCTGATAGAAAGTCTAGAAGACTTAGGCATGTCTGCCTATGATCCAAATGTAAGGAATTGTTGTGTGGTGTCTTTTAGACCCAGAAATGGGCCTTGTTAGTTCCTTGCCCTCTGTGAGCTATGGACAAAATTCCTCCAAAGAGGTGAGAAGAGAAAAAGAGGAGTAACCACTAAAGGGACTCAATTTGTTTGTGTTAATCGGAGCCTTGCTCAGTCTCCTAATTGATTGTTCACTGTAGCCATTCTTTTAGCCTAGGAGGCATATGTAATCAACTTTTGTTTATTTCTGAATTTTTTCCTTTTGCCCTTGAGGAGATCATTATTTCTATTGTATAAAAATGGTAGCCTAAACATTGGAAGCAATTAGAACAGATGGCAGTGAATACTTCCGTGGGAAGAGACACTGATGCTTGTAAACTTGATTTCATTCTTTGGGCTTCCTCCTTCCTCCCTCTGCCATGACACATTCATTTGCTTCCTTTCAGGTACAGAGGGGACACAAAAATGAAAAGGAAAAAAAAAATGCTTCCCCTGGTGTATGAAACTGAGAAGCTGTCAAAAGCTTGTAGCAGGGAAAGTGTGCTCCTGTGTATTCAATCACTGAAATTAAGTGTTTTCGAAGGCAGTGCAGTCACGGGTCCATTGCATGGGGAAATAACATGTTGTAGTCTATCACTTAAAATGTTAACCTTGTCTCTTACTAGTGACTGCAAGCAGAAACATGTGCTGCACGCTCGCTGGTTAAATGGCAGTGTGTCAGCTCTGTGAAAAAGGCTAGCATGTATCTGTCAATCTTCAGATTTGGCTGTGTGTGTGTGAATGCAAACACATGCACATTCATATACACATTCACACGTACACCTACTTACCTTTCTGTGACTTCCCAAGACTTAACTTGCCGTTTACTTACTAGAAAATAAGAATTAATTTCTAGCACTTAAGAATATATTCTTTACTATGACATCTTTATTTATAGTCTTCAGATTCTTTAATAAAGAGTTACATTTACTTATATTTATCTACGGAAAGTTCTATTTCGAATGTACTTCAGCACTATTGAAATGTACAGATACTAGAATGAACACATTATAAGTACCATCCTGATAGTATAAGTTACAGTATATTAGCCACCCACTAAGCCTAAGAAATTAGCATGACAAATATTTTACATTTTACAAGTCATATTGTGACCTGGGAAGAGCCATAAGTAACACATACGTGCATTGCTAAAGCTGTATGCCAATATAAAACCAAATAGGGTACGTTTGGGTTTTAGACTGTAGCCTGTATATCATTATGTATGATTGAATATTTCCTGTAATTCTTTCTCCTATGACATACTGAAATTTGATATCCACTAGGTCATTCCTCAGTGTTTCTCACTGCATCTGCAGGAGTGCTCTGAAGCTGCAAATGCAGGACCTTCCTCCCGGCGGCCCCCCCTCCCCCAGCCTTGAGGTCCTGACAGGCTGCCTGTCCTTGCTCTACTATAGTCAAACCCATTCCTTAGGGTCACTCCCCACTCCATTAGCCTCTGGCTCACACTCAGTGTTTCGACTTCAATCTCTTATCAGAGTTATGTAGCCAGTCACTCAATGTCAATAGTTCTTGCCACCACCCTGACATTTCTGATCTACTTTACCCTGTATTCTTTCTTTCCTTTCAGGGCAAACTATTTATTTTATATATTTATCTGTGATCTTGCTAGAAAGTAAGCTCCATGCCATCAGGGGTTTGCTGTGCTTTGTGCTTAGACCAGTGCCTGAGGTGTAGTGTGTGCCCAATAAATACTTGTTGGATGTAGGGATCTATCACTCCTGAGTGGTACACAAGGAGTCTAAAGGGAGCCTATGATTATTAAGCAAGGTAACAACTGCTGAGTGAACTCAGTAAATCTTAGCTCTGATGTTGCTATTTTTTTTTTAAAAGATTGAACATTAAGTGGAGAAGGTATTACCTTCCTGTACTTTTTGATTGTTTGTTTGTTTGGAAGAATAATGACCCTGAGAGTAAAATGAATAGTGCCATGCCTGGGACATTAGAGGCATTCAATTACCAGCAAGTGAAATGATCTTCAGACTTAGAATTCAGAAGAAGCATTGTTAGAATAGATATGAAGATTCAAATGGAGGAGAAGATGAGGTTCTGTGAATTTATTTTGCTTGTAGACTGAGATATTCCTCTGAAACTCAGAAGTGTTAGTAATTCATATATGTAAAGTGTTGAACTGGTAGCAGCAATTTTTAAGAAATCATGAAGATTGGGAGTTTGTATAACCAATAGAGGAGGTAAAAATTGCCCAGTTTTCTGTGGAAGAGAAAGACTGGATTGGACATAGGCACAAGTTTCTGACAAGAGATTCTATTGATGTTTCTCTGAGTGGTTGAAATGTTAGGTACGTAGAAAGACTTTCTCATGCCATTTTCTCACCATAGAAGGGTGCCAAATACCACAAATGGAAAGAGATCAAGGGCCCAAAGGACTCCAGGAAGGATAAATTATGACAAAAATTTAATTTGCTTTGTATTCTTCAGAGAGCGAATAGGTTACAGGTTGAGGTTCCATTAGTAATCTGGAATGTTCAGGTAATTGGCTTTTCTACTATGAGTATTGTTTTGTTTCACAGTCACTAAAATGATCTTAGATTGTGCTAACTTGTTATCAGTGTTGAGCTTAGAAAAAAAAAAAAAAAGAAGGGACAATTAATTCATAGTATTTCACCTCTGAGGCCATCTCTACCAGCTCTTCTGAGCCTCTTGCATCTTTGGCTGTGTTTTAAGTATTGGATCCATCACACTTTAATTCTCTTGCCATTCGTCTTTTTCTCGGTGATAATATAAGCACCTGGCAAACAGGAAGGAGGTCATATATTTTGGAGAATTGTCTTCCCACAAACTCACACAAATGTTTGGAGTTTTAATTGGCCAACAGTTCTAATATCACTTAGCAGTATAATGCAATTGTTGGTCTAGTCAATTGGTTAGACGGCCGTAACTGTTATTTAACAAGTGGCATGAAGATAGTAATTTATTCAGGTAGAAAAAGCAAGAAAAAAATCAGTGAAAAATGGAAAATATTACTTAATACAAAATGCTTTGTTAATTAGGAAATGTGTAGATCTACAACCCACTAATTAAAAATCTATGAGTGATATTTATGCCAGCAACATCAAAGGATTATTTCTTTGTACCATGATGAATGATGTATCAGATGAAAAGGCAAATAAATTTAGCTTCATAAGAATTAAAAACGTTCCTTAGTGAAGAAACTCTGGATGGAACTTAAACTTTTTCGTCTTATCAAATTATTATGATTATTTAAATTGCAGTGTAGTTATTAATAAACACAAAGCAGAACTGGCCATTTATTTCTTTTAAAGCTTTTTTTGGGGATACTCATGGTGTGCCAGGCATTGTGGGTACTGGGACATAAGAAAAGCTAAGAAGTGCTCATGAAGCGTCTTCACAGTCTACTGTGACCAGGCTTGAGTATGAACATGTGAACAGTGTACTATATGGTGATAAGAGCTATGGAAGGACTAAAGGAGGGCGAAGGGTAGAGAAACATACTGGCCTCAGGGACCTGTCTTTTCCATTTCCCAGACTTGCGTGTTGTGCAAGAAAGCCTTCTGGTGAGGCGTCTGAAAGATCCTTCCTTGTCTTTGTCAGTTGGATGTGACCACAGAGATTCCCTTGCCCTACCTCGTCTGTCACCCTAACTCAGTTCATGCACTCAAATAGGTCCTTCCTTTGCCTGATGTCCCAGCTTGCTGATCAATGACTTCTTTCAAGACAGCTCTAGTGGAGTTGCGAGTCCATTTAAGGTGACAAGAAAGATTTGCAGACATTGCACATTCCCCGAAGTTCAGAGAAGTGCTGACATGCACGAAGAAGAAAACAAATTACAGAAGCTTCCCAGCCAAGGCAGGAAACTTTTTTACTTTTTGTTTACTTATTTAGGTTGATTTTGTTGTTTATTTGGGGCTGGACATATGGAAATAAAGATTTGAAGGCTTGTTCTTTTTTTTTCTTTTTTTTCCCTCTGCTTTATGCTTGTAAGAAATGTTTTACTTCATCTGCAGAAGTCTGGGCATCTTGCAAACTATAGAGGAAAGAGCTTGTCTTAGGTGGAAGTGAGGCCTACATTGACCTATGAGTTATATATGGGACAGAGGGCGTTGTTTCAACCAGAAACATCCTACTGATATTAACAGAAGGATTTCATGTGTATTGGCAAATATCCTTATCTTAATGCTGTCGGCATTGATTTCTTAATTGGCTGAAGAAGTGGTGGATTAGAGGATGAATATATTGGATGGTGGGCCATCTCCATTTGCCCACTGGCCATTACCCTGAGATTCTTGTATTGGGATTGCTCCTGCCAGCACTGTCAACTGTAAAAATGGAGAACTACAATCCTTAGGGCAACAGGCTTGCCAGCATGTGTTACAATGAGATTTTGCAATCATGGACAAAAATAATTCTTCTTCTCTAGGTTCCTGTTAAATAGTTGAGGCCACATCCACATTTTTTGACTTTGACCTTTGAGTACTTAGTCGCTGTTTTATACACAAGCATGAATCATCAATATTTACATGATTCGTTATGCCAAGGAGAAATTTGAGCTCCAAGCTGCTTGAGGCCTTGAATCATTAACGCTGATATTTATTTGATATCCACCACATTGAATAGAGAAACTTAAACGAAGTAAAACTGGAAGAGGGTATCATAGGGAAAATGCAGAGAGTTGGAATCTCCTTTTCTAGCATAGAGGCTCTCTCCAAGTAGAGCTAACAAGCAGGAAAAGGGATATGAAAGAGCACAGGCCAAACATAGTGGGTTGAGAGAATGCAGGATTTTTTATAATTTAGGTTCAGACAACCATTTGTTCACACATTGTATGAGAAAGGCATGTGTACACGTGTGTGTATGTGTGCATAGTGTACTTGTAGTATGTATACTTGTATTCTCAGTGTGTAGTGTGTAGGGGATATTATGTGTGGTGTGTGTTCATGTGTATCTCTGTGTGAGTGTATGTAATGTCCATAAAGCCTGTGTGGATTAGCAGATGCAATAGTAATTTAATAAGTCATGTCAACAATTTATATTGAGACCGTTCTTTTTTTTAGCAGAATGAGGCATAACAAGGACCAGAAATTAATCCCTTTCCTCACATGAATAAGTTCAAAAAAATGATAAATAAATGTAGAAGGAGCTCTATGATGTCTTGCCAGAATGTTAAGGAGGAAGAGTGACTGGAGTGGAGTTTTGAAAGACACAGTTATATGGAAGGATGTTGTACTTGAGCAAAGACAGACATGGACGCAATAATGGGGTGAGCCATGCAACATTTTAGGAAGAACATCCCAAGAGAGGACAGAGGAGTACAAGTCCTCAGATGGGGAATTTTCTCCAGTCTCTTTACTATGTTGAAACAGCATTTGAGCCTCTGTTTCCTCAGCCCCAAAACGGAGATAACCACCTTTGATCTTCCCATCCCCCGGGCTGGGACTGACTGGAACAGTTTCTGAAAAGCTGCCAGGCCAGGCTCACTCCAAGCTGAATAACAGATATCAGTGCTAATTGTAGCAATTTAAAAACGTTCTCAAATCGATGGGAGACACCATGGAATTGTTTTTCCTTTGATGGCCTTAAGTACCTAATTAATGTCTGGTTGATCCAGATATTTTCACTGTGTGTCACGAGCTCTTACTTCCTTTGTAGTTCTGTGGCCAGCTATGGATCTGCTTACCACACTAACATATAAGACTGTTGATGACTTCATGTGCCTTCAAGTCCATCCCATACCTCCCTGCCTGACTCGGTTGTGTCAGGTGACAGATATCAGCCCCAGTGTTGTTTAGGAGGAAATTCCTTGGTTCCTTTTGTTTGTTTTTCTCTTCTTTTCTCCTTCCTTCCTTCCTTCCTTCCTTCCTTCCTTCCTTCCTTCCTTCCTTCCTTCCTTCCTTCCTTTCTCTCTCTCTCTCTCTCTCTCTCTCTTTCTCTCTCTCTGCCAATGTCTCTCCTTCTGGCCCTTCCCTTGATTAGACTCTGAAGCCAGATTGTCATCTGGGGTCACCACAGTGACAAGTGCCTCTCCTCTACCTCCTGAACTTTTGATTCCTAGCCTAGCTTTGTGGTGGCACTGAAGGGGGTGGGGTGGGCTACATTTGATCAAGTGCTGGGCTGACAAACACTGTCTGAGATGTCATCTGTCAAGTGAAAGGAAGGAGTTTGCTACAGCTGTTCTGTTGCTGGCCCAGAATCAAGCCCTTCCAGCTCTTTGAGTGAGGACTCACTCAGATGACAGTGCAGAGATCCTGGTCCACCCGGTTTTGTAGCTGATGTGGCTATCTCAGTCTTTAGTTTCTTCCCAGTTGCCCCCTGCCTGCTTGCCTGCCTTTCCTCTTTCTGTCTTGGCATGAGTGAAATAAAGTAACGTAGGCCTGGTGTTGCAGGCTTGGACTCCGAGCTTTTTAGGAGATAGTTTTGGAAAAATGGTAAGTTCCAAGGCAGCCTAGGTAACTTGTTAAGAACCTGTTTCAAAATAACATATAAAGATGGGGCTACAGATACAGTTCAATAGTAGAACACTTGCTTAGCATGTGGAAAGCTCTAGGTTCAACCCCAGCTACCATGAAATTATACTGCATATCATTATAAGAAGTTACTATTATTTTGGTTTTACTTCACTACAGTTATTTCTGTGGTGAGATCTTCTGGAGAGGGAGACTTAGTTCTCTCTCTTCTGGTCACCATAGTGACGCAGCTATTGTGGATTCCAACAGTGTTCAAACACTCCATCTGTACCCTCTTTTTATTGCTATACATTCTGTTTGCATTTCTGAAATTGTGGAAAACCTTAGACTTTTATTTCTCCGTTGTAGATGAAGAAAATGAAAAGCCATGCTTTATCCAAGCCCAAAGCCCCTTCGTGATTAGGTTAGGTCTACATCTTGGAACTACTGACCTAGAGTGTCAGCATATACTTTAGAAAATATAATTTAGAAAATATGCTTCCCCTTCTGGAAACAGCATTTTCTATTTTATGTCTCAGAAATACTCCAGGGCACAATTCTCTATGTGAGTATAATTACTAGCACTGTAAATGTGCACTCCCCTCTTAATGACCATCCCCCATCTTCCTCTAGCCTACCATGAGAGGACCTCTTAGGTGCATCCGTGTACAAATCAGGCTCTTCATTTGGAGTCTTGGTATGACAGTGACTATACGGAGGCATGAACTTGCCAATGCTTTACCTGGGAGAAAATCACCTTTTCTATTCCAATAGTAAATATTTATCTTTCCAGTAGCCTGAGAACTGCATATGACATGTGCTAAGCCTCTTGTATGTGCTAACTTCTGCTATGACTCATACATTTTTGCTTTTTTAAAGAATGTGGCTTGATGTCACATCATTTTAAAGGATGTGACTAATGAATGAACAAGAAAATTGGAAGTTCTGAGGGGTGAGCTGAAGGCTGAGGAGATGAGAGGCTGAATCTCCTTAGCCCTACCCTTTGACCTTCATTTAAAATACTGGGCTATTCACTTGCCTAAGGTCAGTCTGCCTCTTACTTGTGCAGGTGTGGGCTATGTTCAACATAACATACTAAGCACAGAGGAGAAGAAACAATAATATATACATATAAAGTCACATGGGAGGGTAGATTCAAGCACTCCGGAAGAGGAATGTTCCTATAAAACCGGGACCCTTGGTTGCAGAGCCAGTGAAAAATGATACCAGTTACATAAAGCAAAATGCCACCCATAGAAGTGATCATTTAAATTCTCTCTAGTCCAGGCTATTTATGACTTTTTGAGAAAATAAGACATGGAATCA
Source organism: Cricetomys ansorgei (assembly GCA_026225945.1). Classification (NCBI taxonomy): domain Eukaryota; kingdom Metazoa; phylum Chordata; class Mammalia; order Rodentia; family Nesomyidae; genus Cricetomys; species Cricetomys ansorgei. The sequence goes on along the minus strand of JAMJFZ010003581.1, from coordinate 7,749,708 downwards.
ACCTCGCCTGTTAGGTACAAGAAAAAGAGGAAAAATTCTAGGAGCCGAGCTCAGAGACGTAGCTTACCTTCCTACAAATTTTTCTTCCATTTGAGTTAGTTGTCCAAGGAAAAGAGGGTGACTGATATTTTCTGAAGCGTTTCGCAGTTTTCACTGAGTGACCATTCCTTGAAAGGTTTCTATTTCATTGCTATCATTGCTTTAAAAATCAAACCAGATCCATCTCTTTTCCAGAGCAACTTTTCCTTCCAGTTCTGCCGGAGGTGGTCCAGGCCTCACAGTTGGTTTCCTAAGAGGGTGCCACAAGATGGCGACAACGTCACGGTGGAGACCGGTCAACTGCTTCTGCTCGATGTGAACACAAGCGTCCTGAACTCACTGCACATTAAAGGTCTGCGGAGCTCGAATATCAAGTAACATTTCTCTCTGTGATTCTGCCACTCAGGGAGCAAGGGAAAGGTTCTGGAGGAGTTCCAACATTTGATGATTGAGGATTTATTCAGAAACCAAATTGAGACTTTTTTTTTTTATGAAAGGGAAGAAATGGTCAGAGGGGTTCAAAGTAAAAGACAGTCCTTTTGGACTCTTTTAAAACTCCGGGCTTAATTATTTTAACTTTTTTCAAAAACAAGGAAGTTAGCGGTGTTCTCAGGGAGCAGCTGCCTTGCCCAAGCCCTTTGTAGTCATGCTTATCCAAGGAGCCCCCACAATACAGTAAAACGCCTTAAAATTGGTTAATGCTGCTGCCTTTGAAATCCTCTGCCAAGAAAGCAATGTCTTCCTTCCTCTACCCTGTTGTGGTTTTGACTTCTGGGTCCCACGGAAAGTCATATAAATAGGCTTCCTTCGTACAAAACCATCCATATAGCTCTAGGCTGTAGGAAGTTGGAGGAGCTTGAGAATTTAAATTTTGACTCATCCACCATGTGGCTAAGTCAGTCATTTCAACTCCTTGTGTATTTATTTTCTTATCTGTTAAATAATAATGAAACACACTGCCTACTTCAGGGGTGATAATAAGAAATAATTATTAAGCGACTTTGCTCACTGTCAAATAAAAATTGTATGGGAGACATGTTTAGTTATTATATAAACTAGGTATGGATGCTTATAAAACTTGAGGCCGAAACACCAGTGCTTACTACAAGTGCCTTGAACACCAGTGCATGTATGCACTCCTGTAGAGTAAGAGTATATCCACACAGTCAAACCTTTGGAGGAGGAGTAGCTAACGTACTTTTGATATCTGTTTCTTTTTCTTCTCTTTTCTTTTTTTTTTTCTTCCACCTCCTCCTCATCCTCCCCTCCTCTTATTCTTATTGTTATTCTTACTTCTTTTTTGTTTTTCAAAACAGGGTTTCTCTATTGTAGCTCTGACTGTCCTGGAACTCACTCTGTAGACCAGGCTGGCCTCGAACTCACAGAGATCCATCTGCTTCTGCCGCTGCCCTCCCACCCCCCAAATGCTGAGACCACTACCTCCTGGCTTTGATATCTGTTTCTTACAGACACAGTCAAGTGTTTCTGATCAGTTATTGTGGCATTCTGTATTCTGTAAGCTTCCTTTATTTTTCCTTGGGTCCCAGGAGAGAAGTTTTCTGTCAAGTCAGCTAATTAGTGCCCTTTAAGAGGGAGAATGTCAATCACATTGTATTTGTGTTTTCTTTCTTTCATTGTGTTTTCTCTCTGTATATATGTATGTATGTATGTATGTATGTATGTATGTATGTGTGTATGTGTGTATACATGTATGAATGTAGTATGCATGTGTTCATGTATGCCGATCTGCTCATGGGGAGTATGCATGTATGATGTATGTATGTATGAATGCAGCTTAGTGGCTATAGGGAATATATATGTATGTTTTTGGCTTAGTGGTCATGTGGAGTTTGTATGTATGTATATATGTATGTGGCTTAGTGACTCTGTGGAGTATGTATGTATATATATATATACATACATATATATATGTATGTGTACATGCATGTGGCTATGGAGAGTATGTATATATGCATGTACGTATGTATGTGGCTTAGTGGCTAAGGGGAGTGTTGATCTATCAGTCAATGTGAATATCCTGAAGACTAGAAATGACAAAGTAAAATTAGAGACTTAGAACTGCATCTCAAAAAGTTTTCATTACTAGGCTTTAAACTGGGATCATTCCCACAGAACCCAAATTCTTCCAGAGTATGGGGTACACTGCAGCTTCTCAAGGGCCTTGGCCAGTTGTTGGTACCATCATTTGGTATTAAAAAAAAGAAACTTTCCAACTCAAAGTCTTGGATTTCTAAGTCTAGTCTCTGGATATATGCTTATTTCCTAGTAACATTTAATCAAGAAATTGTGTTGAAAGGACAAGATATAAAAGAAGAAGCATCAGAGGGCATTGAAGGGTAGGAGGAAGGAAGGAACAAGTATGAAGCTTCTCTCTGGGGATTCAGAAATGCAAATATCCCACGTGCTTTATCCCCACTTATGATTTCCCATGATCTTCTTAGTTTAGACAGTAGTTCACTCTTGGGTTATGTAAGATCAATTAACTGTATTTGGAAGGGCCGATTCTCTCTCATTCTGGGGAAGAGAAAGGCTGGTTAGAATGGAAGAATGAGAAGTGGATATCATCTTTTGTACAAACAGTATACAGGAGTTCTTGGCAGGGAGGAGAGTTGCCTTCAGAGAAACTGAGATTTTTATCATAGAGACAGATGTGAGTTGTGGATCTAGAAATAATAAGAACAATAAGAAGGCATGTATCAAATTTTGCTCAGCAGATAATTTGTAAATGCTTATTAAGTGACCTGAGAATTCTCTGTGATACAAAAAAGTGAAGAAAACTATCAATACTTAATGCCAGTAACAAGAAATATTACCTAAGAGAAAATAACTAGGAGAGTAAATATGAAAGATGGAAGTTTCTAGTTCTAAAGCAGTTGATAGGTACAGGCAGTGATGTGTAATGCAGAATGAGTAGGTAGGTTGGTTAGGGTATATGATTAGAGTTGAATTATGGAGAGGATTCAGAGCATACCATTCTTGAGGTGTGAGAAATGGCTCATGTCTGTAAGATGCTTGCTGTGCAAGTGTAAGAATCCAAGTTCCATTTCCAGAACCTGGCAAGAGTGCCAGGTACGGTGACATGTACTTGTGAACCCAGTGCCAGGGAGACATATACAGGCAGATCCCTGGGGTTCCCTGGCCAGCCAGTCTAGCCTAATTGGTGAGCTCCAGGGCATGAGCCACCCTGTCTCAGTGAAAGTACGTAGCATTTCTGAGAATAACATTCAAGATCGACCTTTATATATACCCACATCCACACGAACATGCCCACATGTTCTCACACATGTACATCCACATGCATAAACAATGCATGCCATTTTTTCCCAGACTTGTGCTTTTATCACATGGATAATCAGTTGGAGGAACTTCACATCACATACTGAGATTACATGTTTCTAGTGCCCCACCTAATGAGAGACTTTACTCTTTGTTTCACATACTATAACCTATCCACCAGTGATTCCTACCGTCTTAAGCCCCATGAGGAGTTTCATACATCCACTCTTGCATCGGTACCATGTTTTTAGACCTGATCACTGTAATTTCTGTGCCTGAATTACTATAAATTGCCTCTAAGTTGCTTCCAGAGCTTCTAGTGTTTTGTGTTCTTATTAGCAGAAATCAAATTTCGTTTGAGGTTACAAGACAGCTAAAATGCTGTGTGCTTTGGCTTCCTTTGTAGGTGGGCATAGTTGTGCTAACACCTGGCCAGTGAGATCCAAGAGGAAAGATATGTGGGGAATATGGGAAGCATCTTAAAGTAGAGCTGATGTAGTAGGAATTTGTAATTTGTAATTTGTAGTAGCATATTTGTAATTCCTTCATTTCATTCCCATTTCCTGTTTCATAAACGTGACAGCTAAATCAGCCAGTGTTTTAGATTGTTAGGTGATTTGGTAAGGATGGGGAAGATGGAAGATGAGAGGAACTCAGGATCTTGATAATTCTGGAGTTGCCATGATAGTTTCAGACTGGCCATTCTTAAAACTTGTAATAGTTCATTCATTCTTTGAGATTTTCATACATGCATACCATGAATTTTGATGCTACTCATCCCCAACTCCTTGCTCTAACTCCTTTCAGATCTAATCCCCAAAGCATAACCCCTCCCAACTTCCTGTTTTAATAAGCCTCTGAGTCTAAGTAGACAGCCCATAAGAACATGGGTATGGGACTATCCACTGGAACATGGTTGACCTACTTGGGGATATAACCCTGAAAAAAACTGACAGTCCCTCCCCTCATAGCCAGCAGCTTTCTATAGCTCCTGAGATGGGGTGGGTGCTTATCAGCATCTTCCTACTCTATGAAGGAGTAATTCTATTTTTGATATCACCTCTTTGGATGGAAAATTAGATTCCTTGTTCTGAAGTCATTGCAGTTAACCTTTTGTGCTGTGTGCTAAGGTTAACTATCAGTGTTAGCTCATGCCTTCTAAACATACGTCATATCCGATTGGATGTACGGACACACATATGAAACATATGCTCACATATACATAGATGACATATACAGACACACAAAAATGTGTATGCACATGTATTTATGGGTTCTCAACTGCATAAAATCCTTTATTAAGTTATTTTTTTTGCTTCCTACAAATGTTGAGAAATGTCTTTACTGGTAAAGAACTCTAGCATTCAATAAGTGGTCTATATTCTTTAGCTCAATTTTGATCCATAGTGTGTATGGAAGCACTGAGGGATAGCAAAGAACTCCTCAGTATGTGATAGACTTATCATCACTGCCACCAACAGCAGCTCAAATCTCTGAATGTCTCTTATGGCCTTTATTTTTTATAACCATGCATAAAAAATCAGAAAAAGAGCTGAATAGAATTTTCTTTAATTTTCTCATTCCTTCTACAGACTGAGATAAAATCTCAGGTTCCAGGGAAGAATAGTTTCTTCCAAAGACTTTAGGGAACAAAACCCAAAGTAATATGGTATGCGTGTATGTAAATGAGCAGGTGGGGGGCAGAGTGTCCAAGTCAGCTTTGTTCCCTTCTTCTTTACATTCTGTGTGGGAGAGCCTCTCACTGAACTTGCATCTATCTCCCTGACTTGGCTAGACTGGCTGGCCAGTGACTGCCTGCATTCTTCTGTCTTTGTCTTCTACAGTGTTGGGATGTCAGATCTACTCTAGCACACGTAGCTTTCCTTGTGGGTGCTGGGGATCTGAACTCAGGTGCTCAAGCCTGCACCGTCAGCCCTTTACCAACTAAGCTATCTCTCCATCCCCCTTCTTTTAATTATTCTTAAATTGTATTGAAGTAAGCCAGATTTTTGTGATCGTGATAAATGATTCCGCTCTAGCTACCTTTATTTTAGTTTGGAGTGCAAACACTTTCATCTGCTGAGCTATTTTGCTACCCCTCTTATTATTTTACTATAACTGGGAAAAAAGATATAACTATTATTTATTAGTCACCTCTACTTCTCTCCAACTCACCGTCTCTCATTTTGCATTTGTTTTTTGTTTTTGTTTTTTTGTATTTTTGAGGCAGAATCTCTAACCAAAGGCAGGACTCTAACTACCTATAGCTGAGGAGGGCTTTGAATTTCTGATCCTCTATTTCCTATTGCTAGGATGGAGAGGGAGCCCTGAGCTTTATGCATGCCAGGTAGGTCCTCTATCAGCGGAGCATATGCCCAACCTCCAAGTTTTCCTTTTTTAGTTATTTGGGATACTGTTAAACACAAAAGAGAATTAATCAGTTATTACTAATGAGATGTGGTAGAAATAGGCATATTGCCTTCATTTCATTAATTATACTTTTTGTTCTTTATGTTAAGATGCCCAATAGCTATAGGCATTTCTGAATTAAAACTTATCATTTTTATTCCAAGCAATTATGAGGAGCAATAAAAACAAAAATGGAAAGTTACCCCTCTCCCAGAGCATTATGCATCCTAGGCAAGGCTCTTCTGCAGTTGAGGAAAAGTTTCTATTTCCTGAATGAGGCAATGAATCCCTTTCTCATCTGGTGGTCAAGCAGCTTGATGTTAAGTGGCTGAGAGATAATAATTAACTAAGAGTTAATCAGGGAGGATACACTACCCTCATGGTGTAGAGCCGTTATATTTTAGGTATCTCTCTGTGTGTCTCTCACTCATATATACATACAAAAGTCTATGCTAAATATGAGTTGGTGGATACATTAATTTACCTGAGTATTCAGTGTGTATATGTATGTGTGTGTGTGTGCGTGTGCATGTGTGTGTCTATGCACACGTAAATATGTAATTAAAACATTATATTTTAAGCTGTAAATACATAGGCTATAAAGGATGACATTTTGTAGTTTCTTATTTCTCACAATGCCATTTCTTTAAAAGGTTTGATCAGTAACTTGCTTCCAATTCCAATTGCTGCTTAGTAATATACTGCTTGGCCTTAATGTGATTTTCTATTTCTTGGTCTACTGGTGTATACCATGACAGTTAAATGCTTGGCAGACTTTCGAGCCAGAAGGAACCGAATTAGATCTAGGCCATACCATCCACCATCTCTGTGACCTTGGTTAAACTGAGAGCCTCTGTGAGCCTCTGGATTTTCCTTCCTAGAGCAGTACCAGAGTATGATGATTTCAGAAGTCACAGCAATAGCAAGAGCAAGCATTTGTGACTGTTGTGAGGCAGTATTAGCAGGCACTCTCCAGGTCATAGGGGTGTTTTGAGTTAAATGAGGAAGTATTTTTAAAACCATTAGGTTTCGACAGAGCCTAGTCCAGAATAAGAACTCAATTAACATTAGTTGTTTCTTTTGGACCAACGGAGATAACAGGGGAGATGGCTGAGAATCAGACCTAAGTTAAAATTTTATTTACAGATAGCAGCTGCTTCTATATATAAAGCAAACTGGATTACTGAAAGAATTATCTGGATAATAAAGACCTTGAATTGCTTTTGCCTCTGTTATCTTCAGGATGTACACTGAAGTGTTTTTCTTTCCTCTGCAAAAGAAGAAAGGATAGGAGGTGGAAACAGCAGAATCCTCATGTGGCTGCCTCTTTTCTCCTAGTTACTAAGATTTCATGGGTCATATGTCTTCTCTGGTGTATCTGGGGATGTGGTATCATTTCCTCTAAAGTCATTTTTAGTTCATAGTTTTAAGGACAATCTATTAGATTTTTATTTTAAGGATTCTATTAGATTCAGGATTTGTATAGTATAAAAATGATTATTGCTGGCTTATTGAGATGAAGCATCATTTCTTTTAAAAATATAATATGATATTAATTATTTGAGAATTTTATACATAAACATAATGCATTTTGATTATATTCAGTACCCATTACTTCCTATAATTCTGTCTAGATCCAGTCTATACCTTCCAGCCCTTTTTTCTACTTCTTGCCCCTTTAAAAAAAAAAAAAAAAAAAGACTCACTGATGACTTTCCTTCTCCTAGCAGGCATTAAGTGTCAGTAGCTCCTCAGCTGGGATGGAGGCTTGGGGGAGGGGCTCTCTCCTCCATGCTGGAATGTTGACTGGCTTCTTTTGCACAGATCTTGTGTAAGTAGCCACAGCTGCTGTAATCTTATGAATGCAACGCCATACTTGTTGATTCACTGTCAAGTCCATTGTCAAATTTCTTCATCTTCCAAGAAGTCTTGAGGATTTCAGAGTGCAACATTAAGTGCTGAATCCAGCATGTTTTTCTATCCCAGATGTGTTAGTTAGCTATTAGCAGTACTTGAGAGAACAATAGAAATGGAGGAATAATTGTGTCTCACAGTTTGGAGTGTTTGTCTTATTGTGCACAGCACTGCACAGCAGTTCATATATGGTATATGAAAGACAGCGAACAAAGAAGGGGCCAGGGCATGATATAGTCTCCAATATATTCCCCTAGTGACCTACAACTTCCTACAAGGCTCTACTTCGTATGTCTCATCACCTTCCAGTAATGTAAATCCCATCAAGGGATTAATCCATTGCTCAGGTCAGAGTCCTCAGGATCTAATTGTCTTGGTAATGTCCTTGCAAGCACACCCTGAAGTCTGCTTTACTAATCTCAGTTCAATTAAGTTTATAGTCAAGACTAAGCATCTCTCCAGGGAGCTGTATACTTCTTCGCTCCTCATTGATGCTGACTTGGCCTCAGATTCCGCTGTTGTTCCAGGTCCACTTTACAATAGAGCTATCCGGAATGGCAACAAAGAAGGCTTCCCTGATACACCACTTGTTGTCTTTCTGGTTATCAGACCAATCAGTCACTTGACAGATTGCTGTCTGCCTGCAGTATTTGTAGACACCAGCTTGGGTTGAAAGGATCTGAGAACAGGCTGTAATTTTGCTTATATTGAAATACTCTGTATCAATGTTTCTTTCTGGAATAGGATGTCGTAGTCAACACGAGGTATTCTGAAGCTGGCAAAATTTGTTCCAAGTTGGTAAACTTAAAATAATTTACCTATAAATTGCCTATGAAAGAAGACTGAGAAACTTCTTTTCTTGGTTACACCGTAGCTACCCTCCTTGGCAGAGGATGAGATGATAATATGACTCACTGAAGTATGGTCAACAAGCTGGACCCTGGATCGAATCTGAGACAGTCACAGATTCTTCAGTGGGTTTAGATAAGTCTGCTTGCCCTTGAATAATGACAGTTCACTCTCATTTGTAGAAAGAAAAGTAGATTGTAGTATATGTAGTCCTGTGGATGAGGAGCAGTGAAGGGCAATTGTACTGCCTACATTTGCGAGCAGGTGTTCTATAAGAGACTGGTCCCAAGCAGGAGCTGGATTAAGGCTGTGCCAAGAAGTATTGTTCTGAGTTTTGAAAACTATCCTTAACTTCCTTTACCTTTAATGTCTTTATCTATCAGCCTTTTTCTCATGACAGGTTGATGTAACTTTCATCATGGGAAGGCACTTTCTGTAGGGCTAAGTGGACCATTGACAGAATGTATAATCTACTTAGAACTCAATTTAATTTGTATTCCTTTATGTGCATGCATGTTGGAGTATGTGCTTATGCATGTATATGTACTTGTGTGTGTGTGTGTGTGATAACTTTGAGTGTCATTCTTTAGGCCCTGTGCACCTCTGTTTTGTTTGGTTTTGAGAAAGGGTCTCTTACTGACCTAGAGCCCAGCAAGTAGCTAGACTGGCAGACCAGTAAGTCTCAAGAAATTTGCCTGTCTTTACTTCTCCGGTGCTGGTTTTACAAGCTCACCACCATATTGAGTTTTATTGTTTTATTTTATTTTTATGTGGGTTCTAGGGATTGAATTAATATCCTCATATTTGTTAGGCAAGCATTTTACCAATCAAGACATTTCTCCAGCCCTTGACTTCCTCCACCTCACTTACATATGTGTGTGTGTGTGTGTGTGTGTGTGTGTGTGTGTGTGTGCATGTATGTACTATAGCAAGCATGTGGATGTCAGAGGACAATTTCATGTGTTGATTTTATCTTACATTTTGTGTGAAACAGGGTCCCTCATGGTTTGGTCTGCATATACAAAGGTACCCGGTCCACAAGATTCTGGGGATTCTCTTGTCTCCATCTCCTATCTCATCACTAGAACACTGGGGTTGCAAATGGGTGATGCCATATCTGGCTTTATGTGGGTTCTGGGAATCTGACCATAAGTTCTTATGCTTGGACAGTGATTATTTTACACACTGAAGCATCTCCCCAGCACCAGTTATTTACAAATATCAAATAAGATTTCTTTCTTCCTTTGATCATTGTGCAAGATTATGAAGATCTTGGCTGTAAGCTAAGATAGTAGGATAGTAGGAGCCAGAACTGGTCTTGTTCAACTTGACTGAAAGCATCCGTTGACCTCTGGGAAAGTATTACATGCCCAAATAAATGGTTGAGTGAATGAACTAATAGCTGAGTTTCTTACTTGAAAAGACAGGTTGATGTTAGTTGTGAATCTTCTATAGCCAGCATCCTTCCTGGTATCCTCACATGTTACAGGATTCGTCCAGACAGTGACCAATTTCATTTTCTATTTGTGTATCAGAAGATCAGAGACAAAGGCTTTTTTATGTGAGGGACACTTGCCTCTGAAGCTTGTTATTTTTTTCCAATCAGACAATGGCTTATATTATTTCTTCCAGAGTACCATCCCAGACACACTTGATTAGCCATAAATGAAAGATAATCTGTTGCTGTGAGAAAGGACATGCTTTCAATAGATAGGCAGACAGACAGATAGATAGATGTTTAACAATTTACAGTTTGTGTCTTGACAACTTGGATATTGTAATATGAAAAATGTTACTGAAAAGGTCCAGTCCATTCCTAGCACAGTATTTTCAGTAATGAAAGATAAATGTCTCAAACTTCCTTACTTAAAACCCTTCATTGGCTTTCCATTAGCCCCTAAGTTCAAATCCAAACCTAATATGGCTTACAGGGTCCTTCAGGACTCGGCCTCTCCTTACCTTTCTATCTCATTTGTTGATTAATGATCCCTAGATCCTATTCATCCCGACTAGGAAAGGAGTTTGAGGTTTGGGCGCCTTATATAACTAGGATTCTTGGCCAGATGAAACTATAAGACCAAACATTTTATTACTGTTATTTTCTTATGCACTGTGTGATATTCACAGGACCAGGTACAGGTCAGAGAAGTTCACATATTTTCAAAATTACCATACAAAATAACTTATCATTGATTTCTAATACAGCAAATGCTATAGCCAAGCCAGGGAATTATATCTGGGAGTCATTTAAAGAATAGTTTGATCAGAGAAATGTGCCTGCTTATAGACTGGACAGAAGTGTGACGGGTGAATGAGTGCTTAGGAATGTTGATTAGGGAGAGAAAGTTGAAAAGGGAGAAGTTGGATACATTTGCATTTGGCAGGTGGGGAGGCTTCTATCAGCTTGGGGCAGAATTTCCGGGGCAAGGCAGGATTTTTCCTTTTTTCTTTGTTGCCTTTTAGCAATAGCTTTCTTTGTGAGGACTTGGTGACTTTAGGAATCCTCGGGGTAACTGAGAGCCTCGAGCACTTAGCTGTAAGAAGCACTGTGAGTGAGGGATATGATGGTTTTCTATAACTCTAAAGGAAACCAAGGTTTAGTTCAGAAGTAATAACGGTTGCTGGGATGGACAGGCATTTATTTACATCTGGGTTTCAGCTCCTTTAAAGATTTATATATAGTTCCATAAGTACGTTTATACTTGTAATTAGGATGGAATTGATTCAGAAATGTCATCTTGATGAGTTTCGTATCTTGTAGAACAAGTAAAAGTCTGAGTAATTGTAACCTTTACCTCTGTTCTCAGTTGTCCGTGAAACAGGCCAGCTCACTACATTAGGGTTATTTTCATTTACTGGGAACAGTTCAACTTCACTGTAGCCCCTGAATGTAGAGACTGTTTGGTTTACATTTTTATTTCAACACCTTGGAGAAGGACTGGGAACTAATAGTAAATATTTATTGGATGAGAAAGGGAATTCATCCATAATTCCAAGTTTGTATTTATTTTTCCACTTGTGTTAGTCAAGAGCAACCATGGCAAGATTGTAAACACTCCAAGCCGTCACATGACTTACCTGTAACAGTAAAGGACACCTACAGTTCTCAGCGCCTGGTGCCCAGTCCACAGCGTCCGTGTTCTCTGGGAACTTCAATGAGATAGGAACTTGCAAGTTGCGTAGCAGTTCTACTCTAGGTATGGAGTCAGCTTCCTCCCCATCTGTGTTTTAAGATATTCATTCAGGTGATTCTGATGCATGGTCAGGTTTGAGATCAAGCTAAAAGCAATAAAGGGAACTTCATCAAGTTGTCAGCACTAGAAGGCAACTACCACAGTGCACTGCTCTTTTCCTAGTGTCCGTTTGGCTTGTACAAAGAGCAATGGAAACTGCACTGTGCACAATGAATGGGCTTTTCCTGAGCATAACGTTTTAGGTTGGTTACAGTTCTTTATTTGGCTGAGGAGATCTAAAGATCTGATAAAGACCATTTCTTCCAGCTGCTATTGTTTGTGGCTGTGAGTCAATGCTTTCATTTCAGATATGTTTCCCCCCTCTGTGTTGCCCATGTCACGGCAACACAGGGCTAATTAAGGAGTTGGTATGTGGTATCCATTTCTGGGAGGTGTACAATTCTCTTCCTGTGTCCCAAGAATATTTTTGCAAACACTTTCAGTTCATATTTTCTTTTTTTAATCAGGCAGAGACATTACAATTAAAATACCGTTAAAGTGATTCTGGCAAGTATTGCAATAAACATGTTTTTTAATTAAAGGAAGAACAGGGGGGGATGCATAAGCAGCATCAGCTAAAGGGGAAATTTTCAGCCGATATCTGTTTTAATTGAAAGAAAGAAGAAATGGGGGAGAGCAGCAGTAGCCTGTGCTTGCTTGCTGGTGTGTAAGTGGCTTCGTCCCAGGATGCTAAGCTTAGGTGTTCTGTGCTTGATTAATTAGTAGCCAGTCAGAGAGTCCATTCCCTTTGCCCCTGATCCTTAAAGCCTGATTTATGCCTCACATCCTCCATGAATATGTGAGGACTCAGGCTTCTATTTCCCGAGCTGCTAGTGGATAGGATTATAGAGCGTGGACTGAGCTCTTGGGGGCTCTCGTTTGCCAGCCAAATTGATTTTCCGCCTCTCTGGCCAGGGACAAGCCCACCTCGAAGGCTTCTCAGGCTCTGCTCCAGTGGATCAGGCACAAGTCTAAACTGGATCTTGCCAACAATGAAAACAGTGTGGTGTGCACCCCATCACAATGTGGGCTTCAGGCTGTGGCTGACTTCCCTAATGCTACTCTCCTCTGCTCTTCAACTCCCCATGGCTCCCACCCTCAAAGCAGCACAGTGCAGCCCAGCATAGTGCCACACCCTGCCACTGCCATCATCGCAGGTAGCTAGCGCCACCTTGTCAAGGCACAGTAGTATCTGTGCATTCTGAATGTGCAGTCACCTGTCATTCTCAAGGTGTACTAATCTATAGGCTCCCTTAATTATCCATTTGAGTAGGTAACAATTAAAAAGCTGTGATGTATAGGCCTGCTGAATTATTTTAAACGAATATAAACGAAAGTTAGTCATTGTACGTGAATAAATTGTATAGTTTGCCTCCCCTGATTCAGATAGTTCAAGGTTTGAGTAGATAGATGATCTAGGTGTGTGATAGAAATTGTCTAATGAACTGGGGACCTCAGGTCCTTTTGTGAGTCTTTCTTGAGTCTCAGTCTCACCGTGCCTCTCTCTGATGATTGAATCTTGAGTCCGTTGTTGTTCCTTTTCTCACCTAATAGTCACTTCCTCACCAAAACTGCTATCACTCTGAACCTTCACTCCACTAATCCTCCTAAAAATGGCATGAAGCATTTGACAACCTCATTACAACCTTCACCGCTCTTAGAATTTTCCCCAGAGTCCATGCATTGGCAACCTTATGGTTATTCTAATTTAATTCTTATTATTCTAGGCTTTACATGTGGATATTTGATAGACTTCCCTCCCCCTTCTCCTCTGTTTTCATTCTACTTATCCTCTCTGGGAGACTCATTTACTTCCGTGGCTTAACTTAACTTAAGTATTCAATAATACTTAACTATTTCCCAGGAGCCATGGCACTGTTGTAGGCACAGAGACGGTTGCTGTCAGCATCTTCCTCTGGTGGAGTTTACTTTTATAAGGAGAACAACTAGTAAGCAAGTGAATTGTGTTTTAACTAGCTTTTGTACTCCCACAGAGCAAAGCACAACAGTGGATTGAGATGGACGGGGGAAGCATACTGAGAAAGGGTGGCTGGGAGACGTAGCACACATCAAGGGTACATGCTGCAAGATGGGAGGAGAAGATAAATGGCTAGTGCAAGAGGAGCACTGGGTCAAGAAGGGAGTGGAGGGAGGTAGAGCCAGAGAAGACCAACTTTGTAGAGTCTTACAAGCTTTGTTTTTAAGAGCAATGGGGACAACCACAAGATTTTAAGCAGAGAGGTGATTCACGTGGTTTGAGTTAAACAGATAGCCCTTCGAGTGATCCAGGATTAAGATGAAAATGACTTAGATCCCAGGAGTGTGTATTTAGGTGGTGAGAAATAGTTGGGTCATGAGGGTAATTTGAGGATAGGATGCACAAAGTTTCCTGAGGGATCAGTTGTGGGGTAAGAGTGAAAGTTGAAGCTGGCATTGTGAAACTCAGCAAGCAGAAAGGGTAAATCAGATCTCTGAGGTAAGTGGAGCTTAGGTTTTGAATTTGCTGGGTTGAAAACATGACTGGCCATTCAAGCAGAGACACTAGATAAAAAGTTGCTACGTAAATTGAGCTGAGGGAAGAAGTTGGGCATGGAGATAAAACTTTGTTAGTTATCAACAAGGTACATTAATATCTACCCTTTGGGATAAGATGGGACGGTGAAGGTGGTGTACATACACTAATATGAAAAGTGGCCAGAAGGCTGGGTCTTGGGACACGTCAAGTGTGGTTGGTTGGGATGATCATAGAGATCAACGATTAGGGGATGGGTGCCTGGGAAGTAGGAGGAAAACCAGGGTCATAGTGTACTAGGCAGATGGGGTGAAGGAGTTCCAGAAAAGTGTGAATTACCAGGTACACCGAATGTGGAGGCCAATATGAATAAAATTTGTGAACTTGATAAAAACAGTTGTGGTAGAGAAGTCAGGCAGGCAAAGGCCCTGCTGGGAGTGGGGATTGCAAAAGAGTGGAAAGGAAGGATTGAAGACAGGGAAAGCAGGTCTCTCAAAGTTTATTGGTCTACAGTAAAAATGGGTTAAATTTTTTTTCTTGTAAGGAATTTGCCTTTAAAACTATATGTCTGTTTCCTTTAAAAATAAAACACAACAAATTATTTTGTGGTCATTACAGATGATGACTAATTGTACAGTTAGCCAAAAGTATGTTTTCATATTGCTGTTTTTTCCCCCCTCAAACATTAGCTAGCTGCTAGAAGTCTCTCTTTTACTTCCCTTTTAAAAAGTAAGGAATATTTTAACAGAAATGAGTGATTACATGTAAAAGATATGTTCATTTATGTATTTTAGAGGGGAAACAACTATAATGATGGTTGATTGATTTTTTTTTTTTTTTATAAAATTACCCAAGGCCAGTTGTGAAGATATAGTCAGCTTTCATACAAGTCATAACAGGCAGTTTTAGAGTCACACTGAAAGGCTGGTTTCAGCGCTGCTCTTTACTTTAGATTTAAGAAATGGGGTCAGACTCTATAAAGGGGAGAAATAACATCCTCCTACTGCTCTCCCATGTTCAAGTCACCATCCTGCGAAGCAGCCCACACTAGATTGATTTCAAGCTGACTCTGTGAGGCTGGAAATTCTGAGGCCTTTGCACAGACGTAGGGGAAACATCAGCTTTGGGTTCTTTCTGTGGAGGCTTTTGTTTTGGGTCCCACAGAATAATTGTATATGCAAAGAAGTGAATTCCTCAGCGAATTTCCTTCATTGTGTACCTTTATGTACTTAGCTATGGATGAGGTAAGAGGATGCTTTTTAGCAGAGCTGATGTTCATATTCATCAGTTCATCCTGTTTTAGCTCTCAACACAAAGCATTGGTTCTCTTTGGACCAAATTCTTTTTTCCCTTCATTGGTGTCCTTATTAGGTTCCCTCCGGTAAGTGATGCTTCAAAAATGGCTACCAATTTGTTGCAATGCATTTAAAATTTTGTTGAATGGTACAAAGGACAGAGCCCAGGTTTGTGTATTTATCCACTAATTCTTACAATCTGTTATATAACCTTTTCAGAAAGACGGGAGGCATATCTCCATTAACAAAAAGAAAATAAACCATGTAGACAAAAAACCAGATGTGAAATTACCTAAGTTAACTTGTTTTCCCTTAAATATAGCTATTAAAAAAAACTTGATGAAGAGGTTTCCAGGGAATGTTTGTAGAAATAGATAAAATACTGGATTTTGTTGCCAAGTAGCCTTGGATTCTAATGCTTAGCTTTACTTTTTATGAGTTATAAGAAATGTGAGCTTTTCAAAGTCTATGCTCTGCTATGTGAAATTCAGAATGGGGGGTTGATTTCACAAGTTAATTTTTGAAGATCATTTCAGATAAAGTGTCCAATGAGTTCGTTCAGTGATAAGTATTTAATAAATATATACTCCTTGGTGTTTTTTTTTAATCCTTTGCTTTTTGAGCTAGTATGTTGTGTTACAATACATTTTTTTATATAAATACATGGGAAAAATTGACAAAACCTAACCCAAAATGTAATCAAAGCCTAAAATGATCTGCAGTCTTCTGTAATATAATATAATTATAGTCGTCTGAATATAATATAATATAATATAATATAATATAATATAATATAATATAATATATATATATCTCAAATGTGATTCTTAATGTTCTGCACTGCAGTTGATCTCAGAAAAGCCAGGGCTTCATGCCATTATTAGTTCAAATGAACATCCAAATGCACCCTTTTTAAATAATATATTTTTTAAAAGTTGTCATCTATTCATCATTGTGAAAAATAATGGGCTTCCTTAAGACAATTTCATGGACACTTCTGATGTACTTGGATCATATCCACTTCTCACTCACCCCTCTCTTGTTTTTCTTACCACCTTCCCACTAGTCCCCTTCCTCCTTTGCAAATCTGACTAAATCATCATCTTCTTCTCCTCCTCCTCCTCCTTCTTCTTCTCCTCCTCCCCCTCCTCCCCCTCCTCCATCTTCCTTCTCCTCCTCCCCTCCTCCTCCCCTCCTCCTCCTCCCCCTCCTCCCCCTCCTCCCCCTCCTCCCCCTCCTCCATCTTCCTCTCCCTCCTCCCTTCCTCCTCCCCCTCCTCCCCTTCCTCCTCCCTTCCTCCTCCCCCTCCTCCCTCCCTCCTCCCCCTCCTCCCCTTCCTCCTCCCTTCCTCCTTCCCCTCCTCCCCTTCCTCCTCCTCTTCCTTCTCCTCCTCCTCCTCTTCCTCCTCCTCCTCCTCCTCCTCCTTTAGAATTCAGATATGAATGGTGGAGGAAGGAGGTTTGGAGAAAAAGGTCTATCATTTAATCTTAGTCTGGGGCAAATCATATTAGAGTCAGCTCATAGTCAAAAGACCAGGTCATGAGATTTTATAACTGATTATAAATTTTGGAAAAATCCCAATAAAAATTGGTTATAGATGGGAACATACACTGAGTGCAGATATACTTTTAAAACAGCCTATTTAAAAGCCACTGATCAAAAGTGGAAAAGATGAATGACATGACTAGATCACAAAGCAAAAGACACAAACAAAAACATTAGCAATATAAGCCTGATATTCAGGAAGGTCCTGTCTCTTGTATGGCCCACTCATGACAGGTGAGTATATTCTTACTTTAATCAACATTGATCTACTCTAATAAACTTTACTTGCTGAGGCTCCTTATGCATCTTTTCAGCAAGAATGCAAGAACCAATGGGCACTGTATCATCCTTACAGGTGGCAATGTCAAATATGCTAGAGTTGGAAAAATCTTAGCAGCTGCATGGTTCTCCCTCTACTTTTGCAATTGAGGAAGCAGGACTGTCTTTAAGTACTGAAGCCCATGCTGCAGGTTCTACTGAAGGTCAATCAGATGCACATAGCAGTCATGTGCATGGAGCATGACCTTTACTACTTGCCCATCAAGGTCAGTTCTGATCCACAGATTTTAAAATGGGAAGTCCTGCCTTGCAAATTTTGGGTTCCACAATTAAGTATACTTAAAGAGGACATGAGTGATATGAGTGGAAAATTTTTAGTTGATGCCATTATGTGAACTGAAGCACAGGATCTTTCCTCTTTTCATTTCACAGTGGGGTTTAAGTTCATTTTTGCATTTCTAGCTGTGATGACAATGGATGGAAAATTTAATTTTAAGATTGTGAGTGGGTCTTTTTAGAAGCCTGACAAGTAGATTGCTATTGTTTTCTGTCATCAGGCTCAGAGCTTCCCAAAGGGTAGTTTCTTGCTTATTAGGTAGTTTTTGTACTTTATAATATGGTTTAAGCAATATATAGTTAAAAAAGAAGGTTAAGTCTAACAACAGTGAGCTGTTGGAAACCAGTGGCCTGGTAGTCTTGGACCATTGTCTAAAGTGAGTGGACATTAACAGTAGTTGGAAAACGAAGGTGGAAAGTATCAAAGCAGCAGACATTTACAGTGAGTGTCCATCAGGCCCGAAAGTAGGGACCTAGGAGCAGTATTTAAATGAATTTTATCATAAGTCTCTGGAGAAACTCCCTTGACTACTTTACAAGAGGATGAATTAGATACCTAGGTGGAGCACGTTTAAATTATGTCTGAAGGGAAGAGTATAAAAGGTCTAGTTCAAGTAAATATCCCATAACTGTTACTGATGATGTGTGGCTTGCGATTTGGAGTTGAAGACCAGACATTTTGATAATGAGAGCCAAGACAGCTGGAGAGACGTTTCAGGAAAGAAGGTCAGGGAAATGGTTTCCACATTTGACAATTGGTCAAACATTTTTTTGACCATCATCTCTGCATTAAGAGAGAAGTGGACCGAAATAACTACAGGCACCTTAGCTCCTTCCTTCTCTCCTTTCATTCCTCTTGTGCATTGTTAACTACTTCCAGTTGTTGTTTCTGGAAAGCAACAATTGAAGTCCATGAATTAATATACTGAATTCAAGACAACGTTTAGCTGGTGAAGAGTCTTTGCTGTAAATGTATTATGGATTTAAAGCCCCAGGGAATGGGTCAGACTTGCCAACACAGCGTCCCTCCCATATTGCTGAGTGCCACAGCATCATGCAGGAGGGTCTGTTTTGATGTGGCCTG
Source organism: Cricetomys ansorgei (assembly GCA_026225945.1). Taxonomy (NCBI): domain Eukaryota; kingdom Metazoa; phylum Chordata; class Mammalia; order Rodentia; family Nesomyidae; genus Cricetomys; species Cricetomys ansorgei. The sequence goes on along the minus strand of JAMJFZ010003581.1, from coordinate 7,730,916 downwards.
AAGAGGACAGGTAGGCAGTGTCCTACTAATACCTAAATACCCCACCCAGAGAAGGAATGCCAGCCAACCCTAGGGTCCTAGAGAAAGGACCCCAGGATACGGACAGTGTCCCTCACCAATACCAGGATATTGTCCCTCACCAATATCCTCCTTGTAGGGTCTTCCCTTTGAGACACTTCTAACAGCCTTCTCTCTCTACATATCTTGCCTTGACTTATTGGGATAATGTTCAGCCTTTGAAATAGAAATGTAATAATTTATTTTCTGAGCAAATGAAAGTGAGAGTATTTGTATTTGTGTCAGATTCTATGAAAAGATACAGCCTTATACTTATTCACTCAATAGTTATATGAGTGACAGTTACTTGTCAGTGGCTGTTCTAGCAGCCAGATATGTAAAATGAAGAAAACTGGCAATTGCCCTCTTGAAGAGTATATTCTGGCATAGAGAAAATAGAAAATCAACACACAAACGTGTAACACATCTTTCGGATGTTACGAAGAGACAATGTGGTGTTGGGACAGGGCATGCTATTTCATATAAGCCAGAGAAGGATGACATTTCTAAGTAAAGGAAGAATAGTTGCTGAGGTTATAAGGCTTATTTGAAAACTTATAGTCGAGGCTGGCCTAGAGCACTTGCCCAGCGTATATGAGGTCCTGGGATGGATGGATATCTTCAACACACAAAAAATGAACAAACAAACAAACTAACACACTATCATCTACCACAAAAAAAAACCCCAAACCAACCCAGAAAGTCTAGCAATCAGGCCACTATGTTTGGAACATGCATTAGTTAGCAGAATACTTTATAAAGAAAATAGATTTATTTCAGTTCACATGGCCACACATCATGGCCAGACTTTTTCAAATTTACCTACTCTGCTTGTACATTTTTTTTTAACGGTAGGAGTATGTGTGTATCTCTCTGTATGGATATTCTCTCTCACTCTCCTTGTAAAGCAACTAGGTTTCAATGTAGGCTCTCCACTTTCTGACCATCACTTCCAGAAGTCCCCACCTCCAAACACAATAAATAGTTGGTGAAATGTCCACTTTCTAAACTCCATTCACCATTCATGCATTAGTTTTGACAGGACACTATCACAGAATTTGGAAAAGAGGAGCATTTTCCAGAAATGACAGTACCATTGCACTCAGGAACTCACAGCAACTGTGGTTGCCTGCGCAGGACCTGTACAAGATCAAGTCAGTCAACATTCTATGGCACAGCTGGGAGAGAGGCTTATAAGCATCCACCTATAACTGAGGAGCTTCTGAGAGTTGATAGCTGCTGGAGGAGGGGAAGTCAGTTTTCTTTAATGGCATGGTTCCCAAGAAGATCAACCACATTCCAGTGGATGGCCCTATGGCCAGGATTTTATGGTTAGTGTAAATTTGACTTAGTGAGTTATTAAAAATTAAAAAACACATGAATTTGGGAGAGAGGTTGGGAAATGTGTTGTGGATCATGGGAGGAATTATTGCGAGGACTGAGGGTGAATATACTCAGAATACTTTGCATGCATGTATAAACTTCTGAAAGAATAAAAATATTTTATAAAGAAGAAATATGTTACAAGCAATAAGAAGAAAAATACCTATATTGGTGTTTCTAATATAAAGTTGAATCTCTGACCAGTTTGTTGTGGGGAAGAGCACTGTCTGGTCTTTTATTTTTGGAATATTCTTACCATCCAGGAGGAGGTTTTACAGCTCATTCTGCTTAGGTGTTTATATGAAACATTTTTAATTATTATAAAGTTATTAAAGACCTTGTTATTATTGACATATTATATGAAACACAAACCAATTAGGTATCAAAAAGAAAGTTACCTTCCTTCAAAGGAGCTAATTACTTGCTCTTACAACAATTTTACTATAAACTTATTTTCATATGTTACAAAAAACTGAGATATTTGAACTGACTGATGTCTTCAGTTAAGGCCATTTGTTTGTTATGGCAGAAAGGAACTTTTCTTTGGGAAGCAAATTATTTGGAAGGTTTGGGTAGCTTAATAATCAATGGGAGTGAGTCTGGAAATCAGGAACAAAAATAAGTAAGAATGAAGGTTTTGGGAGCAGAAGAAGTGAGCAGGTGGAGGGCTCAGGAGCTGGAACTCCTCAGGATTCTTAGAAAACCACCACTGGAATTAATGATACCTAAATGTTTCTGCCTTCTCATCCCCTTTGCTCCACGCTGCTGTTAAAGCTTCAGTCTGTGAACTAGGTACAAGAGGACAAGAAGTCTTAATTGATAGGCTTCTTATTTCCATCCAGTGAGGAAGACTCTAACATTAAGGTCTATTGACCAAAGCAAGTGTGGAAAATGTTGGCCAGTTAGCATTCTAGCAACCTCATGGTGTTAGTCGCACTGTTTCCTTTTATTGTAATTGTTTTGCATTTAATATATTGTCTTCTATCCTTATCTCTTGTGCGTGTACTTTATCATGTGCTTAATTTTGTAACCTGGTTTAATCTGTTGCAACTGCTGAAGTTTGTGATCTCCTCACCCTTTTCTTGGCCAATTCTAAATTGCTGGATATTTGGATTATTTCATGGAAAATTTTATCATCAAAGCTACAGCAAACAGTGATAGCTTATAAAAACTGGCTTAAGAATATCATATTTCCATCCCTAGTTGTCTGACCCAGGTGTTTCTTATGGTGCTTACTTTATGATGTTTCTAGAACAGAGTCCAATATATATTAAGTCCAAACATCCAGAAGAAGTAGATAAATGATAAGAATTTCAACACAGGTTGGAACTGTCAAAACAGAGTGAGCCCCATTCTCCTGGAGACTGACAGCTTGCTCTTGGTTTGTCAGGTGGAAAGCTGATTTTCATGGATTCTGGATTCATCGAACTCAAAGCCCACTCCATCCTTATTACGGATGGTGGAGAGCTCCATATCGGATCGGAGGATAAGCCTTTTCAAGGCAAAGCTCAGCTCAAACTCTATGGAAGTTCCCATTCCACTCCCTTTTTTCCCTATGGAGTCAAGTTCTTGGCTGTGAGGAATGGAACTCTTTCCCTGCATGGTAAGTAGACAACTCACAACAGAAACTGAAATGGGCCTAACAAATATGTGGACAATGAAAATTGATAACTTATTTTACAAGCTTAGCAATTTGTTGTGTTGCTGAGTTAGCAGGTCAATCGGTGCAGAACACTATTTCCTTAAATGACACATCCAATTATTGATTATTATCTGTGGTATACTGTGCTATGACCCCTGTAAGGGGACTGGCTACCTTTGTTCACTTCTCAGATGACTTTCCTTGCCTCCCTGAGTGTGAACCATAGTCCCTGTCCCACTGAGGGTAAGCTTAGGCACAGACATTCTCTGGATTGTTGAGCAAAAATAATATACTTCATGGGCAAGCAATGGTTTTAAAAGCTATTGCTATTCTTTACCCATTTGGCTCTTGTCTTCCATTGGAGAACAGCCTGTCCTAGATGCGTCAATTCTTTTAGCCTTGGAACCTGTATGAAAACAAGATGGGCCAGAGTTGATGACCACTTTTGCATATGTCAGTGAAGAATAAAACCTTTATTGAAGCAAGCAATTGAGAATGATGCAAAAATTTCTTTTTAGTTATGTTTAAAATAGTTGTTTTGGGCACTGTTGGGGAAGGGGCTGCCTAGGTCTTGGCATTTTGTGTTGCCTTCAGGAGTTGGGGGATGTTTGACTGATCATGATCTGTGTGTGGTGGTATCAATATAATAAACAGCTGAGCAGCTTAGGTATCAGTGGAAACCCCTCAAATGTATGCTCAGGATTCCAGTATAGCACTTGCCAGAATGGTGGTTCCCTCTGCTGATGTCTGGCAGGTTTTGCATGCATGAATATGGGTCTGCGTCTTCCCTGGTGAGCCACCACAGCAGCATACTACTAGGACTGACATTTGTAATTGTTACTTGACTCAGTGAAAACTGATTGAACATTATTTAGAAGACAGTAATATTTCCCAGCAGGTACTATCCTGGCATCGCAAACCAAGTAAAGACAACTTCATTTTGCTTTGTTCAGTTCTTCCTTTCCCTCATCACAACCCATGCAGAGTTCAATTACAGTTGTACTTAAAATCCCCTCACAGATGGGCCTGGTGTTTATGGCTTCCTAGGAGAAAAAAGGGGATTAGGCAACACCGTGTTTCTGCTTCAAGTTTCCTTGTTTGCTTATCATCTAATTCCACTTTGCAAATTGCCTGTGCTGTTTTCTGAAGACATAAGCAATCGCTAAGTATATAGGATATTGATATCTACTAGAACGTGTAAGAATTAAGTGAGTGTTTCAGTACATAACTCACATACATTGATTGTCTGGCCCAAGTCAAATACAGAACAAAAGTGTGGGCTCCAGGGCTGGGGAGGTAGCTCACTGGTTTGGTGTATGTATTGCATGGGCAAACACCCCCAAACAAACAGAATGAAACAACTCAAAAAGTGTAGATTCCAGATAGTGGCCTGATCTTAAGAGGCCGGGTGTCACCAACATCAGCATTTCCATATTAACACAACAAAGTGGCACCTACTTGCAATAGAAAAAATTGTTTTGGACATTAGTTTTTAGCTATACTTAAAAGTCTGACATTGCCCTATGTCTGGGTTTTGTTAAAAAACTGTAATAATCATTGTCTACAGAAAAATAATCGATCTTCTTTTTTTACCTTACTGCAAGAAGAAGCCAACACTTTTCTTCAGTTTTGTTCAAGGGTTGACCTTTTATCAGCCAGACCTCTAGAGACCGAGTACCAAAATTTGTACTGTTTTTTTTTTTTTTTTTGTTTGTTTGTTTTTGTTTTGCTTTTTGAGACAGGGTTTCTCTGTTCTAACTCCAGCTGTCCTGGAACTCACTCTGTAGACCCGGCTGGTTTCGAATTCACAGAGATCCTCCTGCCTCTGCCTCCAGAGTGCTGGGATTAAAGTGCACCACGACTGCCCAGCTATAATGTTAAATATCAATAACTTATCTGGACGGGAAGTCAGAATTTCACTGATTTTTATCTTTTTTCTCCAGTTTTCATGGATCTGTAGCTTAGGATCCATGACTGTCTTCCACCTTTTCACACATTAGCTGTGGTCTCCAAGTGTTCAGTCTGCTCTCCACTTAGGCCATCTCCAGCCCTCATGGTTTTGACTCCTCTAAAAACTGGAATTCAAATGAGGAAAATGAGAACTTGCTCCATTTATTCTGCCTGTTTGATTTGAACTTCTATGTTCAAGTATGAATAATCAGTGAAAACATTCATGATTATGCCCTATGTGTCTATATTTTAAATGTGTCATGGACTTATAAGTCCATAAGCTTCTATAAGGAAATGCCAAGCGAAAGAAAATCCATAATGGCATTGTATGTGTTCAATATGGCACAATTAAAGCAAAGTAATTAATACTATTAATAATGTGTGTCTGACTTTATAAATTAAAGGAAATGTTCCTAGTGGGTCTCTGTGGCACTCTCAGATCACAAGGAGGTGTGTGTGTGTGTGTGTGTGTGTGTGTGTGTGTGTGTGTGTGTGTGTTTCCCTCTGAGTCTCTTTGCATTTCTTTTTTCATCTTCTCTCCTTTCGTATCTCTTTATTTCCTTTATATCCCCCACCTTCCTTCTCCTCCTCCTCCTCCTCCTCATCTTCTCTCATGTTTCTTGTATTTTCAGACATGGCATCAAAATTTCACTCATCCCCAAAGCCCTTCCCATAAAAGATGTCTAGAATGTCACCTAAGCTGCAGAGACTGAGCATAAGTCATGGGAAAAACCAATCTATACCCTCTCTGGTATGATAATTCTGTAGCTCATTCTTCTAAACTAAATTGTACATGGGAAAAACAGCTTGGCCAGCTGGCTAAGAAGGATTCCCCTCCTGACTATTCTTTTTAGAGCATCACAGTCACATGTGTCGCTCATCAATCCTGTCTCCAACCTCCCTCAGCACCTGAGGTCTGGAGTAGATTCTCCTTCAGGCATGGTGGTATAGCATGGTTAAAATCGTTACATAATTTCACTGGCCTTTTTCCCAGGGCAAAGGTGGGTCTGGTAGCAATCGGGCATTAGGAAAAACTAATTTTCTTTTGCTGTCAAATATTCAAAAGAGTGAGCAGCTTGATTCACTGTCTTCTACCCAGGAAGTCCCAAACGAAGTGGCGTCATCCACTTAGTATTCTAGGAAAGATGTAGTGAGCAGATTCACCGGCTTTGGGGAATCTCAAAGGACTAATCCAGGAGGAGTTTATAAATCTAGATTTCTGAATCTCATCTCTAAAGTCTGATACAGTGGTCATGGGTTTGAAGAGGAATATGCATATCAGAGGGAACTTCCTGTGACTGATTTTGAAGCAGTGACTGAACTAACTGATAGAGTTACTGGTACACTGAATATTGTGGAATCAGAAATAAACTTAGTACTGTTGATTTTCAATTGATTTTGAATAAATTAATTTCTATAAAATCAGTAACTACTTACAAGGTGGTTTAGAACAATAGTCATACAACCCACAGTGTTACTGCATATTGATTTGCTTATATATATATATTTTTCTTTTTCCATGACCACAGGGAATGGAGTGCCAGACAGCTCATATTTTCTTTCAGAATTTAGGAAATGTTGAAGGGACAGCAATTTTTAATTGAAGTGTGGCATGTGCTCTGTCTCTGCCTACCACTTTCCCATCTTATTGATTAATATCTATTTTCAAATCAGTCAAGGAGAATTTATCCTTGGAGCTCATGAGGCAGCAACATTCTCAGGCACCTTCTGTTGTCTTCCCACCACCCTGTGGACACCTTTAGACTTTAATCTCTTGTGGTACAGTTGCTTCCCAACACGGGACAACCATCACTCATAGGTATGATCACAATGAGATCTTCTCAGAGAACAATTGCATGGACCCCGAGTATCCAGAAGGTGGCCACTGTCCAGCAAATGCAGTCTTTTGTAGACTTGATTCCTAGCATCCAGGAGTGAGTGGATTGATGGCTTCTAATTTCACTCCAGCATGGGTCATATAGAATCATACAACTGGGTCAGCATGTCAGTCCTATTGGTCTCCCCAGTGCCTCCCTCCTTGCTCATTCTTCATTATTGCCCTTTGTAACCCTTCTGCTCTAGTTGATTTTTATCATAGATTAAAATTGCTAGGCAAACGGGCCATGCTGTTCAGCTGTCACAAGGAAAGCTGGCGTTGAAAACACATTTCATGGCTTTGTTCCAACGCAGGAAAACTCACACACTCTGGCACTCACAGCCAGCTGCAGCAGGCAGTCCTTTTCTGTGTACTGGGGAGTGGATCAAGACAAGACATGTTTTCCATTGCGGGAGGAGTGCCGATTGTTTAGTTACTGTCACCTGCCCACTCCAATATGTTAATATGACCAGAGGGTCCAGGGCTGGAAGTCTGGAGTTTGAGCATTTGGAGTCAATAAAGCATATTCACTCTTGCCTTTTGCCTTGGCCACACTCTTGCCTTTTGCATCTGCCAATCCAGTTTCACCACCCAAACTGGGTGCCCGTCACTTGTCACTTTTCAAAGAGGTCGTGTCAGCCTGGGCAACTTGAATTTTTGACAATGTAATTACGGCTCTTGCCTCCACAGTGGGGGGCTGAGCAGGACAGAGAGGCTTTTTATTGATTGTTCGGCAAGGAAATTTATCAATGTCTCTCATTTCATTTGTACTTCCTCCCTGAGAAATTTGGCTGACAGTTTTCTTAGAAGAAAAGTAGCTTTACGACAGCCTTGAGTGGACTTCCGCCTTTTGTCCTTCTCGAGGAATTACAAGATAGAGGCATTAAATATAAATGGAAATTTCTCAGGAAAACTACATGTGGGACAGGATTGGGGGAAATAGCAGTGAAACTGTTATGAGTGAAATACTTTGCTAGGAATAAAAAAAGAAAAGGGGCTATTTACATAAGCAAGTGGCACATTTTCCCTGTAGAGTCTCTAGAAATCTGTATTTCAGTTCCTTGGTTCTGAGAAACCACAAACTGTGTTCTGTTGGTGCCATTGCTAAGGAGGGGAGTGCTCTCTTTAAGCACAGGGCAGTGCTTGCGGAGCCGCGCACAGTGGCGCGTTCCTGGTCAGTGATTTTCATACTGTGTTCTACAAAAAATACATTTCCTAGGAGAGCCCCCAGGGGCTCCATAAACAGGGGAATATTTGAGGTCAAGTAACAAAAGCTTAAGTGGCTCAAGGAATCAATTCAGTGCCTTTATCTCTACTACCTGTTCAAAGTAATATTTCATTAGAAAGAAAGAGATTTCCACTGTAAAAATTGTGATTAAAAAGCTCTAATAGAGCTGGTGAAACATTTCCACTCAAGCCTGACAACCTGAGTTCTGTCTCTGGAACTCGCTCGGATGAAGGTGCAAGGAGAGAGCCCGCTTCATCCAGATGTCCTCTGACTTTCCCAACATGCTACATGGTATGTGAAGATCCCCCCTGCATCACATGTACATAAGAAATAAAAATCTAAAGACCTTAAGCAGCTTTATTTATTTATTTACTTTTGCATTTTGCATTCTTTTAATTGTAGAGTATGGATCTTTGGGGGAATCTAGGGTTTCTCCTTCTACTGACCCCTTATCTCCTCAAGGCTTGTTATGCATGCTCCGACATACTTTCTATGAAGTCTCTTCTTTGGCATAGTATAGAATCCTCTAGAGCCAGTTTCACTTTATAGTGTTCTTAAAAAAAAAAAAAAAACAATGTATTTTTTTAGATGTTTCTTTTTTATTAAATTTGTTTTTTTCACCCATATAATAAATCCCAACCCCCTCTCCCCTCCCCCACTCCTCCCAGCTCCTCTGCTGACAAGCTGCAATGTATTCAAACAGCATTGTTCTCTGTCCCATCTGACCCATCATTTTTCATCCTGATTCTTTTCCATCCCTATGCCGCACTGCTCCTTCCCTCAGCCTCTCTCCCTCTTCTAATGTTCTACTTCTATTTTCCTATCTTTTTGCTGGAACATAAACTGTTTCAATGGAATGGTACATTTACATATGTAACTTTATTAACCTCAGTTTGATTAAGAAAAGAAACAACCTTTAGATGGAGAAGAATTTATATACTCTTGTAATTAAACTGAAGGATGGGCAGGGAGGAGACTGGCCATAAACAGGAGTGTCTTCAGTGCTCTCAATTCTAGGAGGACCCATGCTCCCCTCTTCCTGCGTGCATTGGTCATACTTTCTCCTGCCCTTTATCATCTTCTTCATTTGACCATTGGCTTTCCTAGCTTCTCATGGACTTCTCTTTTCTGAAGAAAGGAGTTCTGTGTGTGTTTAAAAAATCAGAGGGGTTTTCACAAAATTCTAGAAGTCTTAGCGCTTTGTGTGGCAACTGGGAGATCAAGACATTCTGATTGGCCCAGCTCATGTCACCATTTCAGTCTTATGGCACTCTTCAAGACCAGGAAAGCAGGGCTGTGTGAGAAGACACATCTTTGCCTTAATCAAGGAGGCTAGGGAATTATGGGTATATGTGCTCTCTCTCTGTGTCTCTGTCTCTGTCTCTCTGGGTGTGTGTTTGAATGTATGTGAGTAGAGGGAAGAATGGAGGAAATTTAAAACATAACCATTGCTACCTATAGTCTCTTTTCTTCTAGTAGTATGGATTGAACCCAGAGCCTATGTATGCTGGGCAAGAGCACTGTCAATGAACTGCAGCCTTGGTGTTTTCATTTTAATTTTGTGACAGATTCACCAAGTTGCCAGGGTTGGTCTTGAACTTGATATATAACTTAGGCTGCCCTTAAACTTGTGGCCTTCCTGACTTAGTCTTCCAAGTAGCTGGATACGGCGTGTGCCACCAGGCCTGGCTGCTTCCTAGCCGAAGAGCTTGAATACAGCGTTGGAGTTGTAGTCAGCTGGAATGCTGTGACAGATCACACTTACACAATTAACAGCAATGAATGCGCCTTGAGTCCCACCTCAGCCTGGGGAACTGGGTAGATGAGTAGCCTCCTTTCAGCGTAGATAAATACTGCTTTCTTGGTCATATGGCTTTGAAAACATGATCAGTACCACTAACAACAAATAAGGTAGACATTTCTCTAGTTGCTCTAATAATGGCTCCACATACAACTATTCCATGCACAGTGGCAAAACGCACCTTCTGCAGTTTCTTGACTAGACAGTCGTGACCTTGGGCCAACACATATGAAAGGCTTCCCCAGTTTGATAGTGGAGATCACACTTGAAGGAACTTGGTTAAGTGAACGTGTCTTTAAGGTCTTTTGATTTTAATCATTTGTGGGTAAATGTATAATGCTAATTGGAAATGAGAGTTAGCTTTTCAATAACCCAAGTACAGCAGGAACGCCACTTAGAAACACATTGTAAGGTACTTCAGGTTTCTATATATACTTGAAAGTATTGGCATTAGTCAGGTCTATTTTGGTTGGAAGTGACAGAAAACCCAATTCAAACGAAAAACAAGGCCATTTACTGCCTCATCTAACTAAGAAAACTCGAAGCACAGCTCCATCCAGGTGCTCTAATGCCATTGTTATGATTGCTTCTCTGCAGCTCTGGGTTGGGCTTTCCCCTAAATTGGCGTCATTTTCGTCATACTACACCCCCACAGGGGTAGAAACAGGGCCCCATGGCTCCAGATAGAGGATAATACCTCTTTCCTAATGGCTGTTTGACCCTTGAGCAAATTTCACTGTCCCAGCATTACTATTTCACATGACTCTGTAACCTGCCCTCAGTTCTTCACCTTGTCTATATATAACTTGGGGCTTCCTTTTCATACTTATTTTATTTGTACCCATTGCCTTTGTTAATAATATACACACATCATGGAGACAGGTGTTTTTCATTGTTATTGTTTCTGTTTATGACAAATTATGTCTATGACAAGAATACAGCCAACCCTCATAATGGACTTTGACAAATATTTATTTCATGAATAGCTTAATGGAAGCTCAAGCAGAAGACTTAGAAGCAACTCAGTCTGCATTTGAATCATGGGGTGCTTGGATAATTGTCTGTGAAAAAAGAGGGGTTACTCTTGTTTCTCAAGTAGGTCTTTGCTGGAACAATGGTATGGAGAGCCTTCCAGAACTACACAGCCTGAGATTGAAAAAGGACTGTTTCTTAAAATAAGAGGTATCTCTTCTACTATTGAAGACAATATGCAGATGTAAAAACAAATAGCTTGTCTACCTTTTGAGTATTGAAATTCTTTTTTAAACTATTTTTACTAACTTTGAATTGCAGAAAACAATGTAGCTGGATTGCCTATAGTAATTATTTAAAACTTGCTTTATTTGGCTCTGAAAAATATCAGTAGATTAACTAGGAAAAACTAAAACCCTCAACACAAAGAAAAGAAAATTTAGGGTTAAAATGTATTATGAGGTTTGAAAGATTTGATTATGTTTCTCAAGTGGCGGTGGAAGGAAGAGGTTGATTTTTAAATCATTTCAGGCAGAGGGTCCCAGAGCGCAGGAGTTCTGACCTTGACTTGCCACTCTTCTGTATAAATATTTACATATGAGGCAATGGCCAGAAACAGCATCAATCAACCCTGAGCATTAAGATTTGATTATAATTATATATATTTAGTTTTAAAAATTAAGATGTAATCATATTATTTTCCCCTTTCCTTTCTTCTCTCAGACCTCTCCTCTCTCTCTCATTCTCTCTCTCTCTCTCTCTCTGTATATATATATATATATATATATATATATATATATATGTGAAATTCATAGGCTCTTTTTCTTTAATTGTTGTAAGTACAAAGATCTAAATATATAAATACAAACTGCTCAGTCCCTTTGGTTATATGGTGTCACTTTGTTATATGTATATGCACATGTACATATGTGTGTGTATGTGTGTGTGTTTTCAGGGTCTACCACTTGTAAACAGTTGGTGTTCTCTTTACTGGGACTATGCTTTCAGCATTTCACAATTGTCTCTAGTTCTTTGTCTAGGGTTGGGGACCCAAGAGATTTTCCCCTTCCATGATAGCAGGCTTGTTTTTGTTGTCCATGTTCAGGCCATGTTTAAGCAGCTATATTATTGAGACTTCATGGGGATAGCTTCTCTGACAAAAGCATTTAGAAACATAAAACGTATATTGCATATTAGCATGCTAATTTAGCTGAAATTGCTCTTATTATGCAAAAATGGTTGGCTTACTACTCTGGTTGTATCATAATTAATTCCCGATTTTTAAAGCTGATCTGAATATTATGGAAAAAAGAAATATGCCAAGTAAATTGTATCAAAACAAATATTAAAAACAAAATAAAATGCAAAATAACTTTAAAAAGATTTGGTTCTAATCCAAGAAGAGAATTGCTGTGGAACCATGAAGTGTCTAAGATATGAGGGGACTCAAGGAGTTTCTTTTCTTCCTCAACTGAAGGCTGCATTCAGACTTGGAGGCTTCATTGCTTGCAGAATAGTCAGTCCAGCCAAGAAGGGGCTAGAACAAGCTCACCCGTGGGCTCACAAGAGAGCTGGTCTAGCACACTTCTGTTTTAGAAGGAAGGTTCTAGGGAGATACCTTCAGGACCCTTTCCTATGCTTATGATGGTAAGAAAGTAAAGAACCCTTTGCTTAGTCTCATGAATCTTCCTTTACTTGGGATTGTGCTAAGAATTTCCTAGTCAATGGCAATTCTACATCTCTGTGTAATTGAGGAACGGGGAAGGGGAAGAGCGTAACTCTCACTCAGCTAATGACAAGGAAATCTTTATTTTATACTACAGCAGCATTATTGTTATATTTCAAATATCAATTATGTAGGAAGATATTCAGATTCTAGGGAAGGTAAATTGGGAAGGCAGTTCTCAAATTAGAATGTATATATGTATGTATGTATATATATATATATATATATATATATATATATATATATATATATATCTTCCTTCTCTCTCTCTGTATATATATGTGTGTGTGTGTGTGTGTGTGATATATACTTCTAATATATATATAAAATTTTCTCTCTATATATATGTATGTATGGTATATACATACTTCTAATATATATATATATATATATTATACTTCCTTCTAAAATTTTAGTTATTGATAAACTAAAGTAGGAAAAACAGTACTTGAGCTTTTCTTGTATTTCTAAACTTTTTCTTTTTATATCATTCTTCATGGATTACTAATTCACTATGTTAATTGATTTTCTTGGGAACTGAGGTATTTCATTACAGAGGTGGAAATGTTCCATGGTTAGCATCAGCAAACTGGGAACTAAGAAAAGCCAATGTGTTCAATTCCTCATTCAAGTTCAAGGGAATGAGAATCAGAATTGATGGCATAAGTTATAGCTGAAAAGTTGGCAGCCTAGACAGTACATACTTAGAATTTATTCTGAGTCTGAAGGCAAGATATAACCAATGTTTCCATTTAAGCGTCAGGAAGGAGTTCCATGGGTCTTATTCCACTCACATTGAGAAAGGCGTTCATTTTCATTGAATTACCCATTTTCAATTTTAACATTACCTAGGAGATACCTTCACAGGCACACCCTAAGTAACATTTGGCTAATATCTGGCTACTCTATAGTCCAAAGGAGATAAAACATAAAATTAAAGATTGCAATCATCAAAGTGTGCACTACTTTACACAAATGGCTTCCTATCATATTATAGATATGTAATCCAAGAAGACACCGAACCTCTTCCTCTAACATATGGCATAATGCCTTTTCCAATGAGCTTAATGTTGCTGACCCATTGAGTGCCTAGTCGTCTTCAATTATCAAGCTTGAACTCTAGAAGACTTTATGGGTTCAAATCCCATCTCTATCAATAGCTAAATGATGGACCTCAAAAAAGTCACCTCTTAAGTGTTTCAGCTTCCATGTGTAGAATTAATGCTAAAATATGTCTTATGATGCTATTACAAGAGACAAGGCCAATAAGAGATATAAAATACTACTCAAGTCATCAGGAATCAAGAAACTAACTATTCAATACATGCTCATATTCTTATTCTCATTATATAGCTGCAATTTGATTTGGTGAAATTGCCTCATTACTAATCTAAGATGGATACAATGTTGTTAATTTTTTTCTGTCAACCAGAATCCTGGTTGCCATTCCTAATACCTCTTTCTTTATTATTTTGTCCATCACTAAGTCTTGTTTATTGTTGAACAATCTATGAATTTGCATTCTCTAACTTTTATTATTGTCACCTTAATTTATCTTGGTGCTAATATATCTTTTAGTTGCTATTCTTGTAACCTCTCCAGTTAATTCTCTGCCCTGGAGCCAAGGGCAATCTTTGAAAAACACAATTTGTTTTCCTTTTGAGCTCATGTTTGAAACTCCTCATAGCTTTCTTATTGTTTCCATAATAAAATCCAAAATGTCTACTATAGCTATCATGCCTTGTCTGATTTAGATACTGCTCATACCCTCTGCCATTGTCATTCTCCAGGGGAGACTTCTTTTAGTTTATTGACTGGTTAATATTGGTCCAGTTTTAAGTATCAAAAGGGATTCAACTTAGTTGAGGAAATGGGAAGCTACAAAGGCAGAATCCCCTTTCAAACAGCATTCTTCCATTTGCATCATCAAAGCATAAGTGTTAATAATCTGGTCATGGAGAAGAAGGAATAGGGTATTATATTCAGCATTTGTTGAAATTGGATTTTCTTGGCACTTTATAGTTTTCAAACCTGATTCTTACCCTTGTCTCTCATCTACCTCTCATAGCTCTGTTGAGCAGGACAGGCTGAGATCATGACTATTGCTTTCACTTTAGAAATGGTGAAACTTGAGTTTAGAAGGAGAGGTAACTAAAGTTTATTCTAGAGTCTTCATGGACATAAGAGACACATGTGAGCCTTTCTGCTTTTTGAACGTAGAGCTGGTATTTATCTCTGGTAGAAAGATACACAGAGGATAAGCCTTCTGGGTTCTGGAACAATCTTCTCAATTTAACCCTTTCAAGGTATTCTGGGATCCCACGTGGAGTATATATTCCTACATCTCCCTGTATAACACTCTTGACAGAGACATGAAGAATCTGTAGTGGAATTTTATGTTCTTTATAATAGCAAGTCTATAAATATTTTTCTGTATGATTTCTATCTTTGATATTGTATTTAGAAATTCTTTCCTATAGAAGAAACAATATAAATATGTACCTGCCAGGCTCTCAGAACTTTTATTGTTTTCAATTCTTTTCTTTGCACATTGTATCTTTAAACAGGCTTAAAAACTATAGCCTATGGCAAAATCTGGTCATTGTTTGCTTTTTTTTAGAACAATTTTGTTGAAGCATAGTGATCCTTGTCTGTTGAGATTTTATCTATGGTGACTTTGAACAACAGTAGCAGAGTTGAGCCATTATGCTAGAAACAACATGCTTTGTAAACACTAAGCCCTTTAATACCTGGCTCCACTCAGGAAAAGGTTGCTGACCTCTGCTTTAACCAATCTAGAATTTTCTGATATCATTTGTTAGTGATCCACTTTTCTCCAATGGCTACTTTCTACAACAGTATTCATTCACCGATGTAATTGTAATAATCTGAAAGTAAACCTTAGTTGTATTTATGTCCTGATTATCAGAACTCACGAATATTGCCTTATTTGGCAAAAGAGACCTTCCAAAGATGGGTATGCTGGCACATGCTTGAAATCTCAACATATGAGAGTCTGAGGCAAAAAGATTCCCAGTTTGAAGCTAGTCTGGGCTATAAAATATGGCCTTGTCCCAGAAAGAATTAAACAAGTGGGGAGAATTGGCAGATGTGACTAAATTAAAGATATTGAAATGTAGAGAATTTTCTAAAGTATTTATGGAGAGTTCATGTAATCATAGTGCTTTTTATAAGAAGGCTACAGGAGAAAAGTTGGAGGAGAAGGTAAAATGATGATGGGAATGAATATAAGTGACATGTTTTAGGTATGGACAAATGAGCTATAAGTCAAATACTGCGCACAACCAGCAGAAGCTGTAAAAGCCATGGAACAAGATTTTCTCAGAATTTCTAAAATAAAGGAATGCTGATGGCACTTACTTTATGTCGGTAAAAATACATTCAAAATTCTGATCTTTAAAACTATGAGATAAAAACATTTTGTTTCTAGGGTTGGCTGATAGCCCTTGTCTTGTGTATTTAAGGATTTAAGGTCCTAGGTTCAATATTCATTACTGAAAAAAAAAAAAAAAAAAAAAAGAAAAAAGAGTTGTGTTCCCACTATATGACATAAAGAGAATTTAAGGAAAAATAAGAAAAAGTATCAACTGTTCTGTTCTTCTATAGAGCCTAAATGTTGGTCCTCCTTTGAGTACTGATTTCCTTCATCTTCTGCCACAAGGTCTGCGACCACCAAAGCATCAATTCCTGCCAGCTTTGGCTTTTGTAGCAGTGTCAGCAGTGTCAGGATCTGTAAGAGCATAGGCTATGACTCTGCACAGGATCCAGCAATAGGTTCACTATAACCCACAAAGGAATAATGGAAGCCTTGTGTGTGACCAAGATCAGTTCACTAAGCAGCAAGTACTGATATATTCTTGATGTACTTCTTCCATTAGTTGAGCTTGGGGGCTGAGGAATAACTTAGTCTTTTAGATGGTAACCTTGAGGTGGCCAAGAACTGTAAGCCTCAAGGTTCTTCGTTGACAGGATTAAGGTGGATTTAATTCCCAAATGGCTGTTGATGGATGGGTTGCTAACACCTTGGACAACCCTAAGGGTGGTATCTTTCCAGAGACATATTGAATGTTGGAGAAAATGAATCAGGAGTTTGACTTTGATGTCCTGTTGAGTATACACAACAAGAAACAATGTCAAATGAGGGTTAGGCTTGGTAGATGACACATGTGATCTTTTGTTCCCATGTTGTATCTCTTTGCTCTGATAAGAAGCCTTCTTCATCAGAACACCTATCCAGTTGGCCTTCTTTCAGAAATTTTAACAGAAAGCAAACAATTTCTCTTTCTTTTCTAAAACCCTTTCTCCAAGTCTTGTCCTCCAAATCAGATTATTCTTCTATAAATAAGCAATGAAGAGAATATATCTTAAGAAGTTGGAGAATCTTATACTACTTCTAAGTTTATATAATGCAGTGGTTTTCAGCCTGTGGATTGTGATCCAACTGGAAGTTGAACAACTCTTTCACAGGGGTCACCTAAGACCATCTGCATATCAGGTATTTACATTATGATTCATAATGGTAGGGAAATTACAGCTATGAAATAGCAACAAAAGTAATTTATAGTTGGGGTTCATCACAACATGAGGAATTGTATTAAAGGGTCACAGCATTAGGAAGGTTGAGAACCACTGATCTAAAGGAAGATAACCTCATCAGAAAACGGCAACATCCTGAGTCCCAAATCCTGCCTGGGCTCCGCTCAGCACATTAACTCTGGTTGCTCTCCCCTCTTGTCTTACTACTTCCTCAATTTTGAACTGTCCTGAAGATGGCAAATGCATAAGTGAAACATGAGAAACTAGTCCAGAAATTGAAGAATAAGGAGCAAAACACAGTATCAGTCACTAGGCTGTGCCAGGAGAAAAGGGTGGGATGAAGTGTGCTCACAGTTTAAAGAGTTAGAGACAAAAAACAAGATCTTAAAGAGAAGGCCATTTACAGTCAGCCCAGCCTGAACACACCAGAGCATAACTGTAAGAGAAGGCATTTTCTTTGATCAAAGAGACAAAATATCTGATTGGATATGTTGTAATAAATTATTGTAATATTTCATTGTAATAATTAATTTTTACAATTACAAAATTATTTAAAATAATTAAAATAATTGCCATGTTGTTATACATATATATATATACATACATATACATACATACATATGCATATACATATACATACATCTAGTGAAAGTACAAAATTTTAAAGAAAGATAACTGCAGAATTTGAGTAAAATGAAACACACAATTTTGTCCACATACGAATACAAAAAGGAGTAAGAGAGACATGTATTAATATGTTGTAATAAGGCCATGAATTATTTCATTACTTTCCTTGACCCTACATTTGTACTTTAAAAGTGATAATGCTTGTTTTTTTCCAAAACATAAACTTTTACTAAAAATTCTTCCTCTTAGTCCTTGCTGACTTTCTAATTAATAGCATGAACCCACCCAGCCTCTTACCAAAATGATTACCTACCCAACCAATGATGCATGTGAAGTTTGACATAGCTTGGGGGCTGCAGATTTGAGATATTCCATAGAAGCCTCTGACCACATAGAATTTGTCCCTCTGATGTAAGGATGTTCCAATAGAATTGTATAACCTAATGCTGATGTTGAAGTGGGCTGGGATCCTCATAGGTCTTATGGCAAATGGGCTAATGTTCCTAGTAATGTCACCATATACCGTTTCTCCTTGGTTACTTACCTCAAATAAAAGTAGGTAAACCATAAAGTTCTAACTGCATAGAGACAAAGTTAGCTTTTCTCTTATCCTTTAAGAGAAATAAAACTAATTGTACCATCCTCAAACTGTGGTTAGCTTCACTCCAAATCATTGTGGCAAAAGAACAGTAGGGCTCTTATTAGCCCTTCTTAGACTTGGTTTGCATTCCCTTTCATCATACTGGGAGCATGTTGGCTGATAAACTATGGATACAGCTAGCTGGTAAGCACAATCAGAGGGCTTTTCTGGCTTACCATTCTCCTTCCTGTAGTCACATCTTCCCTTCTCCCTCAGGACCATTGCAAATGAGCCGTAATGGTACTGAAGACTCACAGTGGACATATAGCACAGTATGCACATCCTACCAGGTTTTGTCTTTGTCTAAGGGAGATATCATAGATGTTTTTCACAGATGGAAGAAAATGGCACATATAAATGTTTGAATTTATTTCTATTTGCTTTATCATCTGGGAAAATTTGACTTATTCTTCAGGATCAAATTCAGTTACTAATGTCATGCTTCTGGGATGCATTTTCAGAAACAACCAATCCTTTTCTTTGTGGGAGGTGGTCTCTGTGCAGTGGTAGACTCTGTGCCCTTTTATCTTAAGCTTCTCATGGTGCACCTGTCTGTATATTTCTTATACTGGTAATTAGTATTGGGGAAAGAAACTGTTCAATTTATGTTTGTCTTCCCATTGACTGACAAATAAGGAAGAAAAGGAAGCATTTACTGTTTTATTATGGGCAAGATGCATACAGAAATTAGGGGAAATGACCCAGGCGGTGGTGGCACATGCCTTTAAACTCAGCACTTGGGAGGCAGAGGCAGGTGGATCTCTGTGAGTTCAAGGCCAGCCTGGTCTACAGAGTGAGTTCCAGGACAGCCAGAGTTACAGAGAAACCCTGCTTGGAAACAAAACATAACAAACAAATGAACAAAAAAGAAAAATTAGGGCAAACAGCTTGTGTGAGAACAACATTTCTAGTTGGTCATTTTTTCCATTTCTATTATGATGTGAATATTGTTCTAACAAATGATTATCTATCTATTACCCAACTACCTACCAACTAACCTACATACCTACCTATGTATGCCTATATTTATCATCTATCATCTAGTCCACCTACCTATGTACCTTCCTTCCTTTCTTCTTTCTTTATATCTTTTTTTATATCTTTATTTTTCTCCCTCTCCCCCTTGCATCTCCTGTTTTGAAAAGTCTTGTGAGTTATTCACTTGGAATAAAGATTTAAGTCCTATAAAACAAACAGAAGGCAATTAGTAAGTTTCAAGTGTGTCAGCGCATGAAGGTTGTTTTCTTTCTTCCCATGCCCATGTGGTAAAAGTGGTTCTCCAGGACTGCATAATTACAGATGAATGACAGTGAGTTGCTTGGACAATAATTGGTAGGAAGTATAATTATGAGAAGTCATTAGTGGGAGTAAATGAATAGTTGGTTGCTTAACAGGTCAATGTTGAAAGCCCAATGTGGTTAAGCATTGTACTAAATTACAGGCTTTGTCATTTAAGCATACTTATAAATCACTGATCTTTCTAAACTGTATTTTTATATAATTTTTGATTTGTGGCACAGGACAGGAGCTGCCCAATGTGGTTTTCAAGAGTTCAATGAAGAAAATTGCATATTTGATGTGTGCAGTGCTCTCTTCAACAGGAGAATCTGCCAGCCTACCTTACACAAATGACATTTGTAAAGTAATGCATATGGTGTTTTGAGAGTCAAAGATAATTTCATACAGTTGGTGGATGGTTCTGTTCAGGGGCTGAGAATTGTGTTACTTGTCTAGTTCCTTGGTCCTGGGTTTAAAAGCCCCAGGTTCACAATTCAGAATTGATATCTCATTACTGTGTAATCATATCCTGGAATTTTGGTTTTCTATCTGTACAATAGGTTAAAAGAAAACAACAGCAAAAAAAAAAGAAAACAAATAAAATTATAACAATGATAAATTTACCGTTACTGCAGAAAGAAAAAACATCACTGAGCATAGTCTTAATTTGCTTCTTCAGTTGCTATGACTACAACACCAAAAGCAACTTGGGCAACAAAGGATTTATTTTGTTACACTTCCAGGTCATAGACCATCTTTTATCACCATCAG
Organism: Cricetomys ansorgei; assembly: GCA_026225945.1. Taxonomy (NCBI): domain Eukaryota; kingdom Metazoa; phylum Chordata; class Mammalia; order Rodentia; family Nesomyidae; genus Cricetomys; species Cricetomys ansorgei. The sequence continues at coordinate 7,710,408 of JAMJFZ010003581.1, read as the reverse complement.
GTCAGAAACTCAATGCAGGAACCAGAAAGCAGGAACCGAAGCGAAGACCATTAAGGAACGCTGCTTTCTGGCTGGATCTCTTCGGGCTTGTGCTTAGCTTGCATTCTTATACAGCCTAAGAACTACCTGCAAATTGGGCTGGGCTCCCACAACAGTCAATGGCAAGAAAATCCACAGGCCAATCTTATGGAGGCAATCCTCCAATTGAAGTTCCTTTAGATAAATTTGGGCTGATTCAAATTGCCAGCAGAACCTGACCAGGAGAAATAGGTTAGGTTTGTTCTAATTCCTCAATAAATGTACTATTTTTCTTCTTGTTACATATTATATATAAGATGCTCATGTAGGTATAAGTCTGCAGGGCTTTACAAGTAATTGTTTAGAAGATAACATTCTGAATAGCTATTTTAAGTACTGAGTTGCATGCTAACCCCATGTCAAGTTGTGTTTGGAATGGTGACAGCCATAAATACATTACAAAACAGTAGCTCTACATTTGTAGTGCCAACTGCTGATGTGGGGAGGTAAGGTTTATGTGCTGTAATAACTGCAGAATGATTTAGTGCTAACAAACATGGTACTGGCTATAGTTTACAAACAGTATCAGCTTCCCCATGCCTCCTTGAATCTGCTAAGCTTGTAGATATTTATTAGTGATAACAAAAAAAATTGCATTCCCTGCCTTCTCCAGCTCTCCAAATATACAGTTTCTTTCTCACTCTCACTGACTCTCACACCTACTCAAGATGAACTGCATGGGAGCTGGCAAATGAGTGTGGCTGCTGTGCTTACCACAAGGAATCTTTCATGCCGGTTTTCTCTTGCTTTGACTTTGTCATTGTTTTTCACTGAAGAAGTTGGGAGGTACCACATCCTCCCTACCCCAGCTATAGTATTCTCCCTACTATGAGAATGCTCGATATAAGTGTCTAAGGGTGTAGGTTTCCATTTTTCCCCACTGGTCAAATTCCAAAGTGTGAGAGAGAACTCTAATGCATAATAAAGCTTAGTGACTCTCTTTCCGTGGCACAGAGTCCAACCTAATTAAGTAGACATTCAAAATTTGAGATGCTTGCTTCTCCATATCGTCCATCCATATATCTATACACACATACATACGTGTATATATGTATGTGTGTGTGTGTAGTCTTATTATATACCATATTTATATACCACATATATGGTATATATAATATATGTGCATGTGTTTATTGAGTACCTATTATATTGCCAGGCACTCTGAGTGGCTTTGGTGTTATTATAGTGAACAAATTAGGTGTAGCTTTAGCTGTCATGTTTAGTGGGTGAGACAAACAGGTAATTGAAGCAATAGAGGACAAGTTGCAGTTGTGTCAAGTTCTAGAAAGAAGAGAAGTGTGTTACTGTGACAAATTGCAATGTAGAGCTTGCCTATCCAGGGAATTTTGGAGGCTTCCTTTATGGTCAGCAATAATCACTATAAAGAATGGAGCATGCTCTCCCAGGAGAATCTGAGGTAGAAGAACATCATATATAAAATGCTTTTGAGAACCTTTTCTTGTTTGTCTTTAGGTTCAGCATGGCTCTGTGTAGTCTATATGGGTTGAAAGGGGCCCATATCTGACACATGCCATGTCATCACCATGATCCTTTTTTTTTTTTAATTTGCTTCTTTGTGCAACTCAAAAATTGTCTTACCGATGACTCAGTTTGGTTTGTGTAGACCTAAATCCCAGATATGCTCACTTATTGCTCAACTAAATGCCCTATGTTACTCTTAGGGTATGGTGGAAGAGGTAAAGAACAGCAGGTAGCTGAAATGTTCTCTGAAATCTCATGGAAAAGTTAGGCAACCATCTGCTTTAGAAGGATGAGTACTAGGACGATCACAGGGGATAGAACTGACACTGGGGTAGAGGCAGGAATGATGCTGTTAAATGAAAACAGGTTAAGAGATTAGCTTCTGGGCATAGAAACATCCTTACTAAGTCATAAACTATAGAGTAGGGTCTACTTGGAGAGAACTGGGGTGTTAAAAGAATTTGGGTCCTTTTTGCAAAGAGAGATACTACAATTGAGCCAACAAAGAAGAAATTGAATTAAATGACTCAGCCAAAATCTTTTAAAGCATACAGTAAAGAATGTTTAGAATAAGAGCCATTTACAGAAGGTCTAGCATAGTTCACTGTTATAATTCTTTTGAGATCTTGACTTTGAGTGATTGAAGCTCATGGACAGTCGCTACTGTAGGTTGGGTAGAAGATCCGAACTCAGAATGTGTCCATCTTTCATATCTTATTCATACACAGAGAGAACAATAAGTTTGTAAAGAAAATAAATAAGCTATGAAATAGTTTTACTGCATTGAAAGACTGCCAATATTTGAAAGGACACAAGTTTATGTTAATAGTTAAATATGCACTTTAAAAATCCCCAAGTTTCTTTGCTCATTTTGACTTGAACATTATTTATAAGAATGCTTAGTTGATAAATATGTCTGTTGTCTTCAGTTTTGATTTTTTTTTGATACAAGGTAATTGTCATCACAATTTGATGATGCTCTGACTTTGATACAGATACATAGTCTTCGATGCTTTACAGAGATTTTTATGTAGATAATCAAGAACAGGTTAGAGAAATTCACACACATATATATACAAATAAATAAACTTTATTTCATTTTATTATTCCCAAGGGTTAAGATGTACAAACAAGGAATAAAATTAAAATTATTTTCTTTGGGGATGATTTATGCCTTAATTTCCACCTGCCCTATAATTAGAAATTTTGAACTCTGTAAGTGTTTTTTAAGATAAAATTATTGCCTTGGTAAACTTCAGAAATTACATCATTAACCCAAAGACCTTTCTCAGCCTAGAACAACATGGTTGGTGCAAGTGTCTGTGCACACAGAGACAAATAAATAAAGAGGAAAGTTTAAAATAATTTGAAAATGATTTATTGTCGGCCACCCCTGCAGTTAGGAATTCAAGTATTATTACTTTCCTTCAGTGCAACAGGGGAGGACAGCAACTTGCTGTGGGCTAAAGGTAAATTATGATCTATTGCAAAGGAGAAGGAGATGCACTGAGGAAAAGGGGAAGGAACGGGGAGTGAGCAATGCGTTTTCTGAACTATTGCTTCAAGATAATGCCTTGAAAAATTTTGCCTTGACCTCTGCTAGAAAATCCCAAGTGTAAACTGTGAAGCAAATGGCATTCTTAAATCTTCGGTAGTTAAGGACATGCATGCTTGGCATCAGGAGGTTGGTAAGGGCATGCCAGAGTACACTGCACATAAAGCTATGTAGAGTCGCAGGTTTCCATGGCTCAGCTGCTTGATAGTCTCATCCCAGATGTACCCAGTTGTAGTTTGAAGGGATCAATTAATCCACAAAGTCCTAGGATGACTATTCTAAAGTAATCTTATACTCTGCTCACAGTATTTTTTGGGTTAAACCTATCATGCCGTGAATGAATTTTGGACTGCTCTATATTAGAATAAACTATCTACTATTTCATATTTGAATTAAGAGTGAAGTAAAAGCTCATTTTCCAAATACAAAATGAGAAAGGGAAGGAAAAAGTAAAACCGGGTATGTACCAATGTCTCTTGTGCAACAAGATCTGAGCTGGATACTTCATTAGCTCGCATCTCAATAAATTGTCCCAACGCTGGAAGTTCATCTACTTCTCTGTGTTACTGAGAGAAGAAAAAAAAAAAACAAACAAGCCCACTTATACATATTCCTCTATATTAAGACTGGCTCACAAGTAAATTTTGTCTAGTGGCAGCTCCTATGCATTCTACCTCACCACTGTGTCCTTGGCTGGTTTTACGAGAACTTCTTATAAAGCCATCTCCTCATTATCAATTAAAGTATCTAAACAAGTTTTCTCTTGACTACTTTAGGTTCAGTTCCAGAAGTTACTGTCACCTATCTTCGAGCGGCTGCATGTGCTGGAGACACAGTATTGGCTCTGGAGAAAGCTGTGGGCTGGCACCCTGGGGATGAGGTTGTCATCATCAGTGGAACCAGTTTTGAAGGTTCTGAACCAACAGAAGAGGTGGTTGTTGTTGAAACTGTACACAATGCAGACCTCCATCTCAGGACCCCCTTGAGGTACTCAAATTTCAGCTTGGATAGGTTTACATGGAGGAAGATGAGGTCTTAAGTGATTTGGGATCTAGACATTTATCTCTTGGTGAGATATGTTAGCGTTAAATGAGGTGGGGCATCTGGACAAGAAAATAATAAAGCATGAATATTATGAAGATGAAGATTTCTTTAACATTTTCTCTAGTGGGACCCTAGAATTTCTGTGTTAGTGAGTGGTCACTAGGTAGTTCTCAATGTTGTGTACTGTAAGTTTTATGGACATATATGGATCATTCTAGGGTATTTTACTGACCTTCAAGACTCTCTCCGGCCAGGCTGCCTGATCCACCCTTGATATAGTTAGGGGTTGGTGCCTGGCCTCATTCCATCCTGCTATGCCATGCCGTGGTTGTGCTGCAACCCTGGGGGAATAGTTCTTTTCTGGAGAGAAGCGAGGGAAGTTAGTGGGTGGTGATGAGGGTAGATCTAGGAGAGATGAGAGGGGATGGGTGTGGAAGGAGGGGAGGAGAGAGGCCAGGATGTATTCTATTAAGCTTTATAAGAGAAGAAAAATTAAAATAAAATTATATAAAAAGGAAATAGACACTCCCCAAAGAAGAATCTATTCACTATTTCTAGTAAGATGAAGAGTTATGTTCTCCAATGCATCTTCCTTTCTTTTTTTTTTTCCCAGATATTCTTACAACTTCACAGGGAACTGGGTAGCTGGAAAGAATCATATTTTGAAGGCGACAGTGGCTCTTCTCAGCAGGAATATTATCATCCAGGGAAATCTCACCCATGAGAGGGTAAAGCATCTTAATTCCTGCCAGGAGGCCAATGATGCTAAAGGTAGGAAAATCCCCAAAGTGAATAAATGTTCTCGCCGTCTAACAATATATAGCTGTGGTTGGTCTTCTTCATTAGAACACAGGGTTAATCTTTGAGTGTCCATTTTTCCATAATTTTCAGAATTTTTTTTAGCAGCTTGTCATTTCATCCCTTTTCCAACTTCCAAGAAATAAAATAAATAGACAAAAGGCAAAGGAAATAGTTTAATTATTTGTCCCAGGAAAATTTGCGTTATTTAATGAATCAAACCTAGAGAGTTGGAATTCTGTAATGACTTCTTTAATCCCAGGCTTCTCTTAAGATTCTTAAGAAAACTATGATTCCAGAGTCATAGGCTTGAGCAGTTCACTCTTATTGATCATGTTTGTACCTCCTCCCCTTTGGGGGTTTGTTTTCTGAGTGACCTACCACATACTCGAGGTAAGGGGTGGAAAAGCCAATTTATCTTCTGGTAGAATAGCAGGCACTGAATCATACTGATGTGCCTATTAAACATCTATTTCAGGGATGGTTAGTTTAGGAGGTTATGTTTTGGTTTCCCAGGCTGTAGATTATGAGGCTTTCAGATGCTGTGAAGATATCATTTGTCAACTTTGGTCCAGGACGGTGTGGGTGTCAAGGATGACTTCCAGGCATGAGTCTGGATGGATGATGAGGTTTTTACTGTGATGGGAAGAGGAGAAGGTTTGGGACAGGATGGTAGAAGGCAAGCCAGAAACTGAGTAGGGATATCTGGCAGTGTTTGGACCCTGGTAAAAATATCAAGGCTAGATTTAAAGATTACAAAGGTGTATACATAGAGGTGTAGTTGTATACTGTGTTGTGCTATAAGGGGTTGTTAGTAGTGGAGAAGTATTATGACCTCAATCCTTTGCACTCAAAGTCACCAACCATCGAACATGTAATTTGGTAAAGGGAAAAAAAGTAGATTAGAGCTGATTGACTGTCACTTTCACAATTCTTCCAAATTGGGATCATAATTGTGCCAAAGCACATACACACACAGCATCTTTTCATTTACTGCTTATAGGTCAATTCTTTGAAGGATTAGACTCCATAATTCACCAGAGAGTAATACATTGTTTTGAACTATTGCCACCTCTTTTGTTCATTATTATGTTATTGATATTGGCCTTTAATGTAGCAATACGAATGGACATGGTGTGTGTGTGTGTGTGTGTGTGTGTGTGTGTGTGTGTGTATGGTGGGGGTTTAGGGGATTAGTTTTTGTTGTCAGAACCTCCAGTCACCTAGGAATAAGGAGCCTCATTTGAGGAACTGCCAATATTAAATTGTCCTTTGGCCATATCTGTGAGAGACTATCTTGACTGAAGATTCACATGGAACAGCTTAGCCCACTGTGGGTAGCACCATTCCTAGGTGGATGAGTCTGGACTGCATAACAAGGCTACTTGAATATGAGCCGTAGAACAAGCATGTAATCTGTCTTCCTCCGTGGTCTCTGCTTAAGTGCTCAACCTGACTTTCCTTAGTGATGGACTATGACCAGGAAACAAAAGATGAAAAAAAGAACCCATTCCTCCCTTAACTAGAGCCATAAGTATATCTGAATTAATTGACTTTGGTTTTTCTGGGTACGGACTCAGAAGTAATATGGCTAGTACTGAATGACTTCTCCATTTTAAGATTCTTTCCCCATTATCAAATGTCACATGTCAGCAGAAAATATTCTGAGTGGAAATACTCTCAACACTGTAGCAATGGCAGTTGTGAATTAGGTATAAGTCTTTTTTTTTTTTTTTAAACTATTTTGGCCTTAGTAGGAAGATAGCTTGGGAAACAGACTGGCAGACTTCTCAGTAACTTTTCTGGAGCCCTCTGTTCTTTTCATTGGGGATACTTTTGCTAAACCTCCAAACACAAAACAATGTAGTGAAGGAGAAATCCCACTGGGCACTTCAAGAATATGTGGTGCTGTGATAATATTCAGTACCCACAATTCTGCCCAAGAATTATTATTGTACCTTTCCTACAGGTTATCTTTTGTATTGAAATCAATACCAGTTTTCTTTGGCTTGGGGGTTGTAATCTTCCCCTTTTGGATAGAAATTAAGGTAATGGTTTGGGAGGGGTGGCATTTTCAGAAGTAAGACCAAGGAGCAATATCATGTTCTAGTTATTTGATCTATTTAAACAGTCCAAAAAGAGATATCAGTAACAGTGATACAAGGCCAATGGATGAAATAATAATTGTTTGTCGTTTATATCCATAGAGCCTTGAAACTGAGATTTGCCTAGAAGCATGCTCTAAAGTTTCTACTGGACATCATTGTGTGTTTCAGGTAATCTGAAGTACTGTTTGTATTCTAAGAGTGAGAAGATTCTGGGAGCCAGGGATCTGGGGGCCAGAGTCATCATTCAGTCCTTCCCAGAGGAGCCCAGCATGGTCAAGCTGAAGGGAGTGCAGTTTCGTGACCTGGGGCAGGCCTTCCATAAGCATCTGAGTTCACTAACCCTTATGGGAACTATGAGAGGTAGGGGAACTAGGCATTGGCTTTCCCAGTTTTCCTCTTCCTCGTTGATGGTACCGTATGATGGTGATATGTACAGGTTGGTTGATTGCTTTTCAAACTTTCATATCTAAATGAATCACTCATGGAGCTTAACATATTCTGGTCTAAGATGGGTCTATTGGTTTGAATTTTAAACATCTAAGCCTTATGCTTCTAGAACAAGTAATATAAGGGGTAAACTCTGAGAAGTATTAATGTGAGCATTCTACATTCTGTGTGAACCACACAATCTTTGTTTTGAACCTTGCCTTACGAGCTTAGCGACTACAAGTACACTGACATTTCATAATATCTGTAATCAACACTGTGGGAATCCAGGCACAAAGGCTGGCATTACTCATGAAGTTGTGCTAACTCCAGAGTAGCCTTCATTTTGTAAAAACAACAGAGGATGGGCCAAGACTGAGGTGCTTATTATGCAAGATAAGAGGAAGACCAGATGCACTGGTAAGTTCTGAAAACAAAGGTCAGTGATTGTATCCATGAGAAAATCTTGTGCTAAAGCCGATGGACAGAGGATAAGAGATACGGTGTTCAGTACCGAGGCCATTCCTGCATCTCTTAGCACATATACCCACATATGCAAACTCTGCATGGGTTTAAAAGGGTTATGTTTAGGACATTCAAAGTTTGATGCCTGGTAAGTGACATCAGGCTACACCGCTATTCCCTTTAAGATATGCCAAGGTTTCAATAGATCACCCTTGAGGACATTAAAGGCAACCTCATTTGCTGGCCAACTGCAACATTTATCTTCATTTCAAATGGTATGTCAAGGTTGACTATTCATCTGAATTGTCCAGATATTTGTTTGTTCATTGTGGATAGCTGGGGTAATGACTTCTACCATGACTGCTTTCCTGGTGCAATGGGTCAATTAAACTTTTGTGCCTTTCTCTATGGTTCTTTGTCTACTTGCTCATACTGCTGCAGAATATTTGAAGTGGAGGCCATGACCAGTAAAAAGACTGGAAAGTACACGCATGGCAGTTATCAGCTAGATGTTATAAAAACCCTCATTCTCATTCACTCTTCCCTCAGCTAGATGCAGTTTTATCCCATTTTTCTATGTAAGTGCAATTTTAAAAAGGTTTGGTACTTAGAAAGAAAAAGAAATTGCGGATGGACAGAAGACTTAACAGTAAAGAGCGTGATGGCTCTTCCAAGGGACCTGGGTTCAATTCCCTGCATATGCTAACAACTATGTATATTCCAGTCTTAGAAAATCTGGCCTCTTCCTCCATGGGCACTGTTCATTTGTAGTGTAGTCATATTGTCAGGCAAAACATCTATAAACTTAAAAATCAGTCTGTCAATCAATCAAAGAAATTGGAAACATCTGCATATTGTCCTCTATAAGTCCTGTAAACTGCTTGCATGTTTCTTTGTGTAACAAGAAGGTAAGACATTAATTCAGATGGAGACTTCCCATGTTGATCAAATAATCTTATTATTTCACACATCTGGAGGCACTCGTGCCCTATATGGACGCTTGATTATTGTCAACAGAGTTAGAATGCTCTGGCACTTTCTTGTAGTGTTGTAAACGAACCACCTGTCCCTGCACTCACTAACAAGAGCAGCTTGGACCCATGAGGACCTTCCAGCCATTCAGGTGCACAGTGTATTCTGATGGGGTGATATTTTGACAGGGATTCAGAGTTGGAAAAAAAAAAAACCCATAGCAGGCAATGTTTTTGAAAGAAGAGATTATTAATGGGTTAATTTATTTGTGTTAATTTTTTTATTCCTATAAGAACTAGAGATTTAGCTCTATAATCAACATAAAACCTTGTATAAATACAGATTTTATAGTAGTGCCAAACCGACCAAATACTTATACCTTACCTTTAAATGAAGACTTATTATACTAGATATAATATTAATGAAACAAAGCAACCATCTTCCTTTCTGCTATGATAGCAGCTTCTATGGTTTCATTCTTAAGAGAAAATATAGAAGGGACATTTGTTCTTAGAGCTTTTAACCTGGGTCACCATACTTTGACAGCATTATCCTAAAAATGTCACTCTAAGAATCAGGAATTTAAGTTAAGTACTTATTTTTAGTTTTTCTATAGTTATTCTCCTTAAGCTTTACAAATATGTGTGCTAACAGATACACTATTATTTTGAGGTTCATTGCCTATAATTTTTCTAAGATACATAAAGATATCAAGGGACTGTATATATAGATCTTACGCAGTTTAGAATGTGTAAGGCTACACACACAAAAACCCACATACTATTGAATATGCATGTTCAGAATTATTTATTAGAGTAAAATTGGCATACTACTGATCTATATTTTCTATATTACTTTTTAATTCCAAAATGAATTAAACATTCTAAAAAGCTCTTTGGTCAATCACAAGATAGTTTTGTAATAACTATTTTCAAAAATAGACATGAAGATTTAAACCTACTTAACAGTATATTGAGCATTTGAAAGTTCAAAAGGAACATAAATAAAATATATGACACAAAAATTTTATTTTGGGGTCTGCTTAAAAAAATTCAAGAGTGTTTTATTGTTCTTTAGGAACATTTCCTAAAGAACATGTTCTTTAGGAAATTCTTAAAATTTCTAACCATTTAATATTGTTTCTTGAGAAAAAAAATGATGAACTGGTATTTCAAAAACAAGTGATTTATCTTTGTTACTTTTTATATTATCAACAAAATACATTCAATGTCAACAATCAAAAAATATTTTTTAACTAAAAGTTTTTTAAAAACTTTTAATCCTGCATGGTTTAGGACCTGATCATTTCAGTAATTTATCTTAGGAAGAAACTGTACCAATTGCAAAGTTCTTATATGATGAAAGTCATCATAGAATTATGAAGTTAACTAATATATCTTGACTGACACCAACTATTTTTCATTTTTATTCAAATGTATTAATTGTGCAAACTAATGGGTTTCTTTATGACGTCTCATTCATGCATATAATGTACTTGGATCATGTTCAGTGCCCTATTATCCTTTCCTACCATCTTGTCCTGCTCTACCTCCAAGCCCTCCTTCTACTTTTGTGTATTATCTCAACACAGGCTACTTTTAAAGCAGTCTGTCGTGTATGTCATTATAAACGTAAACGAGAAAAGACTGTTTATAGCCAAGACAGGTTTCTTTTTAAAGAAACCTGTGCTGACTGATAAGTTTAAATTTCTGTATGTTTAAAAATGAGAAAAACACGATTATAAATTTAACTCCAAACTTAGTTCTTAGAAATGCTCTATTTCTTTGCATACAGAAGAATATGCTTATTATTTTTCAACATTGCCTTTAAAAATAAGGTTCTGTTTTACATTGTATGTATCTCTATCTCTATCTATCTATCTATCTATCTATCTATCTATCTATCTATCTATCTATCTATATACATATGTATGTGCATGCATATGTATACACACACACAGTATTCTGAAGAAATATGAGAGCAAAAATGCACCATCTGCCTCCAGTAAATGGTGGTGTTCACTGAAGAATAGTCAGGAGCAATCTAGACAATGTCCCCCACACAAATCCACAGGTCATTCTAATGGAGGCAATGCTTCATTTAAGGCCCCTTTTCTCCAGGTGTGCCACACTGACAATGCAGATTAGTAATGACATCAGCCAGTGTGTCTTGGTCCAAGATGGCCTGATATTCCGAATCCAAATTATTGGCAAAGCCCAAAATTGTCCTGAGACAATTTTGGTTTATGAAGCTATAGGGGAAATTGCTTCAACTGGGCTAACATGGTTGACATTTAGGATAGTAATTACTCTGATTCAATATCTCATCTCTGTATCTGTCCCAGATGATGCTATATATCCCAGGCCCATCAACAAATAAACATTTGCTATCAGCTATAGCTGTGCAGCACAGGATAGCACTTCTGTCAATCATGCCCAGCCCACAGTAGGTGGTAGTGTCCCTGGGCAGGTGGGCCTGGGTTGTATAGTAAAGCCAGCCCAGCATGAGCCAGTGGGAAAGTGAGCAAGTAAACTCTTCCTCAGTGGTTTCTACCTTGGCTTGCTCAGTGATAGAATGTAAACTGTAAAGTGGGATAAATCCTTTTACCCCCAGTTTCCTTGTGGCCATACTGTTTACCACAGCAACAGAAAGTAAACTAGGACAGCTGACAAGTTATAAACATTAATTTATAGCCCAAGGGATAATGGCCACAACTTCATATGCAAGTGTAGTTTTTAAAAATCCATGTTAAACCATATCAGGCCTTGACCTCTGCTCTAACATATTGTGATAAAGGACATTGAATAGGTGGAATTCTTGTTAACCATGTGGCTTGGCCATACTGTCTATTTCTTAGATGGATGTCACTTTCTAGCATTTCTATCTTGAATTTCAACTTGTTTAATCTTCAAGACCTAGTGGACTTAGTTGCCGATTTTCTTGATTTGTTTTCTCTTTTCCAGAAGACTGAGTTTCATTTTTGTGTGGAAAATATTTTTTTGGTGATGGTGTATCTTGTTTGAATGTAACCAAGCAGAACCTGAGGAGATTCTGAGGTCTGAGTAAAATTTTTCCTTACTATTTCCTATTCAGGTTCCTATCTCCAGAGCTGTTCAGTGTGGGGCTCCTTCAGCAGAGGCTTGAGCATGCACAGGACCTGGGGCCTGAAGGTGGACAGTAATATATTCTACAAGATTGTAGGTCACGCCCTGCTGGTGGGTAAGTACATTTACTTGGTAATGTATATATTCTTAAGTAGGATGGGCAGTCTCTCATAAAGCTCTTAAACTGTTGAATTCCAAACATCTAAAATCATTGTTTTCAGAGCATAACTTAATAGGACCTTGCTAAAAATCATAAATTTAAATTTACTCACCACTGAATGGCTCACTAGACTGCAGGAATAGGGAACGAATCATTTAAAAGCTGAATTTAAGTTAATAAATGTCCAATGGGAGGTTTTAAAATTTACTGCCATAAATTTCCCCCTAATTCTAAGTCTACACACAATCTCAGATACTCAGGCTTAGGTGATGTTGGGTAAAGATTCAAAAAATTTAATTTATGTGTAAGTGCTTCTGTGGTAGGCTGAGGCTGGAGTTTCAGAACTCGTTGACTGATCACTAGATTTTAATTTTGTCCTTTTAAAAATATACACGCTTATCCCCTGCCCCCCTCTCTCCAGCCCCTTTTCCCCCATATCCCCTTTCCCCCAGATCTACCTCCCTCATAACCACCCACAAATACTCCTCCCACTTCTCCTCAGAAAAGAAAAGTCACCATAGGGTTACTGCTCAAACAATCTTGTTTTACCACCAGATTTTGTGAGATACTGTCTTCTTAGTATTCATATTGATAATATACTGTAGGCTAGTCAGCTGAAAGAAGTGAATTAATAAGCAGTCTCTGGTTGTGTCAGAATAAAAAAGCAAACTAGAGAATTTTTCTGAAAGTAAGAATATGACTATAATAATTAGTGTTTTATATTTAAATGAGCCCTTCGAAGTGATGGGGTGGATGTTTCATTTAAGAACAATCTTTTGAGATAAAAGGCTGGAGAGTTTCTAATCCCAAAAGATATGTTGTTTAGAGAGGCAATATGAAGCTTACGAACTTCCTTAAACACAAACTCCAGCTCGAAGGCAAAGAGCATCATCAGGCGTACAAAATCTTTTGATTAGAGAAGCCACAGGGAAGTTAAGCCAACACATGCAGGCTTGACTCTGTTCGTTTTTCTCTGTGAAAGTGAAAGTCTAGAACTGCAAGCAAAGGTTTAGGATGACATCGGAACAATATGAATTTAGCAGAAAATGATTCTGAACAGGCAAACAAAAGAACAAACACCCCCCACCACCACCACCAAAATGCCAAAATGTGTGGGAGCAATTTAGCTTTTGTGGATTATTATTGTTATTATTACTATTGTTATTGTGAATTATTGGCTCTTGACATCTTTGTGTTGTGATTGAGGGAATTAAAATATTTAATTCACTATAAAATCTGTCATATCTAAACATATCACAATCTCAGATCCATTAAATGACATGAGACTCTCAGATAAAGTCCTAGCAATGATGGTTTCTGATGCATTGTCTACATATTGTCGATTCCACTAAAATGAATAATACCTTTTTGTGTTATATGGTCAGACATTATCTACTCTTCTAGTCCATTCTCATTGAGTGTGAGTGCCTCATCCGGTCTAGCCTATTCCTTCATGCTCTTTTAGAAAAAGCAGTCCATAAAATTTGAGCATGAGGCTGGGTTGGACATAAACTGTGGCTTTTCAGTATTATATTTTTTTATTAAATTTTATTCTTTGACAACTCTATACCTGTATTTGATGTAGTCTGATTGCTCACACTTCCCACCATCTCATCTCTCTCTCCCCTTTCCTACCCTCAAAGTCTCTTTCTCAGATTCACATTTATGTTTTCTCTCTCTCTCTCTCTCTCTCTCTCTCTCTCTCTCTCTCTTTCTTTCTCTTTCTCTCTCTCTCTCTCTCATGTGTCTCACTGAGTTTAACCATATCCATCTGCTTGGTTTGGATAGTGAAGATATTCACTTAGACACTATCTAAGAATTAAAATAGAAGGTTTATTCCCGTGATTCTTTTTCTTGAAAGTAAACTTCAGGAACTTCAGGTCTACAAGATGCTAAGACTCATAGTCCATACAGTATGTATCTCTTCTTGACCTCATAGATAAAAATACCCAACACAAGAAATCATATTTTATTTCTTATTTTCTCTTGCTTTCCTTAGTGATATTAAATATGCAAAAGTAATATAATCTTCTGTTCTCAGGGACCTACATGAACAGAAGATTTAGTACTAGTGAGACTATTATTGAAAGAAAAAATGGTAAGAATGTAAATTTATTTTGACTCTATCATCATTCATCTAGGATTATCATAATTTATAGACAAATATCATGACATATTGCTAATTGTTGTAAATTTGTTGAGCATATGAATTTTTTCTAAATATATAAAAATATTTTAGTAATTCTTTGAGAATTTCATACAATATATTTTGAAACATATTCATACCCCCATTTCCTGCTCTCAACCTTTGTACCCCTTCCCACTTAATTTTGAGAAGATTTTTGGTTTTTTTTCTTCTTTTCTCATCAAAGTCAATATTATTTTGCTAAATTAATATAGTATTAAAATGACTCCTGATGAATTATTACAGTATCCATAGATCAGAACATTTCTCAATCCTCATCAAAGATACAGAATTTTTAAAGTTTTATTTTCAGTTGTATGAATATGTGTACATTTACGTCTGGGTTTATACATGAGGGAAGGTGCCTGCAGAGTTCAGAGGAGGGAGTCAGATTATCCCTGACACTGGAGGTATAGGAGGTTGTGAGCTGCCCAACTCCAGGAACTGAGTGCTAGGAACTGAATTTTGGTCTTTTGCAAGAATAGTATTTTTTTTAGCCATTGAGCTATCTCCAGAACCATCATTATAATATGTAATAGTATATAAAATATAATTGTATAACATATATCTTATATCTTAAATCGTATATTATATAATATATCATCATATATTATATATATCATATACCACCTTACATATTATATTACATTACATGATGTATCACATGTATTATATATATTATACAATATATAACATTATATTATATATTATATTATATTATTTTATATATACTATATATTACAGTTTATCTATAGCATATACTATATATATACAGTATATGTATAGTATATTATATATGCTATATAATATATAACAGATATAATATATATTATATATAGTATGCACTATATAAAACATATAGCATATAATATAGTATATGATATGTACATCATATTATATATGCTGTATAATATATAACATATATAATATATAATATTATACAATTACATATTATATAGTATATATATCTAATATGTATGTGTGTGTATATATACATATATATATATGTATATATATTCTACATTAGGGGAGTCAAAGAGTATTGAGTTATATAAATTTTAATTGTTTTTCTAATTAGACTGGTGGGAACAGGGAAGTACAATAAGAAACAATGTGATCATCAGTGTTTCTGGCGCTGAGGGACTGTCCAGTCCTGAAATGTTGGCACCAGCTGGCATCTATACTTCCAGTCCCACCAACATAATAGAGGTAAGAACTTCGGATCTACCGGGAGAGTCTAAGCTGACTGTATGTAAACCTTACAACAGTTCATAGTAGCAGTTGCATTGGATACTTGATTTTGATTGTTCACTTGAATTAGTATTGAGATATTTGTTTATGGTTTTGTGTTCGGAGAGCAACTTAACAATTTTTCTTAGGATTTTTTCTAAGAGCTCTTTAGTATGATCTTGATAAGGAGCTTAATCAGTTATATAATGATCACTTTCTGGTAATACAAACTCAAGTATCTTGTCTTCGATCTCTTGGTTCTGATGCCAATTACTTACTAAATCTCCTGTATCCTAGCATATTCCCATAGCTGTATTTTTTGCTAAAAGAGGGTTTTACATTGAATCAGGAGATAGATGAGACATTAGGTTTCAGGAGCATTATCTTAATTTTTATTCCATTATTTAATGCAACTTAATGTAGTGAAATAATAATTTTTTTCTATTTATCATTAGCCACAGATTTCTGAGTGTGGAGTTGTCCTGTAATAACAGAAGGCCATTTTCCATCTTCCTTGATCCCTGGTCCACCTCCAGCCAGGGTTAAGTCCCTTTCTTTCTCAGGATGCTGCTCTGAGCAACTGTAGATGCACAGCCCCTCAGATCCTCTCGTTGTTACAGTGTCATGACATTTATGCCCAATTTCTGAGGAACACACAGGATGAACTCCTCTTAATTACCTTCAGTTGAATAATCCCTAATAAAAGTTGTGGTTCTCCGCTCAACATTCTTAATTGTGTCTTTCCGAAGCACAGCACTTACACACCATTTTAGGTGCCTAATAGGGGTGGCTAATAGGCCAGTGACAAAAGGAGGCAGAATTTCATGGATCATCAGAAACCAAACTCTAGACAAGTTGCGTTTAACTTTTTGGCCACTGCAGGGCTTGTTGCGCTGATAGAAGCCAGCTCTGGGGCCTAAAGAGTTGTGTTTTTCTAGACTTTCTTGGGTAGTATACTCTCATCTACACGGAAGCATCCAGACAAGACGATCAAGATTTCCCAGCTCATCATATGTGAAGTGGGAACACCCTTGCTTTCCTAAGTACGTGATATATATAGTCCCTGGCTAGAAGAGAAGTTGACCAGTCTTACATACAAGTGTAGCAGGGGACCCATCTGGAAAGCAGAAACCCCATAGACAATGCTGTCTATATTGGAGGAACCTGGGTGAATGATTCCTCCACTGACATGGAGGGATTGGAATGGTATCAATATGGGTATATTAAATTGGTGTAATAATATTAATTGAGCAAAATCCCTCGCTTGTAGAAAAGCACACCTAGTCAGCAACAGAATATGAACTGAAACCAGTTACTTGCTCCTCTCTCAAATATCTTCCATTTCTATATTTATTTTTCATTTTAGGGCTTTAAAATACAATTGCACATGCAAGTGCGCGTACACGTGCATACACACACACACACACACACACACGCACACACACACACACACACACACACACACACACACACACACATACACACACACACACGTCCACATGATTTAGAAAAAGGAATAGAGAATAGATTCTAAGATCCCAAAATCATTTTGAGGTGGGATGAATGACAAGACCTTTCATCTCTGGCAACATTTCGATGCTGTTGGATGCATCTATAGATGTGCACTTACTCAAAGTTCATCCTGAAGTTTCATCTGTGCCACTGATTTTATCTTATGCTGGGTACTGTATGTTCCATAGTCCTTGATCTGGAATGTTCCCTTTTGATCACATAGATGCTAGCTGAGAGTACATTGCAAAATTGGAAAGCTGACAAATTTCTCTTACTCTTAGGGCTAAGGAAGCTCATTTGAGTTGTGGAGCTTGTGGCAAATTTGTTTCTATTACATGTGTCCTGCGTGGGTGATACACAGAGTGCTTTAGAGAATGTATTATAGAAATGCGCTTTTATTTGAAAGGGATAAAAATGGTAAAGCAGTCATATGGATATGCATGTGTGTACAACATATAGAACAGAAAGCAGTGCAACAGAAAGTTCTATCCAGGAGAGAGTGATTCCTTACCTATGAGGAACAATGCCATGGATAGTGGCTTTTATGTCCTGCTGAGTGAGTTCTTCAGGATTACAGTGTTCCTCAGGGGAACTCTCGCCACTGTTCTCTAGCCTCATCTGCCCCTATGATTAACTGATTTGACTAGACTGTTGGTCAGTGAGCTCTGCATCTGTCTGTTTCTGGCCCTTGGTGCTGGAGTTGCCAGATATACACTGCTATGCTCTCTGCGGGTTCTAGGAATCTAATCTCTGGTTCTCAGGCTTGGACAACAAACTGAGCCATCTCCC